>OZ030010.1:65293449-66003449 GCA_964023405.1 Apodemus agrarius | reverse complement strand
CTTTGTAATATTCCTTCATTCATCTCCCAAATATAGACATGAACTGTCACACATTGGGTTTGTTTGGGTTTGTTTTGCACACAGGTATACCTGTGTCATGTACATTCTTGGTACCGAAGGATTCCATCACGTTCTCTGGAACTGGGATTACAGATGATTGTGAGTTGCCATATGGTGTTGGGAATTAATCTTGGTCTTCGAAAAGTAACCACTACTGGTTTTAACAGCTGAGCCATGTCTCCAGCCCCCAACAGAGATTTTTTGTTGTTGTTGTTGTTGTTTTAATTACAGTGATGATCCTATAATGAACAAGAGAATGCAGGTGGTTTGTGTGTGTATTTGTTTGTTTTTGAGACAGGGTTTCACTGTGTGTCCTTGGCTGTCCGGGAATTTACTCTGTAAATCAGGCTGGCCTTGAGCTCACAAAGATCTGCCAGCTTTTGCACTGGGGTCAAAGGTGTACACTAACACCTCCTGGCCAGATGACCCTTTAACTGACTGACTTTACTTCCGCACAAGTATTATGACTGTTTCTTCCTGTCCTGTGAAGAAGAATGATATTGGTTTGGGGTTTGGCTTGGGAGGGGTTTTTTCTGTTTTGTTTTTGGGGTTTCTTTGTTATTTTGTTGTTGTTGTTGTTGTTGTTGTTTTCCCTAAAAATCATGCTTATTCTTTTTGGTTTTTGGGATTTTGGTTTTTTTGAGACAGGGTTTCTCTGTGTAGACCTGGCTGTCCTGGAACTCACTCTGTAGACCAGGCTGGCCTCAAACTCAGAAATCCGCCTGCCTCTGCCTCCCAGAGTGCTGGGATTACAGGCGTGTGCCACCAACGCCCAGCTAAAAAAAATTTTTTACCATGTTTTAATTTATTGTGATATTTGGGTCACACCATAGAGTGCATGTCAGGATTAGAGAACAGCTTGTAGGGGTCCACTCTCTTTCTACCATTTAGGTAGATCAGTGTCACGTGTGACTTTGAAGTAGCAGACCAAGAAAAGCAATTCCTCCGTATGTTGCCAGTACACGATCCATCCAATCCATGAGGATATGAGTTGAATTTTTTTTTTATACCAGTGAATTAGAATTGGCCGTTATTTTCTTTAGCTACCAACTTAGCACAGTCAGAACATTTATTCCTTTTCTAATAGCTAATTCATTTAGCCAAAACCTAAGTGTGCAGTCCTCTCCTGAAGTTTTCTGAACATTAATCGCCAGATTTGGCAAACAACTGCTTAATGTGAGGTTTATATAAAGCATCTGACAATGAAAAGGGAAATAGCCAAAAACGTGACTACCATTTCCTTTAGCACTTAGTACAATATCAAAGGACTTTAGGAAGTCCAAGTTTCTAGAAGTTTATTGTGATATCAGAATCACAGGAAAGTCAACAGATGCCAGATTAATAAAAGGAAAAAAATCATGAAAATATGTCTTTGCGCAATAATAACTTTTAGAAGTGCATATAGTACCAATGTCTATTTAGACACAAAATTGCCCTGCAGTGGAATCGTGAGCCAGTCTTAGCTCTGTGGCTCAATTTGTAGTATTTTTGCCTAGTATATATGAGGCCTGGGGTTCGACCTGCACCATTGTGTAAAATCACCACACTGTATAACCAGAATCATATAAAATTGATTGTGGTGGGACACACCTGTAACTTCTGAACTCAAGAAGTATAGGCAAGAATGTCACACGAGAAATTCAAGATAATCCTTGTATACATACCAATTTTGAAGCCAGTCTATCCTATATGAGTATTTGCCTCAAACACAGTGGGGTGTATGCCTTATTTAGAATTTGTTCTGTTCATTTGTTGACTTTTTTTCAAATGGGTGGTTGTTGGGGACAGGCTGGCCTCAAACTTCCCGGCTGTGATATGTCAGGACAGCAGCAGCCATGGAGTAGAGCAGATCTGACGAGCTGTGCTTGCTGCAGAGGGCAGAGCCCGAGATGTGGATGAGGCCCTGCGGCTCCCCGAGGGTTGAGAGGGGTGTACGCATCAAGCGTTGCTTTTTTTGTTGTTGTTTTGTTTTGTTTTGTTTTGTTTTTGTTTTTCGAGACAGGGTTTCTCTGTGTAGCCCTGGGTGTCCTGGAACTCACTCTGTAGACCACGCTGGCCTCGAACTCAGAAATCCACCTGCCTCTGCCTCCCAAGTGCTGGGATTAAAGTCATGCGCCACCACTGCCCGGCCTAAGCGTTGCATTTTTGACATTGTTGAAATGTTTGTTTTCTTTACTTTGATTCTAACTGCCCTGTTCTTTCCTTTTGGAATAGAAGTCTGTACCTTTTTTTTTTTTTTCAAAAAAGCTTTCAGGAGCCTCAGTTCTCTTACCTTAAGAGATCTTGGGAGGAAGAGCAAGAGGAGGGGAGGGGGAGGGAAGTGTATGCTATATAGATCCTGTCTTACCGTGGCAAGCTGGCATGGACCCAAATGTGCTGGTTGGTGTGCTTGCTTTGCTTTGTTTTTGTAAACTTGACACAAACCTAGACATATCTATACTAGTTCTATAATATGAGCTTGTAGGCAAGCTTATGAGACATTTTCTTGCTTGTTGATTGCTGTGGTAGGGCCTAGTGAGTGGTGCTACTCCTAGTCAGGTAGGACCACATGGTATAAGAATGACTGTTATCAGCCGGGCATGGTGGCGCACGCCTTTGATCCCAGCACTTGGGAGGCAGAGGCAGGTGGATTTCTGAGTTCGAGGCCAGTCTGGTCTACAGAGTGAGTTCCAGGACAGTCAGGGCTACACAGAGAAACCCTGTCTCGAAAGACCAAAAAAAAAAAAAAAAGAATGTTATCTTAAGTAAAAAATGAAATTAGAGCCGGGCGTGGTGGCGCATGCCTGTAATTCCAGCACTTGGGAGGCAGAGGCAGGCGGATTTCTGAGTTCAAGGCCAACCTGGTCTACAGAGTGAGTTCCAGGACCGCCAGGGCTATACAGAGAAACCCTGTCTCAAAAATATAAAAAATAAAAGATAGAGAGAGAGAGAAATTAAACCTTTCCTCCTCAAGTTGCTTTTGGTCATGGTATTTTATTACATTATTAGAAACCCTAATTGAGATACCCACTAAAACCATCGTGCCAGCCCTGATCTTAAGTTTCTAATCCTGCCTTCTTCTCATTGGTACTACAATGACCACACCTGGTTCATCTCGTTCATGCGATCAAACCCAGGGCATCATGCCTGGTTCGCAAGCACTGTGTCTAGGAAGCTACACTGCCTGCCCCTAAAGTATTATTTATAAGCCTTAAGTTACCTCACACTTAAAATGCTCAGATACCATACTGGGTATATTTGTTTTTCTTGTGCAGGAATCTGAAATGAACATATGGGACTTGAACTGGGAAGCCACCCAGTCGCGAATATGCTTTTCCAGGCTCCCAGCAGCTGAAGCGCACTGGCCGAGGGCACGCCCAGCCTCCGTGTGCCATCCCTCATCTTCCACCACTGCTGGGGCGCGAACAAGGAAGCCAAGTGGACTGCCAGGAGCTATTCCGGTGGTGCGGGCCATGAAGCCACTGGCGCTCAGAAGTCATCATGATCCAACTAAAGAATGCCAAAAGCAAATGGGATGTTTCTCCACAGTATCCTAGTATGGCAACGCCGTTTGAAAGGGTATATGGCGGCTGAGGGAACCTAGCCATTAGTCTTATTCCATGAGGGAACCTAGCCATTAGTCTTGTATTCCACAGTGGGATTTCGTTTCTTTTGTTCCGTTGTGGCTGAAGGGTTTTAATCACCTAGAACAGGGCACCTTTCCTTCCCACTCCCAAACTGAAGGCTTCCTTAGTGAGAAGCAGGGCATGTGCCAGAAATATCTGCGGTTACTGCCTTCCTAGTTTAGCGACTGAAAAGAAGGAAGGGAATGGCCGCTGCAGAGACGGCCTAAATTCTAGCTCGTTCTGCCCACGCGCAAGCTGCGCTGACGCTGAGGCGGGTTTGCAGTCTCCCTCTGACGGCCAGCACCCTCGAGCCCTGCTGCGGACTCTCATGCCCGTTTGGCTCAGAGCTGCAAGGCGAAGTGGCCCAGCGTTCATGTCTCACCCATGTCAGTGAGGTCCTGCACCCACCCACTTCACTTCCTGAGATGGACAAGGGGTGGTGGCAGTTCTTTGCCACCTCATAGGAAAAAGCAGCTGGCAAGCTAACAAGTAAGTGACACGCACGAGTTCTCTAGATTGTGCCCTGATTAGACAGAACCATCAGAAGTTTGAACTTTCGGTTTTTTAAATTAGGGTTTTTCTGTGTAACCAATATCATCCTAGAATGTCAAGTTCCTACCAGGTGGCATGACACCCCAATATGGCTCTTTTACATGACCAGGGTGGGCCTGAGATCCTGAGTTGATCCCAGGCACTTTGTGCTGCCACTAGAGGCATGCACCACGGTGCCCAGCTGGTCAAATTCTTCTGACTCGTCATTTCTCCTTCCTGTTCATACCCAAGCAGGCCCTGGAGTCACAAGCCCAGCCCCACTCCTCTTTCCTGTGGTGGATGTATAAGCAGAGAGAGGAAGGAAAGGCAAAGCAAGTTAAAAGGGACGCGAAGAAGGAGGGGGACAAAGGGGAATGAAATAGTGGGGAATAATGAATGAACACAGCCGAGCACGGTGGCCCAACTCTACTCACTGCTCTTGGGACGGCGACCCAGGAAGAGCCATCATGACTCTGACTCAAATTGATGGTGTACACACACACACACACACACACACACACTATTGAATAACAGCCAGAAAAGAAGAAAAGGCGAAGGAAAATACCAAAGGGATCGTGCAAGCCAAGCTGTGTGGATCAGAGAGCCCTTCCCTTCCTTTGTGGGTCCATCAGTAATTGGGATCTACCTGCTGTAAGAAATTTTTTTTCTTTCTTTTGGGTTTTGGTTTTGGTTTTTCAAGACACGGTTTCTCTGTGTAGCCCTGGCTGTCCTGGAACTCACTCTGTAGACCAGGCTGGCCTCAAACTCAGAAATCCACCTGCCTCTGCCTCCCAAGTGCTGGGATTAAAGGCGTGCGCCACCACTGCCTGGCAAGAAGTTTTACTGGAAGCATCTTTTGCCAGCATATGTTCCCCCACTGAACTGTTGTTGGGAACATGCAGCCTGTGTGATAATATGCCTTGAGAAGGTTTACAACTGTGAATTCAGTCTCTTTTTCCTACTCAGTGCTCAGTGCCTTTCAATTTAACCCATTTTAAAGAAAGCACTGCAGCCAGTGCCTTGGACTTCTTGTGGAGTCTAATGTTGACAAGCTAAGCTTAAAACACAGCTTGAATGTTAAACTACATTACCTAATTCTCTCCTGGCCCTGAAACAGTTCAGGCACGCGTGCGCGCATGCTTGTGTGTGTGTGTGTGTGTGTGTGTGTGTGTGTGTGTAACAGCATTTGTTGAAGGCATTAAGATTGACAGCAACATTGAAAAAAAGAAATGCCTGTGTACAAAGGGCACAGTGAAATAAAAAACACGGACAACACCATTCCATGGTTAGAGAGAATTATTTGGTTGTAGATAAAGGGGTGAGAATAGCAAAAAGCAGCGGGGGACTGTCCTGGCTAAAGTAGGGGAGAGGCAGACTGGCTGTTGTGCGGGCTTTGAGAGGAGGTAAGATTAGCTGGAAGAGCCTGAAACTAGTGGGGCTCTAACTGCTTGAGGTTTAAGTTAATTGAGAACTAGATGCTCATTCCAGAGGTTGGAGAGCAGTGGGACAGATAAGAGGGTAATGGCTTTTCCTGGCAAACAAAGCCGTTTCGACAGGTTTCTGAGGAATGCAGAGTGCTCACCGACGGGGTCAGAGTCCAGTCTGAGCTGAGGCTAGGAAGGTTCGTACCGGACATCCACTACAGAACTTGAAAGCAACATGTGTGTATCTATGGTCTGTGATTTTCCGGGCTATCGCGGGTCTGTATGCGGTCAATAGAGTAACTTCTTCCCGTGGAAAACTACTAAGATGCTAGGCAAGCAGTCCTGATCTTTTGTCAGCTTTTAAAGGTGTTGTTTGAAAAGAATACAGCTCTTGTAGGAGACGTGCCGTAGCTGGGTCTTTCTCTAGTGTCCAGGCGGTGGTCCTCGTCCCGTATGCTAGGCAGCCTTTTGAGCATCCTTCCAAGCTCCCTCCAGTGTCTGCAGATAGTTGCGAAGGAGTAAGATACATCTGCCACCGCTCCAAGCTGAACAAACCTGGCAAGCATCAGGTGCTCAAAGTTCCTGTCTCCTAGAATGGAGGAGCATTGCCAAGGGCCTCTGCTGTGGTCCAGAGGACAGAACTTCCCTGTGTGAGCTGTCTGAGGACACCCTATAGTGCAGGGAGGAGCTTCTCATGGGTTAGCTTGCTCACACAGGCGTGTGTGTGTGTGTGTGTGTGTGTGTGTGTGTGTGTCTGTGTGTGTGTGTCTGTGTGTCCATGCCTCCTCAGAAGCAAGAGCGCTGATGGTCTATGCTGCAGAGTTTGGTTGGGTTTGAGACAGGCCCTCGCACGCTGTCCATCAAGCTGAAGTTGGAGTGGGGCTCACCCTCCATCAGCACACCCCGGACCCAGGTTCCAGTCATCCCACTCGGCTGAGCTCTAGCCCTGGCTGTGCTGCACTGTGGACTTGAGGAAGCTCTCAAGGGCTCTACCTTTCATCCCTGGGCGTTGGAAAGCCCCGGCTGTGCGCCTCGGTGTACCCGGCTGTGCGCCTCGGTGTACCCGGCTGTGCGCCTCGGTGTACTCGGGGCTGCCTGCGCCTCGGTGTGCCCGGCTGTGCGCCTCGGTGTACTCGGTGTACCCGGGGCTGCCTGCGCCTTTGCTCCTGTTCCACAGCCTGCTCCCTCCTTCCCTGGTGACAGTGGCCCTCTGTGATGAGCTGGTGAAAGCTTTGATCTGTAGCTTCCTCCGTGCGGAGCCTGCCCCTTTAAGGGAGGCAGGGAAGCTGCTCTGCAGAGCGGTGCAGCCCGCCTGGCTGGGGAGCTGGCAGCTGCAGCTCCTGCTCTGGCCTCTGCTGGTGGCTGCAGTGTCTCCTCAGAGGGTCCCCTCGGGCCTGGCTCCCTCCCCGTGCTGCGCTCCTGCACTTAGGCAGCAGGAATAAAATGCCTCACTGCACGGGCTGCAGACCTGCCCCTCCCCCGCCCGGGCCAGACCTAGCTTTTCTTTTGGGCAGGGATGAGACAAAAGGCTTCCTAGGGCCTGCTCTGGCTCTGTGGCCAGCACAGAGAGGGAAGCCTGGGCTACAATGGTTCTTTCAGGTACTGCAGACATCTTTGCAAAGTCTGTCTTAGCGTTCCCCAAACCACATATTGTTAGAACCAAAATTTTGGATCGCTTCAGTGTTCTGAGGTCAGAAGCACACACAGGCTAGGAGGCTATGTGCTGGGTGGAGATGCTGCGTGTGTGTGTGTGTGTGTGTGTGTGTGTGTGTGTGTGTGTGTTAGGGATGGGGAGGGCACATTTGTCCCCCAGAAACCCAGATGTGGAGCTGGACAGGAGGGACAGTGGGCCTACCCAGGGCCTTCCAGCCAGCCCCAGCCACAGCGGAGACCCTGTTGTCAGGAAGGAGAAGCCACCCCAGGGAAAATGCTCTTTTCTTTGGCTGTCTGGTTTATCAAGGATATTCGGGAATGGCGTTTTAAAAGTAAAAGAAATGCTGTCTTGCACGTGCTCGCTCTCCTTCACCTTTCTCTCAGAGGGGAGGCTGAGAGGCGGGCTCTTCCTTTCTCATTTGTGAAGCGGTGCTGTTCTGTTCTGAGGGACTGACTCTGAAGTCTGTGCAACAAGCAGCCTTTGTGTCTCTGCAGAGCCACACTCTGCTGAGCCAATATTCTAGCCAGCCAGGGATCTGCCTTTGTGCCCCGCATTCTTTTCAGAGCTGATTCTCAGAAGTGAGGTGCATCTCCACGACTTGGGTGGGCTCAGAAGTCAGAGGATTAAACAAAAACATTATTTTTCTCTGACATTCTTGTGCTTTGTGTGCATGTAGGTAAGGAAGCTAGAGACGGGATCCCGTCAACTTGTGGCCATCTCTCTCTTTCCACCACATGCGTCCTGTATATTGAATTGTAGTCATCAGGCTTGGTGGCAGGTCACAAGTCCCATTACCCACTGAGCCAACTCGTCCCAAACAAAGAGGACATTTGACCCTTACCATGGAGCAGATTTTCCCCTTCTACTCTTTGGACTTGCACGGAGGCTGGACCATGAATCGGAACCATCCCCGTGAGATCATGTGTGCCGGCCTTCAGTCTCCAGTTGCTGGGGGTGTTGATAAAGGGTGTGGGGAATCCTCGGAAGCCCTGAGTCAATGTGTGTTGTTGAAACGGACACCACCACCGTGTCAAGGAGCAAAGTGTCCTCCCCATCCCCATGCAGTTCAGAGGGATCCCAAGGGGTCTGAGTGCAAATGTTGGTGAGAGTGTGCGCAGGGAATTCCCAACGCAGCTTTCTCCCCCGGAGTATTGATGGCCTGAAGACCGGTGCCCCACAGAGACTCCACCAACTGTCTCCTTGATTAGCTGTATACCATAATCCCTACCTCTTTATCATTGGGCAATAACCCACCACCCATTGGACCTTATGTGGTTTCTCCATCAGTGAATCCAGTCCACCCAACTCCAGCTTGTCTGTGTGTCCATTCGTCTGTCTATTTATTCCCTGACTTGCCCCAAGTCAGGTCAGTCTTTGAGGCTATGTAAGGATGTGGCAGAAGGTTATAGCCGGGCGGTGGTGGCGCACGCCTGTAATCCCAGCACTCTGGGAGGCAGAGGCAGGTGGAAGTAGAAAAAATAAAAGACCCATCTGACCTCAGCAGATGGGACTATTTATTTCAAATATTGAAGGAAATATCCAGAAGTGGAAAACAGGTATCTTTCAAAAGAGCAAGGTATACTTGAATTTATATAGGAGGTTTGAGGAGTACAACTACTGGGTCTGTAGCAGTTGCAAGCCTGAAGTTTCTCCTTCCTGGAGGTGTTTGTCCAGACAAGGCTGTTTTATCTGGTTTAGAAACTCCCTTGGCTCTGCCTATTAAGAGGGGGGTTCATAATGGGCCCCTGAGTTTGGCAATGATGGGGAAGGGCTAGAGTTTCAATACAGGGCTCTTGGTCAGGGACTAGCAACATGTATTCAAGGTTTATTAACAGGGAGTTTCAGGGCTGGACGGAATTCCCTGGTGGAAGCCAATCTCTGGTACAAATGTTGGAATCCCTAAAGCAAGAACTAATTTCCTGCCAGGCGGTGGTGGCGCACGTCTGTAATTCCAGCACTTGGGAGGCAGAGGCAGGCGGATTTCTGAGTTCGAGGCCAGCATGGTCTAGAGAGTGAGTTCCAGGACATCCAGGGCTACACAGAGAAACCATGTCCCGAAAAAACAACAACAACAACAAAGAACTAATTTCCTGATTGAAGTAAGGGCCGAGTCTTTCAGAGCAGGAGCAGTGGAAACTCAAGATAGGGACTTGCAGCGGGGTGTCTACCATGTCTCAGGAGCCCCCAGCTGCTGCTTGAGAAGAAGTCTAAAGTCTTTGGGAGAGAATCTATCCTATAATTATCATTAGCATCAATACTTACTCCTGAGCCTCTTCCTCCAGCCGAGGCAGGTTTTTAGTCACCCCAAGTCCTCCTCTACACCTGGAACTCGGTAGGAACAAGGAGAATGCTTTCTAGGACTGGATAGCTAGTAGAGGGCTAGCCTGCACAGCCCTGGGTTCCATCCCTAGCAACGTGTAACCTGGCTGTGGTGATGCGTGTCTACAATGGCAGCACTGGGAAGGTGGTGGGAGGAGCATCAGAAGTTCATGTTCCTTTTTGGCTGCACACTTGCCACTTGCCCTGTGATGGTTTGTTATGGAAGCCCTGGCCAATATGTCCTCGTTGGGAGATAGTGGAGATTTAACGTGTTTAGAAACCCGACGAGGAAAGTGTCAGGCATTTACCCTGGCTTCCTAAAGACACTAGAACTCAGGTTGAAAAAGGTGTATAATTCATTTAGGATACATAGACACATGGTAGGGGTGGGACCGGACGATAGATCACCACTAAAATAGAAAATTCTAAACTATATTGGACTTAAAATGTGTTGCCACTTTTCCTGGGCAGAGATGAACACACAGATGATGAGTTCATGTCAGGTAGGGCACCGACATCACAGAGCAGAAACCCAACACATCCAAGTCTACCGTGGTGTTGCCATGAGATCTGGGTGGGGAGGGGTTAACAGGTGAAAGCTCACCGAAGTTGTATTTCTGGACTCCGCAGAACTCGAAGGTAACTTTAGCAATAAATCTGAGGCTCTCGAGAAGAGAGTAGCAGTTGTTTACAGTTTTTATAATTTTGGGGATGGATCTTTCGAACCTTCTGATTTCTGAGCTTCCTATGTTTTGTGAACCACCCTCTTTCCTCTAGGACACAATGTTTCAATTCCGAGGAGTCCATCGTTACAACAGAAGATCCAGTGTACCAAGTAAGTCCCACTGGAAGACATCCTTAATCTAATGCCATATTCCTTGAGTTTCCGAAGGAGGGTAGATGTCATCAAAGTCATATGCAAATGGGAGGGAGGTGGCTCAGCGCCCTGTCTGCATTGGAATCCACAGCACTCACCTGGAGAGGAGAGCTATCGAATCCCAGCACTAGGCTATGGAATTGGAGGCAGGAGGAATCCTGGAGCCCAGCAGCCAGCCTAGCTGAATCAGTGAGAGACCCAGGACTCAAAAACTCAACAATAATAATAATAATAATAATAATAATAATAATAATAATAATAATGTGGAGCTAATCAAGAAAGACACCCACACAAACGTACATCTGTTAGTGACTAAGCAAAGCAGGTACTTACAGGGGCAGACTCCCTATTCATGTACCTTCAACATGTGCTTCTCTTTATTTTCTGCTAAAGCCTTATGGTGCAAGATCACCATGTCCATAGGCATGTCTCTTCATCTCTGGGATCTCTGACATATGCTCTGAGTCTTTTGAGCTACACAGCAAAAATGTATGTACTATCTTTTGCCTTGGAAATGATAATCTTAAACTGAGCTAGGTCTGGGATGTATTCCTAAAGTCAGCATGCTTAGAATCAGCGCACTTCTCTCTGACTCTGTGTGGCCCCCTGAGTTGAATCTGAATGCTTCTCTTGTCCATGGAGAGCATCACATTGGAAATGAGTCCCTTATTTTCTTTGCCTACTGCATGGGGGTAGTAAGTATTTATCCACTTCTTAGTGCCTTGGCTGTACTTATTTTGGCTTTGCATTCCCCCAAATGTGAACCTATTGTGTTTATTATACATATACCACACACACACACACACACACACACACACACACACACACACACGCTGTTACGTAACAGTTGCTACAAAATGATATATTCCATATTGGAGGGTAGCTTCCAGGAAGTCCCTGAAAACTCCCCAGATGCACCATGCCCCTCTCTCCCCAAGCTTATTTATATAAGCAATAAAGACTGCGGAGGGACATTGTCTGGCCAGCCAAGCTGCCTGGAAGAGGCGGAGAGCAGCCAGGATTTGATCTTCCCGAACCTGTCTAACAGTTTGCCTGTGGTGCAATGAGCCATGGCATCCCAGCTTCATGAGCTGTCGTCCATGCTGGGGTGGGCCTTGGTGATGCAGCTGCCATTGAGTCGGGCCTGGTCCTGTAAGTAATCTCTCACCCTTACGCCTGTTAGTAACCTCAGTAAAACCCTTGACTTCAGCAAGTAGGACTTTGGTGGTATCACTACTTTGTCTTGGATAAATTATCTGGGGTGAATAAACATTTGTTCATGTCTTCCCAGGAACAGTGTCATACAACACAGGCATGTACACACGCGCGCGCGCACACATACACACACACACACACACACACACACACACACACAAATCAGTATATATATGCAAAGATGTTTGGACTTACTAAACGGGTAGGTGGAAAGGCTATGCTCTATACTTATGGACATGGAAGCAGCCTGAAAGGCTGTTGAAATGAACACTGAACAAAACTGACTGAGTACATCTGTGAGAGTCATAAGAATTATTGATTATATATGAACGGAACTGGTAATAGTATTTATTGATTGATATTACTTTTTTTTTTTTTTGAGACAGGGTTTCTCTGTGTAGCCCTGGCTGTCCTGGAACTTACTCTCTAGACCAGGCTGGCCTCGAACTCAGAAATCCGCCTGCCTCTGCCTCCCAAGTGCTGGGATTACAGGCATACGCCACCACGCCCGGCTCGCTATTACATTCTTAAGGCTGTGGGCCCATCTCTCAAGGTCCCCCTTCCAACAGCCAATACATAGCCTTAAGGTTATAATAGAGATGTCCTTTAATTTATATTTGTCAGAATGCATGGGTAAATTAATTTCCTTCCTTCCCTCCTTCCTTCCTTCTTTCCTTCATTTTTTCTTCTTTCAAACATTTTCTTACTTTGTAGCTCTGACTGGCCTGGAACTTGCTATGTAGACCAGGGTGACCTTAAACTCACAGCCATCTGTTTCAGCCTCCCAACTGTTAGGATTGAAGGTATAAGCCACATGCCTGATTTCGATTGTCATTTTATCAAGCCATTTGATAAGTGCGAAAGACTTATGTCAACTTTTAGCATTCATGTGAGGACATTTGTGTGCTATATAAGCATTTTACTGCATTAACGTTACAACTCTGGAAAATTTAGTCAAAGAAAGAGCTGAAGGTCAGCGTTTCAAGCACATAATTTTCTCTCTATTATATTTAGTTCCCACTAAAGATGAGATGGATCCACATAGCTATATATTTCAAGTGTCCAGGGACAAATATAATTTGAGCAAAGATGTGATTAGGCCTGTGACTTTGTCGTCAATTGGAACAGCTTCACATTTGTTATTTAACTTGTAAAGTACGTTGTAAAGTAACGTACGATGTAAAGACACAAAACCCAGAGAAGACTTGCAATGCAGCTTGGTGGAAAAGACCTTTCCTAGCATTCACAACTCCCAGCATGGCATAACTTGGAAATTAAAACACAAAAACCAAAAAACAAAGAAACCAACTGTGCCCGCTGTTTCTTCCTTGGTGCTTTGTTAATAAGTTAATATGGAATCTGATGCTCCTATTGTGCTTGTCCAAGCTGGGGTTTACTCAGTAGTTCAAAGTTCAAAGTTCTCTTTCTTTACCTGTGGAGCAGAGGCTGCTTTAAGCTGTACTTACTTTTTTAATTCTTTACTTGTTTAAGGTCTGGAGTTTCCATTTCTGGCCGGAACCTTCAGAGGTAGCTCCCGAAGGCAGAATGATGGGCCCCACCTGCTCCTTCTTGGCCTATGTATTCTGTGAATTAATTTTTTTTCTCCTCTCCCTTTGGCTGTTTACTTACCGCATTCCTGTGATTCCACGGGACCCCATTTATGAGTGGGAACCTCTCTTTGGTTCCTGTCTACCACCTGCTCAGTCGTGAGGCCTCCTCTATAAACTTCCCTGAGAGCTTATACCCTTGTTGGAAAGAGACCCGAGGAGGCAGTATCGTTTGTAAGTTCTCCTGAGCACTCTGCAGCGCCCAGGGCACTGGCCAGGCGTTGTCCATGTCTGTAGCTGGTGAACTGCTCCAGAAGGCACTCTTTCTATACTTAGTTAGTGAGGAGAAGCCCTTTGGAAGAAGGGGAGTCTGGAGGAAGTTCAACACCATTAAGAAGCAGTCATGGGAGCTCCAGCTCGAAGTTCTAATACTCAGGGACACATGCAGGATTATAGCAAATTCAATGCCATCTTTGGTTACATAGTGATTTTTCTGGTCAGTGTGGCCTCCATAGATTGCCGGGCAGTGGTGGCGCATGCCTTTAATCCCAGCACTTGGGAGGCAGAGGCAGGTGGATTTCTGAGTTCGAGGCCAGCCTGGTCTACAGAGTGAGTTCCAGGACAGCCAGGGCTACATAGAAAAACCCTGTCTCAAAAAAAACAAAAAAAAAACAAACAAAAAAAAAAGAAAGAAAGAAAGAAAGAAAGAAAGAAAGTCCCTGATTTTTAATGTATGTATATATGGAAAGAGACGCCATTAAAAGCTGTTGACCATACCTCACGGATAACTGAGAGAAAGTGTGCTTTGTCCCTTTAAAGGGACAGTTGCAACTGGAAAGCTGGACAGAGCAGGTAAGGACCCACATCCTTTTGTGGATTTTCTGCTCCACAAAAGCTTTTTGTCTTTCCTAAGCTCATCTTGAAGACTGTGCTTGTTGAAGTCATGTAGTAAGTGCCAGGACTTGACAAGATACTGAAACACACACACACACACACACACACACACACACACACACACACACACTATAGGTAGAGAATAAAGTTAAGTACATTTGGTAGAAAGCAATTTTTTCTTAGGTGTACATCTATTCTTTAAGATGCAAGACAACATAAGTATTAAATGTGAAGAATACACCGGGCGGTGGTGGCACATGCCTTTAATCCCAGCACTTGGGAGGCAGAGGCAGGCAGATTTCTGAGTTCAAGGCCAGCCTGGTCTACATAGTGAGTTCCAGGACAGCCAGGGCTACATAGAGAAACCCTGTCTCAAAAAGAAAGAGAGAGAGAGAGAGAGAGAGAGAGAGAGAGAGAGAGAGAGAGAGAAGAAAAGAAAAAATGTGAACAATACAATGTGTTTTATAAAAATAAAAGAATATGTTTGGTGGATGTATAGTGGGGTGTAGAAGGGGCTGCCCCTGTGGGCCCGTGCTGAGGCACACCTTCCCTGGAGGAGGGACCAGCCACACAGAAAGGGGGAGGTGGAGAGAGAGGGAGAGGGGAATGGGGAGAGAGGGGAAACAGGAAAAGGGGGACAGAGCAGGAGCAAGAAGGCAAGAAAGAGGAGGGGCAAGCATCCCCTTTTATAGTGAGTCAGGCATACCTGGCTGTTGCCAGGTAACTGTGGGGCAGAGCATTGACACAATGCTAACACTTCCCCAACTTGGTCTAATTAAAAAAAAAAATTAGAAAGAGGTGATGGAGGAGCAGGAACAGGGTCGTCGTGATCTTTAGCTACTTCCTGCTGACTTGGGGCCACGTGTCTCTAGGAAACCTAGGCAAATGGAATAGGGATGTGGGCCCAGTCTCAGGAGGGTTGGCTGTTTCTTTGCTGCCCAGGGTCTGTAGAGCCGTCTGTGGATAGATCAGAAGCAACAGGTCCAGTAGAAGCATCTGTGTCTCTGAGAGGAGATTGGAACATTTGTGATTTGCTTCTCTGGCGCTGTCCTGGAGTGTAGTAAGTGCCAGGACTTGACAAGATACTGAAACACACACACACACACACACACACACACACACACACACACATTATAGGTAGAGAATAAAGTTAAGTACATTTGGGAGAAAGCAGTTTTTTCTTAGGTGTACATTTGAAACTCTTAGGTGTTGGGGGTGAGTCCCAATTTCAGGGCACAGGAGAGGAATCCCACCCTCTGAATAGGTAGGTGTACTTATCTGGATGGAGTCTATGTGGTCCAGGAGAGGCAGATCTGAGTGTGTTTCCTGTAGCTTATAAGGGTTACAAAAGAGACAGATTGGTTAACACCATGCACAGTCTTCAAGATGAGCTTAGGGAAGACAAAAAGCTTTTGTGGAGCCGAAATAACAAGAAGGTCTTATTCCTTCTGCCTAGGAGACTGAATATATATAACAAGAAATTGAACAATTTTAAGTTTATAATTAAGAGACAAAGTAAAGTCAAAACCCTGACCTTGTGAATACAGTTGATCATACAGCAAGAGAAACACCTTAAGACTATAGTTAAAGTGCAATCAAATGAAACATCTATTTGAGTATGATGGCTTAGAGTGTAGATTCAGCACGAGAGACACTTTAGATTTAGTTAAAAGACAAGCCGGGCAGTGGTGGCGCACGCCTTTAACCCCAGCACTTGGGAGGCAGAGGCAGGCGGATTTCTGAGTTCGAGGCCAGCCTGGTCTACAGAGTGAGTTCCAGGACAGCCAGGGCTACACAGAGAAACCCTGTCTTGAAAAAACGAAAAAAAAAAAAAAAAAAGACAAAGAAAACTAAAAATTTGGATTTATAGTTATATAGTTGGGTTGTATAGCAGAATGTATATCACTTATCGGAAAGCCTGTAAGAAATTTGGTAGTCGCCGGGCGGTGGTGGCACACGCCTTTTAATCCCAGCACTTGGGAGGCAGAGGCAGGCGGATTTCTGAGTTCGAGGCCAGCCTGGTCTACAGAGTGAGTTCCAGGACAGCCAGGGCTACACAGAGAAACCCTGTCTTGAAAAAACGAAAAAAAAAAAAAAAAAAAAGACAAAGAAAACTAAAAATTTGGATTTATAGTTATATAGTTGGGTTGTATAGCAGAATGTATATCACTTATCGGAAAGCCTGTAAGAAATTTGGTAGTTGCCGGGCGGTGGTGGCACACGCCTTTTAATCCCAGCACTTGGGAGGCAGAGGCAGGCGGATTTCTGAGTTCGAGGCCAGCCTGGTCTACAGAGTGAGTTCCAGGACAGCCAGGGCTACACAGAGAAACCCTGTCTTGAAAAACCAAATCCAAAAAACCAAAAAAAAAAAAAAAAGAAGAAGAAGAAGAAGAAAGAAAAAAAGAAAGAAGGAAGGAAGGAAGAAAGAAAGAAAAAGAAAGAAAGAAAGAAAGAAAGAAGGAAAGAAAGAAGGAAGGAAGGAAAGAAATTTGGCAGTCTTAGCTAGTTAGTGAATTTATTAATGAGCTATTATAGTGGTGGATTTCCTTAGGGGTAAGGAGCTAAGTCTTTTTTCTGTCTGTCAAGCTACAGTTAGCTTAGCTGGTAATGTAGTCAGAAGTCTGGGAAAGAATAAATTATAATCTAGGAGTCATGTATTAATTTAAAATGACAGAGTTTCATCCATGGTCCACTACCTAAACAGTTCCCAGGTCCCTGTGGTCTCCATGGCAACTTGGGTAGAGTCAGTCTGGTTGTCAGGCCCAGAAGACAAAGAGCTTTATTTCTGTGGAATAGATACATGTGAAATGAGAAATGACCACCTTGACTTAGGCAACATGAGACATTTGACCCTCAGGGAATCCTGCTTTGTCCACAGTGTAGACCAAGCCCGGGAAGGGCATGGGCGGTATTTTTAGTGGTCCTCATACCACAATCCAGATAGACACTTGTCGCTGTGTCCATATCTTCTTGGAGACCTTGAGGATAACTCTCGGGCTTTCGGAGTCTCTGTCTCTCAATACATTAGCAGACTTCTGACAAGGTTGAGAGCAGTGTCTATTCAGCATAATCTGAGTTAGACAGCTTGTGTTTGTTAAATTACTTGTTTGAGAATGTATATAGTAAATAGAGCACACTATAACTTAATGGCAATAGGAAAAATCATTATTTACCAAGGCAGGATAGAAGAAAAAGCTTACTTAGTAAGTAACTTTGGCAGGTTGTATTAGCAGAGAAAAACACATGAAGAGACATATATAGAGAAAAATTGTCTAGTGTATCCTTGGCTTAGAGTGAATGTGGACCAGAATGAACAGAAACTAGAACACTGACAGGGGTGGCATGATACTGTGGTGACAGCAAGTGACTGTGTCCAGGCGGGTTGAGGCCCATGAATGATCAGCACGGGAGTTTTGAACTGCTCCATTTCTGACCTGGGTCAGTTCACCCCTCTTTAGGCAACCTGGTGTCCCCTGCTCGCAGGCAGCAGCGTGGCAAGCTCGTTCGTGGCTGAGGCGCCAGGTGCTCATCCTGGCCAGGGCTGGATATGACAGGCCACACACCTCGAGGAGGAGCCACAACAGGCCGGATGGCATGCGTGCCCAAGGGAACGCAGAGCCTTAGCACTGCTGAACGGTGGCAGCCACGGTGCCAGTGACACCTGCGCACACGCGCCGCTCTGAAATGTGTTTTACAAAAAATAATAGCCGGGCGTGGTGGGGCACGCCTGTTATCCCAGCACTCTAGGAGGCAGAGGCAGGTGGATTTCGGAGTTCGAGGCCAGCCTGGTCTACAGAGTGAGTTCCAGGACAGCCAGGGCTACACAGAGAAACCCTGTCTCGAAAAACCTAAATAAATACATAAATAATAATAATAATAATAATAATAATAATAATAATGAGAAAGAATATGTCTGGTGGGTGTGTAGTCAGAAATGGGGGGAGAGGGTGCCTCTGCGGGCCCATGCTGAGGCATCCTTTCCCCTGAGGGACCAGACACACGTCTATATTCAGGGCAGGGGGAGGGGAGCTGAGGGGGTAGAGAGAGAGAGAAAGGCAGAGAAACAGAGACAGTCAGAGAGACAGAGACAGAGAGAAAGAAAGAAACAGAGAGGCCTGCCATGAGCACATGGAGAGGGAGGGGGAGGGGAAGTGGAGAGAGGGGGAGCAGGAACAATGGGACAGAGCAAGAAGGCCGGAGAGGAGGGGCGAGCAGCCACTCTCAGAGTCAGGCACACCTGGCTCCGGCCAGGTAACTGTGGGGCGGAGGGGGCCTAGACAAAACAAAAAACCAAACCAACCAAACAACAAAACAAAAGCGCTAGCACAGTGTGTGACCACAGTGGGGATGCCAGTGTGGGTAACCTGATGAATGTTTGTCCAGGTCCAGTTGAGCAATTAACCTTAAGCTATCTGTATGTCCTGTATGTGCTACATTCAGAAAACTCAATTGTTACCCTTTCCTTCCTTCCTTCCTTCCTTCCTTTCTATCTTTCTATCTTTTTCGTTTGTTTCCTCTTGTTTTGGGGTAGGGGCAGGGTTGAGATAGGGTTTTTCCGTGTAGCTCTGGCTGTCTTGGAACTTGCTGTGTAGGCAAGACAGGTCTCAAACTCACAGAGATTCGCCTGTCTCTGCTTCCTGAGTGAGGCTACCCCACCCAACACATTTTTAAAAAAAAAAAAAAAAAAAAAAAGAATCTTGAAGCTTCACAAATTCTTTTCTATATAATTTAGTGTGCAAAACACGACTTTCCAGTTGTACATAATTATGTAATTTTCCAACGATTAAGGTCCACGTTGAGGCAGGAGTTTGCTCATAGGAGGCCGTGTTAGCATTCTGTCTCAGCTCTGGCCCACAGCGGCCAGGCATGCTCTACCCCAGTCAGTCTGACCCACTATAAAAAGCGCTGCTTGCCCACCCCTGCTCCTCTCTTGTTTCTCTCTTGCTCTTTCTTTGCTTCCCTTCTCCCTCTCGCCTCATCCCCTCCCCCCACCTGTTCATGGCTAGCCTCTAGTCTCTTCTACTCCTCAACTTCTCTCTCTCTCTCTCTCTCTCTCTCTGCCTTTTTTTTTTTTTTTTTTTTTGCCTCTACTACCCTCTTAACTCCCCTCCCCATGCCCTGAATAAACTCTATTCTATACTATACTTTCATGTGGCTGGTCCCTCAAGGGAAAGCGCTGCCTTGGCATGGGCCCTCTGAGGCACCCCCTTCCCCCACAGCTCACCACACCTCCATAGAACATATTCCCCCTTCTCTTTATCTTTTTACAAAATAAACACATCAAGCAGAAAAAAAAGTGCCTACTGTGAAAACTACAAGTTCTTCTGTATGTTACAGAGAGAATGGAGTTTAAGGATAAAAGGCAACATAAAAGTTAAAATAGCAGATCTAGAAGCATCAAGAAGAAACAAAGACATTTACAGCTGGCTATAAGATGGCCAAATAGGTCAGAAAGAGACAAAGGGGCTCTAAGAAGCAAGACCAATGACAAAAGCTGGCTAGCTTTTTTTTTTTTTTTTTTTGAGACCTTTCCCCATAGGGAAGCAAGAGCGTGCTAGGGAATGTTACACATTACATTACTACTTTTAATGCATCATCTCTAATGTGGCTAATTATCATCAACTAAATTGTAAATAAGGATAGCTTCTAGCAACCCCTTTGCCCTCTCAGGAAAGAGACTCCAGACCATCCTGTAGTAGACAAAGAGATTAAGCATAAACACCGCAGCTGCTTCTGTGGCAACTGAGAAAACAAAGCAATCATAATGAAGAGCAGTGGAGCACCTGCAAAGTCAGAGGCAGCAACACCAGCAGGAAAAAGAGAGTCAGCAGACAGTCACTGACAGCAGCGCGAAAACAGCCAGGGAGCTTAGTAGAATTAACAGCAAGACACCTGCAAAGTTACAAAGCAGGGATGTGGATCAAGTAACAAACAGCTAGTAGATAGTCAACTAAAATAATCAACAATGCCAAAGACAGAGGGGGCTCGGGGGTGGGGTGGGGGGCCTTCAACCCACCCAGACTAAGTGAGCATGACACAAACATCGACTGATTGTCTTTCTGTTTGGACCAGACAGATATGCATAGGCATGTAGATCCTCTATTGTCTCAGTCCCTTACACAGCATAAGGTCTTCCATATGGACTTTGTCCAGGAGCTCCTTCATCAGGAACTTATGGGGACCTACCAGGAGCCAAGAGAGGCCCCTATGATGCTTTCTGGGAGTTTTCATGATAGGAGGAAAGAGAAAGGGGTTTAAGACTCTGATCAAGTCATCACAAACACAAGATAGGGATGGAAAACCAGGTCCTTCTTCCAGGAAGGGGGAAAAGCAAAGACCTGAGGCCAGTAAGAATAACTCTCCCAGACAGGACTCTGGCACACATGTCCCAGTAATGGGAAGATAATGCTTGAACAAAAGAAAGCGGATACCTCTGATGGAGGGTTCCGTGATATGGGGCAACAGATCAATTGCATCAATTTCTGGGCCCCAGATCTATACTTAGCCCAAGTTGATGTCTTTCTAGTGAAGAGATCTCCAGTAGTAGTAGTAGTTGTTGTGGTGGTGGTGGTGATCATAAAAAGAGAAAAAGGCTAAAAGACTATAGTATACTGCGGTGTGGCAAGGGGAGACCTCAGTGAGCCCATGCCAATGCATCCCTTCCCTCGAGGGACCTGACATACACCAGCATAGTATAGAATACAGTTTATTCAGGGCATGGGATGGGAGTTAAGAGGGTAGTAGAGGCAGAGAAAGGCAGAGAGAGGGAGAGAGAGACTAGAGAAGCAGAGGCTAGCCATGACCACGTGGAGAGAGGGGGGAGGGGAGGAGAGCCCAAGAGGGGGCAAGACAGGGTAGGAGAGTGTGAGAATAAGAGAGGCAGGAGAGGTAAGAGAGCAAGGAGGGGCCGAGCACCCTCTTTTATAGTAGGCCAGGCCTCCCTGGCTGTTGCCAGGTAATTGTGGGGTGGAACTTAGAATCCTAACAGTCGTGGTAGTAGAAATAGGGCTGATAATAGGCGCTGAAGTGTTTTGACCACATGACAGGTCCAAAGTATCTCAACTCCCATTCCAGGGAATCCAACTTCTGAGCCCATCAGGCATTCATATGAATGTGGTGAATAGACACATATGAACACAAAATACCCATACACGTAAACTGTATGAAACATTTTTTTAAAGTTGACCATACAGCCAAGCAGTGGTGGCACACGCCTTTAATCCCAGTACTTGGGAGGCAGAGGCAGGCAGATTTCTGAGTTCGAGGCCAGCCTGGTCTACAGAGTGAGTTCCAGGACAGCCAAGGCTACCCAGAGAAACCCTGTCTCGAAAAAACCAAAAAACCATAAAACCAAAAAACCAAAAAACAAAACAAAACAAAAAAAGTTGACCATACATAGTAAGAAAGTTACAGAAGATCTGAGTGTGGATTTGTTGGGAAAAGAAATTACTTTTCTGGCTAGCGTTGGGGCTACATATTTCTCTCTATTCTAACTAGAACATGGAATGTAAGTCTCTATATATGACTGGAATTACGGGGTTCGCATATGAAAATTTTTGACTCTGTATGTGCTTTCCTTTCTACTTTTTCTTGTTTTCAGGAACTATTCCTTCACTTCAAACTCATTGACTCATGCTGGAATGAAATTTTTTTCCTAACTCTCAGACTAAAAGAAAACAAACAAACAAACAAACAGGTAAAGTCCAAGAAGAGAAGTGGCTTTCTTACCCTATGGAAACATAGAAGAACTTTCTTGGATGGACAAATATATGTGTCCTGAATTTTCTATCAAAGGGTTAAATAAGACAAAACTCCAGTAAAAAAAAAAAAAAAAAAAAAAAAAAAAGTGCCGGGCGGTGGTGGGGCACGCCTTTAATCCCAGCACTTGGGAGGCAGAGATAGGTGGATTTCTGAGTTCAAGTCCAGCCTGTTCTACAGAGCGAGTTCCAGGACAGCCAGGACTACACAGAGAAAAATTAAAAAAAAAAAAATTGTAAAGAAACCACTTGGCAGAAACTCGAATTCCTCCAGGGTCAACACATCTTGAAATAAAATATGTGCTCAAAAGCTGAGCATAATGGCTCTTGTCTTTAGTCCCAGCATTTGGGGACAGAAGCAGGTGGACTGCTGAGTTTGAGGCAAGGCTGGTCTGCTGAGTGAGTTCAGGGACCGCCAGGGCTAGTGGTAAGACCTTGCCTGGAAAAAAAAGTCAAAAAGCCAAAAATGTGCTCAAGTTACATCTCCCTAGAGAGCATTCTGCTCTGTGTAGACTAATCATAAGAATGCGAGCACACCAGGGCGCCACATGAAACCGCACAGACTCACCTAAGCGGGGCTCATACCGGCTCACAGGGAGACTGAAGAGTCAGGGGGCCTGCAGGAGTCTGACCTAGGCCCTCTATATATGTGTTCCAGTTGTGTAACTTGGTGTTCTTGTGGAACCCCTAAGAGTGGGAGTAGGGGTGTCTCTGACTCCTTTGCCTGCTTCTGGGACCCTTTTCCTCCTACATGGTTGGTTGCCTGGTCTAGCCTTAATAGAAGGGTTTATGCCTAGTCTTATAACTTGTCATGCCATGTTCAGTAGAGGTCCCTGGGAGGAGTGATTTTTCTGAAGGGAGGAGGAATGGATCTTGGGGAGAGGGGAGAAGGGGAAATATGGGAAGACTCTGGGGGAGGGGGGCGGTAAACTGCGATCCAGATGTACTATATAAAAGAAGAACAAATAAAAGAAAAAAATTTTAATTAAGTTGCTTGTATTGATCTGTTTTGGAGAACAACTTCCTTAAATATTCTGGATATTAACACCTTAGCAAACATGTTCTGGCAATAGTCTCTGCCAATTTGGAATCTGATTTTGTTGTTTGTTAGTTGTGCAAAAGCAAGACAACTCCCACTCGTCCAATGTACAAACCCTAGTCCTTGCCAAGAACCAATATTGGGTTTTTTCCTAGGAGTTTTAAGAGTTCAGATCTTAGACAGGCCTAGTTGCAAAACCTGTAGCCCCAGCTACTCACAAGGCCAAGGCAGGAGGCTCCCCTGAGCTATAGAACCAGATGAAGGACATCTGGGCAACATAGTAAGAAGGAATCTTAAATATTTAAGTTAAAGAATGTAACTCAGGCCAGGCGATGGTGGCGCACATGCCTTTAATCCCAGCACTTGGGAGGCAGAGGCAGGAGGATTTCTGAGTTTGAGGCCAGCCTGGTCTACAGAGTGAGTTCCAGGACAGCCAGGGCTACACAGAGAAACCCCGTCTCAAAAAACAAAAAACAAAAAAAAAACAAAAAAAAAACAAAAAAACTCAGACCAGGTATGCTTACACACGCCTTTAATCCTAGCACTCACCGAGGCAGGCAGATACCTGAGTTCTAGGCCAGCCTGGTATACAGAGAGAGTTCCAGAACAGACTGGGGCTACACAGAGAAACCTTGTCTCAAGCAAACAAATAACAACAACAACAAAAGAGACGTAGTTCTTTGGTAGAATGTTTGTCTAAGATGTGTGAAGCCCTGGGTTTAATGACCAGCATGGCAAACGTTGTAGGTTATACATTTAGTATTTTGTGTTTGCTTGTTTGTATGTTTACAAAGCTCCCAATAGCAGGGCCTTGCACATATGGGCAAACGCTGGACCATAGAATCATAGCCCCAGCACTGGTTTGCTTTTCTGAGTGTATGTGGGGTAGGGTGGCCCAAAACTCATGGTAATTCTCCTACCCAATCTCCCCTGGGTCTGGATTGGCTGGCAGAAGCTGCCGTGCGTGGCTGTCTATTTTGGAATATGACCCTGTGTCCTGTTCCTTATGCTCCCCTTCTGGGAGACATTTCTCTCCAGTCTGCTTTCCATCTCAAGGAGTAAATGAAGCATTCTATTTATACATTGCTTTCAGCAGGGACCTAAAGCTCGTCAGGAAACTGTTCTACATTATTCTGAAATCTAGTCTGTATACCCAAGGAACGTGCGGTTAGGTATTTGGTGTATGAATGAAGGGAAGGTTTTCAAACAATTCTTTGGGGGAAAAGCTATGTGGCCCAGTCGCTAACAGAAAGATCTGGGGAAGTTATTCTCTATTCCTTCTTCACCTGTAAAATGAGATAATATTCACCTGCATTATAGGCTGAGAATTTGTGCTGGCCAGTTTTATGTCAACTTAACAGAAGCTAGGAAAGGAGGGAGCATCAGTGGAGAAAAAGTCTCCCTCCCTAAGATGGGACTGTAGGAAGGCCTGTAAGATGTTTTCTTAATTAGTAACTGATGATGGAGGGACCAGCCCATTATGCGTGATTCCATCCCTGGAATGGTGGTCCTGATTTTTCTTTTTAGAGATTTATCTACTGATTATATGTAAGTACACTGTAGCTGTCCTCAGACACTCCAGAAGAGGACATCAGACCTCATTACAGATGGTTGTGAGCCACCATGTAGGTGCTGGGATTTGAACTCAGGATGTTCGGAAGAGCAGTCAGTGCTCTTAACCGCTGAGCCATCTCTCCTGATTTTTATAAGCATGCTGAGTAAGTCAAGAAAAATCCAGTAAGCAGCCCCCCTCCATGGCCTCTGCGTCAGCTTCTGCCTCCAGGTTCCTGCTCTGTGTGAGTTCCTGTCCTGACTGCCGTCAGTGTCAGTGATGAACAGTGATGTGGAAGTATGAGCTCAATAACCCTTTCCTCTCCAAGGTGCTTTGGCCATAATGTTTCATCATAGCAATAGTAAGCGTAGGTTGCATAGAATTAAACAGGATTATTTAATCTGTTGATATAAAAGTCACAGCTCTCATCTGAAAAGGAATAAGAGCTAGTTTATCTTGGAGCTATTTTGAGTAACCATGGCCAGAAAATCAAATTTAGGTTACATGAAATTTCATGTTCTGATGTGGAAGCCGTTTCATGAAGGTTTATACCTTTACAGAGCAGAGAAAGTCATAAATCAAGGCAAGTTTAAAATATACTGACGGATAAACCAGTAAGGCAGGTAGAACAAGATGGGGGGTGATAATTATAGGCCCAAGATACTATCTGGTAGCATTCTTAGCCACTGAAGGGCAGAAGCTAGTGTCTGCTAAGGTGATACAATGGCTTGGCAAACACTGGCTAAAACTAGCCCAAGACAAAGCAGCAAAATTCCAATCTCTCCACAGGACTGAAATTCCAATTCGCCCATCAGTCTCTGCAGCTTCTTCTCAGGAATTTTTATTCACAGATCATATGAACACAGACACGTCCTCACAGGCATGTAAACACCCACTAACTATAGTACTGGCGACTTAATGATTTGTTACATGTGATAAACAATATTCTCCTTAAAAATGCCCCCTCATCTCCTCTCTAGGTACTAACAAACACCTCCACCAGCAGGCTTACACTCAGAGGGTGCTTTGGGGACACTCATATTTCAGTGCAAACATCACAGGTCACAGATATTTCATGGTTTTGACTATAGAAAGGGAGACACTGGCATCCGGACAGAACATTGCCATTGCAGTGGGGGAAGGAAATGGGGTCAAAAAGCACTTGGCTGCCCTAGGCCGGGCACGGCCAGCTGAGATGGGCTAAGCAGGGTGCTGTGTACACCAACTCTGGTGGCAGCTCTGCAGAGACACCAAGGCTGCTTGTTGCACAGACTTCAGAGTCTGTCCCTCAGAACAGAACAGCACCACTTCACAAATGAGAAAGGAAGAGCCCGCCTCTCAGCCTCCCCTCTGAGAGAAAGGTGAAGGAGAGCGAGCATGTGCAAGACAGCATTTCTTTTACTTTTAAAACGCCATTCCCGAATATCCTTGATAAACCAGACAGCCAAAGAAAAGAGCATTTTCCCTGGGGTGGCTTCTCCTTCCTGACAACAGGGTCTCCGCTGGGGCTGGGGCTGGCTGGAAGGCCCTGGGTAGGCCCACTGTCCCTCCTGTCCAGCTCCACATCTGGGTTTCTGGGGGACAAATATGCCCTCCCCATCCCTAACACACACACACACACACACACACACACCATCTCCACCCAGCACATAGCCTCCTAGCCTGTGTGTGCTTCTGACCTCAGAACACTGAAGCGATCCAAAATTTTGGTTCTAACAATATGTGGTTTGGGGAACGCTAAGACAGACTTTGCAAAGATGTCTGCAGTACCTGAAAGAACCATTGTAGCCCAGGCTTCCCTCTCTGTGCTGGCCACAGAGCCAGAGCAGGCCCTAGGAAGCCTTTTGTCTCATCCCTGCCCAAAAGAAAAGCTAGGTCTGGCCCGGGCGGGGGAGGGGCAGGTCTGCAGCCCGTGCAGTGAGGCGTTTTATTCCTGCTGCCTAAGTGCAGGAGCGCAGCACGGGGAGGGAGCCAGGCCCGAGGGGACCCTCTGAGGAGACACTGCAGCCACCAGCAGAGGCCAGAGCAGGAGCTGCAGCTGCCAGCTCCCCAGCCAGGCGGGCTGCACCGCTCTGCACAGCAGCTTCCCTGCCTCCCTTAAAGGGGCAGGCTCCGCACGGAGGAAGCTACAGATCAAAGCTTTCACCAGCTCATCACAGAGGGCCACTGTCACCAGGGAAGGAGGGAGCAGGCTGTGGAACAGGAGCAAAGGCGCAGGCAGCCCCGGGTACACCGAGTACACCGAGGCGCACAGCCAGGTACACCGAGGCGCACAGCCGGGTACACCGAGGCGCACAGCCGGGGCTTTCCAAAGCCCAGGGATGAAAGGTAGAGCCCTTGAGAGCTTCCTC
Organism: Apodemus agrarius; assembly: GCA_964023405.1. Classification (NCBI taxonomy): domain Eukaryota; kingdom Metazoa; phylum Chordata; class Mammalia; order Rodentia; family Muridae; genus Apodemus; species Apodemus agrarius. Next base: position 65,976,624 of record OZ030010.1, on the reverse strand, counting down.
AAGTCCACAGTGCAGGACACCCGGGGCTAGAGCTCAGCCGAGTGGGATGACTGGAACCTGGGTCCGGGGTGTGCTGATGGAGGGTGAGCCCCACTCCAACTTCAGCTTGATGGACAGCGTGCGAGGGCCTGTCTCAAACCCAAGCAAACTCTGCAGCATAGACCATCAGCGCTCTTGCTTCTGAGGAGGCATGGACACACACACACAGACACACACACACACTCGCCTGTGTGAGCAAGCTAACCCATGAGAAGCTCCTCCCTGCACTATAGGGTGTCCTCAGACAGCTCACACAGGGAAGTTCTGTCCTCTGGACCACAGCAGAGGCCCTTGGCAATGCTCCTCCATTCTAGGAGACAGGAACTTTGAGCACCTTGATGGAACTTTAATTTCTTTCAAAACCTGTTTTTAATGATGGTTCTTAAATGCTTTAACCTCCCCTGTAGCCCACCACCCACCAAAGGTAGTGGGAAAGAAAGGATATGGGGAAGTGGACCTTTCCAAAAGGTTCTGTGGAGCAACTCCTGTCTGTGTTGTCTGGAAATCGGCAGTTCAATTTCCAGGTTAGCAGTGGTGGATAGATCCACTTGCAAACACTTCACCGTGAGAGCCGGGGTAGCAAACAGGAATCAGCAGCGATGGCACTACGTAGCAGAGACAGCCATGCCTCAGCATTGCCATAAGTCAACAGGAGGGGCACGGAGGGACAGCAGAAGCAGTTTCGGCTGTGCCTCTGAGGAGAGCAGAAGATCAGCGAAGACTGGAGACCCACAAGCATTGCTAATGGCTGGTTCTCTAAGCAGGCCAAGCTTGGCCGCCATCACTGTCCATCGAGTCCTATTTTTTCCTCCAAACATCACGTGTCCTCCACGGGTCTTGCCTCAGCGCGTGCGTCTGTCTCAGCTGACATCACTCTGCCAATCCGCCCGAGTCCATGGAAGCAGCAAGAAACTGCAGCGAACCATGGGAAGTGTTTCGGAGTCCTGACGGACGCAGCTCAACTACACAATGGAAGGCAGACCAAGAAATGACTGTTGTTAGCAAAGAATCCTTCATCACGGGCCCTTTCAGACAGTTGCTTCAGCAGGACATCTTGTCTGCTGTGTCTGCGACACCTACACACTCCTTCCCAGGTCTGCCCCAGCAAAACACCATCCGACCGGCTCTCCAAAGAACCCTTAAGTTTCCACTTCACCCTGATATATGCCAGGTCTGTTCAGACTGAAGCTGTGACAGAGAGGTACCCCACGCCTCAGCAATTTTCTGCAGACACTGGAAGGGGCCTGGAAGGATGCTCAAATCAGCTGCGCTGATAACTAGAGGCCTGCCTAGCATACTGACCCAGACCCCGTGTAGACAAGATCTACGAGTTGGGATTCAGTATTCTGTGCGTTCAGGTTGTACACTCTGGGTGCACGAAGGCTCACGCTCAGTGAATTGCATCAGATGTAATAGCAAGAGGGCGGAAGGGACTCGTGGGGGACAGAGAGAGTAGTAAGGAACGCTGGTCAGATGGTGGCGGGTCTCGGTCCTTATGGAAGTCCCGCATGGAGAGTTTGAGTTTCACTTTTTAGAAATGTCTACAGGGGAGCTGGTGAGATGGCTCAGCGGGTAAGAGCACTGACTGCTCTTCCAAAGGTCATGAGTTCAATTCCCAGCAACCACATGGTGGTTCACAACCATCCCTAGAGAGATCTGATGCCCTCTTCTCATGTCTGAACACAGCTACAGTGTACTTACATATAATAAATAAATACATCTTTAAAAAAAAAAGAAAAAAAGAAATGTCTACAGGATCTTTCCACATGGAAAGGCAGAATTTTTTTTTTGATGAATAAAATTATTGCGTTTCATAATGCTATTTTCTGTAAATATAGAATATATCCAATAAAAAATTAAAAAAACAAAAAATAGGCAGACAAAATCCTAAAAAAATAATAATAATGTTCTTTTCTTGTTTTTTTTTTTTTTTTCTTTTTTGGTTGTTTCAAGACAGGGTTTCTCTGTGTGTAGCCCTGGCTGTCCTGGAACTCACTTTGTAGACCAAGCTGGCCTTGACCTCAGAAATCTTCCTGCCTCTGCCTCCCAAATGCTGGGATTACAGGCGTGCGGCCACTGCCGCCCGACTATGTTATTTTCTTAAAAACGCAAATCATCATATTCCTTAATATTGTACCAATGTCGGTTCAAATTATAGAAAATGTATGTCAACAGTACCTGAAAACAAAATTAAGAAGGGAATAAAGTCCAAACTACAGTTTGTCTAATTTATATCAAGTGATCATGGAAACAAAAGATTATTAAAATTATTTTATAATTATGCACAATGAACAAAAGCATAATAGATAGCAGAGTACTTTTCCACAATAAAATTATTTACACCTATTTATTCAGCTAAAACACTAGCTTGAGAAGTACTTGTCAGGTATACTCCTCTTGAAATAACTTCTCTACAGCAAACAATTGTCTTATATTTAAAACACATTGAAGAAAATAATTGTCTCATTATTTTTGTGTTTTGAGTCTTGACTAATAGTTCAAGGTATTATGTGAATCCTGGTGTCCTGGATAGCTTAATGAACACATTAAGATCAAGCAGAATGTTAGCCGGGCAGTGGGGGTGCACGCCTGTAATCCCAGCACTTGGGAGGCAGAGGCAGGCGGATTTCTGAGTTCAAGGCCAGTCTGGTCTACAGAGTGAGTTCCAGGATAGCCAGGGCTACACAGAGAAACCCTGTCTCAAAAAAAACCAACCCCCCCAAAAAAAAACCCAAAAAAGATGTGTGGGCAAAAGGGCATGGGACACACCGTGGCACACTGCAGCTTCCACTGAAAAAATTTTTTTTAATTTTAAAGTATTTTTTTGTGGGGGGAGGGGAGGTTGCTAGAGCGGAGGGTTGATTTGGAGGGACGCAGAGATGAGTATAGGATTGGGGTGCATAATGTGAAATTCACAAAGAATAAAAAGGGAAGGCCGGGTGGTGGTGGTGGTGGTGGTGCACGCCTGTAATCCCAGCACTTGGGAGGCAGAAGCAGGCAGAATTCTGAGTTCGAGGCCAGCCTGGTCTACAGAGGGAGTTCCAGGACAGCCAGGGCTACACAGAGAAACCCTGTCTCGGGGGGAAAAAAAACCAAATCCAACAAAACAAAACAAAACAAAAAGATCAAGCAGAATGTTTGCATTCTGAAGAAAGTGTCCAGTCCATAGGAATGCTTGTGTGGAGACTGTGGGCCCAGACTTCTCGTCCTGGGGCACGGCCAAGCGCGTGTTAGGAAAGCCGGAAAGCCGCGCACGGACTTCGTTGTGCTCCTTCTTCATCAGGCCTTGTGCTTCCTTCTCCATGTTCTTCCTTTGTTCTGCTGCTCTCTTCTCTCTGCTGCCATTTCCTGCTGCCTCAGAACTTCTTGCCAGGCTGCATCTTCTTCCTCTTCCCATGCATTGGTATTTTCTTGCCACGTATCTAAGTCATCTAATTCTGAAGCCTGATGAATAAAAGGCCTATCTTGTGCAGCTGCCAATCTGCTGGACAAACCTGTGCTACCATCTGGGACGCCAAAAGTCAATGGTTCTCTCCTTCTTCTTCTTCTCCTCCTCCCCCCCCTCCTCCTCCTCCTTCTTCTTCTTCTTCTTTGTTTTTTGGGGTTTTTTTGTTTGTTTGTTTCGAGACAGGGTTTCTCTGTTCCAGCCCTGGCTGTCCTGGAACTCACTCTGTAGACCAGGCTGACCTCAAACTCAGAAATCCACCTGCCTCTGCCTCTCAAGTGCTGGGCTTATAGGTGTGCGGCACCACTGACTTGGTTCTCTCCTCCTCCTCCTCCTCCTCCTCCTCCTCCTCCTCCTCCTCCTCCTCCTTCTTTTTTTTTTTTATTTATTTTTATTTATTTTTATTTTTTTTTTGGTTTTTCGAGACAGGGTTTCTCTGTGTGTCCTGGAACTCACTCTGTAGACCAGGCTGGCCTCGAACTCAGAAATCTGCCTGCCTCTGCGTCCCAAGGGCTGGGCTTACAGGCGTGCGCCATCAGCGCCCGGCTGGTTCTCTCTTCTTACTGACAGTTTGCTGAGTTTTCCGTATAGTTGGTGTCAGTCCTTGAAATAGTCAGGTTCCAGTTGTTCGGAAGAGTTCTGCTGCAGTTCTGCTGCGTTACCACCTTCCCACTCCCTCCTTTGATCTTTACACTTGTGGGTGCATCTGCATCCCAGGAAGTCCACTCCTCCGGGTCTGTCTGCTTAGGGACAGGCAAATAGTCAACTGTGGCGGGCAAAGTTACTTGATCTCCACTTAATTTCCTCCCTCTGCCAGATCTGTATATTAATCTCTTTAGGAACGAGAACACTATTGCTAGGCAAGTATAAACTGTAACCGAAACTGAGTGATGGCCATGGTGAAAAGCAGAAGCTGCCCCTGCCCCTCCCCCTCCTGCGCGCCCAGCGGAGGTTCCGAGCTGCCCCGGGCCGCGCGCACAGCTCCGTCCGCCTCCAGCTCGCGCTCAGCCAGAGCCGGGCGCGCGCTCCGTCGCAGCCGCCGTTGCCGCCACGCAGCCGCCATGGCCGCCCCTTCTCCAACGCCCCCCAACCCCCCAGAATTTTTTTGGCAAAAACTAGTACTTAAGTATATATCAAGAAATTAGAAACTAAAGGTAGTAAAGAAGTGAGGGCTGGTGGGGAACCAGAAAAAGGGAAATGAATTGTAAATATAGAATATATCCAATAAAAAAATATATTTAAAAAAAAAAAAAGAAGAAGAAGTGAGGGCTGGATATGTAGCTCAGTGCAGGAGGTCCTGTATGCCACTTCTGCTTGCAGCTTGGTAACACACAGGGACACACACACACACCATCATGAGTGCATGCAGGAAGGAAAGGGTCTCTTGAAGTGTGAATTGACTCTTGGTGAACTTCTGGTTTCTGAAGAAGGAAAGCATCCCATTAGGTGTATCTACTTGCTCTCAAGTATCCTGTATTTGGCCGGGCATGGTGGCGCACGCCTGTAATCCCAGCACTTGGGAGGCAGAGTTCGAGGCCAGCCTGGTCTACAGAGTAAGTTCCAGGACAGCCGGAACTACACAGAAAAACCCTGTCTCCAAAAAACCAAATCCAAAAAAACAAAAAAATATATAAATAAATAAATAAATCATCATAATAATAAATAAACGTACAAGTTTCAAAGCAGGAATTTTATATATTCCCTAGCAAAAATAATCTTGGATAAATGTGATTTACCAGAGGAGCACATATTTGGTGCTTAATTGGAAATCATTATTTTTCTGATTGTTTGATTTTCCTTTGTTTTTTAAAACATTTATTTACTTTTTACGTACATTGGTATTTTGCCTGCCTGAATGTATGTATGTATGTCTGTGTGAAGGTGTCAGATCCCTGGAACTGGAGTTACAGAAAGTTGTAAGAGGCCATATGGGTGCTGGGAGTTGAACCCCCCAGTCCTCCAGAAGAGCTGCCAATGCTCTTATCCACCCATTCATCTCTGCCGCCCAGAGATCCTTATTTCTAATGCATCATCACACGAGATCCAGGATCCAGTTCAGTGTCGTGTGCATAAATAGAGGCAAACAGAATCTTAAGCTGAAACGTAATTCTAGTGGATTTTAAAAAGTTTTATTTATTCTCTCATACCATACCTCTGGTTTGTTTTTGTTTTTGTTTGTTTGTTTGTTTGTTTGTTTTCAAGGCAGGGTTTCTTTGTGTAGCCCTGGCTGTCCTGGAACTCACTCTGTAGACCAGGCTGGCCTTGAACTCAGAAATCCACCTGCCTCTGCCTCCCAAGAGCTGGGATTAAAGGCGTGCGCCACCAACGCCCGGCTCATACCATACCTCTGAATCGCAGGTTTCCCTCCCTCCCACCTGGCCTTCCTGTCCCCTCCCCCCAATACCCCCCCCAAACACACACACACAGTGAAGCATACAATCTTTGAAAAGGTTGGCAAAGGCCCTGAATACCGCAGCTTGTGACTGGCTTCGACAACACTTTCCTAAGCCGCCCTATAGGCCTTCCTCTTTGGGTCCGCACATTGCCTTGCCTGCTCTGTGCGTCGTTTCTCCCTCCTCTGCCTAGTGGCTTGGGTTTTAGCCTCCTTGCTCCTCCCTACTCTGCTTGCTTCCTCTCTGCCCTTTCTGGTCTTCGGGCCTGAGCAGTACCCTCTCCCGACTCCTCTATGCTCTGTTCTGCTTGGCTTTCTGCTCGGGGCCTCGCGGTCTCATGGAGCCCCATGCCCCAGCCTCATCTCACCTCCGCACGGTCTTGGCTTCCTGGTTTGTCTCTCCTCTACAGGACTGTGCTCTGCCCAAGCAGCCATGGAAAGGGGCTTACTGTTCCCAGGGGGCAGCCTGGATGTTTGCAGAGTGGAGGGAGCAAAGGCCTTGTCACCCCTACTCCAGGCCTCTACCGTAATTGCCCCTGCACAGCGCTCAGCTGCCAGGCAGGGCCGGTGTACCCAGAACAAGAGGAGGCAAGGCAGCTCAGGATTCAGGCTTCCTCGCCGGAGAGGGTGTGGTCCGACTAGGAGATGCTCCTCTTTCCTCTCTCGCAACTGATCCCATACACCTCCTGTTCTATTTGCAAAGGCTACTTAATAGATGCGACAACCATTATAGAGTGTCTTCATATTTTCTGTAAAAGCTGCATTGTAAAACATTTTGAACATAGTAACTGATGTTCAAAGTGCAACATTATAACACACGAGGCCAAACCTCATATTAACTTGAGGATAGATCCACAATTACAAAACATAGTATACAAATTAGTGGCGGGTCTAGAGGAAAAAGAAATAGAGCAGAGGCGTGAGTTCTGTAAAGAAAATTGTCGCCTGGCAATGGTGGCGCATGCCTTTAATCCCAGCACTTGGGAGACAGAGGCAGGCGGATTTCTGAGTTCGAGGCCAGCCTGGTCTACAGTGAGTTCTAGGACAGCCAGGACTACACAAAGAAACCCTGTCTCAGAAAAAGAAAGAAAGAAAGAAAGAAAGAAAGAAAGAAAGAAAGAAAGAAAGAAAAAACGAGGAGGGAGGAGGAAGAGGAGGAGGAGGAAGAGGAAGAGGAAGAAGAAGAAGAAGAAGAAGAAGAAGAAGAAGAAGAAGAAGAAGAAGAAGAAGAAGAAGAATTGTTTGGGAACACCAAAACCCACTGCTGTTCCACAGCCACGCCCTTCAGATGAAGGGAACACTAAAGAAGTTGTGGGATAGTGTCTTAGTTTATGTGCACTGGTGTGTCTTTAGTACTGGAGTCTATGGGTACTAATACACACATTGAACATGTTAAACCCACATTTATCTGAGCCTCAGGAAATGCAACCATGCAAGGCAGGAATTATTGTATTACAGGAAAAAAAATTGCTAGCCGGGCGTGGTGGCGCACGCCTGTAATCCCAGCACTTGGGAGGCAGAGGCAGGCGGGTTTCTGAGTTCGAGGCCAGCCTGGTCTACAGAGTGAGTCCAGGACAGCCAGGGCTATACAGAGAAACCCTGTCTCGAAAAACAAACAAAAAAAATTGCCAAAATTTCACAACTTGAACGATATCCTACAGGCTCTGTTTCCCAAACATTTATGATTCTGTATTGGAAACTTCAAACATTGGACAAAAAAAAATGATAATTGTAAAGGATTTGGGAACTGACTGGGCATGGTGGCACATGCCTGTGATCTCAGTACTTGGGAAAGGAGAGGGGACAATCAGGAGTTCAAAGTCTCCTTTGGCATGCGCACTATTGGGAGATGTTGAAAACTTTAAGTGGGGGGTAGGGGTGGGGGCTGGAGCATTAGGAGTGGGAGCTTGAAAGTGGATTGTGATATCCTGTTCTCTTCTGCCATGAGTTGAACGATCCCTTACATCCCCTTGCTACCTCATCACTGTCCCAGATCAACAGGAACAAGCCGCCAATGGAGTGCACATACGGAAACCGCGAGCCAAGTGAACATTCTCTCTCTCTCTCTCTTTTTTTTTTTTCGAGACAGGGTTTCTCTGTGTAGCCCTGGCTGTCCTGGAACTCACTCTATAGACCAGGCTTGCCTCCAACTCAGAAATCAGCCTGCCTCTGCCTCCCAAGTGCTGGGATTACAGGCGTGTGCCACCACGCCCGGCTGAACATTTTCTCTTTGAAGATTGATTATCTCAGTTATTTGTTCTAATAATAGAAAGCTAATTAACAACATTGTCTTGCATTTAAAGTTGATGTCGAGGAGCGAGCTGGTGAACTGTAATGGATTGTTATAATTGCATGTTGCTGTAATTTTGTGTTAATACAAATTAGTCCCTCTCTCCGGGGCTAATAATGGTAGAGACATTTTCTACTTCTCTGTCTCCTTCCAGGTTTTCAGTGCGATGCATCCAGATTTGTGCAACACGCTGACCGCTGATGGCCACCTCCCTCTGGGAGAGCTCACAGGCACTTACCTGCCTTACCGGAAGACCTCCACAGCTGACATCCACTCTGCCGATAGCCACGAGGACCTTTTAGTTACAGCATGGCCCTATGGGGCTTTGGCACCGATGCCTGCCTAGTTGTTTTTGTCCCTTGGGTTTTCGTTGTTTTTGTCTCTTTTCTGCCCACTGGTTGAGCAGATGTGTGTTTTACACGGGGCTCTGCCCTTGGCCTGTGGTTGTTGTCTTTTCTATTTAATACAAACTCATTCTGCTACTTCATGCAAGTGCCTCTTTGTGTTTTGTACTGCCGTGCTGGTGTTGTGCTGGACTGGCATGCTGCAAAGAAATTCTCTGGGTAAAGGCTTCTTTACATAGTGGCTATCTCGATAAAAAGAAAGCAGACCCAAGAGTTCTTTTTTTTTTTTTTTTTTTTTTCCCCCGAGACAGGGTTTCTCTGTGTAGCTCCGGCTCTCCTGGAACTCACTCCATAGACCAGGCTGGCCTCGAACTCAGAAATCCGCCTACCTCTGCCTCCCAAGTGCTGGGATTAAAGGCGTGCGCCACCACTGCCAGGCTGGACCCAAGAGTTCTAAGAGTATCTTCCACATCTACAAATTCTGGAGCTCCATCAAGGCAGGGCTCCAGGGACACACTTCAAGTTCAACTTAGAGAAAAATACATACGTGGGATATCACAGATGTGTATGCTCTTTGAGCTGAGCGGCACAAGATGTGCTCACATTCATTTTGGCTTACTGCTATCTGGCCCTCTCACTATGGCTAACACTATGTGGGAAGACTCTCGGGGTGACTGGTGTGTCTGTGTTGCTGTCTACTGTTGCCTGATGTATTGTCTTGGTCAAATCTTACCCAGTCCCCAGCTACATTGATGGGTCTGAAAAGGTGTAATTTCTTTCTAGGACCCACGAATTTCCAGGGTTCATATCCCAGTAAGAGTGGCCACATGTCGTGTTGGTCATTTTGTAATGGAGCTGCTAGGAGAGTTCAATCCTAGGTTCTGTCTGTGCTGCAACAGCGTGTTCCAGAGAGGCACAGGGGAAAGGGTGAGCTCTGTAAGGAGCTGTCAGGTAGATAATGGGCAGGTGACAGGACCAGCAGATTACAGGAGGGGGACTCACATCCTGCACACCCACTAACTTGGTGAGGGGCTAGATGAGGCTGGGATTTTTCAGCCTCGCAAAATAGGAGAGCCACATTCACTAGGGAGACAAGGACCCTCTCACTGGCCACTGTGGCAATGCGTTTTCGTCACCCCACCCCACCCCACCCCACCCCACCCCCGCTTCATGTCAAAAGACTTAATGCTTCCAATATGCAGGCAGAAATTCCTCATCCTCGCCCCTGCCCCTGAGGTTACAGGATGGAAAAGGCTGTGCAGGGCCCTGTGCTCTGCCGCATGCTCGGGATGCCTAGGGACCTTGTACACAGACCCGCCCTCCATGCTTTAGGGATACATGGCTTGACCCATAAACCAGGTGAGGTCCACTGGGTCTTCCTAGAGGAGGCAGAGGCTGCCTGGTATTGGATACAGTGGGACCCACAAATGGAAGCCATTACCCACTGGAGGAGACCCTGGGAACCATAAGAAGTTATTAGGTAAATGTCTCAAGACAGGAAATATTCTTTTTTGTTGTTGTTGTTGTTGTTTGTTTGTTTTGTTTTGTTTTTTTTGAGACAGGGTTTCTCTGTGTAGTCCTGGCTGTCCTGGAACTCACTCTGTAGACCAGGCTGGCCTCGATCTCAGAAATCCGCCTGCCTCTGCCTCCCAAATGCTGGGATTAAAGGCGGAAAATATTCTTTTAAGCTACCTAGATATAGAAACTACTCAAGATTTTGCCTTAAAAGGATAGGTGAAGGAAATACTTTTTTTTTCTTAAGGTTCTGTCATTTTGGGTGAAGGGTCACAGGAAGGCTTCTGGTTGTAGACACCAGGTCCCTTCCTGCTTTTCCTCTTAGGAACCAGGAAGATCAGGGAGAAAAAATCTGCAACTTTTAGGCTAAAAGTCAGGAGTGGGGGATGGGCGCACACAAGGAACTTCTGGTGTCCTATGAACGTAAAGTAACTAATAACGAAAGGGGAAAGAAAACCCTGCTGCTATTGTGGCCTCATGTCCATAGGCAAGGAAGAAGAAGAAGAAGAAGAAGAAGAAGAAGAAGAAGAAGAAGAAGAAGAAGAAGAAGAAGAAGAAGAAGAAGTTGCAACTTTGATTACTGAGGGAACAGCACTTGTAGGGAGCGCAGTGCTCATCCAGATTACTTAGCATTCTATAAGCAAACCACGAGAGAAGACAAACAGGAAGGTTAAATCATAGCTACACAGCCCTTCAGTACTAACACATGATACACTATGTGGCTATACAATAGAAGCAAATTGCCAAGAAGTTACATAAGCCGGGCAGTGGTGGCGCACGCCTGTAATCCCAGCACTCTGGGAGGCAGAGGCAGGTGGATTTCTGTGTTCAAGGCCAGCCTGGTCTACAGAGTGTGTTCCAGGACAGCCAGGGCTACACAGAGAAACCCTGTCTCGAAAAAACCAAATCCTAAAACAAAAAAACAAAAAGTTACATAGTTGGATTCAAAGTTGGTTTGAGTACTTTCCCTGGTTTCAATCTGAAGAACCAAATCAAGCAACGAACTCACGATTTAAAGCAGATCTGGCCAAAGCTGAGGCTCACATGCGCCTCACTGAACTTAGTAATACAAGCTCTACAACTCAAACTTCACCAATTGAAGGAGCAACTGATGCATCGCCACATAATAACCCAGTTCCGGGCCCTGGCTATGGGCTAATGTTCCACCTTGTCTCTCACTGTACTAGGGCTCACCGATCAGTCGGGTTGGCTGGCTGGTGGCTTTGTCTCCAGCTCCTCCAGTGCTGGGAAGGCAAACAGGCATTTTTGGTGTGGATACTAGGTGAAGGAGGCTCAGGGGCGGTTAGGCCGAAATGGAAAACAGTCGCTGTTCCTTGGTCCTTTTCCCCAAAGGTGTTGGATCTGATATAGTTTGCTAACTGAAGGGTGGACAGGGCCAACGAGGGAGAGAGATCTGCCTCCTTTTGCCTCCCTAGTGCTAGATTAAAGGCTACCACCAAGCCAGTTTGAACTGCTTTCTCTTTTTTTCCCCCTTTTTTCTTTTCTTTCTTTCTTTCTTTCTTTCTTTCTTTCTTTCTTTCTTTCTTTCTTTCTTTTCTTCTTGGTTGTTCACAGGGTTTTTCTGGGTAACCTTGGCTATCATGGAACTCACTCTGTAGACCAGGCTGGCCTTGGTCCACCTGCCTCTGCCTCCCAAGTGCTGGGATTAAAGGAGTGTGCCACCACCGCCTGGCCTGAACGGCCTTTTCGATAGCAGTCATCTGTAGGCTTTATCAGACCTGAACGATGCTATCAATCGACTAAAGTAAAGCTATCTTTCCCCAACTCCATTTTGTGCCTGCTTCAATACCTTCCTCCAATAGCCACAGCCACCTTGGCAACACTTTGGGACTGCTTGCGACCCTGACCATGGTCCAGATGTATTAACCAAAATAATTAATGCTTATACAAGCTAAAACATAAAACTAAAATAATTAAAGGAAACCTAAATCAAAAAGTCATATTGTGTCTGAAAAATACTAAGTACTGCAAAAAAAAAAAAAAAAAAAATGACAGATGTTAGAAGGTTACTCCAACCTCCTGCGCAACCCCCCTTGAATACTAACGTGACACCAAGAGACATTTTGGAGGTCTTAGCCTCGCTTGGTCTGGCCATTATTAAAGGACTCATATTATTTTTTGTTGTTGTTGTTTGTTTGTTTGTTTTTTGTTTTTTCGAGACAGGGTTTCTCTGTGTAGCTCTGGCTGACCTGGAACTCACTCTGTAGACCAGGCTGCCCTTGAACTCAGAAATCCGCCTGCCTCTGCCTCCCAAGTGCTGGGATTACAGGCGTGTGCCACCACCGCCCGGCGGACTCATATTCTTAACTGGCTTAACTAGTGCAGTTGTTGATAACTCTCTGGCATGGATTATTTCAGATAAAACTGAAACTTTTTTGGTTTTTTTTTTGGGGGGGGGCTGTTTTGGTTGGTTGGTTGGTTGGTTGGTTGGTTGGTTGGTTGGTTGGTTGGTTCTTTCCAGAGTTTCTTCTCTGTGTAGCCCTGGCTGTCCTGGAACTCACTCTATAGACCAGGCTGGCCTGGAACTCAGAGAGATCTGTCTGCCTCTGCCTCCCAAGTGCTGGGATTAAAGGTGTGCGCCACCACTGCCCAACTTCCTCCACCCACCCACCCCCCCCCCAGGCTGTCATGTAGCCTGGGCTGGCCTCAAATTCATTATGTAGCTGAGGCTAGCCTTGAATTTCTGGGATTACACAGATGTATCACAAGAATTTTGATCTTGTTTTTGTTTTTAAGTAGGAAGGATTGTATCCATTACATAGTACCATAAGGCACAAGAAATTTTCTTTGAGGTAGTTTCTCTAGGGCTTATTTTGAGTAGAGGATGAAATATAGACTTCTTAAAAGAAGCAAACCAGCCTAAGTGATGGGGAACAGGAGGAATGGATAGGGATAGTTACGTTCTATAATGTAAGGGCACATGGCACGTTAGATTATGGAAAGGACTCGTCCATGTATGTCAATGGCTTAACATATCCACTGTTAAGCATTTGTTCTGAGTTAACTCCCCTCTCTTAGGATATATACCCCTGGAGAAATACAGGTTGACTGTTACAGGGAAAACACCCTCTCTCCCCCACACACAGTTTATAGCCACTGAAACGCTTGATTCCAGCTGCTGGGACTGCTCTCAGGTATTCAGGGCATAAGTGTAGCCCTGAGCATTTAGAGCAAGAAGCATTTAAAGCAAAGCACTTCCTGGTAGCTTACGTGCGGCAGCTGCTGGGGGGTGGGGGGAGGTCTGCACAAACAGGCAGCTGAACTGAAGCTAAGATAAGCTAGCAAGGACACCCTCACCTTGGGTTCTTAGAGTTGCGTAATTTCCACAGAACTCTCCATCAAGGAGAGCAAATTCTAGTTAAATTTGAAATGGTCCCAGCAAGAATGCAAGATGGGCCCGGCAGTGGTGGTGCACACCTTTATAATCCCAGCACTCTGGGAGACAGAGGCAGGCGGATTTCTGAGTTTGAGGCCAGCCTGGTCTACAGAGTGAGTTCCAGGACATTCAGGGCTATACAGAGAAACCCTGTCTCAATAAACCAAACCAAACCAAACCAAACCAAACCAAACCAAGCCAACCAAACAAACAAAAAGAATACAAGATGGAGGAAGCTCTGTAGTGTCTTGTCCTATATAAACTAACTAGACTGTCCATGTGCCTGAGCCCAAGAAACCCAGAAGAAGGAAAGAGAAAATCCTGGGGATGACCAGAGGACAAGCCCAGCCAGCACAAGCCTCAGAAATGTGGTTGGCCTCCTGCCCAGAGGCGCTCTGGGCTGACCGGCTCCTTTCTTCCCCTTTACCCTTCCAGTACAGGCTCCCTTTAGCCTCCCAGTACAGGCTCCAGGGAGAAGCAGAGGGGAGCGGAGTTCCTTTTGGTTCGATTTTTTTGTTTGTTTGTTTCCGTTTATTTGTTTGCTTGTTTGTTTTAAAGATCTTCTACCTTCTCAAGACTGTGAGTTCTTTAGGTAAAGCACATCTAAGATTCAATTCCTGTCTCTGCTTAGTGGCCTTTGTGGTGACAGCTAGCCCAGACTCCAGTATTCTGGTTACACACGCATGTGCGCTTAAGTTGGCCACCATACAAATAAGCTAGAAGATCTTAAGAGTCTTCTGTATCTGTCTCTGAACTGCCTGGTTGACAGACATGGAGATTATTTCTGGCTCTGACGGGCAAACACACACACACACACACACACACACACACACACACACACCATCCCCACCACACTCCTGCTTGCTCCTATGTGGTGTAGCAGTTTCCTGTGAACTAAAAGAAACAATCCCTCTAAGGAGAGGGGGCCCTTCAGGTATATCTTGCGAATAAAAACTTAAGACTCTCAAAGGTTTCCGCCCAGCTTTGCAGAAGTAATAAGCAACTGTTGGACGAGGAGTCTGACTAGCCCAGCTGTGTAGAGGAATTTCCTCCAAGTTTCTCCGAGAGCTCCAGAGATGTGCTTTTCCTGACTGATTAAAACATTCTTGAATCAGTGCATATCTGTAACTGGCCCCTCATCCATACTCCTGGTAGGTTAAACCCCAATTAAAGCTCACAACTGCTTCGCCAAGTTGGACTTTGATAACAGTCGTTACTTTCGTCCACTGTGGACTCCCTTTCTGTGTTGTATTACCCCAGAAAAGCATGTCACAACAAACTTAAGTGCTCCAACGGGGATTTGGCAGAAGTAAGGATGAGTTGGGGTGGAGCGATTGTGTGATCCTCTCTATAGAAAGCAAGCCATACAATGGAGGCTGAGCAAGCTGGGGGGGGGCAGCGGGGGGAGGGGCCCGTCATCTAAGGAGGAAATTCCATGCACCAATCTCCTTATCTGAAACCACGACCCAACCCAACCAGTCCAGTGTGCGCTAGCGTGCCTTTTTGCTCCAGCATTGGTTTCATGGTCCCTGCTAGGAGAGGTGAGATGTGTAACTAAGGCTGAGCCACTGGGAGGTGGGGTGTCTGTGAGAGGGATCCTAGGAAGGCAGTCTTCAACTCTGTTTTGGGGTAGCATACCTGCCTGATGAGTGGAATCTGATGCCCGAGAACAGTGAGAGATTTTGAATTTTGGTCTTTGCGAGTAGCACAGAAGGGTGGAGAACACCAGCACGCATCTGTGCAGATTGCTGGGCTGCTGCTGTGGAATAGACATGCTTCCCGGGCAGGAACTGCACTCTAGCAGGAACCTGTTTGTGTAAAGAAGGGATCACAAGAAAGGCAGACACAGCTAGCATCCTCCATGTTGGCCTCTGATTTAGAAGGTTAATTTGATAAAAGAAAGGATGAGATAGAGGTCTTGGTTTGCCACTTATTATAGCAGGGGTGGGGGGTGGGGGTGGGGGGAGTACATGGTTAAGTAAGTGCTGAAGAGCCCTTCCTGGGAACCTATGAAAAGAACAGAAACATGAGAAAGAAGAGGAGAAGCCGGGCGGTGGTGGCACACACCTTTAATCCCAGCACTTAGGAGGCAGAAGCAGGCGGATTTTTGAGTTCAAGGCCAGCCTGGTCTAGAGAGAGAGTTCCAGGACAGCCAGGACTATACAGAGAAACCCTGTCTTGAAAAACCAAAAAAATGGGGGGTGGGGGAGAGAGAGGGAGATGGAGAAAGACTGGTAAAAATGAGAAAGCATACTTAGGTTGAATCTTTAATAGAAAAGATGAGAAAAAAAATCTGTGACCCATACATAGATACCTTCGATGCTAGCAAGAATTGACAAGCTTGAATTGAAGGTGGCTTTTAAACAAGCAATGGAAGAGCCTGTCACTGCCTGGCTCAGGTCATACTGGAGCAGATGGGATCAGTCTGACTGCTGTGGAGGCAGATAACTACCCCTCTCCCTAAGACAAGGCTTTCAGAACCTAAATTTGGATGCATGGTGCACAAATGAGTACTGAACATAGAATTCTAAAAGCAAACTGAGCCACCAGGCAGTGGCGGCGCACGCCTGTAATCCCAGCACTTGGGAAGCAGAGACTGGTGGATTTCTAAGTTCGAGGCCAGCCTGGTCTACAGAGTGAGTTCCAGGACAGGACAGCCAGGGCTACACAGAGAAACCCTGTCTCATAAAACCCAAAAAAAAAAAAAAATCAAACTGAAATGATCACTTGTATTGCCAATATGATTTGCAAAAACATTCATTGGTTGGAATATAAAATCAAACTAGCCATAAGAAACCCTTATATAAAACTAATCTAGAGTGAGGCCCTAGGTGCCCTAGAAAAGTCTGATACTTACGAGCAGAGAGGTTACAAAAGGAAGAAAAACAACAGAAACAAAACCCATCATCTCCAACATTATGACTATTTCAAACATTATGACTGATTTGCAACATTATGATTGATTTTTTTTGGCTCTTTATTTTGATGCAGGATGTCACTAGGCTGCCCAGGCTGGCCTTAAACTCTCTCCTCCTACATCAGCATCCTAAGTAGCTGAGATTAGAGGCCTGTGCCACCCACGGTCAGTGCACTGACACCACTCCTGGTCCGAAACTTATTTTCTCTATCTCTCTGTCAGTCTGTCAGTCAGTCAGTCTGTCGGTCTGTCTGTCTGTCTCTCACTCTCTCTGAGTGTGTGTGTGTGTGTGTGTGTGTGTGTGTGTGTGTGTGTTTGGTTAACGCTGGGGCTTGAACTCAGGTTCTTAAGCTTGCCTGGCAAGTACTTTAACAGCTGAGCCATCCCTCCTATATCAGACACCCCCAGGCCCCAAGCCCAATCCACCCGTGATGTGACAGATCTTCTTCACTAACCCTAACCATTTCTTGCTTTTTTTTTGTTTTTGTTTTTGTTTTTGGATTTGGTTTTTTCAAGACAGGGTGTCTCTGTGTAGCCCTGGCTGTCCTGGAACTCACTCTGTAGACCAGGCTGGCCTCGAACTCAGAAATCTGCCTGCCTCTGCCTCCCAGAGTGCTAGGATTACAGGCCACTACCACCCGGCCATTTCTTGCTTTTAGTTTAAAGATACATGTCTATTGCTTCCATTTGAATTTAGAGGCTACTTGGAGAGAGGGGCTACAAATTCCCCTAATTTAATATTGCTTTGTATCAGGGAGTGCGTAGGCCTGAAAAATGGACAGATGTTGGAATAGCTGGCTAATGCTACAATCAGCCACACATTGTTATTAAGTGCATAGTAGTGGAAAACTTATCACAACGTAACTTCAAAAACAACTGATCGGATTGCATCTGGGCATAGGGGAGAAAGTTTGAAATCCCCTAAAACCTTAGGAACATGATCCAAAGAAAGGAAGCGAGCATAATGCTGGCGAAATGGTGCCTGGTGCTGACAAATGTCCAACTAAACCACTAAGTATTTGGAAAGCACAACAAGCGAAATCAAAGGAAAACGAAGCGTGTCTGTATTTTCACAATCCCAAAGAGTGGCAGAAGTCAGCAGGCGGGTTGTAGACAAAGTAAGAAAGGACGATTGAGTTGTTTACTTCTCAATTGTTGAGTCCAAGTCGCTTAAGGAGGTGGGTTGTTTGTTTGTTTGTTTGTTTGTTTTTCAGAAGGGATAGTTTCACACTAAGAAGCCATCAGTCAGGATGAATTAGACTCTATCCATCTTCCTACCTAGACCATAGAGACATAAGAAACATCATTTTCCCACATCGTCACCCTCTAAACAGTGTTCAAAGGAAATTTTACCTTGCCTTTCACTTGTGACAAAGTCTTGATGGGAGATGCAGTGTAGTTAGACAGGGAGAAGGCGTGGAGGCTGTTGAGGAGGGACCTCTCTCACACAGAACCCTCCTTCTTCAAAATTTCTGAGACTGTCCCAAGGCCCCATTGATGAGCACGCCACTCCTGAGCAGAGAGAAAGAGAGTCTGTAGGATGAAAACCTGCCCACCACCCCCTTTCCCCGAGTGTGAGCAACTGTGAGCGATTGATCAACATACATAACAAGAAAAAAACTGGCTGGGCGTGGTGGCGCACGCCTGTAATCCCAGCACTTGGGAGGCAGAGGCACGCGGATTTCTGAGTTTGAGGCCAGCCTTGTCTACAGGGTGAGTTCCAGGACAGCCAGGGCTACACAGAGAAACCCTGTCTCGAAAAAAACCAAATCCAAAAAACCAAAACAAACAAACAAACAAACAAACAAAAAACTAATAAAAAGGGACTGAGTGTTGGAGGGTCAGAGAAGTAACGACAAAGCAGTTGATTATTTGCATCAGCCTGGATTGGCCGGTGGGCTGACCAGTGCATTGAGAAATGTATATGCTCTAACACATGACCTTTCCTCCCCTTCCTGCTTCCTCCTTTCCTTCCTTCCATCCTCCTTCCTTCCTTTCATAATCTTGGGGGGGGGAGGGGGCACGACCTTAACATTTAATCTAGGCATTACCTTCTCCTATGTCACATTTATTTACTTTCTCAACAAAATGGGTTCATCTCTATGTATTTCATCTTGTTTATTTGGTAGAGCTTATCGGGTACATAGCCATGCAGGCCAGGTTAGCTATGAATAAATTAATTTTCTACCCTTCTAGGTGGGGTGAAGGCTATTAAAGGTTACTTCAAAGGTTAGGCAGACTTTGGTGGGCTAGGAAAACGGTGGCCTAGCAAGCATTAGCAGGGACTAGTGTTCTGTGCTCATTGGTGGCTGGACTTAAAGCTTAGTGCACCTTTGAGATGAAGCGTCTTGTGGTATTCTAAAACCTGTCTGACCGTACCAGAAGTCTGGAGTGTTAGTCACGGCCGTGCTACTTCGCACAATTCTTCCAGTAACTCGTTCTTCTAGATTCTTGCTACCTCCACCCTCATAGCTTGACTCAGCTTCTAGGCCCCAGGCTAACAGGCTCTCTCCCTCCTGACTGCCAGTCAGGATGAGACAGCAAACATTCCATTCGTGAAGTGCGGTAGACCCTTACCCTTCCTCTAAAATGGCAAGAAGGGACCCTCTGTTGGTATTCTGTCCAAGCTCCACCCCCCAGTTACCTGGCAATAGCCAGGCATGCTCTGCCCCATATGCCTGGCCCACTATAAGAGGGGCTCCCTGCCCCTCCTCTCCCTCTTTTTCCCCTCTCTTTCCCCTCTCATCCTCTCACCTCTCTGCCCTCTTGGGCTCCCCTCCCCCCTCTCTCCACGTGGTCATGGCCGGCCTCCACTCATCTCTACTCTCTCTCTCTCTCTCCCTCCCTCTACTATACCATTGACTCTCATCCTCTTCTCTAAATAAACTCTATTCTATACCATGTTGGTGTGTGTGTGGTCCTTCAGGGGGAGGGGATGCCTAGGCCTAGGTACCCCCCTCCCCCCACCCGCCATGCCATACTCACTAATACCCTTTCTCTCTTTTAAATCCCAACAATGGTGCCGAAACCCGGGACAACAACTACATTAATAAATAAACCATCACCCTTGCTCTGACATGTGGGCCTTATCTTTTCGCAAAGCCGCTGCCATGTTGCCCTGTCCAGCAATGACAATAATCTCTTAAAGTAATAGGGGAGGGGAAGGGAGCCAGAGTTGGCATGAAAGCTAAAGGTCGGTGTGTCCTTCACAGTGCAGATTATCAGGGAGATGATCTGGAAATCAGCAGCAACCAGAGCCAGGCGGCCTCTGGTCACCCTCAGAAAAACAAGTCATTTGGGGTCTACAAAGGAAAGAGAAAGAAGGGATGAAAAAGATGAGCAGGACAAGTCTGCCAAAGAGTGGGGTGACTGCCAGTACTTTCCAGAGTCCACGAAGCTCTGGTAGCCATCAGGATAGGAGCTGCCCTCTTTGAAGCGTCTCCACCAAATCAAGGACATTTGGAGGTGAGACTCCAGGAGTTTGACTGCGGCCAGCTGCCAGCTGCCAGCATGATGGTGCTGGCATTGAGCAAGAGCAGGCCAGGCTCCACCTACAGTGCTTGTAGGCCAGGCTACAGGCGGCACGGTTAGGGGGAGCCCACCACAGACCCAGCCAAGAGCTCCTGCAAATGGATTTTATGCTGGTTCTGCCTAGAATCTTTTTATGTTGTGCATACCTTCATAAATCACTGAGGTCATTATTTTAACAACTTTGTTTTTGAAATATGCATGTGAAAACTTTGTTAGTGCATACCTCTATGATTCTATTCTCTTATGGATTTGAATGTATACTTACTTAACTTCTGTGTACCAAAATGCATTCTAACTTTAAATTTTGTGTCTTCATCTTTCCGTGTGACAAACTCACTTTAGCATTTTATTTGTTTTCACTAACAATGAGAACACTCGGCCTGTTGTTTTCACGTAAACTGTTGGACCGCTTTTTCTATTCACTTCAGTATTTGTTTCATTTATTGTAAGTTCTGTCTTTGTTTTTTCAAAAAAAAAAAAAAATGGCATTTAGGAATGGCCCCCAGGCAGTGGTCCCATTTTGGAGTCAGTTTCTTTTACACTAATCTTGTTATTTAGTCCTCACTCTCCATGGCCCCCTACTGCCTCCCACTGTCCCCCCCCAGCTCCAACCCCCACTACTACCTCCTACCAGCCCCCCACTGTCTCCCACCCCCTCACTGCCTCCTACCAGCCTCCTATTGCCTCCCACTGCCCCCCCCATTCTCCCCCCCCAGATCTGCGGACAGAAGGCCTCGCTAGCAATCTCTCCGCTGCTGAGCTAGACTCCCAACCTCTACTAATCTTCTCTTTTAGTTGTTCACATCATTTTCCATTTTTCCTACTATTTGCAAACTGTTACTCTCCTATATTCAGATTGTTTTTTAATAACTTGTTTTTATTTTATGTAAACTGGTGTTTTGAGTGCATATGTCTGTATGACGATGTCCTATCAGGACAGAAGTTATAGACAGCTGTGAACTGCCATGTGGAAGAACCCGGACCTCTGGAAGAGCAGCCAGTGCCTCCTAAGCACTGAGCCATCTCTCCAGACTGATTTCTTTTTACCTTGATGATTTACAGTTTTACAGATTGTGCTAGAAAATTATTAGTACAAGACAATTACAACATAGCCATCTTGCACACACCACCCAGATTTTTCCAAGGAATCACATTCCCATAAATAAAGCACAGTACCCAAGCCATATTAGCATTGCATGCTATCACATGCACAGACTTGTGTGACGAACACCATAATGGAAAGGCAGCATCAATACAACGGCATCCCTCATGCTATTCCTTTACACACGGCTTTTCTTTGCAATTTGTGATAGATGAAAACAGTGTATTCTAAGACCAAGATGTTAGGATAAGGATAACATGAAAGGCCTGGAGAGACAGATCTGCAGGTGAAGGTGTATGCCACCCTTGAACGCATATAAAGATGGAAGGAGAGAACTGACCCCATACACACAGCACAGCAATGTACACAAACACTAATAATAACATCAATAATAATAATAATAATGTATGAAATCTTTAACATTTAAAGAATATTGTCATGAAAATGATGGGACAGTCCAGAAATGGAGTTTTAAAAAAGAGTCTTTTCTGAGTTCAAAGGCCAGCCTGGTCTACAGAGTGAGTTCCAGGACAGCCAGGGCTACACAGAGAAACCCTGTCTCGAAAAACCAAAAAAAAAAAAAAAAGAGTCTTTGCCAACTGTACATTGGACAGAGGATTAACATCGACAGGTTCAGTAAATGAAACTGAACACACACACAAATGACCAATATCTGAAAGTACGCCCATCATCCTAAACCATCAGGGAAATGCAAGTTGGAACTACATTTGAGATTGTGGGGAGGGGGAAAAGCCAACAATGATGTGGATACAGTGACTCAGGAAGTTGGTGTGGAGTCTTGAAACAATTCAAAGTAGCATTATCAGCCCAGACATATGCATGCAATCAGAGCACTCAGGAAACAGAGGTAGACTGATTTTTGTGAGTTTGAGGTATATATGGATGCAAATGCTGTAATGAAACCCACTTCTTTTTTCGCTAATTAAAAATTAATACTTTCCTAGACAGGCGGTGGTGGCACACGCCTGTAATCCCAGCACTCTGGGAGGCAGAGGTAGGTGGATTTCTGAGTTTGAGGCCAGCCTGGTCTACAGAGTGAGTTCCAGGACAGCCAGGGCTATACAGAGAAACCCTGTCTCGAAAAAAAAAACAAATAAAAAAACCCAAATAATAATAATAATAATAATAATAATAATAATTTCCAACCGACTTCATGAATAGGGAGGCAGCAAAACGCACTTATTATGTTGTTATATATGTAATGTGAATGTTCTGCTTGTGATACTAAATCACAGTTTGCAAAACTGTGGCAGTTTATGCCTGGAAGGTGAACTCAGGACCATAGAAATTCTGAGAGCTCACTAGGGATACTCAAAACCTTGTCTCAAACAACAACAACAACAACAACAACAACACTGCTGCCTGTGCTGCCGCCACCGCCGCCGCCGCCGCCGCCGCCACCGCCACCGCCACCACCACCACCACCGCCACCGCCACCGCCACCACCACCACCACCACCACCTCCACCACCACCACCACCACCTCCACCACCACCACCACCACTACTGCTACAACACCTCCACCACCACCACCACCACCACCACCACCACCACCACTGCCACCGCCATTAACACCACTGCTAACACCATCACCAGCATGGTGGGAAAGAGTTAATGTATGCTAATTCCATGAATTATTTGACATGCAATTGTGTTAATTCCTTAATATTTGGAAACAAGTTGTATACTATAAAAATTAATAAACCTAGGAGTTGCCTAAGCAAAGCAACTCAAAGTAGAAATACTGTATAAAGGAGAACACATTAATAATCTGTGAGAAACATCAAAGAGTAGAAAAGACATTCCTTGGGTACCAAAAACAAAGAAATCAAAGTTTCTATAAGGAAGCCAAGGCAAGAAATGTGGCCAAAGAAACACAAAGGGGCATTTAAGAAGGAAGAGCTGCCTGCGGGAAGCCAGCCCAGCTAGCCAAAAGGAAAGTGATTATTCACAGCCACGCGGGCACCTCAAAGGGGGCCTCCATTTAGAGATGAGAGGATGCTCCTACCACTCCATCTAGCCTCTCCTTAGTATCCTTTTTGTTCCCTGACTTTTATCTTTTTGCCTAATTACCTCTTTTTCGTATTAGTTAATAATAACAACAGGAACAGGAGAAAATTTAAAGAATTGAGGGTCACATGATTTTTAATAATTTCATTCAGACTACAATTGAAAAATAAGAATTGCAGTGATTTTTTTTATGTTTGTTTTGTTTTAAGAGACAAAGTTTCTCTGTTTAGTCCTGGTTGTTGTGGAAGTCACTCTTTAGACCAGGTTGTTGGCCTCGAATTTAATTAGTTTAAGAGCATAATTGCAAAGGCTTTACTGTGTATAAGCAAAGCAAGTTAGATTCCTTCTGAATTGTTTGTGGTATATCATATCATAAAAGTTTTATTTGAAACTTATATATTTAAATATACCTTTAAGGACTTAAGTATTAAAAAAATTACTGCAGCCAGTCATGGTGGAGTAATTAATCCCAGCACTCAGAAGGCAGAGCAAGTTTTCAATTATTAAAAACCATTTGATTCTCAATTACTCTTGAAATTTTCTCCTGTTCCTGGTCCTGTTGGCAGATAAAGCATATTTTAGACGCAACAGTATTATTAGGAAGACGAGTCATAGAACAAAGGAGTTCAGAAAGACAAGGTTATACAGGAGCCGGTGAAAGGTGATGGCTCGGGGAGTAAAGGTGCCTGCCATCCAGGCCTGACAGTCAGACCTGGATCTGCTTACCCAAAAGCTGTGCCGACGCCGTGCACTGACATTGGTATTTTCATGCCACCTCAGAACACAGGATCCATTTCTCAGCCGAAGCTTCAGTGAAGAAATCATTTAAATCATCAAGTTCAATTGTGAATTACATTTCTCTTTTTTCTACTCTTGCCCCTCCTGGGGATTGAACCTAAGACCTTGTTCATGTTTGTAAAAGCACTCTGCCACTGAATCACAAACAGTAACAGTACTGATTACGTTTCCTTTGAGGTCCCTGGGAGGCGCGAGTGAAATGGCAACACGGGGCTTTACGGCGGTAATGCGGTAATGCGGCGTAGAGCGCTGGCGCACGGTCTTCCGGCAACCTTTGCGCAGAAAGAAAATTAAAATTAACAGGAGTCTGGAGGAAGTTGATTCCGACCTTGATGGGTGATCTTGGGGATGGGTCAAGATTTTAGTAGAGGAGATAACCTCCAGATGTAGTAAAATTATCCAAAGTACAGTTGGGAAAGGAGTCTGAAGCTGTTAGTGTTGCTGTTGGAAGGAGGGCTCAGCACCTACGAGGACCGGCTGTTCAAGAAGAGGACCCAGGTTAGGTCCCCAGCACCCACGTGGCAGCTCATAACTGCCTGGAACTCCAGTTCCAGGAGATCTGACACCTTTTTCCTGCTCCTGAAAGCATAGGCACACACACACAAACACACACACACACACACACACACACACACACACACAGAGAGAGAGAGAGAGAGAGAGAGAGAGAGAGAGAGAGAGAGAGAGAGAGAAACAAGCAAATAAATAAAAATTAATGGATGAGGAGTTTGCTTTTTCTTATAAGAACAAGTTTCTTGCGACCGCTTTTAACCATTGTGAAGATGCTGTAAACATTGCTTATATCACAAAGAGTTTAAAGTATTACATTCACTTGGTGGCACAGTAGAAGTGCTTGGCAGCACTAACTGCAATTAAAGTTCAATCATCGAGCTACAGAGAAATCGACAGATGTAGAGTCAACGGATGCGGCAGACTATCTTGTTTTATTTCCACAAATTTGCTCAGCTGCCCCATCACTGGGGGTCAAAGTAGGCGCCGAGTCAGAATGGTCTTCCGACAGAAGGTTTATTCGAGCCAAGACATAGTCTGAGAAAATGCTTTAGGCCACCCACAGAGAGCAAAGGCTCTTATGTCCAGTAGTGAGGGGGAAGGATGCCTCAGGAACGCCCGCCCAGAGTTGGTCGACATTGCCAAATTGAGTTAAAAGTATGTGTGTGTGGGGGGGGTGCTTAAAAAAATCCCAAACACATTTTGAGATAAAGGGACAAGTGGACAATTCTGCAGGACAGTGAGCCCAGTGAACATCTGATGCCTGTGGTGTACCACTGTGGCTCAGCGGCCTCTAGGCCCTGAATGCTGGGGAAGCTGAGCGTGTCCTTGTCGCCAGCTCTCTCCGTTTAGGGCTTTGCTCCCTGAAAGGCCCATTTCTGAGAAAGACACGCTCCTCACTTATGCGACATAAGGTTTTCAGCTTCTTTGTTTATTTAGGTGAAAGGAACTGGGGGGGGGGGCTGGAGCGATGATGGCTCAGTGGTTAAGAGCACTGACTGTTCTTCCAGAGGTCCTGAGTTCAATTCCTAGCAACCACATGGTGGCTCACAACTATCTGTAATGGGGTCTGATGCCCACTTCTGGTATGTCTGAAGACAGTTGCAGTGTACTCACATACATTAAAAATAAATAAATTAATTAATTAAAAAAAAACAGAGGGACATATTTTATAGAAAAGGTGATGGTAGGGGGCCTGGGTGGCACTGAGATCATTCTGGCTACATCCTGCTGAATTATGACATCATTATCAGGTGGCAGTCTCTGAGTCAGAGGCTGGTATCTGAATTCACATATCAGAGGGATAGTGCTTGTGTGTTGGATGGTGGTTTAGGTAAATCTGGATAGCAGGTGGAGTGAAAAAGGAGCTATGGATGTGAAAACCAAAATGGTTATTAAAGCGGTGACAGCTGGTTAAAAGCCGGTCAAGTCAGGATGAGTTCTGAAACCATTTGTTCCAGATCTTGATATAGGTCAGCTTTGTGGCTGCAACCTGACCTGGCCAGAATGACTTACAGAAAAGCTCCACTGTTTTCCCCCAAAGAGGCCAAGAAATGTAGGCCCCTCCTGTTTCGGAGGAGTAACCCTACCTGATATCAGGCCCTTCCTTCATTTTTATTTTTAATACTTATTTTCTGCACATGAGTGTTTTGCCTGCATGCATGTATATGTGCGGCATGAGTGCCTGGTGCCTGCACAGGCCAGAAGAGTGAGTCGGATCCCCTAGAATTTGCTGAACAGGAGTTACAGGCAGAAACAGGCGCTGGGAACCAAGATTCTCTGGGAGAGCCGCAAGTGCTAACCTCTGAGCAACTCTCCAGGCCCAATCCTACACTCTTGTTAAACACTGAGAAATTTCATCAAGGATTGCCTGCATGTCGTGGGATAAGAAATGGCGTCCAAAGTACATACTTGACCTCCTGTTCCTATCCCTGTCATTAGCTCCAGGATTATGCGGGAAGGATAAGAATTAATCATGTATCTTCTATCCCACATGCAACCAGTCAAAGCTCTGGGTATTGGGAGCAACGTTTGTGTTGGGGGTGGGGCGCAATAAGTATATGAGGGTGTAAGCTCCTGTCCAGTTGATGAGGAGACACAGGTCAAGGGGAAGAAGCCCTGTTTGAACATACAGACGGTGAGAAAATGGAGTAACTGAAAGGGTCCCAATTTGGGGACTTTTAGATCATTCTACCAGACTGAAAGGGAGCCAGGTAAGGGCGCTTCCCCCACCAAGTGTCGAAGTGTGCTGCTGGAGTGCGTGAGAGAGTCAGGGTACACCAACCTTCAGGATCGGTTCTGCCAGGGTGCAGCCTTCTCTGGGTTAGCTGGTCTTCAAGCTTCTGGGTGATTCTTCCTTTTTGTCCGCCCATCTGTCCGCAGCAGGCCTGGGATTGCAGATGTGCCTCTGTGCCCCAGAAACCAAACTCAGGTCCTCCGACTAGCACTGCAAGTGCTTTTACCCGGTGGCCCAACTAACTCCCTGGCCTGGACCTAAGAGCTTGAACTAGGAGGCATGAGCTGGCGGTCTGCTTTGCTGCAAACTGGAGTAGGTGTCCTACAGGAGGAGCTGGCTGCCTGGAGGTCCGACATCAAAACGAGGTGAGCGCTGAGACAGACTCCTGAAAGCACACACGCCGCCTGTGGGAAATTGCACAAGCTTGAAAAACTGATTCTAAGAAGTAGGCCCATGAAAATCTGGTTTTTTTTTTTCTTTATGAAAAATGTGTTGCAGCTCTCCAATCGCGCATTCCTTTTTCTTTCTAACCTGCTGCTCCGCAGCTTCTCTCGCCATTTTGGCTCGGATGCCAAAGAGCCAGGCATTGGCACGGCCCGTGCAAAGACTGGCAAAAAGCCTTGAAGTTCTTCTCTTCTTCAGTGACGAAGTTGGCCTTTTCCTCTTTGTACACGTTCCGCATGGGCATCGCAGGACCTGTCAGTGGGTGGCCAGTTTAAGTTCTTCAGCAGAACTGTCTCCCTTCTTTGGAGCAGAAAGCTTCCTGGGAACAGTATGCGCTCAGAGCGGTTCTCCAGGCGCTGCACGGTGGCCTGCAGGGACTCAGTGGATTCCTTTCGCCTCCTTGGGTCCACAGAGATGCCGATCGCGAGCCATTTTCTTGTGGATTCCAGCCACCCTGAGTTCCTCCAGGCTAAAGCCCCTGCCTGCCCGGACCTTGGTGTGGTATCTAACTGTAGGGCACCTCACCATGGGCCGATGGGACTGGACGCGGGACGAGGGGCACTGCGGCGCGCTTTCGCCTGCGGGGGCCTTGCGTCTGCAGATCTTGCATGCCGGCTGGTTGAATCAAGTATCCACTCGCTGCTGCCAATCCTTGTGGGAGCGGAGCTTCAGGATCGTGCCATTCCGGCCGGAGCCATGGCTGCCTCCTGTACCGAACCGCAAAGATCTTCCTCCTCTTTCTATCCTCCCTGACACTATCTCTTGATACATGGTATCATGTACTCAAGCTGGCTTTGAACTCCATACGTAGATCCTTATGACCTTGAGCTCCTCACCCTCATGCCTCTATCTCCTGCTTGGATTACAGGCAAGTGTCCCCAAACACTATTTGAGAATTTATTTTCACGGAGACGCAATCATCATACAACTGGGGAACGGTGATCTTTCAACAAAAGATGGTGAAAGAATTGACCAGACTTCAAAAGAAAACAAAACACTCTCATTCATTATACAAAAATTCATTCCAATGAATACTATTTTTAAAGGTGCAAAAGAAACTTTATATGACATCTATGAAGAAAAAGGAAAACGTCTGCATTGTTTAGAAATGGGCTTTGAAGGAACTGTCCTAGTTCTAGCTGGTAAATCTGGACTTCTCTGGGTGCATGTGCAGCCAGGAGACTACTCCCACACAGAGTTAACCGCAGAGGGGACTCAGCCTTCCAGGACCAGTTTCCTGTTGTCAGAGGAAAGTTTAAAAAAAAAAAAAAAACTACCTCCATCACAGAGGAGGTACTATTCATGTTTACTTGTATTCATGTTTACTTTAATAAATAACAGAGATAGCCAGGCAGTGGTGGCGCACGCCTGTAATCCCAGCACTTGGGAGGCAGAGGCAAGCGGATTTCTGAGTTGAGGCCAGCCTGGTCTACAGAGTGAGTTCCAGGACAGCCAGAGCTACACAGAGAAACCCTGTCTCGAAAAACCAAAAACCAAAAACAAACAACAACAACAAAACAAAAAAAAAAACAACCCACAGATAGCTACATACTATATAAATGTATTTTCTAGGCCACTGCTTAGTCCAGAAGCAATGAAGCTTCACCAGCTAAAGGACACTTGATATTCACTCTCTACCTTCTAAATCCATTTTTCGACAGGAAGTCCCTAGGATCCTATAGAAGTGGTTAGGGATAGACATAGCGAAGGCAAACTACAGGTAAGCAGAGCATTTGGGAGGTGGCAGCAGCAAGAGCTGCACAGAGTTCAGGCTATTCTGGACTACATAAGACCCTATCACAAAGGAGAAAAAAGTAGAGAGATCGTAAGGGGTAAATTGATTGTTAGGGGCTGGAGAGATGGCTCAGTGGTTAAGAGCACTAGCTGCTGTTGCGGAGGACGTGGCTTCATTCCCAGTAACCACATGGCGGCTCACAACAATTTCAGTTCCAGGGGATCTGATCGCCCCTTCACTAGAACATCCAGAGGAGTGGCTGGCACAATCGTTACCAAGCACAAGAATAAAAAGCATACAAACCGAGGAGCTTTGCTCACTCTTCTCGGGTTTTCTTCATTTATGTGTTCAGGGCACACAAGGCTGGGGAAAGCACTAAGAAATGACCCGTGGACCACACACTTGGGGCATAAGCAGTGTGGGGAGAGTTGGGAAAAAATACACACAGAGACACACACACACACCAAGAAATCCTATCCAGATCTCCCTCTCTTATACAGAACAAAATCCTTATTCCATAGAGAAGGGCAACAAATACCGCAGCCTCTGGCCAGGTGTGAAAGTCATCTCAGCCTGGTGAATGGACACGAAGGGGTTAAATAAAACAGCTCTGGGGAAAAGGTAGAGAAAAACACTGCATCTAATCCTAGGTGGGGGAATCGGGAGCAGGAGTAAGGAGTAGGGAACCAACACAAGACCCAAGGACATCATTTCCAAGACTAAGATACAATAAATCAAGCAGATGAGGCACACTCCCCGCCAGTCACAAGGCTAAGGGACATCACTACATCACTACAAGTTATGGCACACTACAGGAGTGAAGACAGTTACATGGAACAAGACCTCTGAGACACAGCACAGAAAGCACCTGAGGGTAATAGAATTCTTTAGGAAAGCAGAGGCAAAGGCTCCCTGCCAACCACCCTGCAAGCATCAGCTTCAGCTCCAGAGCAGCGGGGCAGAGGCTTAGGGCAGGATGGAGGAAAAGAGAGCCCAGAAAGACATCCCCAAGAAGACTGATTAGGAACACAATGGGGGAAAGCAGAAGCCTAAGGATGCTCCCAATCACAATAGAGAGCTTGGGGGAAAGCAACAAACAGGAAATTCTAAGGAGCTCCAAGTATCAAACTAAAGAGTAAGAACCACAGACTCCTTAGCAGAGACAACTAGTCTGCCTTATTTATATGAAAGCTCTCTAGCAGGAAGTGACAGACTGAATAAGAGAAAAAAGCCTCCAAATTAAAGGTAGCTATCCATGAGTCTAACTTAATTTAGAAGCTTACATATATACCCCATTTTCCCTAGGGGAGCAGGAAACTGGGGGATGTTTACACTCTAAGTGGAAATAGTAAAGTCATTTTTATGAGAATTCAATAAACTTAAGAGAAACGTAGGATGGGGCTAGGACCTTTTTTTTTTCTTTACATTGAGATTCATAATAGTAGCAAAACTACAGTTATGAAGTAGCAATGAAAATAATTGTATAGTTAGGAATCACGGCAACATGAGGAATCATATTAAAGGACTGCATGCAGCATTACGAAGGTTGAGAACCACCGCTCTAGACAGACAACTACTTGTGTACTATTTTTAGGGAATAGTAAATGAATCCTAATGATAAGGCAATGATGTAGGACAAAGGTGTGTGTAGGTAGAGATAGTTTCCAGTCTTTCTCCCTGTGACACAAATCAGTTTAATGAAAACCCAAGGAAAAGCCAGGGATGGTGGTGCGTGCCTTCTGAGTTCAAGGCCAGCCTGATCTACAGTGTGAGTTCCAGGACAGCCAGGGCTATGCAGAGAAACCCTGTCTCTAACAGAAAAGAAAAGGAAAGGAAAAAAAGAGCAGAAAACTAAAGAAAGAGAATAGAGGCGATTATTATATTCCTCAGCAGGTCTGAACTTTATAAGCAGACCGAGGTATACTTTCCTAGTATCTTCTACTGTCATTTGATATAATAAAGCACCACGTTTGGGAGTGGCCATTCTTGGACTCCTTCATAGGCTTCAAACACTACCTTTACAAGAGGATAGTAATGTATTTGAGTCACACTTTGGAACAATATTACCAAGCGCCACGGGAGAAATGGGGGATAGTTCACTGTGTAAAGTGCTTGCATGAGGACTTGACTTCAGACCCCAAGCGCATCCTCAAAGCTGGCCATGATAGCACAGCGCAGCACCTATGGGTGGAGGCAGATGGCTCCCACGGCTTGCTGGCCAGCTCCAGGTTCAGTGAGAAACCCTGGGCATCAGTCACTTTTCTGTTATGGTGATAAAATGTGGCCAAGGCAACTTATTAGAAGAAAGAGTTTATTTAGGCTTACAGTTCCGAGAGGGAGCGGAGGCGGCGGGCAGCTGGCCTGGCAGCTGGAGCAGCAGCTGAGCAGTTGGACATCTCGAACTGCAAGCATGAAAACAGAGACAGTGGAGTGAAAATGGTGCGGATCTGTCCTCGCTAGCCTTTCTAAACAATGGCACCGACTAGCAACCAAGCATTGCAATGCCTGAGACGACGGCAGATATCTCATTCACACTACCACGCACGTCCTTTCTAAAAAAAAAAAAAAAAAGGTAGGGTTGGAGAGATGGCTCAGCAGTAAAGTGCATTGTCTGATCTTCCAGAGGATGTAGGTTCATTCCCAGCACCTATAAGACACCTATAAGCAGGTGTTTTACAACAGCTTCATCCCAGGGGATCCAGTCCCCTCTTCCTGCCTCCCCCGGACACCCAGCACACAAGTGGTATGCAGACATACATGGATACAAGATACTTTTACCCATGAAATAAATCAATTTAAAGTTTGTTGAGCACTGGTGGTGCGTACCTTTAATCCCAGCAGAGGCAAGTAGATTTCTGTGAATTCGAGGTCAGCCTGGTCTACAGAATGAGGTTCAGGACAGTCTGGGCTACACAGAAAACCCTGTCTCAAAAAACCAAAGAGAGAGACAGAGACAGAGACAGAGACAGGGAGACAGAGAGGGACCCTATCACACACACACACACACACACACACACACACACACTCACTCACTCACCAGTGCCTGGGACAAAAGCAATAGAGTAGCATGAAATTAATACAAAGGAATGGTGAGATATGATAACAAGAGCCAGAGATTAAATTCAATGCTGTTCTCCCCCTGAGTGACACAGAGGATTAGTATAAGTAATAAGCACATTGCCAGGTGGTGGTGGTGGCGCACGCCTTTAATCCCAGCACTTGGGAGGCAGAGGCAGGTGGATTTCTTGAGTTTGAGGCCAGCCTGGTCTACAGAGGGAGTTCCAGGACAGCCAGGACTACACAGAGAAACCCTGTCTCGAAAAAGAAAGAAAGAAAGAAAGAAAGAAAGAAAGAAAGAAAGAAAGAAAGAAAGAAAGAAGTAATAAGCACATTGGTTGAAGTCCTGTCAAATTATTAAATGAAAAAATGCCATACCAATAAACCCCAAAAATAGGAAGACACACTACTTAAAATCGCTATGATGCACAGGGTATAGTTCATCAAGCCTATAGCCCTGCATTCTGGAAGCTAAGAAAGAAGACTGCTGTGAGTTTGAGGCAGGCCTAGGCTACTAGTGATTTCCAGGCTAGCCTATGTTGGCATTCTGTCCAAGCTCCACCCCACAGTTACCTGGCAGGTATGCCTCGCCCCATATACCTGACCCACTATAAAAGGGGCTGCCTGCCCCTCCTCGCTCTCTCTCTTGCTCTCTCTCATCGCACTCTCACCTCTCTGCCCCTCTTGGGCTCTCTTCCCCTCCCCCCTCTCTCCACGTGGTCATGGCTGGCCTCCACTCCTCTCTCTCCCTCTCCTCTCTCTCTCTCCTCTCTCTCTCTCTCTCTCTCTCTCTCTCTCTCTCTCTCTCTCTCTCTCTTTCTCTCTCTCTCTGCCTCCACTATACCATTGACTCCCATCCTCTTCCCTGAATAAACTCTATTCTATACCATGTCGGTGTGTGCGTGGTCCTTCAGGGGGAAGGGGTGCCTAGGCAAAGGCCAGCCTTAGGTACCCCCTTCCCCCACGCCGCCATGCCACACTCCCTAATATCCCTTTCTCTCTTTTATATCCCATCATCCCATCATATGGTGCCGAAACCCGGGAACAACAACATTAAGCAACAACACTAAACCATCAGCCTATACTTCAGAGTAAGACCCTGTCTCAGAAACACCCTCCAACAAAAGAAATCACTGCAACATATTACCTAAAACATTCAAGTTTCAAAAAAACCCAAAAAACCTGCAAGATATACAAGGAAATGGGAGGGTAGGATTTGTATGAGAAACAGAAAGCTTATTGATAGAAAATAACTATAGAAGAAAACAAAGTTCACACCGGCAGCCTGGGACTGCTAATGATGCCGTGCGCTAGAAACCGCTCAGGCCGTTTGAGGGCATGAACCTTGAAAGCAACAGCTCTGAGTTCTATCCTTGGCCAGAAGTTGGGAAACGCCCTTGCTCCTGTCTTGGCAGGAGACCAGAAATGCAAAAAAAAAAAAAAATGACGACGATCATAAGAGAAAGAGAAAATACTTCATGACTATCAACAGTTAAAAAACAGCCCCCAGAGCACCCCACACTGAGTCTGGCCAATGGACCCTGCTGGCACTGATGATGCTAATGCTTGGGAAACAGAAATGATCATAGTTGGGTTATAAGAAAAAGATCAATGGAAGCACATTTATGTACTATAGAAACCAAATCCATGACATAAAGGCCTCCACTGTGCACGGCACACCATCAGGCTTAGTCTCCTCTCAACAGCAGCTCTTCAGGCAGGAAGAGCTCCTGTAACCCGAGCCAGAGGGAGGCTGAGTCAGGAGGAGCACTGCAAAATTTAGGGGGAGCACTGCAAAATTTAGGGCCCACTCAACATGTTGCGTGCCATGGAGCCTGTGCTACAGTGTCAAACTCCGACTTTAAAACAGAAACAAACAAACAACAAAACCCTCAGCTTTCCTAAAACAAATGAAAAGCAAAAGCCACTTCCCAGCTATCGCTCCAGAGTCCCCTGATAGCCAAAACCAAAGAGACAGCAAACAAGTCAAAGAAAATCAAAACTACAAATCAGTATCACTTGGGTACAAAATCTCTAACAAAATACTACGTTAAATTAAAAACCACAGAAAAGGAGTTAGAGCTTGGGAGCTGCCTCAGTGTGTGAAATGCTTTCTGTGTTCCTGGCAGGGCCTCATTAGGAGCCCCAGCAGCCTTTTTCTTTTCTTTTCTTTTTCTTTTTTTTTTTTTCAAGGCAATGTGAGAGCATCTGTTAATTCAGTGCTGGGAGGAAGAGATGGTCAGATCATAGGGCTTGTAAGGAGAGAACACACTACAGGCAAATGTGCTTTACTGCCAGACCACAGGGGAGGTTAAACTTTTTAAAAATCAATCCATATGAGCTAGGTATGGTGAAACATACCTGTAATCCTAGCCTCTGGGAAGCTGAGGCCGAAGAAGGATTGGAACTTCAAGGGTAACCTAGACTACAAGTGAGACTTTATCTTAAATTAGAATTAATTAATGAACTAATTAATGATTTAAAATACCTGGGCTAGGAACATAGGTCAGTGGAGAGTGCTTGCATAGCGTGCTCAAGTTTTAACCGCACCATTGCTGGAATGACTGTGGTAACGGTAATGCCTCTTTTCCTGATTTTACCCTGACTCCCCTTTGTTTAGGTACTTTTTCAGTCCCTAATCCCCTAAAAAGTCCAGTTCACCTTGACAGCATATTTGGAACCTTCCATGACCCTGACCATGGCCCAGATGAATAACCAACATATCAGCTGAATGTGTAACCAAAAGAAACGCTACCAGGTTCCCCTGACCCACGCCTGCCAGTGATGTCATTGCAGTTATTGCCTTTACAAATGAAATACATTTGAACTTCAGCGCTCTTTGGGGCAAGAGTCTGAACCTTGCTGCAAGCTAATAAAGGACTCTAACGATCTTACACGCATAGTGCTTTGAAACTTTCTTGGTGCGCTATAACTGAACTGCAAAATAAATTCTGCATACCAACAGTTGAAATAAAAAACACAATCATATCACAGATGCTTCTTTTGTTGTTGTTGTTTTGTTTTGTTTTGTTTTTCTGAGACAGGGTTTCTCTGTGTAGCCCTGGCTGTCCTGGAACTCATTCTGTAGACCAGGTTGGCCTCGAACTCAGAAATCCGCCTGCCTCTGCCTCCCAAGTGCTGGGATTACAGGCGTGCACCACCACCACCTGGCAACAGATGCATTTTTAAAAATCCAATATTTATTTATTTATGTTTATTTATGTACTTATGTGTCTGCATCATTTTGTGTGTATATGTGTTCATATGTATGTGCTCGTATGTGTGTGGAGGCCAAAGGCTGATGTTGTGTCTTTTTTTTTCTTTCTTTCTTTTTTTTTTTTTTTTTTTTTTTTTGGTTTTTTCAAGACAGGGTTTTTCTGTGTAGCCCTGGCTGTCCTGGAACTCACTCTGTAGACCAGGCTGGCCTCGAACTCAGAAATCCACCTGCCTCTGCCTCCCAAGTGCTAGGATTAAAGGCGTGCGCCACCACCGCCCGGCAGATGTGTTATTTTTGAGGCAAGGTCTCAAAGAACTTAAGAACTCCCCAGCCCCCTCCTAATCAATGTCCTTTCGTGATAAAAAATTGTCAGTTGAGGGGCTGGAGAGATGGTTCGGCGATCAGGACTGATTCCCGTTCTTGCAGAGCACTGGGGTTCAGCTCCCAGCAGCCATATCTTCAGCTATAACTGATGCTGAAGGTCCTTTGATACACATTCATCATCTTGCTATTGAGAGACTGTAGTCGCGACGATGCTTTTTCTGTGGTGATATAAATGGAACTTTATACAATTTCAATTCATAAAGAAATTCAAAATTCAATCTCTAGTGGTTTGTTGCTAGTACATTAGCTCACTGCCTTTGATTTGCGACAGAATCGTATCTACCCCAGGCTGGCACCAAAGTCACAAGTTAGCTAAATCTAGTCTCCAACTCCTTCCTGATCCTCCTGCTTCTATCTAACAAGTGTTATTAACTCCGGTTACAGGGGATCTCACACCTTCTGCTCTCCATAGGCATTCTGTGCATGTGCTGCATATAAACTCATGCAAACACACAGAAATGTAACTAAATACACCTTTTAAAAAATTCTCACCTTGGGGCTGAGAAATGGATCAGTGGTTAAGGGGACTGGCTGCTCTTTCAGAGGACCCAGGTTCCATTCCAAGAAACCACATGGTAGTTTACAACTATCTGTAGCTCCAGTTCCATGGAATCTGATACCCTCACACAGACATACATGCAGGCAAAACACCAATGTATATAAAATAAAAATAAATTGTGTGTGTTTACACACACACACACATATACACACATATACATACACATCCTCTCAGCTAAATAGGAATAGAAGGAAATGCTACCACAACAAAGTATATGGATATACAAATCACAGAAATGCTTAAAGTCTGAAACTTATCTCTTAAGATTATAATAAAACAGCCAGGCAGTGGTGGCGCACGCCTTTGATCCCAGCACTTGGGAGGCAAAGGTAGGTGGATTTCTGAGTTTGAGGCCAGCCTGGTCTACAAAGTGAGTTCCAGGACAGTCAGGGCTACACAGAGAAACCCTGTCTTGAAAAAAACCAAAAAAAAAAAAAAAAAAAAAAAAGATTATAAAAAAACAAAGAAGACCTTTTCCTCCAGTCTAGAGTGGTGGTGGTTCCTGTTCATGCAGTAATGTTTGAAGATTAGAAAAAAAAGAAAAAGTAAGGGAGAGAGGGAAAATATTCAGAAGACTGATCAAGACTGAAGCCATACTGGGCGGTGGTGGCACAGGCCTGTAATCCCAGGACTTGGGAGACAGAGGCAGGCGGATTTCTGAGTTCGAGGTCAGCCTGGTCTACAGAGTGAGTTCCAGTACAGCCAGGGCTATACAGAGAAACCCTGTCTCGAAAAAACCAAATCCAAAAAACCAAAAAAAAAAAAAAAACAAAAAACAAAAAACAAAAAAAAAAAAAAACAAAACAAAACAAAAAAGAACCCAAAAAAACCAAACCAAAACAACAACAAAACAAAACCCTGAAGCCACAAACACAACTGTAAGTAGACTGTCCCAAGGAAACTTAGGTGCCATTGCCCATTTCTACAAGGACTCCCTGACTCAAAAGAAAATAAAAACTGTAAGTGCTTAGGATGTAGCTCAGTGGGAGAGAACTGCCTACCGTGTTCCACTGTGAGTTCCATTCCTAATACTGGAGAGAGGGGTGTTTATAAAAAAAGAAAACCAAAAGAATATACAAAAGGATACCAAATCAACAGTAGATTG
Source organism: Apodemus agrarius (assembly GCA_964023405.1). Classification (NCBI taxonomy): domain Eukaryota; kingdom Metazoa; phylum Chordata; class Mammalia; order Rodentia; family Muridae; genus Apodemus; species Apodemus agrarius. Next base: position 65,939,577 of record OZ030010.1, on the reverse strand, counting down.
TCTCATCAGGCTGGTACTATCCAAGGCCAGTAAAAAAAAATCAGCGTGAAAGCTGTGTGGAGCACATCTGTAATCCCAGCACTTGGGAAATGACGGTGGAGGGGGGGATCCGGAGTTCAAGGAAAGATTCAGCTACATGGGGAGTTTGAGGCCAGCCTGAGTTACAGAAGATCCTATCTCAAAATAAAACAAAATCAATGTGCTAATATGTAAAAAAACAAACCAACAAACCAGTATATACTGAAAATTTGTAACATAAGTCTCTCTTATGTAACAATAGGAAAAATGTCACTATTATAATGCTACAATAGCAAAGTGATAAATGTATAACAACCTACTATATGCTGAAAACTAAAACAAAGCAAAGCTGCTGGGCAGTGGTGGCACACGCCTGTAATCTCAGCACTGTGGGAGGCAGAGGCAGAGGCAGGCAGATTTCTGAGTTCGAAGTCAGCCTGGTCTACAGAGTGAGTTCCAGGACAGCCAGGGCTACACAGAGAAACCCTGTCTTGAAAAAAACAATAAAACAAAACAAAACAAAAAAAGCAAAGCCAAAGGGGCCTCGATGAAATGTGAGGCTCCCAGACTGACCCACCGATGAAAAGCAATCCAAAACGCCGAGCAGAAAATTTATGGACGCTGACTTACTGACTTACCGTGTCAAAAATTTATAGACGATTTCTGCTTTACAGTACAGAATGCTCAGAGCTTGAAAACTGTCATTCTAGCTAGGCATGCTGGTACACACCGCCTTCAGCCCCAGCACTCAGGAGGTGGAGGCAGAGGCAGACAGATCTCTGTGAGTTTGAGACCAGCCTGGTCTACATAGTAAGTTCCAGAATAGCCAAGGCTATATAAAGGGACCCTGTCTCTAAGAAATAAACAAACAACAATAAAGCAACGAAACAAACAAAAGGGCTCGGTGCAAGGAGAGCGATGCCATGGAGAATCCAAAAATTCTTCATGATTTCTACCTCCAGGACTACTATCAGGTTTTCACGATGAACATCTGAGAAAAACCCCCTTATGCTTAGGAGGGTGCAAACACCTTCAAATATATTCAGCCATTTTGAAATACATAAGAGCGTTCTGTACTAAACAAGGCTTCCACTCAAAAAAAAACTGCTTTATGAGAGACTAAAGGAGATGGGAAAGGGGCAGGGCGTGTGTGGGTACCCAATTCCAGCCTGAAGCTTCCAACCCGCGCTCTCTTGTCATCACATCTCACTTACATGGAGGGGGAGAGACAATTAGGAGGGCGGGCAATTGTACTTCACAACCCAAGAGCACAGAAGCGCTAAAAGATGGAATAACAGCCGGGCGGTGGTGGTGCACTCCTGTAATCCCAGCACTTGGGAGGCAGAGGCAGGTGGATTTCTGAGTTCGAGGCCAGCCTGGTCTACAGAGTGAGTTCCAGGACAGCCAGGGCTACACAGAAAATCCCTGTCTCGAAAAACAAAACAACAACAACAACAACAACAAAAAAGATGGAATAACCAGGGGCATTCAGAACACGTCAAATCCTCACATCTCTTACTATCACACCACTACAGGCCTAGGTACTGTAGTTCCTTTTAAACAGCACCGTTTAAATAGGCCACCATAGTATCAGACTTAAATACATAAGGAAGGGTTGGAATCACTAAACTGAAATATTTGTCTGTTTTTCAGTGCTGGTTCAGCTGCTGAAAGTCAATTAATAGCCATAAGTTTGATGGACCATGTCTGAAGCAGAAAGACTGGGAATTCCAGGCCAGCCTGATCCACATAGCAAGATCCTGTTTCAAAAACACAAGAAAGAAATTGATATGAGCACAGCCTCAGAGCTCTCGGCATGGCCAGAAGGGTGGAGCGGCAGGGCATTTTCTTGAGCCTTACAAAGGTCATATTGGGGGAGTCATATGTACAGCTGAGTCCTGGAGCCTGCCAGATTTCTTGCCTTCAAATCTTCATAGAACCTGTTAAGTGATGTATTGTTACATCTCAAAGAGGGTCAGACTCATCACTGATGTTCTGAAACCCTCTCGTTGGGACCACACATCTGACTCTTTGAGGGCACCGTGTTTACTCATGCCTGCTGATTGTCAGTAACTGAGTCGAAGTCCTGAACCCACTGCTGCTGTGCAGAAAGATCCACTGACACAGAAACATTTTACACGAGTGGAACTAACACTCCAAATATTAGTCTCAGGCACGTGTCCTGAGGAATATAGCATTCCCAAGATTCAAATATGTGACTTCCTTTGCCTGCATGCAGGCATGCAGGACCATTAAAAGTAACTTATAGTGGATGCTTCAACTTAATAATGCCCTGTTCAAAGCCTCCTTTGTCTATGCAGTGGGAACAGTTGTCCTGTGTCTATAATTAATAAAGATTAATCACTGATATGGACTCATTATTCTGATCTTAGTAATATCCTATGCAGATAAAAAATTACTGCTCTTAATTTTGTTGCTTTGATTTATTAAAACACGTAAACACACAGCCGGGCGGTGGTGGCGCACGCCTGTAATCCCAGCACTTGGGAGGCAGAGGCAGGTGGATTTCTGAGTTCGAGGCCAGCCTGGTCTACAGAGTGAGTTCCAGGACAGCCAGGGCTACACAGAGAAACCCTGTCTCAAAAAAACAAACAAACAAAAAACAAACAAACAAAAAAACCACTTAAACATGATTTACCTCATTTCGTGGGTATGAATATTTTTCTTGTGTGGATGTTTGTGCATCGTGGGCCTGGTACCCAAGGAGGTCTGAAGACGATTTGGATCGTCTGGAACTTGAGTTACAAAGAGTTGAGAAATCCCGTGCAAAATACCAGCCTTGTTAGAGCTTCCTATGTCACGAAAAATTAAATAAAATTAAGTGAAGAAACAGCCGGGCGTGGTGGCTCACGCCTGTAATCCCAGCACTTGGGAGGCAGAGGCAGGCGAATTTCTGAGTTCAAGGCCAGCCTGGTCTACAGAGTGAATTCCAGGACAGCCAGGACTACACAGAGAGAAACCCTGTCTCAAAACCCCCCCCAAAAAAAAAAAAAAATTAAGTGGAGAAGCTGAGCTATTTGGGAGGCAGAGGCACAAAGATTACAAAATCCAGACCAGCCTGGGTTAATACTCTTAAAATAAGAAATACAAGACGGGCATGGCGGTCCAAGCTTGAAATGCCAGCACTTGGGAGCTAGAAATGAGCACTGAGGGTCATGGACAGCCTCAAGTACGGAAGATTTTGTTTTGGGAAAAAAAGGGGGGGTAAGGGGCTCCAAAAGTGGGCTTAGAGCCACCTGTAGCCCCAGGTCCACAGGATTTTGTAGCTTTTTCTGGCTTCCGTAACTGTACTCATTACACATACCTACGCACAAACGCACACAATTAAAAATAAACCTTAAAGTGGGGACAAATCTAGACATAGTTTGGTGGTAGTGTGATTGCCTAGCACCACAGGGCCCTAGGTCCCACAAGCAATGCTAGCGTGGAAAGGTAAAAAGAAGCATAATCACTAAACTAAAAATAATAGTTGCTACTCTACGGGATGACAAAAGAGTGAGACGCAGTTGTGGATAGATATGGCAAAACTTCACCTATACTGTTAGTGTTTGATTTCATTCTCCGTGTTAGCATTTGTGTTAAATAGGTCATAATATATAAAGCCGCCAAAATAATGTTTTAAAAAGCAATGTTAAGTTTAACATTCCTTTGTTACCCTCATACATATATGAAAAAATGATATCATATTATCCTACAACTTTTTTTTTTTTTTTTTTTCTGAGACAGGGTTTCTCTGTGAAGTCCTGGCTGTCCTGGAACTCACTCTGTAGACCAGGCTGGCCTTGAACTCAGAAATCTGCCTGCCTCTGCCTCCCAAGTGCTGGGATTATAGGCGTGTGCCACCACCGCCCAGCTCAACTTATTTTTAATGTAACAAGCTATCATATCATCTTTTATACCAAGGAGTCAAAATATGCAGACTTTTTAAGCATCCTCCTATGGATGGATACACAGGTTGTTTCTGATTACTTGCCACAAAAAGAGAGCTGCACAGGCCTCCTCTTTTAGGTATCAGTATTTGTACACTGATGCTTCTCTTTGTGAAGGATTGAGCCTTAAAGGACAGACTACTGAGTTCCAGATATTGAAACTCGGTACACCATATATTCATTTTATTTTTCTAAATATAGCTATGTTAATGTTTCCAAATGGTTGTAACAATGCATCCTTTATTCAGCGGTGCCTAGCTAAAGTACTGAAAATTCTTTTTGACCAAATAAGCATCCAACAACAGAACACAGATCCCCCTTTAAGGCCTATTATAACAGATGCTTCCAGACCACATAGTCAGTAACATACTCGGGTCCTCGTTTAGAGTACATGAGAAAGGCATAGAGGGGAAAAGCGTATTATACATAAGTAATGTTACAAATAAGCTAGTTTTATCAACTACTGGGTTTTGATGAGAAAGAGCTGAGGCTGTTCTTAGAGGCCTCTGGGGAGCCGGAATGAGCTCTCACTCTGGAGAGCTCACTCTCAGTCAAACCCCAATTAGACAAAGGAAAACTAAAGGAACCGTCAAAACACAATGTCTCCTAGGAATTAGCCTCCCCAGTCTGACAGGTACATCCGTGGAGGTCCGGTGATGCGGGGACTGATCACTTCTCTACTGTGGGCGGGATAGGGGAGAAATCGGGAGTGCTAGCCGGCTGGCTACTCGTCCCGCTCAGCAGACCACGCGGTCCGAGTGGTGGCTGCTGTCCCGGTCACCTCTCTGGCAACGCGAGACCCGGCACTCACCAGGGAATGCTCATTAACTGGCCAGTGGCCCCTGGCTAGTTAAGTCATCCTCTAGTACCTTGCTAATCCCGGGAAGGACGCATCCATGTGGACGCCGCCATCTTACAAGTTACAGAAGCCTGGATTTCTGGCGCGGCGGAGGGGGGGTCGGGAGGGGGGAGAGCATGCGTCACAGCCCAACGGTCCCTGCGCCGCCGCGCCGCGCTGGCTGTCACGCTCGCCCTAAATGGCTGCTCCAGCAACGTGACCCGGACTGCCAGCGGCCGCTTCCGCAGTTGCCTGAGCGCTTGCGGTTCCTCTCACGGCTGCTTCTGTTTGCTTCTTTCACATGCTCCCGCTTTTCGTGCCCGTCTTTAATTTGTTTTTCTCTTCCCCTCCGGAATTCCTTTTTCTTTTTGTTTCTCTGTTTTGCCCCCGAGACCTCTTTCGGAGCCGCTTCTGTATTTTAGCTGCCAGCATTGCTGGAGCTGCTGTAAGCGTAATCCACATGCCGCAGAGGTTAGGTGGCAAAGTAAGCCACAGGCCTGGGAATACCCCTAGTTTTGGATAAAGACTGGTCATTTTGAGTCTGACCTTCCCCTTCATCTCAAACTCCTGCTTGGCTATGCACAGGCATGCTAGTAACTGAAGGAATGTCTTCCTAAATTATTTCACTCCACTTCAAAATTTAATGCTCAGAAATAACTTATTGTTGTTTTAATCGTTTCTTAAACTCCAAGAAGAGCAAAACCTCCCAGGACAGACCTTCCACCATATAAGGGCAGTTAGTTATCCATGATGCAAGACAAAAGGAATCAGCTTATGCTTCAAACATAAACCACCCTTATAAACAACAACAACAACAACAACAACAAGAACTCTCTCAAGACACAGTATGGCCTCAAGTCAATTCTGCTGCGATTACAGGCATGTGCTATCACGGCCAGCCAAAATGAGGGCTTCTTGGGGCTATCTTGCAATACCACATGACACAATAATTAATCACACTACACCTTGAAGAAATTTACTTCTTATGAGTACTTCCTGTTCTCTATTGAAATGTCTCTCCTATTTTTAGTCAATACTCCAACGGGGACAGGGTCACTGGACCCTTCTCTCACTCTTATCACTTGACCACCTTTGTCATCAGGTTATGCTACTCTAAGTCACTCCACGGTGTATAAAGCATTAGCTCCTCAGGTCAATTTCCCAGTGGCCTGCTCTTTAAAGAAAACTGAGTCTTCTACCTCCATTCCTGCTAAAGGCCATCAATTGCAGACAGCTACACTTCAACATCCTTCTCACAATATTTTTTTTGTTTTTTTGTTTTTTTGTTTTTCTGAGACAGGGTTTCTCTGTGTAGCCCTGGCTGTCCTAGAACTCACTCTGTAGACCAGGCTGGCCTCAAACTCAGAAATCCGCCTGCCTCTGCCTCCCAAGTGCTGGGATTAAAGGCGTGCGCCACCACTGCCCGGCTCTTCTCACAATTTTTAAGAGTCTCTTCAATGGCTTTGTATCTAGGTTGTTACTTTTGTGGAGAGTAAGATGTGGTAGGGGTTATGTCTCTCTCTCTCTCTCTCTCTCTCTCTCTCTCTCTCTCTCTCTCCCCTCCCCCTACCACCCCCCACCCCCCACCCCCAGGTTTTTTGAGATAAGGTTTCTCTGTATAGCCCTGGCTGTCCTGGAACTCACTCTGTAGTCCAGGCTGGCCTCGAACTCAGAAATCTGCCTGCCTCTGCCTCCCAAGTGCTGGGATTACAGGCGTGTGCCAACACCGCCCGGCTATGTCTCTCTTTCTCAACTGTGAGTCTACAGTCATCAATACCACAGCAAAAGTAGCTTCCTTGCCCTTTACAGTCAGCAGAATAGATTACGTACTTCTGTCACATGCTTTCTGATGACATTATAGACCATGGACATCCACATGGTCTCACGTGGGCAGTACAGACTACAAACATCAAAACGGCTCAGCGACAAAGCATGAACCATGAACACCATCATAGCCCTCAGGAGCAGCATCGGTGATGGACATCAACATGACTATCTCTTCCCTGCCCCGAGGTGGCCGCTGCCCCTGGTTGCAGCAGGACCATTGGCCCCAACATGGCCCTCTGCAACAGCACAAACCAAGGACATTAAGATGGCCTCAAATGGCAGCACAGACTACTCACATCAACGTGGTCCCCTGTGGTAGCACAGCTGGCTGAAAGATTGTAAATTTTTATCCATGGTTCTAGTTTTATTTTAGATTTATTTTGTTTTCTTATGTATTGGTGTCTGTAGGTATATCTGTGTGAGGGTGTGAGAACCCCTGGAATTGGACAGTTGTAAGTTGCCATATGGGTGCTGGAAATTGAACCTGGATCATCTGGAAGAGCAGCCAATCCTCTTATGTGCTGAGCCATCTCTCCAGCCCCAAACGTGTATTATTATCTACTCTTTTTGTTTGTTTGTGTTTGTTTTCAAGACAGGATTTCTCTGTGTGGCCTTGGCTATCCTGGAACTCACTCTGTAGACCAGGCTGGCCTCGAACTCACAGAGACCCACCTGCCTTTGCCTCCCAAGTGCTGGGGTTAAAGGTGTGTACCACCACTGCCCAGATTCTATGGGCTTATCTTTTTTTTGGGGGGGGGGGTTTCGAGATATGGTTTCTCTGTGTAGTCCTGGCTGTCCTGGAGCTCACTCTGAAGACCAGGCTGGCCTTGAACTCAGAAATCCACCTGCCTCTGCCTCCCAAGTGCTGGGATTAAAGGCGTGCGCCACCAACGCCCGGCCTATGGGCTTATCTTAATCACATTTCTTATTCATATAGCAGCCTCACCAGTACCTTCAGATGAGCTTATAACATGATTTAAATAAAACAAGCAAACAAGCAAACAAATCTTCTGGGACTGGAGACATGCCTCAGTGCTTATAAACATTTGCTGCTCTTTCAGAAAATCCACGTTCGGTTCTCAGCACCATCCACATAAATAAAATCAGACATAAACCTTGAAAACGAAATACTTTTCAGTGATGTAATGGGGAGCTAAGAAGATTGCTCTGAGGTTAAGTATTTGCCATAAAAGCATGAGGACCAGAGTTCAAATGCCCAAGATGTGAAGCCATGTGAAGCCCTTGTATGATTGCAGCTATGGAAGGCTGAAGCAGGGATCCCCAGAGCAAGTTGGCTAAGAAGACTAGCCATATCAGTGAGCTCTCGGTTTGGCTGAGATCTTGCCTCTGTAAACAAGGCAGAAGAATGATTGAGAACATTAAGCTTAGGCTTATACATGTGCACACATGTACATATGGACCAATACACATATGTACCCACATCTGTGGACAAAATGCACATACACACAAAAATGGAAAAGCAAGGACAGATTGGCAAGATGAACAAATGTCTTCTCTTCTCCCTCAACCTTGGTTATGAACTACATAAACCAAGAAAACCAAATCAGGTATATAGCTACTACTGCTGGACTTCCGTCCATGCCCCTCCTAATACCCATTCATGTCTTTCCTTCATCTTATTCAATGAGCATTCTTAAGTTTTCTGCAATATACATCAAGAATCACAGCAATATATGACTAGAGAGGCCGGGCAGTGGTGGCGCACGCCTTTAATCCCAGCCCTTGGGAGGCAGAGGCAGGTGGATTTCTGAGTTCAAGGCCAGCCTGGTCTACAGAGTGAGTTCCAGGACAGCCAGGGCTACACAGAGAAACCCTGTCTCGAAAAAACAAAAAACAAAAACAAAAACAAAAACAAAAAATCAGAAAAGGGAGCCGGGCAGTGGTGGCGCACGCCTTTAATCCCAGCACTTGGGAGGCAAAGGCAGGTGGATTTCTGAGTTCGAGGCCAGCCTGGTCTACAGATTGAGTTCCAGGACAGCCAGGACTATACAGAGAAACCCTGTCTCGAAAAGCCAATATATATATATATATATATAACACTAGAGAAAACTCTGCGGTTCTGAGGATTCCTCAGGTTACATAATTGTGACCGTCAACTTGCATTGCCTGCTGCTGTGTCAAGGCTGTAACACAGTCATCCAAAGTACGAATTGAGAGGAGAAAGATTGGTGTGGCAAGTGGCAGAACAGATATAGAATCTATGTAGTTATTGACGTATTTACATATAATGAACTTATATGTGACCAGTGGCCCATGCTTGTAACCACCACAGTTTGTAGGCAAGAAGTTCTCCATAAATTCGAGGCTAGTCTCGTCTACACAGTAATTTCCAGGTGAGCTTCAACAGTCCTTGGAATAAAAAAAAGGAAGCCGTAGAGATGGCTTAGCAGTTAAGAACACTTGCTGCTAGAGCAGAGGGCCAGGTTCAGCTCACACTCATCTGTAATTCCAGTTCCAAAGGATCCTATACTCTCTGGCCTCCTTCACACTGCAAGAACACCACGCAGACTAACGACGCTTGCCTCCTGGCTCCTCACCATCCTGCAGACTCTTCTCTCTCTGTGCAAAGCTCTCTCTCATGTTCGTGTCTTCGTTTCGGTTTTTGATCCCCTGAGACTCATCAGAACCAGCTGGGTGACCCGAGGCTTGGTGCTATCTGGTTGAGGTTGGCAGACTCATCAGAGGGGACACAACTGGAGAAGGCAATGCCTCTTTTCCCCCGTCAACTCTATAACCAGTTACTAGTTCAGAGGCACAGGACAGGGCCCCTCTTCTTCCCTTGACTCTTGCCAGGGCGGGTCTTGTGTTGGCTCAATACAGATCACTAAAGTTGGTGTGAGCTAATGACTACAGTGACGGTAGTGACGCAGAGAGTGGCATTTTGAAGCCCTTCACTCTATCTTCTGGAGACTTTTTTTTCAGAGATAAGATCTGCTACTACTACACTCAAGAAGTCTCACCAACATGGCTGCCTACATATGACCGGAACAGGCTAAAGTAAAAGGGTAAGAGCTCATAATGTCTCAACCCTAGACAACACCACAGGCAAGCGAGGAATACTGAGAGCAGGAGAAATAGTCTTCCCAATGCCAAGAGGCCATCCCTGAAAACATACACGTACAATTAAGATTATATAGACTGAGTAGGTGTTTATATATTTAGGAATATACATATGCACGTATACACGTACATACACCACCGACAAAGAAAAAGAAGTGAGGGGGGTGTGGGTAGGTTTGGAGGAAGGGAAGGGAAAATGATGCAATCATTACAATCTCAATAAACAAATTGTGTTAAAAATCTCCAACTATTGGCAATTTTACTATATAGCGAAAGATGACCTTGAACTGACCCTCCTGCTTCCATCTCCTAAGTGAGTATACCCATCTGCTGCAGCGCTCATCTGTTAGACTTTTGTTTGGCTGTTGTTGAGCTGTGCATAGAACCCAGGGCCTTTGCACATGCCAGGGAAGTGCTGTATTCCGCTATACCTCACCCTTCTCTCTGAGTTCTTTGAGGAAACTCTACATTGTTCTTTATAATGACTGGACAGGATTACAGTCACAGAAACAATCTGCTTGATCATCTGTCCCTGCATCCTCACTAGCACTTGATGGTTTGGCTTCCTTGTTGTTACTGTTCTGACTGGGATAAATACCTCATGGGGATTAGCAACCTTCTGTAATTCCAGTTCCAGGACATCCAAGCCAGGTAGGACTGCTTAAACTTGGGTTTTTGTTTTTGTTTTGTTTTTTCGAGACAGGGTTTCTCTGTGTAGCCCGGGTTGTCCTGGAACTCACTCTGTAGACCAGGCTGGCCTCGAACTCAGAAATCTGCCTGCCTCTGCCTCCCAAGTGCTGGGATTACAGGCGTGCGCCACCACGCCTGGCTTCAAACTTGTATTTTTAGCACTTGAGATGCTGAGACAGGATTATGAGAATTTGTGGCCTTTTGGATTATAGAATGAGAATTTTAAATTTTTTTGTTTTTGTTTTTTGTTTTGTTTTGTTTGTTTTTTGAGACAGGGTTTCTCTGTATAGTCCTGGCTGTCCTGGAACTCACCCTGTAGACCAGGCTGGCCTCGAACTCAGAAATCCGCCTGCCTCTACCTCCCAAGTGGTGGGATTAAAGACGTGCGCCACCACCTCCCGGCCCGTTTTTTGTTTTGTTTTTTGAGACAGGGTTTCTCTGTGTAGCCCTGGCTGTCCTGGAACTCACTCTGTAGACCAGGTTGGCCTCGAACTCAAAAATCCACCTGCCTCTGCCTCCCAAGTGCTGGGATTAAAGGTATGCGCCACCACCGCCCAGCAGAGAGAATTTTATTTCAAGCATACACTCCTGACACAGACTCCCTAGACACACACACACACACACACACACACACACACACACACACACCTTAGACATACATACACACAGAAATGATAATCCATGATTTTGTGTTCATGAACTGTTAAAAATGCTTACATAGCCGGGCAGTGGTGGCACACACCTTTAATCCCAGCACTTGGGAGGCAGAGGCAGGTGGATTTCTGAGTTCGAGGCCAGCCTGGTCTACAGAGTGAGTTCCAGGACAGCCAGGGTTATACAGAAAAACCCTGTCTGGAAAAACCAAAAAAAAAAAAAAAAAAAAAAAAAAAGCTTACACTATGCCAAATGATCTCCAGAGTCCAGGGGACAGAAGCTCGCTTCTCCTGGCTTTCAGTCCATCCTCTGCAGTTTCTTGCAGAACCCCAGTTCTTGCTTTTTCACTCTGTCCCATGCTCACCCTGCTTGGTAAAAATTCTGTTACAAGATTTTCTCTTTCTGGCTTTTCCTTTAGCTTCATTTCTACTTTTGTGGGAGCAAGTTTAACAGATCTCTTCCTGGTCTGTGAGAAAGAAAAGGTTCCATCAGCCGGATAAGAACAACAGCATACCAGTCACCCCCAGTTGCAGAAGACCCTGATGCCCCCTCTCCATTCACAACATCCACCCAACTGATTTCCTCTTGAGCAAACTTGGCAGCTTGAAGTGGGTCTGTTTTCTTCCTTCCTTCCTCCCTTCCTCCCTCCCTCCCTCCCTCCATTCCTCCCTTCCTTTCTTCCTTTCTTGAAAAAATGTATTAACCCAGCATCCTTTGTTCTAATGCTTCTGGTTGGCACCTGCCACCTGTCCAGCGGTCCTGTCCGGATATCTCTGTCCTTGAGGTGTCAGCTTGCGGCTCAATCTTGGTCCTTTTCCACCATTTTCAGCCTCTCTGGGGCCACACTCTTAGAGCCTCTGCTGGAGTGGCTGGGCCTGGCACCGTTTCTCTGCCGTCCTCTGTAGATCTTGGTCATGGGACCAACCCCTGCACCACCACGGAGGTACAAGTGCTGTGCTGTGGAAGCCGCTCGTGTGTAGAACTCACAAGTTCCCATCATGTGGGGCAAGCTCTTTATGTTTGGCCAGCTTGACTGTGTCGACCCATTCAGGGACTTTTAGCTTCCAAGACTTTTTGAAGAAGGCTTTCAGGCTCTGAAGAACTCCTGCTGGTTAACATCTCTTACAGTAACTCCAGGTATCAGGTGGCCTCCACACTGCCAGCCAGGGGAAAGGGCTGCATCTCTTTCTTTAGGTTGGGAAAGTTTTCTTCTGATTTGGTTGAGAATATTTTCTGGGACTTGCAGCTGGGGACTCCTCACCTTCTTCTATTCCTATTATTCATAGGTTAGGTATTTTCATAATATCCGAGACATCCTGGATGTTTAATATCAGTTATTTTTAGATTTAACATTTTGATTGATGTATCAATTTCCTCTATTATATCTTCTACAATAGAAGATCCATTGAAGAACCACCAACCAACAAACACACAGGGGCCAGACCTAGGCCTCTTGACCCATATATAGCAAATACACACCTTGACCTTCATGACGGTCCTGAACAAACGGAGCTGAGGTTATCAAAATGGTCGCCAGCAGGTTGTGTGTATGTGAGAGAGAGAGACAGAGACAGAGAGACAGAGACAGAGACAGAGACAAAGACAGAGAGAAAAGGAGGAGAAATGGGCGAGGATTGTGGGAGGGGGTTCCAGGAGGTGGGCAGTGAGTAAAAAAACTAAAAATTAAAAAAGATTTTGGAATAACAACAGAGATTAAAATGTTTTGTTTTGAAAAATATCTAGTACAGAAGATGAAAAGACATACTGGGGACTCTTGGACATGTTTGAAAAATCACATTTTGCAGAAAAAAATGAATATTTAAAGACTAATGTCAGCCAGGCGGACGTACCGCACGCCTGTAATCCCAGCACTCTGGGAGGCAGAGGCAGGTGGATTTCTGAGTTCGAGTCCAGCCTGGTCTACAGAGTGAGTTCCAGGACAGCCAGGGCTATACAGAGAAACCCTGTCTCGAAAAACCAAAAAAAACCAAAAAACAAAAAACAAAAAACAAAAAACTAATGTCTATATCTATGAGTTCGGGCTCTCCTTGCCTCCAAGGGTACCCAGACACACATGCACATTAATTAATACTCATTGCCTTTATCGTTTTATGTATTATTCTGGTTTTTTTTTTGTTTGTTTGTTTGGTTTTGGTTTTGGTTTTGGTTTTTGTTTTTGGAGACAGGGTTTCTCTATGTAGGCCTGGCTGTCCTGGAACTCACTCTGTAGACCAGGCTGGCCTTGAACTCAGAAATCCACCTGCCTCTACCTCCCAAGTGCTGGGATTACAGGCGTGCGCCACCACCGCCCGGCGTATGTATTATTCTGATGCACTACACACACAGACATACACACACACACACACACACACACACACACACACACACGTCGTTTGTTACTTGTGAGGGTGTTTTGTTTTTGTTGTTTGGTTTTGGTGGTTTTTGAGTTTTGAGACAGGGTTTCTCTGTGTAACCCTAGCTCTCCTGGAACTTGCTCTGTAGAGCACACTGACTTTGTACTAAGAGATATGCCTGACTCGACCCCTGAAGTGCTGGGATTAAAGATGTATGCCACCATCGCCTGGCAAGGGAGAGGGTCTGATCTCATACTTGCTGTAGATGAGCATAATTTCGGACAGTTGATCTTTCTGCCTCAGCCTTCCACATGCTGGAATTATAGAACAATTTCATAGAGGGGACTTGTTCCCTAGTCGTAGGTTAATGAACAGCACCAGAAACATGGATTTCTAGTAATCACGTGATGGCAATGCTGCTGATCTTCTGTCCTAACCCTATTCTTGACACCAGACAATTCGTATTTATGCTGCTTTCAGAAAGCTCAGAACATCAAACAAGTCAAGCAAAACATGCATCTGAGGCCCTCTTGCAGCACAGAAAAGCAGCTACAAGAAAACACGCTGTGAGTCTCACAGGAGGATATGCACTACCAGTAGCCAGACCCGTGTCCACTGAAAATCTTTGGGGACTTAATATTCCCAAGTTATTGATCTGTTGCACGATGAAAAGTGACTAAAAATGCTTGTTTTCCATACTGACTGTAACATCAAGTCGTGGATATTAGATCATGTGTAAGAACTCCAGCTTCTCTCAAGAGTCACGGTTATGTAAATAGGAAACTACACTCGTAAACTTGGAAGAGAACTGTAGATCCAACATAGTCACACTGGGATAAAGACACTAGGGACACAAATGTAGCTACAAGTTATAGTGAGCCGGGCGTGGTGGTGCACGCCTGTAATCCCAGCACTTGGGAGGCAGAGGCAGGCAGATTTCTGAGTTCGAGGCCCGCCTGGTCTACAGAGTGAGTTCCAGGACAGCCAGGGCTACACAGAGAAACCCTGTCTCGGCGGGGGAGGGGGGGAGTTATAGTGATACAGTGAGACCTTAACATTTGCCTTAAAATAGCCCATTTATTAGAATTATAAAAGCAGGAGTCACAGATTAAACCACAGTATAATTTCAGTTTTTTATTTTCATTTTAGTACTTCTAGTTATTAGCATCAGAGAAGAGCAATTTCAAAAGATTTTTTTGTTGTTATTTTTTGATGTCAGGTTTCTCTACATAGCCATGGCTACCCTGGAACTCACTCTTTAGACCAGGCTACCGAGAAACTCTCGGATAGAATATTATCCAGCTGGGCGGTGGTGGCGCACGCCTGTAATCCCAGCACTTGGGAGGCAGAGGCAGGCAGATTTCTGAGTTCGAGGCCAGCCTGGTCTACAGAGTGAGTTCCAGGACAGCCAGGGCTATACAGAGAAACCCTGTCTCTAAAAAACAAAAACAAACAAACAAAAACTATATATTTTTATTCTTTTCTCTTGCGACAGGATGTCCTAGAAGTTGCTTTTGGGTACTGGGAATTAAACTCAGGGCTCCTGCAAGAAAGACTAGCCGGTGCTCTTAATCAATGAGGCACACCTTCCTCTCTTCAAGTCCCTGCGTATTCCTCTGTTTTTTGTTTTTGCCTTCATTTCATTCTGTAGGCTGGCTCTTCATTCTGCAAGTTGTTTCCTTTAATGTAGTCAAAGCCTGCACTTTGGCAAGGGAGGTTGAGGCACAGTAGGAAAAAATCAGTTTGATGACGCTGTTTGTCAGTTCTTGCCATTTCCATGAGCCATTGTCTATAGTTTAAATGGTTTTTCCTTAGGACTATGGAAACGGGGTCTTATGTAGCCCAAGTTAGCCTCAAACTCACTGTGCAGCGAAGGGTAACCTTGAACAATTCATCCCATTGCTTTCACCTCAAGAGCTGGTATAACACAAGCACCCATGCTTGGTTGATGAGCTGCTAGAGATTGGTTTTTGTTATTTTCTGTAAAGTCTGTGAAGGCATACATGGAAGGTATACATGATCTTCAGACCCCTTGGCACTGAAATTATAGGTGGTAAAGAACTATCTGGTGTGAGTCCAAATCATGAACTTTGGCCATCTGGGATGTTAACCATCTCAAGAGTAATCTGAACCATGTCTTCAACCCTTTAATTGATCACTTTTTAAGTTTGGGAATTAAAGGCATGCACCCCCTCCACTTGGTTGACTGCATGTTAAAGGAAAGCATTAGGCCAGGCGTGGTGGCATACGCCTTTAATCCCAGCACTTGGGAGGTAGAGGTAGGCAGATTTCTGAGTTCAAGGCCAGCCTGGTCTACAGAGTGAGTTCAAGGACAGGCAGGACCACACAGAGAAACCCTGTCTCCTCGAAAAACGAGAGAGAGAGAGAGAGAGAGAGAGAGAGAGAGAGAGAGAGAGAGAGAGAGAGGGGGGGGGGCATTACATAGGGCTTGCTAATATTTTCTGGGGTTTAAATCTATTATCATCATGGCGGGGAGCATGTCAGCATTCAGGCAGAGTTTGACATCTGAATCCACAGGTAGGAGGAAGAAAGTCAACCACTAGTCCTGGCTTGGGCTTCTGAAGCTTCAAAGCCCACCTGCTAACTCCTTCCTAATCCTTCTAAAGTAGTGCCACCTCCTCCCACCGCCTGATGGCTTAGTGGCAAAATATGAGGCGATGGGATTCACTCTTCTTACATTGTGTTTGGTAGATTGATTTCTGTGCAGGGAGAGAGAGTACCAATATGCTAAGGATCACTTGGCAAAGCAGCTGTATGTCTCTTACATACGGTGCTTGTACCTTTGTTGAGAAGTGGGTGGCTATGTCTCTAGGTCCTGCATTCTACCCCACTGAGTTACAAGCCTACTTATGTGGCAGCAGCACGTGGATGTTTATTCATTTGAAGCTTGGTGTCATGTAGCTCAGTCGGTCTCAGATTCTCTATGTGGTCTTTCTGATCGTCACCTGCCAACTCCCAAGGGCTGGAATTCACAGGAATGAGCTACCATGTCACATAATTTGAAAGCAGGTATTTTGACACCTTTAGCATTTTTTTTTTCGAGACAGGGTTTCTCTGTATAGCCCTGGCTGTCCTAGAACTCACTCTGTAAGACCAGGCTGGCCTCGAACTCAAGAAATCCGCCTGCCTCTGCCTCCCAGAGTGCTGGGATTACAGGCGTGCGCCACCACTGCCCGGCACTTTAGCATTACTTTTTGCTCAGCATTGACTAGACAAGTTTTGGGTCTTTTTTTCCCCATCATACTATTTTTTTAAAACTACGTGAAGAATGTCATCAGAATTTTGGTGAGCATAGCGCTAAATCTAGACATCCAACTTAGACGATAGTCTGTTGATTCATGAACGTGCTTCTTCAACCTTTTTATACTAGATCAATCCGCCTCCCAATATACTTTAGGATTGCAATATGGATCTCCTGAAGAGACTCGTAGTATGCAGCTACCGTGGAAGCCTGATCTACCTGTAGTTGTGGCTCCACCTTTCTCAGCTCAGTCATCGCATCATTGAGCATCTCCTTTTAGAAAACCCTTTTTATAGAATTCATCTTGATCGTTTTTTCCTTCCTCCAACTCTTCCTCACCCACCCAACTCCACATTCACTTTAAAAACGAAACTTGTCCCGGTTGTGTCTGGATGGTGTTTTCTTGAAGTAATTTATCCGTCTTTCCCATTGCTTTTCTTCATAGATGCCTGAGCCTTGAAAGAAAGGGCGTGATGCAGACATCTTATCTCGGACCAAGCGCTCCAAAGTCTCTTACTCTCTGCACATTGGAGGACCATTTCTTAACTCCCATTAGTGTCTTGCTTTTTAGTGGTCCTGTCACTTGTTTCTTTACCCATCACCATCATCTTCCTCCTCTTCTAACGTACATGGAGAACTCGACTATCTTACCCCAGGTGTACTTTTAATCGAGACAGGGTTTCTCTGTGTAGCTCCGGCTGTCCTGGAACTCACTCGGTAGACCAGGCTGGCCTCAAACTCAGAAATCTGCCTGCCTCCGCCTCCCAAGTGCTGGGATTAAAGGCGTGCGCCACCACCGCCCGGCGTACTTTTAATCTTAATGTTAAGAATATGTGATGAATTACCCAGTTAAGTGTACAGGAAATGAGATGCTTTTTTAAAATATTTATTTATTAAAATATTTATTTATTTATTATATTTGAGTGCACTGTCAGTCGCTGTTCACACACACCAGAAGAGGTTAGATATCGGATCCCATTGCAGATGGTTGTGAGCCACTACGTAGTTGCTGGGATTTGAACTCAGGCTCTCTGGAAGGGCAGTCAGTGCTCCTAACCGCTGAGCCATCTCTCTAGCTCAGGAACTAACACATATACCTTCATATTTTCTTCTGAAACTCAACATACCTTGAAGTACATGGTGTGTGGTAGAATGATGAAGTTTGTAAGAACTGGGAGTACGTAGAACACAGAGACTAAATTCAACTTTTATTTGATGATTCGCTCTAGCATCCCCACAAAATGATACACTGGCTTGCAAAAATTGTGACCAGTACCTCACAAGTTCTAAGGTAGTAGTTTATCTTTGCACAGCTGTCGTTTGTACAAAGCCATATACATTGTGGAGACAGCCCTTTTGTGTGAGTGAGTGTGTGTGTGTGTGTGTGTGTGTGTGTGTTTTCAGTAATATGTCCGTCTCTTTTACTAGCTGGCAATGCTTTTGGCGTGTTCCCACGTGCTTTGTTACTTTGATCCTGATTGCCTTACCAACTTTTGTATTAGCATTATTACCCTGAAGCAAGGCAAACTCTGACTAGATGGTCTCTTGTAATTATAGGAAACTGAAGAGTTTTCTTTTACCCTTTCTTCTGATACCAAAGATTAGACAAAGTAACCTTCGGTTTTCAATTCAGATTGTAATCCTTCCGCACTCCGAGAAGGCACTCGCACTCCGAGAAGGCACTCGCACTCCGAGAAGGCACTCAAGGCACTCGGAGTTTGGCTTCCTGATGTCTTGGGAAGATTCATGCCGCCACCTGCTGGTTCATTCAGTCTGTGTGTATCATTTTATTTACTTGTTAATTTCTTTTTCTTTTGTTGAAACGGAGGTTCTTTATTTTGTAGCGGAGTTTTTCCACCCCTACCCGAACCACCTTCATAGTAAGATTAGTGAATCGCAGGGACTTTGATGGTCCAGAAGCAAAGAATTTTGTGTCCTTTATTATTCATTGGACGCCTAAAGCGAACTTAGAATAGAAAGTGAGTTATTTGTCAGCGGGAATCACCAAAGTAACATATCCTTTGATTTTCTAATACGCAATGGTGTCTGATGTCCTTCATGTGGGTATTAATGGTTTGTCAGTTACCAAATTTTGACAGTTCCTTAAGTGAACACTTTCTCTGGGGGAAGTACAAAACCTCGGAGCTATTGCTCGCCCAGGTTTCGCTGTGGCGTTTAGGAATTATTTTCCATTACTGCTAGCGAGTAACGTTCTTCAGCGCATTTTTGTCCCAAGGTTTGGAGCCATCAGGTTCCCAGAGAAAGATTAAAATGTCCAAAGTTGAAAATATCGAGCGTAAGCTCACCAAATAGGTCACAACCAGCACTCTGATAATTTAGGGACGGAGGAGCCATCTTGTGAGGCATTTCCACCCTTTCCTCTCCTCGCTCGAGCGCACCAACTAATTCATTAGAACGTCTAATCTCCAAGACGCAGAGCGATACAAGGTGGAGTGTCCGAATAGAACACATATTGAAATTTTGCATAGACATGGTGTGTAACCTAATGTACGTTATTTAACGTTTATATGTATTTTCCAAAAGCTGTAAAAATGAGGACAATCGTTCATTATCACACAAAATATGAAATCCACGCATTATGTCACTGAGTTTACGTACCGCCATCTTTATTCATTTTAATTTTCTAGAACATAGGTGGACCCAACGGTCCGGTCCAATAAGAAGTCAGACTTCCGAATCTTAGTGGCCACTCCTCTTCTGCTCTCTCCGCCTTCAGCGCCGCGCTTAGTTAAAGGCGTGCAGCGGCTCGCTGCAGCCATATTTGCTCGTCTCCCGTGGATGTGAGGTTCCCTCAGTGGTTTCTCTCCATCTAAGGGGCTTTGGGGGAACATTTTTAGTCCCCCTACCACCATGCCTTATGGTGCATTTAAGAAAGCATCAAAATTCCATACGAATTTTGACGTTTTGATATGTTCTTGTCAGGTTTTCTTGACATGTTCTTCATATTTTTTGATATTCGTAATGTTTTTAGTCAAATTTTCATTTTTAAGGAATATTTCCTTGTGCATTTTGGTTGACACCTGGGTGTGGTGGACTTACCTTTCACTGTTTCTAGATTTTTGCCCATCGGGGCCACGGATACCTGTGTGTCCTCCCCGCCGTTCCATGCCCAACGGGGCTTTGGATACGTAGCTGCGTTTTGATTCTTTTTTTATATTTCTTCTTCTAACCTTGCCCATCTGGGCTGTGGATACCTGCTTTTATTCTTTTTTCTTCTTCTCCTCCTTAGCCCATCGGGGCCATGGATACCTGCTTTTTATCCAAAGAGACCCCTTATTTCTCGGTCCATCGGGACCTCGGATACCTGTGTTTAGCCTTTTTCCCATGCCCAACGGGGCCTCGGATACCTGCTTTGATTTTTTTTTTTCTTTTGCTTTTGCCCATCGGGGCTGTGGATACCTGCTTTGATTTTTTTTTTTTTTCACGGCCCATCGGGGCACTTGGTGGATGGAAATATGGTTTTGTGAGTTATTGCGCTACCTGGAATATATATGTGCCTCTTATTTGCGTTTACTGTTGCTGCTGATCGTTTGGTGCGGTGTGAGTGAACCTATGGCTTAGAGAGACGACTTTGCGCTTTGAGCTGAGTGGGTGTTAAGGGCGTGGAGAGCCCGCGTCCGCCATTACGGCTTCTGCGTGACACGGCTATTCTCGAGCCAGTTACGCCCAGAATTAGGACGCGGAGGAGCACAGCGAACTGGCTAGAAGCGGCCAAGTGCGCTGCGCCAGCTAAAGGCTTTCTTTATATGTGCGGGTTCGGACTCGATTCGTGGCAGCGTTGGCGGAATGGTGCGGTGCGATCCGGAAGTGGAAAGCCAAGGAGCGTTCGGGTGCTGTGCGGAGTGGGGGAGAGCCGCGGGAGGGCGAGGGGATCGCGCTCGGCGTGTGTGCGTGCATATGGACCCCTGGCGGGGGTTCCCATGGCTCTGCGGGCTGCTTAGAGAGCTACAAAATGGCGGCCCGGGTACCGCACCCGAGGCTCGACAGCCCGACCTTTGTTCTACCGCGTTAGCGATGGAAATAGGACATTTAGGCCATACAAGGAAAGATGGCGGCTCGAGCTCTGGCTGCAGTATAAGGCAGAGGGCTTTGGTTTTGTTTCCCATGTCAGCTTCATGGCTGAGTTAGCCTGGAGATGTGGCACATGCTCTTGAGTGTGTCTAAGATGGCGGTTGTCATGTGACCAGCCCTCGAGGGGTTTCTGTTCGTGAATTTTTGGCGGGCTTAAGCCACTTGGCGGGCTTTGCCCGAGGGTAGACTTGGTGCATTATGATAATGAGTGGTTGGTTCTACCTTGTGCCACACGAAGCTAAGTTGGAAGTGTTGGTTGCCACCTGACTTATCTCGTCAGATGTGGGCATGACTTTAGAAGTGTTGGTGTCTGCTTGACCTAACCTAACAGAAATGTGCGTTATTGCTTGGTGGAGAGGGTGGAATTCGGCTGTGATGACTCACTGTCCCATAAGGACTTGAGTTAGCTTGGTACTTCACATCTGTCCTTAGTCATCGTTATTTCGAAGTGCCTGTCCAGGTGGGAGAGCACATGCTTGCGATTCTAACGAGTGTTGAATGACGTCTGATCCGATCCGAGGGACTGAGGCTGCGGGTTCCTGAGGTCGATGCGAATCATTGAAACCTCACCTGTTAAAAGAAAGAAAAGTATTTAAGGCCATTTCAAGGGCATTTGGCCTATCTGCTTGCTTTCCTATTGTCTGTCTCTTACAGTGCTCTTATATGTGGCGATGCAAGCTAAGCTTCACCCCGTTCCTTTGTATTGTTGGTTCAGTGGCCTAAGACTAGTCTACTTATGCCTGGGCCTCTGATTTAGCAAGCACTGTGATCTCAAGTGGTTCTCTAAGCTTTCTGTGGGCATAGTGGTGACCTTGGCCAGAGTCATAGTGGATCACAAATCACTGGCCAAGAGGTAGAATCCTACCTTTCTCCAGAATCTGCCCCATGACTATGGCTGGGGTTGGATTTTGATTTATATGAATGTTCTGGATGTCAACGATAAGGCTTATAGTGTGGTTTGAAGTGATTATTTCAAAAATGTACTTAGGAGCTTTGTTTCCTTGTAGAACTCATGTTAATTCCCTGTAGTGAATTCTTTGGAGTCCTTACAGTTTTCAATAGTTTTTTTGGCAGATGATACTCAAATTACTTGGCACTCAAAGGTACTTTCTTCCAAAGTCATCTATTGAACTACTCTTAACATTTTTGGGTCTTATGACGCAGATATTGTTACCATAGTTAACGCTATGGCTGGATGGCAGGAGTGTCTGAAGCTCTACACCAGTCTGAGGCTTCGCTTTTGTTGCTGTCCTTGATGCTCTATTGACTAATGGCTTTACTCAAGAGCCTTAAATTGTGCTGTGTCTCTGTCAGACTTACTACTGTAGTAGTAATATTAAGGCCTACGTCTCAACTTTCTGTGCTCTATGCCTTTATGGCATCGAGTTTCTCCTCAGACTCAGCAAATACTGCTATTACTGCCCCTGCCCCTGCCCCTGCCCCTGTCCCTGCCCCTGCCCCAGGCCCAGCCCCAGCCCTTGCCCCTGCCCCTGCCCCTGCCCCTGCCCCTGCCCCAGGTCCAGCCCCAGCCCCAGCCCTCACCCCTGCCCCACCCAACCAATCCAGCCCAGCCCAGCCCAACCCTAGCCCCAGGCCCAGATTCTCTCAGACCTAGCCCCAGTCCTTCTCCCTAGAGAAATTCCAATCTTCATTGATTCAGTGCTAAAATGCAGTGCCCATTTCTCAGCCTTTAAGACTGAGATCCCATCCATCCCCTCTCCCTGGTGACTTTCAGAGTCACGAGTTTCACTTAATGCACCCAGTCCTATTGCTAAAATGCAGTGCCCATTAGTCAGCCTTTAAGACTGAGATCCCATCCATCCCCTCTCCCTGGTGACTTTCAGAGTCACGAGTTTCACTTAATGCACCCAGTCCTATTGCTAAAATGCAGTGCCCATTAGTCAGCCTTTAAGACTGAGATCCCATCCATCCCCTCCCTGGTGACTTTCAGAGTCACGAGTTTCACTTAATGCACCCAGTCCTATTGCTAAAATGCAGTGCCCATTTCTCAGCCTTTAAGACTGAGATCCCATCCATCCCCTCTCCCTGGTGACTTTCAGAGTCACGAGTTTCACTTAATGCACCCAGTCCTGTTGCTAAAATGCAGTGCCCATTTCTCAGCCTTTAAGACTGAGATCCCATCCATCCCCTCTCCCTGGTGACTTTCAGAGTCACGAGTTTCACTTAATGCACCCAGTCCTATTGCTAAAATGCAGTGCCCATTTCTCAGCCTTTAAGACTGAGATCCCATCCATCCCCTCTCCCTGGTGACTTTCAGAGTCACGAGTTTCACTTAATGCACCCAGTCCTGTTGCTAAAATGCAGTGCCCATTTCTCAGCCTTTAAGACTGAGATCCCATCCATCCCCTCTCCCTGGTGACTTTCAGAGTCACGAGTTTCACTTAATGCACCCAGTCCTGTTGCTAAAATGCAGTGCCCATTTCTCAGCCTTTAAGACTGAGATCCCATCCATCCCCTCTCCCTGGTGACTTTCAGAGTCACGAGTTTCACTTAATGCACCCAGTCCTGTTGCTAAAATGCAGTGCCCATTTCTCAGCCTTTAAGACTGAGATCCCATCCATCCCCTCTTCCTGGTGACTTTCAGAGTCACGAGTTTCACTTAATGCACCCAGTCCTGTTGCTAAAATGCAGTGCCCATTTCTCAGCCTTTAAGACTGAGATCCCATCCATCCCCTCTCCCTGGTGACTTTCAGAGTCACGAGTTTCACTTAATGCACCCAGTCCTGTTGCTAAAATGCAGTGCCCATTTCTCAGCCTTTAAGACTGAGATCCCATTCATCCCCTCTCCCTGGTGACTTTCAGAGTCACGAGTTTCACTTAATGCACCCAGTCCTATTGCTAAAATGCAGTGCCCATTTCTCAGCCTTTAAGACTGAGATCCCATCCATCCCCTCTCCCTGGTGACTTTCAGAGTCACGAGTTTCACTTAATGCACCCAGTCCTATTGCTAAAATGCAGTGCCCATTTCTCAGCCTTTAAGACTGAGCTACTCTATCTATATACCCTCTACCCACTCCATGCTGACTTTCAGAGTCACGAGTTTAATTTGCATACAGCCCTGCTTTACTTGTCCATGGACAAGCAAACAAAGAACTCTTGTCCCTCATGTTAGTCAAGATACACCAAGCGAACAAGACTTTTATATCAGAATTGCCATGGGGGCATCATCTCTCAAGTCTCCTTTCCTTAAGGAAGGGAAAACCATCTGTCATTGCTGCAGTAGTCACAGTCCCAAGTTTCTGAGCAGTGTTAAGCCATCTTTTCTCATGTATTGTCTTGAGCACTGAATAATTCTAATTCTGTCTGAAATTTATCCACTGGGTTAGACTCTAGCTAGTCCAGGCCCATGTGCATTAACAAAGGGGCAAACACGGGTCTGTTATCGGACAGTTAAGGTCCTCAGTTCCAATTCTCAAGGCATTGCCATTAAAGGGGGCACTGTATACTGTTTGCATGCTGGCACGGGTGCTGTTGCCCCAGGTCACATCTTTTTAACTGATGGAGATAGATTCTTTTGTTCATGATATTGTATACCAGTCCCACAGGCTCCCCTTATTTCAGCCAAAAACCTCTGCAGTGGGACAGTTTTGTGGATAATCCTGACTAGGAACTGAATCTTTTCTCAAGGTCCTAAAACTGCCTTTGCTTTATGTAAAAAGGGTGCTGATTACCTAAAGCCTCTTATACAATTGTGCAAAGCTATAGTTGTTCAAGTCTCCTTCTGTTTCTAACCAAGATCCCATACCCTCATACCCTAATGGGTGACAAAGGGTGCCAACCTTTAAGACCACTTCTCTGTTCTGGTCTTTTAGCCGTGCTGGGGATCAAACCTAGAGTCTTGCACATGCTAGTAAAGCGCTCTGTCATAGGGCTACAGCCCCACCTTGTGGTGGTTTGAGGGAACAATCTCTTATGTAGCCTGGGCTGGGCAGGCACTCAATCCTCCTGCTTCTCAGTCCCAGTTATGGGAGTTACAGGCATTGGCACCTGAAATGTAAACATTCGTGCCTGGTTTTGCGTGCACAGCTGCATTTGTCCCTCTTCCTAAGAATTGGGTAAAGAAACCAAGCTAAGTCATTTCGTTTGTATTGAAGAAGACCTTTGAACTCAGATTCAATCTGTTCTGTTGTTAATTTATTTCCAGGCCGGCCTGGAACTTAGTACATATACAGCCTAGGCTAGCCTTGAGTTCATTGCAGCAGGAGGTGCCCAGTATTTAAGATCCTTCCTTAACATCGTTAATGTGCACAGTGTTAACTGTCTTAATTGTTTTGTACATATTCTCATGTCCACGGTTGTGCCTTTTAGATCGGAACTCCTGTACTTATCAAAGCAAAGGGGCTCAAAGCCTCTTTCCTGAGACTAGAGACTGAAATGATTGCAATACTGTCAATGGTCCTTCACGGTAAGACTTCTGTCTCTGAACATTCATATCCTCTTTGCTTTATGGAACTATGTGCTATTCACTTGAAACCCATTTATTTCTCAAACTATGTGTGTACATACTGGCGATTTTAGTAGGATCAGTTTTACTCAATAGAAGTGCTGTTGACCTATAAGGTCCCATTTTTGTGGCTTGCTAATAATAATGACTGATTTGTAGTTGTCATTTTCTGTTCGCTACAGAAGGAAACTACTCCCTGCCCTTACGCCTTTCCCTTTCAGCAGGGAATAAACATTAGTAAAGGCCCTTATGTTTGAACAGTGTAAAACTGTAACGGCCACAAGCACGTAGGCAAGCCTTGCGGATTAGTGTGCATTCACTGCACACATCGCATTCCATTTAGATATGATCCTACTCTTAAAACCCTTTTGCAGTACAGCAAGGGTCACTAATCTTTTGGCTTCTTCATCGTCCTGGACACTGGATAAGGATATTCCCCTCCTTTCCACTCTTTAATATCCAGGATTGTCTATTACTTTAAAGGGCTTAATATTTGTATAAAGAAAGGATGTGGTTTTAATTGACCACACCAAGTCCCTTGAACGTTAATGTACATAACAGGGACATGATTCATTCATTTTAATAAAAGTATTTGGGCAAAGTAGTGTGTAAAATTACAATTATCCACAACCGTATTGCTTTTAGGACCATTGTATCTCTTTTGCACTACTGCAAGGGATACTGTTATCCAAGGTTCCTACTAGGGGAACATTAATATACAGTGCATTTTCCTTTGTCTTTGCCAGTAGACAAAGGTCACTTTATTTGCTGGTCAGTCAACCAAGGCTGCAATCTTTTGGACTGTTATCATATACTATATGTACGCATATGCATTGCCCCCTGCTCTGTGCACTAGGAAAGGATCCCACTCTCCTTATCACACTTCAGCAGGAAGTGTTACTGTTCAAGGCTTTCATTTGGAAAGTTCACATAAACAATGTCTAAGCACTTCTCTGAGAACTACTGTACCCTCTTCCCCGCTTTAAAAGCAGAAAGAGGTTTTTTCGAAGTGCTCTTCCTTTGGACTTGAGTGCATTAATGCAGCGGTCCATCATTACCTTTGGAGTAGGATTTTACATCCTTGTTGTTCTCCTTTGACACCAGAGGCACATTAATTATTTCTGAGCGCTTGTCAATATTAATATGTACCCTTATACGTATGGACCTGTATAGCAGAAAAGGTTCTGTAGCTGCTGAGGAGTAGCAACTGTTAATAACCTCAGCATTTGTATGATTACTGTGCAAAAATGTCAAGGACCTGTGTGCTGGGCTTGCATACCATCAAGGTGTCCCAGAATGGCTGGTATGCATATTTATAACGATGGAGCCTAGACTGCTGTCCTCAGAACCCCTTTACAGTACTGCACAGTTGCTCAGCCACCTAAAATACCCGGGACTGTCAATGAGCACGGTGACTCTGACAAACGGCTTGCTGTCGTCCCTAAACTTATTTGGGACTATTAATAGGCACAATGGCAGTTCTCGATGGTTTATTGTCTACTCTTGACTTGAGCAAATAAATCCCCTCCCCTATGTTCCCATTGATATAATAAAGTACAGCAGTATGCACACCCAACAATGTCCCGTATTTCGACCCTTTTTGCATTGCTTTAGTGTAGAAGATCATAAATAGTCACAACCTCGCACTTTATATTGTCTTCCTTTTGCCCATCCCCTAGTTTGCCCATCGACTACTCAATTCTCACAAACCCATCATTAAGGAAGAGTTCTGTGCCCTTTCCCGATCCCGTCCCTCCTTCCATCCCTTTTGCCTCTTTTGGACAGTATTGACTGGGCAAAGCCCCGCTCTTGACTTAAAGTCAACAACACCAGGAGCCATCAGTTTTACTTACCCAGTTCATATGGCTGCAGTGTTTCAGTTGCCTTCTCCTTGGTCCCATTGAACAGAGACTACTCGACATCTCCCATCATTCTGGATGTGTTCATTACCCAAAACACCCTATGTGTCATTAATAAACTTTGATGTATTTATTTATACACTGAACAGCAAAAGCTGGCCAAAACTAGGTGGATGAGCCTTCGCTCTTCAATTCCAATTGCTGGCACATTAGGGCCAGGAACCATTCTTGCCTACCTACCTTTATGGTGCAAAATATCACAGGCAAGTCCCTCGGAGTTGGATTGCCACCTTTGATGTGGGGCTTTTCTTTACAGTAGGAACGGAATGCTGTCTCCCAGAGAGAGTGAAGCACTCCTCTCTCCATTCTTCCTCCAGGAGCCAAACTGCCTGATTAAGAAACTTGAAAGTCGATTTTGTATAGTGTGACTGTACAGTACCAACTGCCAGAAAAGTTATTGATACTTTTATTCCTTAAGAAAGGCATTTGGATTGCAAGGTGGATTGATTGTGAGGTCATTAGCTTTTCTGAAGTGAAAATAGCCATTTGTAGTATACATCTAATGACTAAGCAGTGTCTCTCGGTGTACGGAGGGTTGCAAGTCTGTGGATAGATCACTGCAATTACTGCAGAATGTGTAGGACAAGTACCTTTGCTTGGTCTGTGCTACAAGTTTAACAAAATGAAAAGAACCACTCTTTGTGTGGCCTTTAGTATGCTTAAGTTTTAGGAAGACGACCTTAAACCTTCTGATCTTTATAGTCTGTCTGGCACATTGATCACCAGCCCCTACTTATTTTTTAAAAGGTGGCTGTGGATGATTAAATCTGAGAACATGTCAAGTCGTCTTTGAAAATTATAGGCCACCGCATCACATTTAATTCATTCTATCCACCATTAAATGCTGGCAATAATTCGAAGTAGCTTGAAAAGAACCACCCTAAAGTGGGAACTTTACCTGTTTCCCCACTTTTACATTTTACAATATATGTGCCAGGATCGAATCATTCCTTTAAATGTACACTTCAAGGAGAGATATGCCTAGAACTTTCTCTAGTGTGAAGGGTGCTTTGCGGCCGCCGAGTACTTAACATCTTTTTGAAAGCTATTTTGTCTGAGTGTGTGTGTGTACATGCATGTCCCTGCAAGTATTCATTCATTCACATGGAGATCAGACAACAATGGCAGCTGGTTCGTCTATCACGTGGGTCCTGGAGATCAAACTCCGATCCATCAGACTGGGCAGCAAGTGCCTTTCCCCTCCGTGCCATCTCCGCATCCCGCTGCTGTGCCTTTCATATGACTTTGCTGATGAAAAGTCATCACAACAGCAGTTCGCTGGCGTTACTGGAAAATGACACTATTTTTCTGAGAAGGATGTTCAAGCGACTCACATCCAGTGCAGGATCCAGGTTAAACTGCTCCTCCTCGGATACATCAGACTCTGGCCGTAAGTACTACCTTGTAGCTGCTAAGCGATCTTTTCCCCATTAGTTTCTTTCTGTGCCACCCACTGAAAAGTCAACGTGACTGACTAATTAATAGTCACTCCGCTCTTCTCAACTCATACATACACAACACACAGTATGCCAACGAAACTAGAATTAACATTGTGTGCCCAGCCTTATTATGCCGGGGTACGCTAAGATGAGAAGCTTTCCTTGATGATTATGTTGTTTAAGACTTAATGTAATATAAACACACTCGAGATCATTTTTAAGAAATCAGGGTGAAGCACTGTCTTGTGTGGATTGTAAGGATTTTAGGAAGTCTTCTGGGGATGTGCTTCCTTTGCCCGGTTTGATCCAGACTCCTAGTACCGTCTGGGTAGTCTGCCTGGTTTATTTGAATGCCATCTCTTTTCACCTCTTGGAAGCATGGAAAGAATATTAAGAGGAGAAGAAAGACCCCACCCACTATGCTTGGCTTTATGCTAAGGGTAGCAAGGGATGAGCTTGGGAATTATGTTTAGGGATTGGGAATGGAATATAAATTTTGGTAACTTGGTTTAAATTTGATACTTTTACTGCATTTCTGCCAGACCAGACTGCGGGCGGCTCTAGCAGCTCAGAGAGAAGAACTTTATAGCCTACAACCCTTTTAATAAAGGGGCAACGGAGAAGGATAAGTTTTATGAACAAATTTTACTACTTCATGTACTCATTTTTATTTTTATTTTTCATTAATTAATCAGTTTAATTAAAATTGTTTTCTGTTTTTGTTTTGTGACAGGGTTTCTCGGTGTAGCCCTGGCTATCCTGGAAACTCTGTAGATCCAGCTGGTCTCAAACTGAGATCGGCCTGCCTCTGCCCTCAGTTTAGAGTGCTGGGATTAGAGGCACACAGGCCACACTGGAGCCCTGCCAGCACTTTAACAGGTACTTTAAGTTAAAACAACAGCACTTGACTCCTGGGTTGAAAAAGGTCTAGCTGAAAAAACATCCTAGCCCATAACACTTAACATTTTTGCATTTGTCTCTGTACTTGCAAATGACCCTCTAGTACTATAAGTCCACTGCAAATTCCTTCGCAGCGTGTTCCCATACCCCAAAAGCTTAGCATTGTCTGGCTGACTAGGTGGTAATGCATCTAGAGCTATTGAGTCTTTTAGGAAACAAGGACTGTTGTTGTACAAGTATCTGCTTCAGAAGGAAACATTTGCAAGCAACAAAGCTTTCTGGGATGCTAAAGAATGTTTGGGTGGCGGCGCACGCCTTTAATCCCAGCACTCTGGGAGGCAGAGGCAGGCAGATTTCTGAGTTCCAGGACAGCCTGGTCTACAGAGTGAGTTCCAGGACAGCCAGAGCTCACAGAGAAACTCTGCCTCGACAAAACCAAAAATGTTTGGAGCGCTAACTCAAGCTAGAGTTTCTGTCTCAGCTTAGCACCATCGGCTATCAAAGTAGGTGCAGACTGAACCCATCCCCCAGCCCAGGCTTGCCTGGGCACCCAGAGCTTTCAGCCTGCCTCCTATGGACCTAAATAGAGGTTAGGACTCAGACTCCAGTTAGTGGCCTGGAGGAAGCTGGTACTGCTGGTATGCACAGTAAACCCACTATCACTGACAGTTCCCTAATCAAATGATCAGGTTGTATGAGCAGGCAGATCATTAATCAGGGCCAATTTATTCATGGCAACCTAGCCCTACATTACCTCAACGGCCCACTACTTCATGTAGTAGGACATCTGGAACATGATCTTGTCCATGATTGAGATGTCCATTAGGAGGTGCCATCCCACAAAACTAAGGATCTGGAAGCCATCTTTGGTCCCCAGGATTGATGGAATACAAAGAGTTCTCTAAATTAGTGTTCTGACCCAGCCCTCGCTGTCAGTAATCATGGAATGGACTGTCACCAGCCTGCCATCATTTTCAAGCTGCCTGGACTACATTAAGAATGAGCTTTTTCCCAAGTTGTCCAATGGCTTGACCCAAGACTTAGGAGTTTGTAAACAAAGAATCCAGTAGAACAAGTGGATTCAAAAACACTTATGAATCACACCTTCATTAAGTGGTGGGACCTGGAAGTAGTGGATTTTGCCAGCTGATTATGCAAAACCCTGTGGCAGAACCAGACCAGGCCTCTGCATGCATATTGCCATATATATAATAACCTAGCCACTGCCAAACCTGTGTCCAGTGAACCTCTTTTGCCTGTCCCTTACTGGCTCATCCCAGGGGAAGATGGCTATATTTTGTGTAGTCATCAGAAAGTTTTGTTACTTAATTTTAAATAAAACAGGAAAAGAGCAAGCTCTCTTAAGAGGACTGGAAAGATGGCTCAGCGGTTAAGAGCACTGGCTGCTCTCCCACAGGTCCTGAGTTCAATTCCCAGAAACCACATGGTGGCTCACAACCATCTGTAATGGGATCTGATGCCCTCTTCTGGCACACAGGCATACGTGCAGATAAAGTACCTTAAATATACACAAAGAGGAAAAGTAATGAAAAGCCACCTTTGAAGTGTAGACATGCTTTCAATTTCAAAGACCCTTTTCACATCTCTTAAGAACTAGTATAGACCTGTATCATTTGTATAATTTGGTATAACTATCATTTGTTCTCCAGGGATGAATTTGGAGTCTGTTTTGTGCTCCTGCCTCAAGAAGAAGGATTGCCTGGATTTAGAGGAATGAAGAGTGCCGGAGAGAGCCCAAAGGTACTTGGGTACTTGGTTGACTGATATAGTCTCTGCCCTTAAGGGTCTAATGTGTCAGGTTATACTTCCTAGATACCTGCTTATTTTCTTTTACCATGTGAATTTTTCAACAATTTTTGTAGTCTAACGAGAGCCTTGTCTTTCTTCACAGGAACAATCCCTGCGTGAGACTCAAGGCCGGCCAGCAGCTGACACAGGCTACATTCCCTTTCAGCAGATCTTCCCTTCAAGCCTGAGCTGATCTGAACAAAAAGCTTGCAGGCCACATGGAGAAGGTACTTGGGAGAATTTCCTATTTGGGGGTTTGTCTATTTGATCTCCTGTTTATCAGAGAATGAGAGAGGCAAATCAATAAAGCACTCCCCATCTCCTGGCCTCCTGGCACAGTCAGCCAATGAGACCCTTGCCTTCTGATGAGGCCTTGCTAGGCACAGGTGCACCTTTAGCATTGAGCCAAACACAATTCTATTCACTTTGCCAGTGTTCTGGCATGGTGTTACTTGCTTAAGCCCTCTCTCCCCTGTGTATTTGAATGTCCAAGGGCTTTAACAACTTGTGATCTAAAGGATCACTCATTGGTAGGTAATAGAATAAAAGCCAGAAAGAGCTTGGATGGAGCAATTCTCACGTCTCCAAGTTAACATTAAGATCTACAGATCTGAGGGCTGGAGAGAATAGCTCAGTGGTTAGGAGCATTGACTGTTCTTCCAAAGGTCCTGAGTTCAAATCCCAGCAACCACATGGTGACTCACAACCATCCATAATGAGATCTG
Source organism: Apodemus agrarius (assembly GCA_964023405.1). Taxonomy (NCBI): domain Eukaryota; kingdom Metazoa; phylum Chordata; class Mammalia; order Rodentia; family Muridae; genus Apodemus; species Apodemus agrarius. The sequence goes on along the minus strand of OZ030010.1, from coordinate 65,907,554 downwards.
ATACCCTCTTCTGGTTGTCTGAAGAGGTTATAGTGTACTTACATATAATAATAACTAAATCTTTAAAGAAAATATTTATTTAAAAAAAAAGATCTAAGGATCTGAAAGTGCCAACTCTCCAAGCCCCGTCCCCAAAGCCTACTCCATTTAACACAACTGCTGGCTACTACATAATGAGATAACTTTCCCAGTGTTCTTGATTTCAATAATTGATTTTCCTTTCACCTCTTCTCCAGATGTCCCCCTAGAAGTATGGGCTGTTGCTTTGCAGTGCTGGCGACCTATTCCCTTTGACGATCCCCAGGTGGAGATGGGGCATGAGGATCCTCCAGGGGAATAGCTCACCACCACTGGGCAACAGGCCGAACCCAGAGTCCAGTGAGATGCTTCCTGAACCCAGCAAGGAAGACAAAAGTTCAAAGACAGCCACCCTCCATCAAAATAGGTAAGTTTTCTGGAACGGTGTAATAATTTTTATTTTGATCTTGTTTTCCATTATAGCCAGCCTTTTACCTTTTACTTGTGTGTGTGTGTGTGTGTGTGTGTGTGTGTATGTAAGTAGGTGCATAGGGTAGACATGCACCATGTAGTACGAAAATGTAACCGGTGCAAATGTTCCTTGTAGGAGAAAAGCTGCTGCAACAGCAGCACTGACCTTCTGAGGAAGCCACTCTGCTCTATTTGGTTCTTTCCCTGGAAGCTAGGAGAACTTTGCCAGCTGTTACATACTTCCAGATGCACTGTGCTACCCTACCCATGGGATATAATACACAAGTGAGTAGCTTATCTACCTACCCACCTATTTATATGAGCACATTGTGGCTATCTTCAGACATACCAGAAGAGGGCATCAGATCTCATTACAGATGGTTGTGAGCCACCTTGTGGTTGCTGGGAATTGAACTCAGGATCCGGAAGAGCAGTCAGGGCTCTTAACCACTGAGCCATCTCTAACATTACTGATGATGAATGCCTCTAACTACAAGTGGGAACCTGGCTGGAATCCATACAGACGTATCTATCATTGGCCAGAACTTAAAGAGACAGGCTGTTCTATCTAGTACTTCTTTCCTGACATTTACACAGCTTCTTTGGTTCTTTGTAGTGCCATCTACCAAATATTACCCTTCCCCAAAGCAGCACAGAAAACTGGGTCTTGAGCATGACCAAGAAACGTGAACACGCAGAAGGAAGCCAGCTTTACATACGACCTGATGTGAACACGCAGAAGGAAGCCAGCTTTACATACGACCTGATGTGAACACGCAGAAGGAAGCCAGCTTTACATACGACCTGATGTGAACACGCAGAAGGAAGCCAGCTTTACGTATGACCTGAGGATCAACATGCCTGACTGCAGCATCTTAAAAGCAACAGAATGAGGTAAGTCACCGCATTGTGGTCCTCTGAGGATCTCTGTTTGCTGGGAGAAGGTGCTGGGCGGAGAGCATCTAATATGATAATTCAAAGCAGGGCCAGTACACCACGGAAGGTGAACAGGCTTTTATTATCAGCTGGCCTCACAGCAGCAACTCAAACTATTATCTGCTTATCAGTTACATCACAAGGGGAATTTACCCTCTAGTTGTCTCTACCATTCTTACAGGGCTTAAATATTGGAAAGCCTTAAATGGTTTATTTCTTATCTCCATCTGTGAAGTAGCCATTAGACGTGTGAAGGATGTAAAAAACAAACCCATTTTCTTAAGTAGAAGGGGAAAGCGAAACTGACAATTGAAAAAATATGAAGCTGCTTATAGCATTTGCCACTCTCAGAAGTTGTTAATCTATGTAACAGAATGTTGAGATGATCATTCTCTGTTTAAATGTAATCTTCCTAGTTGTATGACCTTTGCCAGTTTAGTTCGGCTAAGACCCGTCTGTTTGTGAGGGTCAAATGAAATCATGAATGGAAGTGTTCCGTATATATAGTGCCTGGCAAATAAAAGCATGTGCCCTGGAGCTGCATGACTACGCCATGTGGCAGAGTTGGCATGCTTGTTCTATGGTCCTGTTAAGGAAACCTTTTAACCTTATCGTAGAAGTAGGGGAGTAGTCAGTGTAGATAGCCTGGTGCTCTGTACTAATAGCACTTTTTTTCTTTGCCCTTCCCTGTTTTTTTGTTACCCTCTCTGTGGTTTTTAGTGTGTGTTGTGTTTGTTGTGAGTCTATTTCTTGTGTTATGTATCTCTCTTCCTTGCTCTGTGTGTCTGTTCTATCTATTTCTTCCTCGCTTTGTGTCCGTCTGTCCTCCTTGTTTTGCATATCTATCTCTCCCTTGCTCTTCTATGCTTTGTGTCTATGTCTTCCTTGCTTTGTGAGTCTGTCTTCCTTGTTTAATGTATCTATTTCTTCCTTGTGTTGTGTCTAATTCTTTGTTACATCTATCTCTCCCTTGCTTTGTGTGTTTAATTCTGTTACATTTATCCTTGCTTTGTGTGTCTACTTTTGTTACATCTATCTCTTCCTCGCTTTGTGTGTCTACTTCTTTGTTACATCTATCTCTTTCTTCCTCGCTTTGTGTGTCTAATTCTATCTCTTCTTCGCTTTGTTTGTCTTCCTTGTTTTATGTATCTACTTCTTCCTTTTGTGTCTAATTCTTTGTTACATCTATTTCTTCCTTGCTCTGTGTCTATTTCATCCTTTCTTTGCTTGTCTGTCTTCCTTGCTTTCTGTGTCTTTGTGTTTTGATGTCTGTATCTTAGTTAAGTGTCTCCTGTCTGCAGTGTGTCTTACCTGTTCTCTTGCATGTCTTTCTTGTAGAGCTTTGAGCTTTGTTCCACTTGCCTGTGTGCTCTGCCTTGTCTTCATTCACTGTGGCTCTCTGTTTTCTATCTGGTTGCTATTTCTCTCAGCTCTTCTTTCACTCCTGCCTTTCATGACTCGCCTTTGGGTCACACGTTGTATGCGTCCCTCTCTTTCTTGTGTTCACCTTACTTGTTCTTTGTCCGAGTTCTCTTCGTCAGTCCTTTAACTCACCTTTTCCATTCTCTCTGCTGTTTCTACACTTGGTGCACCCTTGTTTACATTCCCTGCCTACCTTTATTAGGCCACGTTCTCTTTTTCCATTCTTTGTATCTATCTGTGTCTCTGCGTCATTCTCTCAGCATCATTCTGCTGCTTTGTGTTTGTTTGTGTTTCTACTACTTTCCTCCTTTCTGTTCACTTTGAGCATTTCAGTCTCTTGATGTGTCTGTGTCTCTCTTGTATTCTAAAGTAATCCTCTCCTCAATATTTCTTTGTGTATGTACATGTGTGTATGTGTGTGATGTGTGTGTGTGTGATGTGTGTCAGGGGCTTCATAGCCCCTTCCCAATAGGTCCAGAATGTCACCTGTGGAGCCGTTCCTCACACCAGACTGCCCTGCGAAATAATCCAAGACAAAGTACATCATTCCGTCTGGTCAGGATAGAAGTGGATCTGAAGTGAGCGCCGAAGTGGAAGACTTGAGACTTAAAAGGACAAAAATACATAGATGGCCCATCCTGAGCTGGCTGGGCAGAATGCTGACAACTGAAAGGAGAGGACTGTTTCTACAGGACACCTGGGACTGAGAACTGAGAACTGCGCCATAAGATACAAAACCCGAGCTAAGTCCAAGTGTAAGACCTAAGGACCAATCCTACATGGACAGAATGTCTGAGATAAAGGCCCAGAACTCTGGAAGACTAGAAACCCCAAGACCAAGGAAGGAAATTCGAAGATGAGACCCCCCTCTAACTGCAGCACCCCCTTCCGTTTCTTATATTTCTATTTAAGCTGTCTTCGCTTGACATGGAATTTTCATTGTTGCCATTCCCCGCAAATGAATAGTTTTTAGATTGATAGTATTGTGCAGGGGTCTGTTTTAAACGTGATCTTAGCCATTTGTTAAATGTTTGATGCTTTACAACTTCGATTTCTCAACATCTGCTCCACTTGAGACAAAATCCAGCCAGTGTATGTAGTCTGACTTTTGATGTTCCCCCAGGGACAAGCATCCGTACAGATACTGTATTCCCATCCATCCTCCCTGCCTCCGAAGCCCTAGGCTGACAAGAAAGGAAAGCATCAGGCTGTTAGGGGAAAGCAGTGTCAGGCTATCTAGAGAAAATATGAAGAGTTGTTCCAGACCAATGAGAAGAATTAGACAAGCACTATGCAGATGCGCCAACCTTCTGAGAAGCGCCAGCCAGCGGTCCCCTCCCTTCTTTGGGCTTAGGTGAGCTGGGTGTGGACTTTCTAGTAATGGGTTGGGGACAAAATGAGGTCTGAAGCCCCTGCTCATTCACAGTAGTGGCCAAGTAACTTGGTGCATTTATTTCACCAACGGAACTCCTGGGTTTAATACCCGCCTTTAAGAATACTGATGAGAATCTGGGGACTACTTAACAGGCTTCATCTTTTTCCGTGCCTTCCTCTTCCTCTGTAAGAGGGAAGTTAGCTTAAATGACACAAAATGAAAAAGTAACATGCTCATAGCACATTGGTAATCATACTTAGTTAACTCTACCTGAGGTTTTCTGGGCCTTTGGTCTCAGTTGCATATTCTTTTTCTTTTTAAAAGAAAAAAACCTTTTCAAAAGGTATGAAAGGTACATTGGCCCATTGCCTGTACTTGGTCAAACCCTGATATAAGTACCAGCGAATATGTCTTGAGTAACATTAATAATTTCCTCCTCTGTGCATATTTTGTGCTAAGGATGTGATGCGTAATGGAGGTCACTCCCGGGTAACCACGTAACGAATAATGTAGGAAAATGTAAACCGAGAAGCACAGTGCAACTTCCAAGTCGGTGTTGGTGAATGAGTACTTATTCACTTAGTAGCTGAATTCTACACTTCTGTGTGCTATAGGCACAAAGATTGCTGTAGGAATAATGAGTAAAATCATGCTTTGTAAAAACATATATATGAACATAATGAGGCTTGAATGAAACACAGTCCATATTCTTAAGGCCAGTGTGTTTCTTCTACTGCTTTGGTGAGGCTCAGTAAGTTATATTATACCAGGTAGCAGAAGGGAAAACACTTGGAAACTGATTTTAAACTACAAAATAAGCCACAAATGCAGGTGATTGATAACCCTATTCTGATCACCTTCTTTCTAATTTCCGAATACCATGTTCAGGACTGGGGGTAAGAAAAGGGGGCATTACCACAGAACTAAGATTTACAAAATAATGCATTAAATAAAGCATTATACAGCTATCAGTTGCTCCATGTGTGCAAATGAATGAATACTAACTACCTGTTATGTAGCAGGTATCGCTTTGGGTACATGAAATATTCATGAAATAAGAATGTTTGCATTCCATAACATTCATTTACAAGGAATGAGACAATGCTTAATTTAATCAGTCGAGACCTGAGTGACGAGGGCATGTTAATTCAGGAACATTTGCCCGGTCACAGAGGACCGTGTGTACTTAAGTATAAAGCAGTTCAGAAGTGTAAGACAAATGTTCTATAGAAATAAAGCTGCCTATAAAATAGGCATGGTCTCTCCAAAATTTTCATTGTACTTTTTGGTCCACAATGGGAATAGTATGGATAACAGGCTGGGTGTGCTAGCCAGTGCTCTGAGTCCAGGAGCAGCAGGACCACTGGAGTCGAAATGTGAGGCCAGCCTGGAAACACAATGAGATCAATCTGAAACCTGGAGGCTAAATACTGTCTGTCATATGTATAGTCTCTTTCATAGATACTGGAGAGACCCACAGACTTACACTTCGAGAGCGATCTGTATTGGCATTTTGTGAACTCTGAGGTACCATATAAATGTAACAGTTCATTTGCTTATTTGGTGCCCATTTCCAGGCTTTTAAAATTCTGCCTCGGGGCTGGAGAGATGGCTCAGTGGTTAAGAGCACTGACTGCTCTTCCAGAGGTCCTGAGTTCAAATCCCAGCAACCACATGGTGGCTCACAACTATCTGTAATGAGATCCGATATACTCATATACATAAAATAAATAAATAAATGTTAAAATTCTGTCTCAATGCTGGGCGGTGGTGGCGCGCGCCTTTAAAATTCTGCCTCATTTATTATACTGTGAAAATAAAGTAAATAAGGAACTGGAACACTGAATATATGAGGCATTCAGCATTTAAATACCACTCTGCTGAATGGCAATCGCCCATTACAAAACAGTGCCCTTGCTAGGCATTGGGATGCAAAGACCATTCTTATTGTCGCGTGTATCCAAAGAAATTATGCACAAGATTAATTTATAATTTGTAAGCTGCCATATATATATGCAATATTTGCCTACTGAGAATGACTATTTGCTTTTATCCCAGGCACCTGGAAATACAAAACTTCATTACCGTTATTATTAACCCACAACAGACATCTGTGTGGAGTTTTATGAAGTCAAGTTTTATAAAGCCGGGGCCTAACTGTTGGCTTTATCAGTGAACAGTAATTACTTTCTAAGTTTCACAATGGCTGAAACTTAATCAGAATGCTTATTACTTAATTGCACCTAATAATAGTAATTTTACTGTGCTATGTGTTGAGCAAACAAAGATTGCTTTCCAGCACTATGTAGTACTCAACAGGAGTGAAATCTAGACCAAAATTTCAATTCACTTGAGTGAGGAAATGAAAACAGAAAAAATGGATTTGTTTACATACGGCAGTGTGGTACATGTTGGGCTAAGCGGACTAGCAGGTCTAGAAGGATGCTTCCCAGCTGGCTTGACAGAGGAGGTGGGAAAGGTTTTATCAATGAGAGGTACTTTTCCCATCCAGATCCTTAAATGTTGACTGCTGCCACTGGAGATAAATTACAAACACCTTGCCGGTAAAAGGTGTGACAATATAGAGCCAGAGTCAGGTAATCCCAGAGCATCAGATAATCCATACTCAGTGTGGCCCAGAACCTCTCAGACTAGAAGTACTGGCTGGAGGGAGCAAGCATGCAGAGCACAACATCTAATGAAACATTAAATATGCTAACCTAGGTTCTAAAACTAAAATGTGCGGTGGACCTAGTATAGATCACTGATCATAGAGGAGACATGGTCTCATACAGCCCAAGCTGGTTCTAATTGGTGAATCTCCTCTCGCAGCTTCTCAAGTGCTGAGATTACAGATGTGTGCACCCATACCCAGCCCGTAGAATATATCTGATTACTGAGTGAATAATATTTATTAAAAGAACTACATATTTTATGTATGAGTACACCGTTGCTCTCTTTAGATGCACCAGAAGAGGGCACCAGATCCCATTACAGATGGTTAGGCGCCACCACGTGGTTGCTGGGAACTGAACTCAGGACTTCTTAACCACCAGCCTCCCGAATAAATATTTTAATGGCTGTTTGCTTGAAGGTGCTATGTTTGAATTAGTTAAATACGGGTTTGGCCTAGAAGACTCACCGACTGGCTTGGCATAGGGATTTTGAAAACCCAACCAAGGCCAAAATTCCTTCAACATAAATTGGAGACCTTCCTAGCGAAGGAAGCTCCAAAGGTCATTTTCTCATTGGCCTAGCTTGAAGCTGGGCTAAGAGGACTTGTATCCTTTAATTCATTCTCCTTTTCTTACTGTTGAAGTGTTTCAAAGGAGAATTAAGATGAATAGATAATTCCCAAAGTGTTTGCTCACTGCCTGGCTCAGAGGCATGTGGGCGATGAGATGCTGTAACCCACTTTTAACTTAAGTGTGACTAAAGTGCAGTGCTAAGTACTGAGAAGAACAAAGACGTCTTAAAGGATGCAACCCAACGTGTACTTTACCTCAGTTTATGAGGGGACTGCGGTCACACCTTATAAGAGACTACAGCTGTCACTTTAGCTGGGAAAAAAGCAAGATGTGGAGAAGGAGAGTTAAATAAAAGTTGCTCCCCTTCTCATGGGCATGCTTGTAGACTGGAAACAATAAAAGAGGTTCTCGATTTCCTCAGTTCCACACATTGCAGAAGATGCTACTGGGTGCTAAGTGAAACGCATCTGTCCCAAAGGGCACTTAGTGTGACTTACAGATGCCTCGGGAAGCAGAGCGATGCTCTTGATTAAAGAGAAATATTAGCTCAAACATTTCCTAGCATGAAGGACACTGGCCTTTAATTGCACAGGAGGAAGGTTATTATTCATTCATTTTCGTCACTGATTTGTCTGTGCTATGAGTATTTGCATGTCTCTTCTCAGGCCTTCGCTTGGCTGCTGAGACATGGTAAAAGGGAACAAAGGCATACCTTCCCAGAGAGGTGCTGGATTTGGGGGGTCTGTTTTCTGGGGAGTGGCACAACTTAGTCCCCAAGTAGTATGTCATGTAAGCCCTCATCCTCATTTCTTCCCTGGCCACTGCAATGAGTGGGAAGCCTGGCCCTATAGCTATCGAAGCCCTCCCCGCAGAGAAACTAGCACATGTCCTATTTTAGCTACGGCTGTGACCACTACTGGTCAGGAGGGCGGACAGCCACCTAAGTTCCACAATCTTAGGCTCCTTTGCATTATTTTTGAGCACAGCAGACTTTGAAATCCATTGACCAATTTTGTCTGTGTTCGTTCAGCCTTTTACCTTTTTACATGTTAATGCATGTAAATTGCCTGACTGGGTCTCTTCCTTAAAGCGTCAGATAGCACATAGTAATTTTAGAATGTCTCCTTCCTATAAAATATATGTGTGTGTAAATACACATACTCAAGGTGGTTTGCTATGGTAAAATAATGCCAGTGGATGAAAATAACATTAAAGTTTAATATTCTTGCATAAAATTTAAGAATCATAAAATTGAAAACTAGAGGAAATTGAAAATTGAAAAACAATCAGAAAACTGGAGGAACAAAAGACCAAATGGAAAGAGAACTCCAAAAAGACCAAAAATGCCTTCTACAAGGAGGAAAGACTGGTTCACCCTTTCCATTTTCCTTTCACTCAGAGGGAGGGATAGGAGGGCGAGTGAGGGAAAGGGTCGAACCTGTGTCTAGCAGGAACCTAAACTGGGGCTGCTTTGTCTTTACTTGGATGCAGTCCCACAAAAACTGGTATTTGTTAAATGTTTCTGAACATGTATTTTCATCTAAATGGCTATCAGCTAAGCCTTGAGTCAGATAGGAATGAAACAGATTAATTCAGTCAATGTGACCTCTTAAAGCTGAAGTCACAATTGGTTGTAACGGAGCTTATTCCAAGCAGCTAATGCATACTTTCATCAAAGTATCCAGACTTTACTCAGCAAGCCAACCAACGATATTCAGGAAACAGAAGAGGGGCAGAATGGATGGAGCCAGGTTGAGGAGGTCTGGGAGTTCAAAAAAAAATTTTTTTTCATTTTCATTAAAACTCAAATGGGCATCAAAAGTGTTACTAAAAGTGGAATTGGCTGGATTCAGTAATACCCCTTTTTATGGGTGGGAATGTTAAGTGCAAAGGACAAAATAACTAAAAGCCTTCCTTTCACAGTCTCTGCCGTCAGTATTGCTCCCGATTAAGCACATTCTACCATCATCTGCTTTCGTCACATGAATGAACTTTGAAAACTATGTATGTTGTTGAAAGAGCGCCGTCATCATCCCACCAACTGTGAAAGAGCTGTATAGTAAACACACGGAAGACACCTGGACTTGTGAACGGACTCGAAATGCAGAACCTCTGTTGACTCTTGGGTGTTTTGAAGACTTAAAATAATTTTACTTAGCGACCCGTCACAAAGAGTTCCTGTGTGGTGGGTGGGTGGGTGGGTGAGTGGGAGGGTGAGTGGGTGGGTGGGTGGGTGGGTGGGTGGGTGGGGTAATTTGCTGTTAAATAAAATGCTTTGTTTTGAAAACATTGCTGTATATGATATTTTCCTTCCTTAAATTTTATTTTATGTGTCTTGAGTTTTGTCTATGCAGTAGGTTTGGGTGTTATGCCCATGTGGGCCAGAAGATGGCTCTGGATCCCATGGAAACGAAGTTACAGACGCCATCTTGTGTGTGCAGGATCCTCTGAAGAGCAGTTCGTGTTCGTAACTGATGAGCTGCCGCATTTTCCCTTTTCTTTTTCATGTAGGCAGAACGCCAAGTCCCTAAGTAGCAGAAATGACTGAGCTCTGACCCTCCTGGGTTAGGATGACAGGATTGTACCACCAAGCCTGCTTTCCAGATGATAGTTTTCTATTTTAATTTTTATTTATTTATTATATGTTAGTAGTACACTGTAGCTGCCTTCAGACACTCCAGAATAGGGAGTTAGATCTCATTACGGATGGTTGTGACCCACCATGTGGTTGCTGGGATTTGAACTCAGGACCTTCGGAAGAGCAGTCGGTGTTCTTAACCACTGAGCCATCTTTCCAGCCCCAGATGATAGTTTCTAACTCAGTGACCCTTTTATCATACCAGATAGCTCAGGTTTTTGTTGTTGTGTTGGTTTTGTTTTTGTTTTTGTGTAGCCCTGGCTGTACTGGAACTCACTCTGTAGACCAGGCTGGCCTTGAACTCCGAAATCCGCCTGCCTCTGCCTCCCAAGTGCTGGGATTAAAGGCGTGCGCCACCACGCCTGGTGATACCTCAGTTTTAATCCCCTACATAATGGGTCTCTATGTAGCCCTGGCCATCTGACCTAGCTAGTTAGTCCTTTTTGGGTCACCGTTTGGGTCATTTGAGGTCTCATTTCTTAGAGCCTAAGTTGTTTGTTTGGGAGAAAGATACAGAGAACACAAATCCAATAAAATCACGAAAAGCAAATGATTGAGGCTAAAGAGCGGGAGTTCTGGTAAGATGAAATGAGAAAGCTTTTGGCTGTCAAGAAGTCCTGGGGTGGGGGGGCGGGGAGAGTCCTGGAGTTCGAAATGATGAAATTGCCTCTTCGGAGAAATGAGACTGTGTCACAGGAAAGTTAGTAGTTTATAGTTAGCCACGGCTCTTCCTAGCCATCGCTAACCAGTGCAAGCGCGGTGAAACAAAGAGGGCCTTTGTTTCCATCCAGTGGACCAGAAGGCAACAATACTTTACTTGAAATTGGTTCACCTCATGCTAGTACAGGGAGCCAAGGGAAACACGAAAATCTCATCCACAATCTGACTAGTAAGAAGAGAAAGACAAGGGAGTCTGAGTGAGGCAGGTACAAGAACCTGTTAAAATTTTTTAAAGATTTATTTATTATATGTGAGTACACTGTAGCTGTCTTCAGACACCCCAGAAGAGGGCGTCAGATCTCATTACAGATGGCTGTGAGCCACCATGTGGTTGCTGGGAATTGAACTCAGGACCTCTGGAAGAGCAGTCAGTGCTCTTAACCACTGAGCCATCTCTCCAGCCCTGTTATGTTAAATCTTAACATTTTAGGGAAATAAGTATTGGCCCCAACTCCAAGAAGCCCAGGAAACCACTTTTTATTGGCAACTAATGGATTGGGGCGTGGGGCACTCACGCACCGCTGAGCCCACCAGTATCTGATAGTTCCAAACGGGGTCACACTGATGTCTCAGGTAAACACTAAACAAATATGAAAAACTAGCAAATATGACAGACATTTTGTGAGGAATAACAGGTGCTGGCCAGGATGGGAGGGAAATTTAGAGTGGGGAGAGTAAGGGGAAGGCCTTCTATATCCCTATGAAATGGTCAAAGAACAAAAATAAAAATAAAAATAATAATAATAATAATAATAATAATAATAACCCTATTTAAAAGACCTGTCTGGAGAGAGATGGCTCAGCTGTCAAGAGCACTGGCTGCTCTTCCTAAGGTCCTGAGTTCACTTCCACATGGTGGCTTACAACCACCCGTAATGAGATCTGATGCCCTCTTCTGGAGTGTCTGAAGACAGCAACACACACACATAAATAAATCTTTTTTTTTTTTTCAAGACAGGGTTTCTCTGTGTAGCCCTGGCTGTCCTGGAACTCACTCTGTAGACCAGGCTGGCCTCGAACTCAGAAATCCGCCTGCCTCTGCCTCCCGAGTGCTGGGATTACAGGTGTGCGCCACCACCACCCCACCACCCCACCCCCGCTTAAATAAATCTTAAAAAAAAAAAAAAAAAAGACCTGTCCCAGTTCCTGCTCTCTAGTAACAGCAAATCTGTACTATATAAAGTATATAAAGGATAATAAAATATTCGAGTTAATGGTCTCAAAAGAAATATTAACTCATCATCATTAGATCTTTATGTGCCTCTGAGTGGAGGTTAAGAAGGCTAAGGGTAATTTGAGTGCCACTTCGAGTGGTGCTGGTGGGAGAGTCAGATGGAGAACATGGGTTACGGGCTTTTTTTTTTTTTTTTTTTCTTTAATCAGAAAGCTACCATCTGTGAAAACAAAGCTGAAATGTAGAGGCAAGAACTCCACTAAGGACTCCGGTTAAAGAAGAATGGACTGAGCCGGGCGGTGGTGGCGCACGCCTGTAATCCCAGCGCTTGGGAGGCAGAGGCAGGCGGATTTCGGAGTTCGAGGCCAGCCTGGTCTACAGAGTGAGTTCCAGGACAGCCAGGGCTACACAGAGAAAGCCTGTCTCAACCAAATCCAAAAAAAAACCAAACCGAAGAAGGAGGAGGAGGAGGGGGGGGGGACTGGCAGTGCAGAGCCTTAATAGTTCAAGGTTGGTGAGCCAAAGATGGAGCCTGGGTGAAGGTTGTGGTAGAGGGAGGGCGCGGGAGGACCTGGGCAAGCAGGGGTTGCTGGGGAGGCGGCCATAAGCTGCCGTCATCCTGCCCGCGTGGTTGTGACCCAAGACAGTCGATTTATAGCAGGTCCAAGATGGAAAGTCATAAACCAAGTACTAGCAAAGATGATTTAACATTTAATATCATATCCAGAAAAAAATAAACAACTTCCAAAACCAGACAGGAATGAATCTGCTTGAGTATGGATCAGCATATATTGGACTTAATGCTGCTTGTGGGGGCCTAATAGCGAACAGTCTATTTTGGCGAATCTTGAACGTGACACAAGCTCGAATAGCCTTCGATCCCATTTTTGACAGCAAACCTGTCCTACCATACTTTTGTTAAGTTTACTTTGAGTAGGGGTGATTTGAACTGTGAAACCTGTACCACAACATGGGGTGCACTAGCTGGATTTGTTCTGGGTGGTCTGTACCCTATCCTTTTGGCTATACCTGTGAATGGGGGTCTTGCTGCCAGGTACGAATCAACCCCCCTACCAACAGAGGGGAAACATCTTCAATTACTGGATTACAGTTTCTAAGCCTGTCTTTGGAAAAATGTTATTTCCTACTTTACTTCAGACTGTGTTTGCAGCATATATTGGATCTAGACAATACCAACTCCTCATAAAGGCCCTTCAGTCACCTGAACCTGACTTAGAAATTCATTGAGCCGGGCGTGGTGGCGCATGCCTGTAATCCCACCACTTGGGAGGCAGAGGCAGGCGGATTTCTGAGTTTGAGGCCAGCCTGGTCTACAGAGTGAGTTCCAGGACAGCCAGGGCTACACAGAGAAACCCGGTCTCGAAAAACCAAAAAAACCAAAAAAAAAAAAAAAAAAAAAAAATTCATTGATTTGAAGCAAATATGTACAACAAAAAATAAAATGCTGAAAATAATTTGTCTGCAATATTAAAAAAAAAAATAGTTCAAGGCTACGCTGGCCTCCAGACATACTGAGTTCCAGTTTACCCAGTTTACCCAGGGATGCAGTGAGACCCTGTCTTTTTTACACACACACACACACACACACACACACACACACACACATAAACCCTACATTCATATTTTTACCACTGGTAGTGAAATCCAACACTAAAAGCAGCAATTACTGGCATAAGAAATCTTGAGAATGAAAAGTCGATTTAAGGGTGTGTTTTAACATAGCACTCTGTCTAAAACTTGGTCTTCACAATGAAATCCTCACTCCAATGCCTGCCTTAAGGGTTTTTTTCTATGTGTACTCTCCCCAGTTAACATCAACATTCCAACCATCACTTTTACCCTATAATTCCATTTACCTTGGCCTTCACTTCCAGCCTTATTCTAGTTTCTTGGGCTTTCATATTTATTAGTCACCTTTCATTTTCATTATACAAGGACCTGATAAGTAGGGTTGTTTTATTTGCTATGAATGCTGGCTAGGTCCTCATGTGTGTGTATTTAAATAGTGAGCTCAGATGTCTATTATTCTTTTTTTTTTTTTAAATGAACATGTGTGGTACTGGAGAGATGGCCCAGCAGTTAAGAGCACCGATTGCTCTTCCAAGGTGCTGAGTTCAAATCCCAGCAACCACATGGTGGCTCACAACCATCCGTAGTGAGATCTGACGCCCTCTTCTGGGGTGCCTGAAGATAGCTACAGTGTACTCACTTATAATAAATAAATAAATCTTTTTTTAAAAAAAAAAGAACATGTGTTTTCTAGCCAAGTTGGCCAGGAACTGACTATATAGCCCAAGCCGGTCTAGAACTAGCTGCAATTCCCTCTTGCCTCTCTGCCTTTACAGTGCTAACATTACAAGCGTGAGCCACCAGCCCAGATATAATTACTATTTCTTTTTTTTCTTTTTTTTTTTTTTTTTTTTTGGTTTTTCGAGACAGGGTTTCTCTGTGTAGCCCTGGCTGCCCTGGAACTCACTCTGTAGACCAGGCTGGCCTCGAACTCAGAAATCTGCCTGCCTCTGCCTCCCAAGTGCTGGGATTACAGGCGTGCGCCACCACCGCCCGGCTATAATTACTATTTTTAATGTGAGCACTTTCTGTTCTCACAGGGGCCCTGGTTTGATTCCCAACACCCACACTGTGGCTCATAACCATCTATACCTCCAGTTACAGGGATCCTAGCAAACCCTCTTCTGACATTGGTGGCCAACAGACATACCGTGATACAAACATGCAGACAAGCAGAACACTCATACACATAAAATCTAAAACAATAATAGCAGAGTATAATTCCACTAGAAGGCCCTACTTCCATTGCACAGAAACGGCTGTCTAGGTGCTTCAGGCAGGCCAATATAGGGACATGTAAACACACTTCCAACTTTGTTTTTGAGTAATCCACTCATCAGTCACCAGATCTGAGGCTATTTCTGTTCAACAGTGCAAGAGAAGAAAGGCAGAGGCAGGGTGATCTGTGAGTTTGAGGCTAGCCTGGTCTACAGAGCTAGTTCCAAGCCGCCCAGGGCTTGTTATACAGAGAAACCCTGTCTCAAAAACAAAAAAGCCAACAACAACAACAAAACTCAGAGAAATCCTGTCTCAAAAACAAAAAAACCCAGTAACAACAACAAAAACAAACGAGCGCAAGAAAGAACCCATTCGAATTTGACTGCATATGTACATAAAACCTTTAAATAAATAAAAGACGCAATTTTCAAATCAAATGAGATCTTAAGAATGGAGCCTAAACCAGACGCGGGGCAGTCAGAAGGCAGCCCTTCACAATCCAGGAAGACAGGAAGGGATAACACCCGAACCCAACCGTTTTAAAGAGGTCTAGCCTCTAGAGTTATGAGACACTGTTCTTTAACTACCCAATAACGTATTTTATTAGCTAATGGGCTGATTAAGACATTAGGTAAAGGGTAAAGGTGTTTTTACAAAGAAACAGTAAAAAAGACACACTCTGTGCCTTAGCCTAGCTCATGATTCCTTTTCCGGATGTTTTCATAACCACCTTAACCTCTCAGAAGATACTTGCTGTAACAAATCCCTACAAACTTGGGGGCTTAAAGCAACACAGATCTATAACCTCATAATTGTAGAAGTCAGGGGTTCAGTGAGAGACGCCCAGTTGGGATTGAGATTATCAGCTAGGGTGCGCTCCCCTTTTGGAAGTTTTAGAAAACATTTCCTTGCCCTGTTCAGCTTCAACTTTCTTACCTAGTGATTCTTTACTTTTAAGTCTATAGCCGGGACATAGTCTTCGTCAAACTTTTATCGCTGTCATTTCAATGAAATGACACCTATGCCATCTAGGTGAACCTTTCTATCTCAAGGTCAGTTAATTAGAAACCTCAATTTCTTTCTCCAATGTAATACAGTATCTTCTGGGGATTCAATGCTTATTTGTCTGCCTACTAACACAGTTAAGAATTTGCACAGGTATTACAAAATCACTACTTTCTAAATCTTCTCTTCCACATTGAAAACTGAGCATTAAGTCAAACATGGCGGCAGACGCCTTTAAAATCAGCATTGTCCCGCAGAAGGCAGAGGCAGGCAGATCTTTGTGAGTCTGGGGTTATTTACTAAGACCTTGTCTCGGAAATAAGACGAACATTGAAAAAAACCAAAATTCACCCCAAAACCGCATCAAAAGCAAAGCTGATTAATCTCCCTCCTCTCTAAACCGCGTCCGTTCCTTAGTGCTATTGTTGGTTCATCTGGACACACTGAATAAACATTACCGGGAGGGATTTGCCATGTCTCTAGTAAATAAAAGTATGATTTTCCAGTTACAAACCACTGAGAATTGTTTTCTCTTCCCCTCCACCCCCCCCCCCCAGAAAATAACTCCTTGTCCCCGGTAGTAGAGACTTGATATTAATGGGTTTTCAAAGCACTCAGATTATTTTTGAATTTCAGTAATACCAGAGATCAGGTCACTATGTGCCTTGGAAATGAACGGAATGCAGAAGGAAAATTTAAGGTCTCAACTTCCCGGGCCTCTCAAAGAAAGTTACCACAGACTCACTTACTAGCTCTTGGTAATTTCACATGCTACCAGTAATTAATTTTTCCACCTTACCAAATCTGTGCTTTGGTTTGGCTAAGAGTGCAATTCCCACATTCCTTCATCAGCTTTAATCCGACGGTGTACAACCAGAAAACCCCATTAAATTGGAGGTAAAAGCACATTCGTTTTTAGTATGATCACATGGCAGTAAAATTATTGTACAAAAGAATATAGTCAAGAGCAAAAATCTTACCTGAGACACTTGCTGTGATGGAATATTGCTGAATTTGACTGGAGCAAGGTTAAAATATTAATATTGCAAAGAGCTCATTTGGACACGAGGCCTCCCTGATGTGAGCGTGCAGATTCTAGCCGGGCTGCTAGCCACGCCTTAGCTATTTTTTCCGTCTCTATTCTAAGCACCAGGCCTATTCATAGCTTTGCATATCTGCCTATAACATTTTAGCCACCCATCCTAGACATTTTCATCACCTCTGCTTTGTCTGGCAGACATTTTAGTCGACCTCAAGGGGTTATGAGGCAGGCATTTTATCCCCAGGTCCCCGGCAGGCATTTTATCCCCAGGTCCCCGGCAGGCATTTTAGTAAAGTCTCCTGGTCCCAGGCAGCCATTTCAGCCATTAGTCCGGGTACCAGGCAGGTGTTAGCTATCTTTCCAGGTCCCTGCCCCGTAGTCTAGCCACCTGTAAGGGACAGACATTTTAAGTTTTGTCTCCAGGACCGGGCAGGCATTTTAGCGATCTCCCGGTTACCTGGCAGGCATTTTAGCAATTTCCCTGGTTACCTGGCAGGCATTTTAGCGATCTCCCTGGTTACCTGGCAGGCATTTTAGCGATCTCCCTGGTTACCTGGCAGGCATTTTAGTGATCTCCCTGGTTACCTGGCAGGCATTTTAGTGATCTCCCTGCTACCTGGCAGGCATTTTAGCGATCTCCCTGGTTACCTGGCAGGCATTTTAGTGATCTCCCTGCTACCTGGCAGGCATTTTAGTGATCTCCCTGGTTACCTGGCAGGCATTTTAGTGATCTCCCTGCTACCTGGCAGGCATTTTAGTGATCTCCCTGCTACCTGGCAGGCATTTTAGCGATCTCCCTGCTACCTGGCAGGCATTTTAGCGATCTCCCTGCTACTAGGTAGGCATTTTAGCGAACGGCTTGGGACCCGGCAGGCATTTTAGCGATCGGGTCCGGGCAGGCATTTTAACTATGGGTTCGAGACCTGGCAGGCATTTTAACGATCAGTTTGGGACGGCAGGCATTTTAGCGACCGGTTCAGGACCGGGCAGGCATTTTAACTATGGGTTCGAGACCTGGAAGGCATTTTAACGGAACAGTTTGGGACGGCAGGCATTTTAGCGACCGGTTCAGGACCGGGCAGTCATTTTAGCGATAGGGACCTGGCAGGCACTTTAACTATGGGTTCGAGACCCGGCAGGCACTTTAACTATGGGTTCGAGACCTGGCAGGTTTCTGCGTAGCTGGTAGGTATTTTAGGGGTCTCTCTGCTGCCCAACAGTCATTTTTACTATCTCTTCCGCTATCCAGCAGGCATTTTAACCATTGCACCACTGTTCCGCCAAACACTGCTGCCAGCTCTCCAGTGTCCCCACACGCACTTTTGCCACCTCCCCACGCCATGCCAAGCACTTGTTTCACCTCTCCACTGATCTGCCAAACACTTCTGCCCGCTCTCCAGTGTTCTGACACAAAGTTCTGCCACCTCCCCACTGCCCACTGTCCTTCCAAGCACTTCGGCCACCTCTCCACTGTTCTGCCAACTCCCCACTGCACTGCCAAGGACTTTGGCACCTCCACACTGTCTTGCCAAGGACTTTGGCCACCTCTCCACTGTCCCTCAGGCACTTTAGGCATCTCTCCTCTCCCTAGCCCGCATCTCACCCACCGTTCCGCTCAGGCCACCTGTCTGGCTTCTTCCATCACCCGCCTGCGGCAGCCGCCTCCCAGGAGTGGGTACAGGTCCTGCCCGACTACCGCAGGTCTCAAGAAGTGTAGACGGCACGGAAAGCGAGGAGAGCAGAGCAGCCGAGCAGGAGCGCAGAGCGCGCGGGCGCGCGGGCGCGCGTGGTGCTCGCGGGTCCCAGTGGAGCGCGACACGGCGCCTCCGCGGGTCTGGCAGAGAACGCACCCGCCGCCGCCGCTGCGCTGAGGCGGTCTGAGGGAGTGTGGGGAGGGACCTAGGGCTTTTGAGGCGTGGGTCCTGCCGAGAGGGCGTGGTCAGCACACTAGCCCGACTGCGCAGTGGAGGGCACGGCTTAGGGGAACCGAGTATGGACCTTGTGGGAGGCGCAGAAAAGGATGTGTGTAGCCTGAGCCCGGTTACCGTTCAGAGAGCTGGGAAAGCAGTTCCAGGCAGTTGGGAGGCCAGCAGATAGCAGCCTGCTTGGTGGAGTGGCCCTTGGTGAGTGCTGGAACGCCGGGAGCCCAGAGACCCAAACCGCCAGGCTCTGCTCTAAGCCAGCCTCGGCTGTGCTCTGGCGCTCCGCTCCCCGTCGGTGTTCGGTCTGTGGCACACTGCCTGCAACCCACCCCTGTCCTCCCCAGTCTTGCCTCCTCCTGCTCCCTCGCTGAAACTCCACTCTATGGTCTCAATGACCAAGTCTGAGGGAAGCCTACTGTAATGGATTGATATACCTCTCCTTCAATCGACAAGAGACTTGATCTCTTAGAATTATTGCCTTAAACTGTACACATCCAAATTTCAAAAAATATATAACAGCCAGTATCAATGAAAACTGAACAACGTGCCGAGAGGCTTATAAACAAACATATGCTTATAGAACACCAATTAGACTGGACCAGAAGACAAAATCCTCCTGCCACACCATAAGCCAATTTTCTTTTCAAAGAATTTTTTTTTTTTTTAGAATATTTTGATTTTGTGTGTGCGGGTGTGTGCAGAGCCCATAGAGGTCAGACGAGAGCATCAGATGCCCTGGAACTGGAGTTCCAGGCGACTGTGCGCTGGCACGTGGGTGTTTGGGGAATCTAGCCTGGGTCCTCTGCAGAAGCAGCCAGTGCTCTTGGCCATTGTGCCATCATTTTAACCACAATGTCAATTTTCAGTGGCCAAAACTTTGCTGGTATGTGATACAAATTTTATAAAGGTAGAAAATGAGGGGAAATTCTTTACAGAGAAATAGGATGCAGCATTACTGAAGCCCAAGGGACGAAACAAAGAACTCAGTGCAAAAGACAGATTCTCAAGTAGAATGAATCAAAAAATCTCCAAGAATGTGACATTTTGGCAAAAAGCCCTCTATGCCATCCAGACAGGTCTGAAATATTAAAAGAATTAGAGCCTTTAAAAATTCTGGCATCTTTCACATACAATAAAAAGTACCGAAGGAAAAAAAGCTGGAATGAAACCCTTTCATGTTCTTAGTTCCATCGTTGAACTCAAACAAATGTTGGAAAATGGCTTCTCTCCAGAAGCCATCAATTCTCAGTAAAATTCAATGAGCACATTCATGAAAATTCATGGAAGGCCATACTAAGCTGCACCCAAGCTCATTGCCTACCTCTCCCAAGAATACTGAAATAGCTCCATGTTCTTAGTATGTCTATAGTTTGTTGTGCTTGGCACAGGTCTGTAATTGCAGCACTTGGGTGTATGTGGTAGAGATAGATGTTTTGGGTGTTCAGGGTTATTCTTTTTGGCTTTATAGTGAGTTTGAGGCCAGGCCAAGATGCACGAGACGCTTTAATTCCTGCACTTGGGAGGCAGAGGCAGGAGGATCTCTCACTTCGAGACCAGCCTGATGTACGGAGCAAGTTCTAGGACAGCCAGGGCTACACAGAGGAAACTGTCTTGAAAACAACCATAATGCTGGTATTGATTAGTATTATAGGTAGTTGTTAACTGATAACATTGATTACCTAACAAAATAAGTTGACTGTGAGAATTTCTAGGATGTACAGGAGAAAACAAACTGATTTCTAGAAACCATCACCACATTTTAAAAATACTATTTTTATTAATTCTTTGGGAATTTGACATATCATCGTATCATCCCCATCCCTTTCTCTAACCCCTTGCAGATCCACCACCTGCCACCCTTTCTCCACTTAATCTCCTCATTAAAAAAAAAAAAGTAACCCACAGTGTCCAATTTGTGAGCCATCCACTGGGGCGGTATGCCTACCAGAGAGTAAAAAAAAAAAAAAAAAAAAAAAAAAAAACCTGACTCTACCTCTCCCAGAAGCTATCAACTCTAAGTAGTGCTTCCTTAGGTCTGGCACACGAACACCAGCTTGTTCAGGCATCCACAATTCACAAGTGCAGCCGTAATGCCCTGCCCTGAAGGTACTGTTTTGCTCTGGTTCAGCTTTGCCTGTCCATCACAAAGTCTTTCTGTTTCCTCTTCTGCCACGGTCACTGGTCCTTGGGGAGAGGGACCTACTGGTGAAAATAAAGCCCATGAACAGGCTTCTGAACTTGTGAAACCTTGTACTTGCTATTTGCCCTGGATATGTTTGGTGAAGAACGTTTTCTTGATGCTAAGAATCACTGGTGTCAGAGACAAATCCACAGTCTGTGAACTGTTTACTGAACCTCTCTGCTTAGCATTTGGGGAGATGTGGTTAGTAAATGTTTTATTATATGCCTTTCCTATTTTTTTTTTTTTTTGGAGTCATTTTGGCAGGAAAAAATAGTCATAAAATGAAGAGTTTGAGGTTGAAAAATATAATATAAAACAGCCACCAAAGGAAAATGCTCACTTTAGAAATGACTACATTCAAATCATTACATTAAAACTATACAAAATAAAGCCAACAGGTAGTGGTGCACACCTTTAATCCCAGCACATGAGAGGCAGATGCAGAAGCAGAGAGGCAGAGGCAAGTGGATCTCTGAGAATTCAAGGCCAGCCTGGTCTACAAAGCAGATTCCAGGATAGCCAGGGCTTTTACATACAGAAACCCTGTCTCAAAAAAGCAAAACAAGACTAACCAGTCAACACTAAATAACAACAACAACAAACCCTGTATCAAATACCTATGAGTCAATGTAAAGACACAGTCATGGGCTGGAGAGATGGCTCAGCGGTTAAGAGGAGCACCGACTGCTTTTCCGAAGGTCCTGAGTTCAAATCCCAGCAACCGCATGGTGGCTCACAGCCATCCGTAATGGGATCTGGTGCTCCCTTCTGGTGTGCCAATGAGATCTGATGCCCTTTTCTGGTGTGTGTCTGAAGACAGTTACAGTGTACTTACATATAATAAATAATAAAGAAATAAATCTTTAAAACACACACACACACACACACACACACACACGTCAATGGGAGGAGGTAGTGTGCATGTGGGGTGTACTCAAATGTCCAACAAAAGTAAAAATTTGCCAGAATCAGTTGTTTGTGTTTGTTCTGGGGAGAGGAATCTCAGGTAGCTTGGGCTATCTTGTTTAACTTACGCTCCTGCCTCCACCATTCAAGTGTTAGCAGTATATAAGCCTTCAATAGCAAACGTGGTCGGCCCCGGAATCCAAAGCTCTGTAATGTAGGCAAAAGCCCACCAGATGGCGACAGAGACAAGGTGCTAGATCAGCTAGAACCGGAAGTTCAAGGCCCTCTTTTCCGCAGGGAAAGTTTGTGAAATTTTTCCTGGTCCTTGCTCTCTCCGTCTGGTGGAATGTAACAACGTTGGAGGGAGCAGTTTCTTTTTTTTCCGGGAAGGAGAAAGATCTAGGAATAACACGTTTGTTACTTTCTACACTTATCCGAGCGCTATCTGGAGGTGCTTAAGTCAGAGACCAAATAACTGAGAGCGGTTTGGATAGCAGTGGCCTTAACTCTGGAAAGAGAAAGCATACTGCAGGAGGACAGCTGGCTGCTAGGTAGGTAGTCCCTGCTCGATAAACTAGAACAGCCAACGCCTTGAAAAGAAATAAATTTGCAGAGAAATTACGAGGTTTAAAAGGCACCGTGCAAACACGTGCTGATTTTGAAACTTCCTACAAAAGATCAAAAGTACATGGAGGTGGGTTTGAAGGCCAGCAGCTCATCATGCTGACACCGTTTACTGGGAGTACAGTGGGAAATGTGGACATAATTGAGGTTCTGCGTTGTGATTGTTTGGGGGCTCCCTGAAGATCAACTCAGGGCATTATGATTGGTCCACTTACATGAATTTCCTCAGGCAGTCATTTACAAATTAACTAAAGTGTTGTTATCTAGGTTATGACAACCCAGTCAGAGCTGGCAAAAGGGGTGCTTTGAGGTGAGGATGGGGGGGAGAGAACTTTGAAGTTTTGTTTCTACACATTCTGGGGGAAACTACAAAGTCATCTCTGTGCCCATATTCATATTCAGGAGAAAAGGGGGAAAAAAGTTCAAGTCCTCACTCTGATTGTAACTGGCTTTCAGGTTCACACAGGCAGTAAAGCGAAGGGCAGGATAACATTGAAAACTGCCTGGCTGGGTATTAAAAGTGTGTTTCAACATACAGAGCCCATCTGCAAATCTTAGGAGAGATTGCTTTGTCTTTTTTTAAGTTTCTTTTTTGTGTGTTTTGGTAACTACCAGCATAGCATGTGTACTACCGGCACGGCTAGTAATGAGGAGGTCGGATGCTTGAGTTGGCCATGTGGTTGCTGGGAACTGAACTCAGAACCTCTGGAAGATCAGCCAGTGCTCTTAGCCACTGAGCCGTCTCTCCAGCCCCTTTGTATCACACACATCTTTAAGGAAATTCTGTCAACTCTAGAAAACAGACCCCCATAGTCACACACAACAAAGAATGCAGATCTAATAAAAATTTACACCTCAAATTCCAATTTGCAAACCAACTTCAAGTTGAGCAGTGGGCGTGTGACAAATCTTTTGTATGAGACAAGCCCACACAGGGTGTCCTTCCAAGGACGTTCTATAGGTCTCAGAACTGAGTCTTCATTAGGCTGCTGGAAGCCATCTTTATCCAGTTCTGTTGAGTGAGGGACAGTTTGCCTGGGAACAGACCTGGTGATGATCATGTAACAAGGGGAAACTAGCTGTAGTTGCTGTAGCAAGTGACACAAATAAACTTGTTCATTCTTGGAGGAGGGGAGCAGTGGGGTCAAAACTCTGAGAAAGAAAGGACAATCTATATCCCAAGTGGCAAGATTATAAAATTCAAAGGGTCAAGGTGACAACCCAAAATGACCAGGCTGGTAAACAAATAGGAATGCAAGATTTGGAGAGAAGAAAACTAGAGCCTCCCTGCTCATATGTAGCAGATGTGCACCTTGTCCTTCATGTGGGTCCTGAACAGCTAGAGTGGAGGCTCTCCCTAAAGCTGCTGCCTGGCCATGGGATGTGTTCTCCTAACGGGCTGCCTTGTCTGGCCTCAGTGGGAGAGGAAGCCCCTAGCCCTGCAGAGACTTGAAGTGCCAGGGTAGGAGGACACCCAGGGGGCCCCCACCTGCTCGGAGGAGCAGGGATAGGGGAAGGATTGGGGGAGGGGTGACTGGGAGGGGACAGTGAGCAGGATGTAAGGTGAATAAGCAAAAAATTAAATCATATGAAAAAGAAAAGAAAAATAGAAATGAATTAAAAATTGTCTCCTGGAAGCCGGGCAGTGGTGGCGCACGCCTGTAATCCCAGCACTTGGGAGGCAGAGGCAGGCGGATTTCTGAGTTCGAGACCAGCCTGGTCTACAGAGTGAGTTCCAGGACAGCCAGGACTACACAGAGAAACCCTGTCTCGAAAAAACCAAAATCCAAAATACCAAAAAAAATTGTCTCCTGGAAATCCAGTGTATATATAACTAGCCAAAGGATAGTCAATCAAAGAAAGGACTTGAGTGTATAACACACAACAGTACAAAGGCACAACAGTAGGGAAAACAGGCCTCAGTCCTAAGGGAAGACTGTATCCTACGGCGAAAACGAAGTGTTTCCTTGGGATGTGCTAGTCCTGGTGCTGGCCCAGTAGCCTCTGCAAAGATACTAGCTCTTAGAATTCTACCTAGACGGCTCCATTTTGCAGCCAGTCTCTTTTTAGCTCAACTCCAACAAAACAAGCTCAGTGTTTGGTGTTTTGCTTTTTGGTCACTAGGTGGCACCATAAGCCCAGGTTTGTGCTACAGACTTCCCGCCATAGAAAAGAGCTAGGGTGGTAGTTTATTTGTAGTACCTTGCATGACTTTAGGTGGATGCAGTCCTCTGTAGTGTTCTATAGTTTATAGGTAACTCCTATTAAAGGCACTTCAAATCCGACTGGATTAGCATACATTTTTGAGCTGTTGGCACCATTCTATTTTGTTACATATGTTTCTTTTTCACTCTTAGGGAAACTCATTCCAACAGTCCCACAGCTTTTTGTCACAACTCTTCAATAAATATTAAAAGGTTGAATTGAAACACAAGTTGTAACACACACATATATACATATATACAGAAAACACATGGTAGCTCATAGCACATGGTGGCCCACAAGCATCTATAATGGGATCTGATTCCCTCTTTCATTGTCCATGAAGACAGAGAACACCTATAGATTGAATAAGTAAATAAATAAATAAATGATCTTTAAACACATACCTCTAGAACCATACATGTATACAAATGTATATATGTGTGTATATATACATATATATGTATATTGTGTGATGTGTGTGATGTTTGTGTTATATAATTATATAACATATAATTAAGAAATTAAAATTTAAGACATGAGTTTATGAAAAAGTTGAGGGGACATGGGAGACTTTGATGGAAGAAGAGGGAAGAGAAAATAATCTGAATATAGCTCTCATAAATTCTCAAAAATAAATAAAAAAATAATTTAACCACATAGAATTACACTACAAATAAAAGCAAAAGGATATAGAGAAAATTAATAAATACACTGAAATACAACTTGCCTAAATATCAAAAAAAATCAAAGGGAGGCCGGGTGTGGTGGCGCACGCCTGTAATACCAGCACTTGGGAGGCAGAGACAGGCAGATTTCTGAGTTCGAGGCCAGCCTGGTCTACAGAGTGAGTTCCAGGACAGCCAAGACTATATAGAGAAACCCTGTCTCGAAAAGCAAAAAAAAAAAAAAAAAAAAAAATCAAAGGGAAATTATAAAATATGAAGATGGATAAAAGCATCTCAAAGTAACAGTACACCAGAAGTTGCAGAATGGAGTAATAGTTGCAGTGGGAAATTTATACTTGTAAATACTGACATAAAAGAAAGATCAAAAGACAGTAAGAAAACATGGGTGCTATAAATCTAACGATGAACCCACAATTTGGGAACTCAAAGACCCCTGGGGGGTGGACCAACCATTGTTATTTTGCTTAGCAGACACAGCGTCTAAGTCTAACTCCCTCTCCAAATACAGACCTCCATTGGGAGAGGGAGAGATGGCTCAGGGGTTAAGAGCACTGACTGCTCTTCCAGACGTCCTGAGTTCAATTCCCAGCAACCACGTGGTGGCTCACAACCATCTGTAATGGGATCCGATGCTCTCTTTCATTGTCCATGAAGACAGAGAACACATATACATTAAGTAAATAAACAAATAACCAAATGTTCTTTAAGCACATACTTCTAGACCCATAGATTAGGGTAGCTCTCAGCCCTCAGCAGAGCAGCTTCTTTTTGTAGTGACCAGGGCTTTAATGTAGAAATTAACAACGAGTCGAAATGGAGAGAATAGTATCTGCGGAGTGCTCAGTTCTAAATGGGGCATCGCTGTCACATTTACATGCAAAGCTCAGAGAAAATCACAGAAGGGGGGTGGCAGAAAGATCGCCATCCAGGCTGGGGGTGAAGCAGCATTTTCTGGCAGTGACAGGACTGGTGCTTACGGGCTCGCAGCACCTGTGATTCCTGCACTAGTTCAAGCCAGTCCCCATTCCAATACTGGGGGAGATACTCGACCTTCAGCTGAGGAGCGATTGGGAGTTAGTGGTGTGGTCCTCTGATAGATCCATCAACCTGCATTGGATGACCCCATATGCATACATACATGATGGTTGGCACAAATGGGACTCGGTGTGTTATTAAAAAACAAAACACCATTAAAAAACCACCACACCAGGCCAAAGCCATCATTTTTAGCATCACAAAAAAAAAATTGAATAAAACGAACAATTACTTGGACTCTATCAGGGAAATAACATTCACAAAATTAAAAAGCCTATTAGAGAGAGCAGCGAGCTGCTGCTGAGAGCAATCAGCTCCTTCCCGCAGACAGTGTGAACCTAGGAAAGCATAAACTGACGCTTTCTTGGAAGGTCCGCTTGAATAAATTTAATAATAAAATAATCCAGGCTATCTCATCTTAGGACTAACAATACACTTTCATGACTTTTCTTCAAAGGAATCCTAGAGCATGTTTTTGGTGAAAATGATCTTCATAGTCTGGTAGGGATTGGAACACAAAGAGAAAAAGAAGCATTCTGAAACTCCCAGAGCAGCCTGCTCTCCTAGCTCCTGCCTCCGATAAACGTGACTCATTAGAAATTCAGTAACCGAGTCCCTTAACCCCCAGGGTGACCGGCAACTCCAGAGCTCAAACATCGCCGCCGCCGCACCTTAGCTTTCAGAAGACCCGAACTGACCTGCAGGGGAGGGGGGGGGCCCAATTCTAGCCCACCACAGTTCTGCCTAACCGACGGGAGGGAAAACTATACAAGACCCAAGCAGGATGGCTGTGATGACCACAGTTCAGTGGCCTAGACACCTTGCCACCTTCAAGGCCTCCTGTAATATCAGAGAAATACAGTAACGGTCATACAACTTAGAACTAATCCAAGTAGTCTCTAGGGAAACCAAAACAACAAATTAGGAAAAATAAAGGCACTTGGAACATTCCCCAGCCTCGGATCCCTCTGGCTGTATCAAACAGTGGGCACATGGTATAGCCCTCATTTCCAACCACAGCAAACACTGTATGCAACGCTCACTAAAACACAAAATCTCAGCTAGAAAATACAGATCAGAATCAAACTCAGGCGCGGTGGACAACTGCAGCGATTAAAAGGTAAATCTAATTACGATAAACACGGTAAAAGTGCTCAAACAAAACAGTAGGTTTGGTTTCCAGATCCCGGGTCAAGGACAGAGGTGCACATTTTACATAACAAAGCAGACCTGGCCTCCAGGTTCTCCCAGCATCCCTCAGTCCCTACCTGACAAACCTCGTTCCCAACCTTGAATTCCAGCTCAGGGGCTGGACTTCCCTTTGCCCAGAATGTTGTTTCTTAGGTAATCTAGACATTTTGCGCCCCACCCTTCTCTTCTCTCTTCCCTCAGCGCGCGCGCACCCTTTCTCCCATTTTCTCCTCTCCCCTCTCCCCATGGCGACTCCTCAGTCCTTGAGGCCAGTGAATTCCCAGAGAGCAACTCCCCAATAAACCTACCTTTAATACGATGTGGCTCGAATTGGCTCGTTTCACCGGCAGAGAAATAATTTATCCTAGACAACACGCATGAACAGGAGACTAAAACCAGAAACACCACAGAACGACGCTCAAAATCAGTAGCATGAAGAACTGAGCATTCCCAAAGAGTTGGAAGCTAACACTTCAAAACACACCCCAGAACAACAAATTGGGTGCGACGGGAAGGGATTTAGTTAGGGATTTAGCTTGTCATTGGCGGTGCACCTCCGTAATCCCCAAATTTGGAAGGCTGAGGAGGATCAGAAGCTCTTAGGCTGCTTGGGATGCATAGGGAGACTCCCTCAACGACAAAGAAATAAGCAATGCCAGACAAGCAGAACGTCTCAGGAGACAGCTGGAAATGGAATAAAAATAAGATAATACCTAAAACCTAATGGGGTGAAGCTAAAGCAGCACGGAGAGGGGCTTACAGATACGCATTCCTAAGTAGAGAAGCCATCTGCAGGAAACCTTGGCAGAAAACAGAATGACAAAGACTAGAGCGTAAATAAAATTTTTAAAAAATGCTGTTTTTCTTGAGAAAGTTTTTTTTTTTTAAAAGAAGCTGACAAAACTAAGCTACATCAATAACAAACTCAAATCACATTTGCAAAAGGAGACTTTACAATAAGTGCTTAAAATCTCTCAAGAGCTGAGGTAGAAGGGATGCTTTCTAAATCATTTCAGGATGCCAGAGTTATCCTGACATTAAAAGCCAGAAAGAGATACGAAAGAAAGTTAAAATTTACAGCCCACATCCCTGATGATCATCACAATATCCATAACCCGAGTTTGATGGAATTAAAAGATCCAGGTGGGATTTACTCATGGATTGCAAGAATGATTCAACACAGAAAAATCAATGAATGGGGCACGCTATATCACCACACCACGCTACAATGGAGATCAACTTGATAGCATAAAAACTACTTGAAAAACTCAGCATACT
Source organism: Apodemus agrarius (assembly GCA_964023405.1). Classification (NCBI taxonomy): domain Eukaryota; kingdom Metazoa; phylum Chordata; class Mammalia; order Rodentia; family Muridae; genus Apodemus; species Apodemus agrarius. The sequence goes on along the minus strand of OZ030010.1, from coordinate 65,878,668 downwards.
CATGAGTAAAAACTCTCAGTAAACCAGGAATAGGAGGAAATTGTCTGAGTGCTTAGGGGCCACATTTGGAAAGCCCACAGCCAACGTGGTCAATGGTGAAAATCTGAGCACTTTCCCTTTAATACAATGAATGAACCAAGAATGTTTATGTTCTTAGAGTCCAATCCAAATAGAATTGAAAGTCCTGTACAGAACAGTTGCGTAAGAAAAGGCATCCAGGGCTGGGAATGAACCCCAGTCTGTAGAATGCTTCTCTAGAATACATAAAGCCCTAGGTGCAATCCCAAGCACTGTATAAACCAGGCCTGGCAGTGCAAAAGCCTCTAACCCTGAGGAGGTAGATGCTAGAGGATCACAATTCAAAGCCACCCTGGGCTACAGATACTGTATTATTATTATTATTATTATTATTATTATTATTATTATTTTACATGTTTATACTTTCCTTCTTTTTTTGAAAATTTATTTATTTATTATATGTAAGTACACTGTAGCTGTCTTCAGACATCCCAGAAGAGGGCATCAGATCTCATTACAGACGGTTGTGAGCCACCATGTGGTTGCTGGGATTTGAACTCAGGACCTTCAGAAGAGCAGTCAGTACTCTGAACTGCTGAGCCATCTCTCCAGACTCTTATTATTCTTTTTTAAATATCTGAATTGTAACTGACTGGAGTACTCTGCTCACAGATGTCATGATCATTTATGTGGGAGACTTCAAAAAAAAAACCTTACAACTTTGGGTAATTCAGCTGTAACGTTATAGGATACACAATGAGCATACAAAAGTCAACTGAGGGCCACTGAGATGGCTGTTCCACCAATAACAACCTTGTGATGGAAGGAGAGACCCAACTCCCACAAGTTGCCCCCTGACCTCCACATGTGCACTGTGGCATGCCAGAGGCCCTTGTCCTGGTTAGTTTTTTGTCAGCTTAACACAGCTGGGAAGAGGAACCCCAATTAAGAACATGCCCCCAAAACAGGCATAGAGGCAAATGCCTTTGATCTCAGCACTTGGGAGGCAGAGGCAGGAGGATTGCTGTGAGTTCAAGGCCAGTCCGGTCTACAGAGTGAGTTCTAGGATAGCCAGAATTACATAGTGAGACCCTGTGAAACCAAACAAAAGAGGAAAAAGATAGAGGGGGAAGTTTCCATTGGAATTGGCCTCTGGTGCATTCTCATGATTGATGATAGATGGGGGAGGACCCAGCCCACGTGGGTGGAGCTATCGTTGACCTGGTGGTCCTGGGTTCTGTAAGAAAGCAGGCTGAGAAAGCCAGGACGAACAAGGCAGTAAACAGAAGCCTTCCGTGGCTTCTGCATCAGCTTCTGACTCTGAGTACCTGTTGGAGTTCCTCTCCTGACGTCCTTCAGTGAGAGACTACAAACATAAGCGGCAACAAACCCTTCTCTCTCCACATTGATTATGCTCTTTATCTATCCCAGCGACAGCAACCCCACTTGAGACAGGGGACAAAACCAGGAAACTGTGTTGCTTCATGTTCTCTGCATCAGTTCCTGCCTTCAGGAAATGAGATGAGTGACACTGGCAACGGAGAAAACATTAATGACAGAAATTAAATAAAATGTAATTAAAAGGGTATCTTTATACCCTTTGTTCATTGGTATTATATGTTTTGGCTTTTTTTTTTTTTTTTGATACAACCCTGGCTACTTTGGAACTTACTATGTAGACCAGGCTGTCCTCCAATTTATTTAAGATCTGCCTGCCTCTGCCTCTGAGCCCTGCAATTAAAAGGTTTGCACCACTACAGCAAACTTGGTGTTATAGTTTAAATATATGGTTTTCTCCTAGAATTTCTCATGTTGTCTTGGTGCTGAAAAGTGGTGGCATCTTTAAGAGGGTTTAATTAATTTCTCAAGAGACTGGCTGAGTTCTTGGATTTTAAGAGGAGGTTGCTATAAAGTGATCCTAGCATCTTACTGATTACTCTTGTGCATACATTATACTGGGCAAAATACATGTTTCCCTACCACAACTCTCCTATGAGTTAACACTGCTTCCTACTAGAAATGAAGAAGATCCTAGCTAGCACAGTCTTGAATGTCTCTGCTTTCAGAATTATAAACTAAATCGATCTTTATTATTCATAATTTGTCTAGCTTGAGGAATGTTGTTATAACACAAAATAATCTGAGATAACTGATCTGACTAGAATGTTCAATTTTGGTTTTTTTTGGTTTTTTTTTGTTTTGTTTTGTTTTGTTTTTGTTTTTTTTTTTTTTTTTTTTTTTTGGTTTTTTGAGACAGGGTTTCTCTGTGTAGCCCTGGCTGTCCTGGAACTCACTCTGTAGACCAGGCTGGCCTCGAACTCAGAAATCCGCCTGCCTCTGCCTCCCAAGTGCTGGGATTAAAGGCGTGCGCCACCACGCCCCGCTTGTTTTTTTTTTTTAAAGATTTATTATTATTATATGTAAGTACACCATAGCTATCTTTAGACACACCAGAAGAGGGCATCAGATCCCATTATGGATAGTTGTGAGCTACCATGTGGTTGTGGGATTTGAACTCAGGACCTTTGGAAGAGCAGTCAGTGCTCTTAACTGCTGAGCCATCTCTCCAGCCTTAATATTATTAAAATATTATTTCTGGCCGGGGCGGTGGTGGCATACGCCTTTAATCCCAGCACTTGGGAGGCAGAGGCAGGCGGATTTCTGAGTTCGAGGCCAGCCTGGTCTACAGAGTGAGTTCCAGGACAGCCAGGGCTACACAGAGAAACCCTGTCTCGAAACCCCCCCCCCCAAAAAAAAATTCTGTTAAAAGTGATCTGTAGACTCAATCAATACCTACTGCACTCCCAATTTTTTTTGTTTTGTTTTGTTTTTGTATTTTGGAAGTAGCAAAAATAACTATAAAATACATACAGATGCATGAAGGCCATGAATAGCCAAAACAATCCCCCCAAAAAGTGGAGCTCTTATCCCTACGGACCTTGGTGGAAACCAAGTGTCACATTTTACACAGAGCAGGATAAGGTATTGGTTTTCATTTTGCCACTCCAGAAGACAAAACCTAGATTTTTGTTTGTTTGTTCATCTGTTTCAATAGGGCCTCACATATAGTCTGGGCTTGCCTTGAGTTCGGAGTCTGCCTCCCTCAGCCGCTATAGTTCTGGAATTACAGGCATAAACTGAAATTTCCAGCAAAAACCTTAAGGGTTGCTTGAAACTCACTATGTACACTGGCCTCAAACTCACAACAATCATCTTAAGTGCTGGGATTACATGTACGAGCCACAGTAACCATTTTTATCAGGCTATATCATACACGATACGGGTATCCTCAGGACATTCCGTGCGGTGCGCGTACAGACGTCCTTGGTTCATAGTCACTCCCACTACCCTCTTTTGTTCTCCCTCTCATTTTTACTGATCCCCTTTCTCTTGTCACTCATTTCTCCTGCTTTCTGGTTTCTAGTATGAGCATGGAAGAAGAGTTACTTACAGGAACGTGGCACAGTATTACTGAAGAAAGTATCTCCCCCCTCCTCACTCCCTCAGCGATCAATAACTACTAATACCTCTTCTGCAGGGAGGAATGAGACATCTTGGTCCCTTCCTCCTAGAAATTGTTAACTGCCTGCTAGTCCTCAGGGAGCGAGGAGGCCTTGTGAGCCTCTCCTTCTAGCAATTGTAAACTGCCTACAAATCCTAAGGAATGCCAGGGTCCCCGTGTATCTAAGGCCTTGTGGAGGTAATCATAGCTGCTGTGAATGTCTCAGTACAGTCGCTGCGCTATGCTTGGAAGACAGTGTCCCACAATATTTTATCCCTTCTTCCAGCTCTACCTCTCTGCCCTCTCTGCTGTGGTGTTTCTTGAACCTTGGGAAGGAGGAGATGCGGATCCTATTAGGGCTGCTCTTCAACAAACACATATTCTTAGTACTCAGAGCTAAAAGTCTCTGCATGAACTTGCTCCTATGAAGTGAACCTCAACTCCAATCAAGTTAATTTCCCAAATAAAAAAATAAAAATAGTCGGTACCCTGTACTCATTCACAAACTAGAGTCATCCTTCAAAGAGGGGACCTTATTTATTTATTTATTTATTTATTTTGGTTTTTTTTTTTTTTTTTTTTTTGAGACAGGGTTTCTCTGTATAGCCCTGGCTGTCCTGGAACTCACTCTGTAGACCAGGCTGGCCTCGAACTCAGAAATCCGCCTGCCTCTGGAGGGGACCTTATTGAAGCTGCATTTTTTTTTTAAATTAAAAAAGTCGAACCCAGGTATGTTGTCTCATGCATGTAATCCTAATATTCAGGGGAGGGAGGGAGGGAGGGAGGGAGGGAGGGAGGGAGGGAGGGAGAGAGAGAGAGAGAGAGAGAGAGAGAGAGAGAGAGAGAGAGAGAGAGAGAGGATGATTACCACGAGTTCAACATCAGCCTGGGCCTCTACATCATGAGTTACAGGCCAGTCTGTGATACAGAGTGAGATCCTGTCTCAAAAAAAAAAATTATCAACTATCATAAGTGACTTAAATAAATGGATATTAAACCTAAGTGCACAACACACAACTTGCATTTAAGAATTTTCTTGGGACTGGAAAGATGGCTCAATGGTTAAAAGTGCTTTGCTGGGTAAACATGAACAGCACAGTTTGGGTCCTAACACTTACATGATAAGCTAAGTGCGGCTCCATGCACGCCTATAAGACCAGTACTGAGGCTAGCAGAGATTGCAGGATGAACAAGGCAAACAGAGGCAGACAGCATAACAGCCTCCTAACCTCTTCATACACGCACAAGCTCATACACATGAGCGCACACACATCACAAACACACGCACACACAGTAAATAAATTGAAAAGTTTTCTTATTTCTTTGTAAGTGTGAAAATTACACATTGTAGAATTTTGATCCAGGTATGGGAGGCTAGAGATAGGAAGATCGACAGTCAGGCTAGCCTGGGCTACATATGACCCTGTTTCAAAAACCAAACAAAACCAAACCACACGCACAAAGTTGACACAAATTTTAACTATGTATTCCGTGTGTCAGTGCTCACCTGGGTTAACCTGTCATGCAAGATGAAATAAATTCATTGTAATTAAATGCAAGGCTAAATGTCTAAAGTATTTTTGAAAGTCTGGCTTCGGTGTTTTGTCAGTTGCAAGTTAGATAGGTCATTCCATGTTTGTTTATAAGAACAAGACAAGTACAATTTCCAGAGTCTCTGTTTCTTGGACTAGGTTTTCCCACTGCAGGTGGGAGGGAACTTCTTCTGCCTCCCAAGTGCTGGAATTTAAAGGCGTGGGTCTGGTTGAACTCGTTTTGTGTGTGTGTCCTGCAGCGGTCAGGCGGGCTGGTGGGTGGGGTGGGAAGATGAGTATCTGGCTCTATTGTCCCGGGCTGCTCCTGAGGTGGAATGGCGGAGAAAGGAAGGTTGAGCGGAGGGCTACGGGACTGTGGCTGGCCCACGACACTGCCCTAAGAAGACAGATGGGTCATAGTGATGCATGCCTGGAATCCTAGCACCCAAGAGGCAGAGGCAGGAAGATCACTGAGTTCAAAGCCAGTCTGATCTACAGAGCAAGCAAGTTCAAGGACAGCCAGGGCTACAGAGAAACCCTGTCTGGGGGGGGGGGAAGGAAGGAAGGAAAGAAAGAAATGAAAAGAAAGAAAAAAGACTAATGGGTCCCAGACACTCCTCTGACAGTGGGAAAGAAGAGTCTGCACACTTCCTCCTGCTGGGATTCTCGGTAAGAAATAACACCCAGAGAAACAGCAATCACTTACAATTTAGACCATAAATGTGGAACACCGTCGGAGGCCTTAAGAGGAAAACAGACGCTTAGATAGCCCTACTTGCAGGCTTTTGAAAACAAAGTAAATTTTTACTGAGCAAGGAAACACTTGGTGTCTAGGCAATCCTGTAGCACGTGTGAAACAAAAGACCACTGCCCAGACAGAGCCCAATTTTCTCCTTTCTATTAAATTCCCAGCAAAAAGCAAACATATATAGACATAAGTAATAAAGTCAGGTGTAGGCATGAATCACCGCATCTTTTCCACAAAAGCGAGCTTAAGAGTTTTACCTTTTTAGGACAGTGCGAAATCCTGAAAGTTGTCTTCTGATTGCTGCCATGGCCCTTCCTGCCACTGCTACCATTGGGCTGTGGCCTGGGGCTTGTATTCAAACTGACAACTAGCAAGCTAGCACACATATGCGTGCGCGTGCATGTGTGCGTGCGCACACACATACAGGCACGCGCACACATGCATGTGAATAAAATAAAAATATAGCCGGGCATGGTGGCGCACGCCTGTAATCCCAGCACTTGGGAGGCAGAGGCAGGCAGATTTCTGAGTTCGAGGCCAGCCTGGCCTAAAATATGAGTTCCAGGTCAGCCAGGGCCACAACAAAGAGACCCGGTCTCAAAAACACAAATCACAAAATGGCAAAATGAAAGAAAACAAAATGAAAACCAATAAAATAGGAATAAGAATTCTACCTTCAGCTGAGTATGTGTATGTGTTATATATATATGTGTGTGTGTGTGTGTGTGTGTGTGTGTGTGTGTGCTTAGGTATATATATATATATATATATATATATATATATATATATAACACATACACACACTCAGTATACGTATATATATATATATATATACATATATACATATATACACACATATACATACACATACATATATATTGTGATGAAGATTTGTAATCCCAGAACTCAGAAGTTTGAGACAAAAGAATTAGGAGTTCGAAGCCAGCTTGGAAGAGACAGCCAGATTATGACTGTTTTTCTAACTTTTTTTTGTTTTTGTTTTTGTTTTTGTTTTTCGAGACAGGGTTTTTCTGTGTAGTACTGGCTGTCCTGGAACTCACTCTGTAGACCAGGCTGGCCTCGAACTCAGAAATCCTCCTGCCTCTGCCTACCAAGTGCTGGGATTACAGGTGTGCGCTACCACGCCTGGCTATGACTGTTTTTCTAAATAATAAGTAAAGAAATAAAGAAAAGGAGGATAACGACTAAGCAGTGATAAATTTGTGACTTCATCATTTATGTATATTATGTATATGATGTAAAAGCCATGAATCAATAACCTCTTAAAATATTCAAGTAGCAGCTCTACTTGGAAAGAAAGATTTAAAAAAATTATTTTTTAGACAATGAAAAATATAATTAAGAAGTATCATATGAGCCGGGCATGGTGGCGCATACCTGTAATCCCATCACTTGGGAGGCAGAGGCAGGCGGATTTCTGAGTTCGAGACCAGCCTGGTCTACAGAGTGAGTTCTAGGATAGCCAGGGCTATACAGAGAAACCCTGTCTCGAAAAACCAAAAAAAAAAAAAAAAAAAAAAAAAAAAAATCCAAAATAAAAAAAAAGAAAAAGAAAAAGAAAAGAAAAGAAGTATCATACCTGTGCTAAGAAGACAATATAAAATGCAGGAACAAAGAATATATATCTTTAATTTGTCTGTTTGGTTTTTTTTATTTATTTATTTATTTATTTATTTATTTATTGGAGACACTTTTTTTTGTAACCCCTCGCTATCGTGGAACTCCCTCTGTAGACCAATCTGGCCTCAAACTCACAGAGATCCTCCTGCCTCTGCCTTTGAAGAGCTGGGATTAAAGGCCTGTGCCACCAGTGCCTGGCATTTTTTTCCTTCTGTCTCTGTCTTTGTCTGTCTGTCTGTCTTCCTCCCTTTCTTCCTTTCTGTCTCTTTCTCTTTTTTTCTTTAATATTTTAAAGGCTTGTTTTTATCTGGTAGCTACTTATTTGTGAGGTAGAATCTCACAATGTAGCCTCTGCTTGCCTGGAACTCAGTCAGATTGATGTTCCTCACCCCACCATACCTGACAGCTTCATTTTAAAGATGTTCCTTCTCAATTAGAAGAATGCTAAAATTAATTGAGCTGCTTATCACTTAACCATTGTTGGTTAGCTAGAAACTCCTGAACTGTTGCAATGTTTAGCTAAAGTCTAAAATTTGCTGTTTTTTTTCCCATTTGTTAAGTGTTAGGAAACAGAAGGTTAGTGTTTGAAGATAGTGTCTGCCATTATACAAAATGCTCAGCCGGGCGGTGGTGGCACACGCCTTTAATCCCAGCACTTGGGAGGCAGAGGCAGGTGGATTTCTGAGTTCGAGGCCAGCCTGGCATACAGAGTAAGTTCCAGGACAGCCAGAGCTACACAGAGAAACCCTGTCTAGGAAAAACCAAAAAAACAAAAACAAAACAAAACAAAATGTTCAGTGATAGGCTGATTGAGTGTAGAGCCAAGCAGATCCAGATACTCTCCAAGCCAAGACTACCTGTGGATGAATTAGAGTGAATCTCAGGGTTCAGGTAGAGATGTGTGGTCTTTTATTCTGGCCAGCATTGTCAGAGGTTGGTTGTGGCGGTATTGGGCCATGAGTATACCTCAATAACAGAAAGCAGTCGGGACTTCTTATTACTTCCTGGACTGGTTTTACCAAACTAAGGGGAAAAGAAGGAGGGATAAGAAAGAATAATAGAGGGGTGAATATGATCAAATTACGCTATAAACATTATGGAAATAGCTAATGAAATCCTTACTTTATACAAATAGTATACACTAATTAAAAAGAGAAGGCAGAGCCGGACGGTGGTGGCGCATGCCTGTAGTCCCAGCACTTGGGAGGCAGAGGCAGGCAGATCTCTGAGTTCGAGGCCAGCCTGGTCTACAGAGTAAGTTCCAGGACAGCCAGGGCTACATAGAGAAACCCTGTCTCGAAAAACCAAAAAACAAAAACAAAAAACAAAAAAAAAGAAAGATGTCTCTGAATTAGCTTACCTCTAGTAATTAATTCACGATGTACATATTGAAGGACCAGTGCTCAGTTTATATATTTAATATACATTTAATTATGTTAATGTATATTAAATATATACTAATTATATGTATTAATTAATACATATAATTAGTATATATTTAATATACAATTAAAATTCTTTAAATAAGCGAATCTGTATGTAATATACCCTTTATTTCACATCCTTAACACATATTAGCAATTTCTTCAATTTTGTTCACATTTTCTTTCAGCTGAACTTTATTCAGATCTTTAATTCACATCTAAAAGAAGTTTTACAGACCTCAAATTTGAGAAACTTGGACAGAACCCAAGTGTCCATTAATGGATGAATGGATAAACAAAGTGTGATTCACATTCAATGAGGCATTAATTACACTTAAAAAGAAAGCAATTCAGGGCTGGAGAGATGGCTCAGTGGTTAAGAGCACTGTCTGCTCTTCCAGAGGTCCTGAGTTCAATTCCCAGCAACCACATGGTGGCTCACAACTATCCATAATTCCAGTTCTAAGCAGACATGGCACCTTCTTCTGGTGTCTGTGTACACTGCACAGACATGGTACCTAGACACTGCAGTCAAAATTCCCAAACACATAAAATAAAATAAAGATAAATAAGTACTTTTAAAAGGGGGAGGGGGGAGCCGGGCGGTGGTGGCGCACGTCTGTAATCCCAGCACTTGGGAGGCAGAGGCAGGCAGATTTCTGAGTTTGAGGCCAGCCTGGGCTACACAGAGAAACCCTGTCTTGAAAAACCAAAAAAATAAAATAAATAAAATAAAATAAAATATAAAAATAAAATCAAATAAAAAGGGGGGTGGGTGGGTGGGCTGGAGAGATGGCTCAGCAGTTAAGAGCACTGGCTTTCAGGCATTTTTGGAGGCTGCAGTTCCTTGCTAAATTGTACATTGTATGTGTTAATGTCTCTTAAGCAAGTCCAGTAGTAAATCTTTTCTATTCTCCTTTAAAATGTATTATATACATTATATATATATATATACACACATATATATTATGATATTTATACACACATATATATTATGATATATATATATTAAGGATGGTTGTGAGCCATCATGTGGTTGCTGGGATTTGAACTCAGGACCTCAGGAAGAGGAGTTAGTGCTCTTAACCACTGAGCCATCTCTCCAGCCCAATCTTTTCTATTCTCAATTGTGGTATTTCAAGTGTCTTTGGCATCACAGGCAGCTGCTGATTAGCAGTCCCCCAGATAGATGGAACAATAGAAGACTGCGAAGTGAGAGAAGGAAGGAAGTAGAGAAACTGGTGTTTACTTGGTTCCAGCTGTTTTCTCATTCCGGAAGAAAGGGGCTGGGCAGACACTACCCATTTATTGTAAGGAGATTTAACTGTAACATGGAAGGCAAGATCTCCTTGAGGCAGAGCTTAAAAAGTATTGAACCGGCTGGGCGGTGGTGGCACTCGCCTGTAATCCCAGCACTTAGGAGGCAGAGGCAGGCAGATTTCTGAGTTCGAGGCCAGCCTGGTCTACAGAGTGAGTTCCAGGACAGCCAGGGCTATACAGAGAAACTCTGTCTCGAAAAACCAAAAAAAAAGTATTGAACCATCACTTGGGTTAGAACAGCTTAAGTCTCCACCCCTGCACCCCAAACCAACTGTTGACTCTTTAATTGCCGACCAAGCAATAAAAGCCCTTTCCTATAAACCACTCTCTGTTTGTATGCAACAAAATCATAGATATGGGATTTAAAAATTAAGAATTCTGGGGCCAGAGAGATGGCTTAGAAGTTAAGAGCACTGGCTGCTCTTCCAGAGGTCCAGAGGACCCAGGTTCAATTCCCAGCACCTGCATGACATCACAGCTGTCTGTAACTCCAGCTCTCAGGGACCCTACACCATCACACAGCTATACACACAGGCAAAATGCATCAGTGCACATGGAATACAAATAAAAATTTAAAAATTTGGAATTTATAAGTATTGCAGATCCTCTCACTGGTTCAGCCACCGACTGGGGTAGGTCACTCCAGCAATTCCCCTAACCAGACTTCCTCATTTTTAAACTCCAGGTGTTTGAATATTTGCTGCAAAACAGCAAGCACAAGATAATTGGTGACATGATCTGGGAAAATACTTCTCATTGGTAAGGGAAAAGAGTGATTGCAATGTGTTCTTAAATTTTTTCTAACTTCTTAAAGTATCTTTTTAAAAATTAAAACTTTTTTTTTTTTTTTTTTTGGTTTTTCGAGACAGGGTTTCTCTGTGTAGCCCTGGCTGTCCTGGAACTCACTCTATAGACCAGGCTGGCCTCAAACTCAGAAATCCGCCTGCCTCTGCCTCCCAAGTGCTGGGATTACAGGCGTGCGCCACCGCCGCCCAGCAAATTAAAACTTTATTATAAAAAATTACAAATAAGCTGGACGTAGGAAAGGAAAGGAAAGGAAAGGAAAGGAAAGGAAAGGAAAGGAAAGGAAAGGAAAGGAAAGGAAAAGGGAAAGGGAAAGGAAAGGAAAAGGGAAAGGAAAGGAGAAAGGAAAGGAAAGGAGGGGGAAGGAAAAAGGAAAGGAAAAAATGGAGGTAATTAGCATAATTAGCATGACAAGGAAGGGGTAATGAGAAACAGTCACACAGGAACACACAGGTTTCCAGGCAGACGATTTTATTCAACTTTTGGCAAGCAACAAACCCCCCTAGTTGGCAAGTAGATGACTTTAGATTGTTTGGGGGTGATTTCCACTTTGAACAAGGATTTCCAATTTTCAAAACAGCCAGGCTCAAATTAAGAATTTTCCATTCGTTTTAGCAGTTTGGTATAGATTTGCTTTCAGGTTGGTGTGTAGAGATTTTTTTTCCCCCACTAGGACTTCATTTATGCCTGAGGGCATAACGATAAGGGATAGTGGCACGTTTCTGATCCTTGCTTGTTTAATCAGTTGGGTTTGTGGCATTGTCTGTGGAAGAAAAGTTTTCGATTATTTTCTATTGTTCAGTAATGCCTCCCTAGTGCACATCTTTAGAAAAGGGGCCTTCCAGGGAGTACCAAGTCTTGCCGATTCTCTCTCTCTGTTTTTTTTTTTTGGGGGGGGGGTTGTTTTATTTTTCAAGACAAGGTTTCTCTGTGTAACAGCCCTGGCTGTGTTGGAACCTGCTTTGTAGACCAGGCTGGCCTCGAACTCAGAGATCTGCTTGCCTCTACCTCATGAGCACTGGGATAAAAGGTGTGCCATCACCATCCAGCTTATTGTTTATATTAAAGGCCAAACATCAGTATTTCAGCTGTATTAGATGCCTAAGTTAAAATGCAGTATGGGGCTGGTTAAGTTGCATGCTGTCAAACCTGTGAGTGTGCATGCACGTAAGAGTACACGCCAATACATGAGATGTTGTCATTGGTTTGCTTTGTAAACTATAGTTCTTTTTTTTTTTTTTTTAAGAATTATTTATTGTGCCGGGCAGTGGTGGTGCATGCCTTTAATCCCAGTACTTGGGAGGCAGAGGTAGGCGGATTTCTGAGTTCGAGGCCAGCCTGGTCTATAGAGTGAGTTCCAGGACAGCCAGGGCTACACAGAGAAACCCTGTCCCTGTCTCAAAAAAAGTATTTATTAGCCGGGCGTGGTGGCGCACGCCTGTAATCCCAGCACTTGGGAGGCAGAGGCAGGCGGATTTCTGAGTTCGAGGCCAGCCTGGTCTACAGAGTGAGTTCCAGGACAGCCAGAACTATACAGAGAAACCCTGTCTCGAAAAACCAAAAAAAAAAAAAAAAGTATTTATTGTATATATATGAGTACACTGCAGCTGTCTTCAGACACAGCAGAAGAGGGCATCAGATCCCATTACAGATGGTTGTGAACCACCATGTGGTTGCTGGGAGTTGAACTCAGCACCTCTGGAAGAGCAGTCAGTGCTCTTAACCACTGAGCCATCTCTCCAGCCCAACCGTAGTTCTGATGCTGTGAAAGACTGAAGGCAGTACCGCAACTAAAAAATCCTTTTCCTTTGTGTGAAATGTGACTTTACCTTTTAAGACAAACTTATGGTAAAGAAATGCCATTGATTTGATTACTAAACATCAGTTCGACCTAATGCCAAGCATAGCCAAGAACTATTTGCCTCATTTTTTCCTAGGAAAATGTTCATGGTGTTTTATTAATATTTTAAAACTTATATGTCTCTGTGTGGGTACACATGAGTGCTATATCTGCCCAGCTCTTGTGCTGTTTAAGGTTTATTGTAAATAATAAAGGTTGTGTGTCTTTTATCCACAAACTAAAGGATCAAAGGTAGGGTTAAAACCCCCTCAATTGGGATTAAAAATTTCTACAAGTGCTAGTGTCTACAGAGGCGAGAGGAGTTGGCTCTCCTGGAGCTGAAATTACAGGTGATTGTGAGCAGCATGCGACAGGTGCTGGGGACCAAACTTGGGTCCTCCTCTGTAAGAGCAATATGAGCTCTTAACTACGGAGCCCTCTCTCCAGCCACATAGTTTTAGTTCTTTACAGGAGACACTGTTTTGTCCACTTTGTTCTGCCCAGTCAGAACATGGAGAGTGTGTGGGTCAGTGGGTTGATTCTGTATTCTCAGAGCTCAATTGTTCTGGAAAATCAGAGCCTAAGAGCCCAGAAGCAGGACTGGCTGGGGAATTGGCTGCTCAGCTCTTCCTAGCTTCCACTCCTTCACTATGCATTGCCTTTATGATTGGAGCTTCAGGGATTCCGGCTCCAGGGGTAGCAGTGCAGCTTAGTGTGGTCTGAACATCAGGACCCTATAAACTTGTACTGCATCAGGTCCTTCCAGTTCCTTCCAGATCTCATTTTCTTTTTCTTGATAACTACTACTCCCAATCTGGTTCCTACAGGTGAAAACCTCATCTACTCCTCAGGGATCTTGGCTGAGCGGCCTGCTGGGGCTCCTCCTTGGCCTGATTGCAGAGCCTTGAACTTGGTGTATTAACAAAGGAGAGAGGAGGAGTGCTGAGTGGGAAAGGAGCTATATCACCAGGGACAGTCCTTGAGCTGGAGTCCTCCCTGGTGGCCAAAGTACAGTGCAATCTGTGGGAACAATGACCATTTGTGTCTCTTCCTTGCCCTTGATGTTCTTTGACTGCCTAGACCATCCTTGGAATGGAATAGGGTGCTTTCTGTCTCCTGGATACTGGGATTACATCATGCTCTGCTTTTGTAGTACTAAGGACTCTAACCAAGGGCTTCCTTCATGCAAGGCAAGAACTATACCTAGTGAGCTACACCCTGAGTATCCCTTGACTGTCTTATTTATTATTATTAGTTATTTATTTGGTAGGATCTCACTATTTAGTCCTAGCTTGCCTAGAACTTACTTTGTAGACCATGCTGGCCTTGAACTCACAAATACTTGTCAGTTGCTTCTCTGAGTGCTGGAGTGCTAGGCTTAAAGGTATGCACCCTAAAGACTTACAGTGCCTTTAAATTCCATGTATGTATGTCAGGCTGCAAGGCTGCAATGTGTGACTTCATTAACAATCCAAAAGGCAAGAAAGATACCTGATTCTGGTATTTCCAGGTCTTGGTCAGCCTGTGAGTTCAGATCAGTGAGCGCCTCCCTAAAATATATAGTGTAATCAATTGTCAATGGGATAAATCCAACAACTTAAAGAGACATGAAAGTCATTCAGGCATGCACACACATGAAAATATGACCCATTTATATTTGAACTAAGACAGGCTATCTACCCCCACCTTCTTTGAAACAGGCTCTTACTATATAGTCCTAACCAGCCTGGAAGCCTGTGTAGATCAGGCTCTACATAGCTCTCAAAAAGAAATCTGGCCGGGCGGTGGTGGCGCACGCCTGTAATCCCAGCACTTGGGAGGCAGAGGCAGGCGGATTTCTGAGTTTGAGGCCAGCCTGGTCTACAGAGTGAGTTCCAGGACAGCCAGAGCTACACAGAGAAACCCTATCTCGAAAAACAAAAACAAAAACAAAAAAAAGAAAAAGAAAAAAAAAGAAATCTGGATGTGGTGATGTACATCCACAGTCCCAATGCTGGTGAGGGAGGGGCAGGACTAATGGGGAGCTCAAAGCCAGCCTCTATCCTACTAGCACTCTGGGAGGCAGAGGCAAATGGAAGCTACTAAGTAGAACAGGTTGGCCTAGAACTCCTGCTTCTGTCTCCCAAGTGCTAGAATGAAAGGTGTGCACTATTTCACCTGACTATTTCTCCATTTTAAAGGAAAGAGACAGACATCAAATGTGAGCCTCCACTAGTACATGACAAATGACAGTACTAAAAGGACAGAGCACAGAAGTTCTTCTCTAGGACATTGCTTGTACTCAAAAGATTATTTCATTAATAGAAATAAACTTAGGGTCTCTTATACTCTTTGAACTCTATGACTTCCTACAAAACTGAGAGCCATGCCCACAAAAGCAAAATCCTAAATAATTTCATACCAAAAACATCTGTGAGAAAAGGTACATATAAAACAGAGTAGACAAAAACAATGTATCCCATAAAGGAACAGCAGCATATTGTAACTGGTGTGTGAAACTAAAGACCAGATCACTACATCACTACAGACTTCATCATCTTCCTACATTTCTTTTCAACTGATACCAAGGATAAGACTAAACACAGTTAATGGCGAGCCAATTCCTACTGTATTTCCCCTCCCTGGATGTCCCACAACCCAAGGACACTTAAGAATACATACATATACTTGGAGGGGTTTGCTTTAATGTTGCCAATGATGACTTTCACATTATCGTCAATGTCGCTGTCACTGTGACTACTCTCATCATCTTCAGTACATCCCTATGGAGTGATAAAGACACAGAGGAAAGTCAAATTTGAAGCAGATACTTTTTGGCCATCGAAAGAGGTCTTGTGTCTTAATGTTAACCCTAGAGTTGATAGTCTTACCTAATGAGAATAAAGTTGGGACAAAGCTTAGTAAACAGTTGTACTTTATAACTGCACTACTGCTTCTCTCCCACATCAAGATCATTAGTGTAGATAAGTTTTGAGAAAATGGGCCTTGGATACAGTGTTTTGTTGTTGTTGTTTCTTTGTTTTTGTTTTTTTGTTTTTTGTTTTTGGATTTGTTTTTTTAGAGACAGGGTTTCTCTGTGTAGTCCTGGCTGTCCTGGAACTCACTCTGTAGACCAGGCTGGCCTCAAACTCAGAAATCCTCCTGCCTCTGCCTCCCAGAGTGCTTGTGCTGGGATTACAGGCGTGCGTGTGCCACCACTGCCTGGCGGATACAAGTGTTCTTTAATGGCAGATTGCTCACATTAATGAAAGCCCCAGATATCCTGAAGAAGTTTGAGTTGGTTCCAGAATCTTTTAGTGGCTTTGGTCGCTGACTAAAATCGTCAATCCACTTTTATTTTCTTTCTTTCACAACCCCAAAAGGAAATCTGGATGTGGTGATGCACATCTGCAGTCCCAGCACTGGTGAGTACAGGCAGGACTGAGGGCTCAAAGCCCAGTTTTTAATTCCACCAGCCCTCAGGAAGCAGAGACAGCAACTGGATCTCTGTGAGTCTGAGGCCAGCCTAGTCTACAGAGTGAGTTGCATAGTGAGTCCTTTCAGAAATAAATAAGGAAAGAAGTGGGGGCGGGGTTGGGGAAGGATTATATCTGTCTAGGTCTCATTCACCTTAGCTCCCCAGGGTTAGTGTTCCAGCTTTAGGGTAGGTAGAAAGCAGCTACTTGGAAAGAATCTTTACTTTGGAAGTGACTCCTCAATTTTCACGTATTCTATATTCGCAAATTAACCTACTTATACTTAAATCAATAGTTTAAGTATAAGTTTAATTGCATTTTGATCATTTCAGACATGTATAGAGAGATGAGCAATTTGTCACCTTGTTTCAGTTCTCGAACTTTAAGCACACATCCTTTGCACTGTTCATCTAATGTCACAATTTTCACATTTACATCCCTTTAGCTGGCAACCTCCACCCAAAGACATAGTGCTAAAATTCTATGCAGTGTGTCTAAGCACACAAGGATGTTGTCATGGTTTGTATATGATTGGCCCAGGAATTGACCCTATTAGGAGGTGTGGCCTTGTTGGAGTAGGTGTGTCACTGTGGGTGTGGGCTTAAGACCCTCATCCTAGTTGCCTGGAAGCCAGTCTTCTACTAGCAGCCTTCAGATGAAGATGTAGAACTCTCAGCAGGAGGCTGCACCATATCTGCCTGGATGCTGCCATGTTTCTGCCTTGATGACAATGGACTGACCCTCTGACTCTGTAAGCCAGCCCCAATTAAATGTCTTTCATAAAACTTACATTGGTCATGGTGTCTCTTCACAGCAATGAAACCCTAATTAAGACAGATGTGTTAATGCTGTGTCTTATTCAAATTTTAAAGAGTGTGTGTAGTGTGTGTGTGTGTGTGTGTGTGTGTGTGTGTATGAGAGAGAGAGAGAGAGAGAGAGAGAGAGAGAGAGAGAGAGAGAGAGAGTGTTAGAGTCTTGTGGAGGTTGAAGGCAACTTTCAGGAGTTGGCTCTCACCTTCTACCTTCTTTGGGACAGGTAGTTAGTTCCCAGGCTAGCTGGCCTACAAGCTTCCAGACCATTCTGTCTCTGCCTCTTACCATCATAGAAATGCCGGATCACAGATTCAAGGTACCAATCTGGCTTTTAAAACACTTTTTATGGGATAAAATATCTTTTCACAGTTTAGAAATTGTTAAAAAAAATACACAGTGCTCCAGAAGCTGAATGACACACAGTAAGGTAGGACTGTTACTACTCTTTCTGTATACTGTGCTTCAATAATTCAGCCAAGAATAAACTTGCTATGTAAAGCTGGGCGTGGTGGCGCACGCCTGTAATCCTAGCACTTGGGAGGCAGAGGCACGCGGATTTCTGAGTTCGAGGCCAGCCTGGTCTACAGAGTGAGTTCCAGGACAGCCAGGGCTGCACAGAGAAACCCTGTCTCGAAAAACCAAAAAAAAAAAAAAAAAAAAAAAAAAAACTTGCTATGTGTGCAGTCATACTTTCGTTTATTCATGTTGTATACTACCAAGGAAAATTCTTGGGGTATATAATTAAAAAGTATGTATAACAATTCTTATGTGCATAACTCTTTTCATGCTAAATGCATATATGTATGTACACACACACACACACACACACACACACACACATGAATACTTATGCTTAGTAGGGAGCTGTCTTGCTATACTTTTAAAGCATTTATTCTAATTCAGCTCCTCTGAACCATTACTATAACAAATGTTGTTTTCACAGGAAAGGCCTTCAAACTTTTAGATTTATTTTTAATTGTGTGTGTGCATGCATGCATGCATGTGTAGTTATGTGCATGTGAGTGCAGGTGCTCTCAGAGACCAAAGGCACTAGCTACTCCTGGAGTTAGTCATGAACCAGTTAATGTTGTTGCTGGTATCAAACTTTGGTCTTCTGGAAAACTCATGGCACTCTTTGTTTTTTTTTTTTTGTTTGTTTGTTTGGTTTTTTTTGTTGTTTGTTTTTTTGGTTTTTCGAGACAGGGTTTCTCTGTGTAGTCCTGGCTGTCCTGGAACTCACTCTGTAGACCAGGCTGGCCTCGAACTCAGAAATCCACCTGCCTCTGCCTCCCAAGTGCTGGGATTACAGGCGTGCACCACCACGCCCGGCTCGACTCATGGCATTCTTAACCACTGGGCCATCTCTCTAGCCCAAGCCTTCTCACTATTATATTAGCCTGAAATCCTCTCAAGGGTGGGTGGTACCATCACAAGTCCTTTATATGACTTGATTTATAGTCCCTTCCCCATTCTAGTTCTTTAAACACATTATCAGTTTGCTTGGATTTTTAAAACATTCTTCTCGCATAAACATTTTTTTTTTTTTTTTGGTTTTTCGAGACAGGGTTTCTCTGTGTAGCCCTGGCTGTCCTGGAACTTACTCTGTAGACCAGGCTGGCCTCGAACTCAGAAATCCGCCTGCCTCTGCCTCCCAAGCGCTGGGATTACAGGCGTGTGCCACCATGCCCGGCGGTTCGCATAAACATTTTAACTGCATTTCCCTCCTCCCACTCCTCTTAGTCCCCCTCCTTTACCCCATGAGCCCCCCTCACCCCCAGATTTGTTTGGAAATTTTAAATTGAGGCTTTCTAATGAATGCAATATGGGTGGAGAGCTGGCTCAGCACTTAACAATTCTCATGGCTATTCCAGAAGGCCTGAGCTCAATTTCCAGGATTCAAATGGGACAGCTAGCTCATAAGCAAGCTCTTGTAACTCCTAACTCTAGGGGATCTTACTGCTGGGCTCAGAAGGCACTATCCACTCCTGTATACACATAATCACAAATGAAAATAAATCTTGAAAAATAAATAAAATCTTCTAAAATTACATGTACTGATTTATTCTTTGTGTCTTTGTGTATATTTTGGTATTCATGTGGAGGTCAAAAAACAACTTAAAGTTGTTCTTTATAAGTTCTATATCAGTATAAGGAGGTGTGTCTAATTTAATAAGATCAAAAAAAGAATCTTGTCAGTTGTGAATGGGCTCAATTTTAAGATATAAAATTTAATAGAAGTATACATATTTCTCTATATGTGTGTGTATATATATATATATATATATATATATATATATATATATATTCTGTAAGAACCTATCTGTCTATGCATCTATCTATCTATCTATCTATCTATCTATCTATGTTCTTTTAAAGGTTCCAAGAAGGATTTATGTGAGGAAAACAATTGAGTATCGGTTAAATACATTCTTAGTAAGGTTCAGTTTTCAGTGGCTATCATTATTTTAATACCATATCTATTGCATCATGTTTAGAGCTCATCCACCCTTGACATTTGTGTTTTTAGGGTCCCATCGTGATGTGTTTCTGTCTTTCTTGGACCACTTACAGCGTGGCAAGGGTCGTTATCATCGGTACTGCTGACTTTGTCCTCTTGAAGAATATCTTGCAGGCGAAGAAATTCGGCGTGGCTAGAGAAAAGTGTCATAATAATAAATATACTGGAGTTTTGTCTCAACACCAGACTTCATGCAATCCAGAAACCCACATACTTATCTGTTACTTAAAGTAAAATCAGGGGCTAAAAACCAAATAAATGATTGAATAACTATGATTTACTTCAGAAAAATGCCTGGAACAGATATAAAAGCTGAAGGGTGTCACCTGGAACAGCTCTTTACTATATACATTAGAGAACTGAAATGGTGAGGTGCATCTATGTTTGACTATACTTTGTTGTGGTTAAATTGCCCTAAACATTGTTGCACTTATTTTGTTCCCTAAATACTTTTCTTTAAAAAGCTTCAGTTTTGGAATTCTATCCAGTTTGTTCTTGTTTTTAGTGAGGTCACAATCACTTGCCTAATTTTGATTCCCAATATTCCTAACAGAAACAGATTTGTCAGTGGTCACTAAATGATTTAACTATATTGAGATTTTTGACCCTAGACCATTCACAGTGGAGAATGTGTGCTTTTCAGGGCAGTCTAGACCAAGATTCTACAAGGAGCTATTGCTGTGTTTGTGCTCCCACCGTCTGTTTTCATGAAATAAATAGGCTACATTTTCTCCTAGAGTTTCTGGGAATTCAGTTATCAGTTCTCAGGGACACTGTGCCTCATTCAGTAGCCTTAGCAACTAGAATGGACCTGGCCTTGGGAACATCCCCCATGAAAACTGAGTACAAAAGATAAAGTGCTATCTACCATGTTCATAACAAGGGCTTCAGAACACTGTGAGAAATAAAAATCCTAAGAAAACATTTTAGCCTTATTGCAGCAACACTTTTTTTTTTTAAAGTCACAGCAAGTTACCAGTTTCAATCCATGAGAAGACCAAAGGCTCTTTTCTTTTGGGGGAAAAATATGTGATAGATTCTCAACTACTACTGCAGGATATCTCATGGAAGTGTACATTTCTGTGCTGTGCATCAAATCATGCAGAAAGGTCATGCAGGGTATACTTCTTGTTCACTTGGGTGACCATTGTTTTTTGGTTTTTTTGTTTTTTGAGACAGGGTTTCTCTGTGTAGCCCTGGCTGTCCTGGCACTCACTCTGTAGACCAGGCTGGCCTCGAACTCAGAGATCTACCTGCCTCTGCCTCCCAAGAGCTGGGATTACAGGCGTGCGCCAAAACTGCCAGGCAGACCATTGTTCATGTGAATAAAGTGTTGCACAACTTACCCCATTGGCTCATCTTCCTGCTCATTGGTGTCATCACCTGTAATCATGAAAAATGTGAAAATGCAGATATGAAGCAAAGGGTGGTAGAAAGGAGAAGTTGGGTTGGAAGGTCTCTTGGGCTGAAACTGTTGGGGGGCAGGAGCCCCTACATGCTCAATGATATTATAGAAGCTGAATACAACAGAGATTTTTGTTTACAACCTATGGAACAGTTGGAGATTGGACCTTTAAGAAAATAAAAGGAAAAAAATTTAAAAGTTGTCTTTTACTACCTTTTTAGTGTTTTAAATGTTGTATTTATACATACCAAGAAAAATAGTATTTTTGTTTATTGTTTTGACTATATGTGAGTAAACTTGGAAAAAAAATCTCTTCAGCCATAAATTAATTTCAGCATATTTAGCACTTTTTCAAACATGTTAGATTCTTGAGACAGGTGAAGAAAAATGAGCTTAAAATGGGGATGCATAACAAAAGAGCCTGAGCTCTGCAGGCCTGGCCCACTCCAGTCAGAGAAGCTTCTGTGCTGATGGGAGAGCACACGCAGGCTGCTAGAGCTCATTCACTTTTGTTTAAAAAAAAAAAAGACCTAGACTGTCAAAGCATAAATAAAAACCAAAACAACAACAACAACAGAACCAAAAAAATATCAAGGTGGGGTGGGCTCCAATGTGGAATACTTGCCCAGAGCAGAGGAAGGCCTACGCTTGATTCCCAGAACTGTGAAAGAAACAAGAGAGAATAAAAAGGCAAACAGGATTAAAACATACACAGACTCAAATGCAAATAAAACTTGAATTTACCATGTTAGAAGTCAAAGCACTTTGAAACTATCCTCACAGGTATTATTCCATGTTTTAGGAGGTACAGGAACAAGAATGTACAGATTTTAGGGGCTGTTATGGGGGAAGGTTAAGCAACTTTATTGGGTCTTTTGTTTGTTTTGAGGTAGGGTCTCACTGTATAAAGCTGGCCTGGAGTCCTCTATGTAGAACAGGCTAGCTTCAGACTCAGAGAGATCTGCCTACCTCTGCCTTCCGAGGGGCTAGCATTAACGATATATGCTACCACATCTAGTTCACTTTCTGTTTCGTGTTTTGTTTTGTTTCTTCATTGCAGGGTTTCTCTGTGTAGTCCTGGCTCTCCCGGAGCTCACTATATAGACCAGGATGGCCTTGAATTTAGCAATCCATTTGCCTCTGCCTCCTGAATACTGAGATTAAGAGCATGCACCACCACTGCCAAGCTTCCTTCTTTCTTTTTTTTTTGGGGGGGGGGAGGGGAGGGGAGGGGAGTTGTTTTTTTTTTTTTTTTTTTTTTTTTTTTTTTTTTTTTTTTTTTGGTTTTTCGAGACAGGGTTTCTCTGTGTAGTCCTGGCTGTCCTGGAACTCACTCTGTAGACCAGGCTGGCCTCGAACTCAGAAATCCGCCTGCCTCTGCCTCCCAAGTGCTGGGATTACAGGCGTGAGCCACCACGCCCGGCAGTTGTTTCTTTTCGAAACAGGGTTTCTCTGTGTAGCCCTGGCTGTCCTGGAACTCACTTTGTAAACCAGGCTGGCCTCGAACTCAGAAATCTGCCTGCCTCTGCCTCCCAAGTGCCGGGATTAGCCCGGCCCCTTTTACTTTCTTAAGGAGAAAAAAAATGAATCCAAAGTATATGTTAGATGTCTTAGTTTATAGGGTTTTGTTGTTGTTCTTGAGTAGGTCCTTCAATTTGATCTAGGGGCAATACCAGGTGACCCACATTTGAGGAGAATGCAGAAAGTGGATGGTAACTGCCTGCTCACACTGGAACAGTCTAATCTATAATGACAATCCTTTCCAACAGTACCCCACCTGTAGGCCCACATGGTTTGCTAAGTAATGCTGATTTAGTTCATTCGTAAAAGTTTGTGTTTTTCAACATTCTGGTTTCCTCCAGTTAAAGAGAATCTCTGGTTTAGTTTGACAGCTTTGGAGAAAACTAAGGATTGTACAATGATATTACTTAGCAAGGGAGAGGTGGCATGAGAAATGAAAAACCTGGGGAGACAGGAGATGGCTTCCCCTTTGCTCCTGGGGAATTTGAAAGCAACAGTGCCCCTGGACTCATGCCCACAGGAGTCACTTTCCTCTTTTCGGTAACTATAAAAAAGTAAGTAAGTCTTTACCTTTGAAAAGCCAGCGTTCTTCGTCTTCGAGTTCCGGGAGGTCCACTGCACTGCATTCTGCTTCGGAGGTCTCAGGGCTTGGCTTTTCAGACATAGCTCCGAGATTCGGCTCCTGTTGGGGGAGACCTGTTGGTGAAGCTGATACCCAAGTCTAGGTGGGTGCTGTGAATAAAAGCCTGTGGGTTTGGGCCAGAGCTTCAAGTTTTCATCACAGCCCGAGATGGGGTGTTTGTGATGGGGTGGGGTCAAGGTGAAGGGGCGGAGTCTGGAGAGCCCCGGGTGTTGGGAATGGGTAGAACCAGAGAATGACACACCTCTTCTGTAGGATCCCAAGTGCCTATCTTCCATGGAGGTCTTAGAAAACACTGACCTCTACATTTTCCTTCAGCGAAGGTAGAAGTATTAAGGAAACCTCTGTGATCTAGTGAGTACTGGGACCAGGGAGTAGGTCCTGTGTATTTCCTTTTACTGGATCAGGTACCAGATCTTCCATCTGTGGAGCTTGTCCTTCCCAATCTGCCCTTCCAGTTTCCAGCACTTGCATAGAACAGGAGGCTGGGTGGGATCAGCTGGCAGTGGTGAAGGAAGGGTCCAGCAGTTGGGAACCAGTAGGTGGGAGGTAAGGCCTGGAGGTGAGGAAATGGGCTAGGAGCAGGCGGGGAGTTCTGTGGAGGCGGAGTATAAGAGAATTTCATTGTACCTTATACCCCCATCCTCTAAGGGCATGGAACAAACGAGTCTGGGTTCTCTCCCTGCTGGGGTGGAAATGCTTAAGAGTATCTGAGCGAAGGCTGGGTGTAGGAGGCATTCTTACACCCTTCCTTGCACTGTGTCAGATACTGGAACTCCCAGAGCTAGACTTTCCTTATCTACTAACAGGCACAGACTGTTAGTTCCCAGCAGTATTCAAGGAGCACAGATGGTGGGGGTGGGCATGAGGCTGGAACCAGCGCCATAATGGGTGTGGCTCGTGGCAGGAGCTGTGAGGCTATGTGGGGTAAGATGGTGATGGGCAGAGAGGTGGGGCGGGAACTAGAGAATGCCACACTTTGGTAGTACCTACCAAATGTGCTTCCCCATTAGAGGGCTTAGAACAAAGACACTCACTGCTAGGTTTCAGCTCGATAGGAAGCAGCAAGAAAATGACTGATCTAGTTAAGGCTTGGAGGTGGGCTAAGTTCTTCCTTTTAATGCATTAAATATTGAGCCCTCCTACCTTACAAAGGCAGCAAGAACTCACTGTACAATTGGACTGGATTTTTTCCAGCGGATCTGCAATGAGCATCAGATTTCCAAGCCGTCCTTGTGGAGTACTTAAGGTGGGGGGAATGAACAGCAGGGCATGGTGCATGGTGGTGCATATGCCTGGGGGACAGGAAAGTGACATGGTATGCTGGAGCGGGGGCAGTGTGATGTTAGAAGAGACTGTCACACCTTTGTTGCAGCAGGCTAAAAGCTCATCCCTGCTCTCTGAGGGATGATACTAGAAAACATGTCTGTGCTCTGGAGAATGTTTTCTTGACAAAGTCTCAGTATGTAACTCTGACCTGAATTCACTATATATATCAGACTGGCCCCAACTCACAGAGATCCACTAGCCTGCCTCTGGCCTCCCCTAGTATTGTCATTAAAGGAGTGGACTACTGCACTGTCCTCTGGTTACTATTTTGTGAGGAGACAGCCGTTCCTGTGCTTTTCCTTATATTGGGTCAGGTAGTGGAATGCCTTATTTTGTAAAGATGGCAAGACCTCACTGTAGAGTACAACTCTCTTTCCCAGAGATCAGAGCAGACCTAATTTAGATTTCCCAGCAGACATTGTAGAGCCCAGAAGGTAGGCTCAGGGTCATCTGGGTTCTGGGAGAGGAGTAGGGGAGGTTAGTATGGGGGAGGTTGGGAGTTTAGGGAGAGAGAAAGTCACATCTTTGTATTATCATAAACTCCCATCCATACTGGAACACTTAAAAAATACTAGCTCAGCTGGGCATGGTGGCACACGCCTGTAATCCCAGCACTTGGGAGGCAGAGGCAGGTGGATTTCTGAGTTCGAGGCCAGCCTGGTCTGAGTGAGTTCCAGGACAGCCAGGACTACACAGAGAAACCCTGTCTCAAAAAACAAAACAAAACAAAAAACCAACAAAACAAAACAAAACAAAAAACAACAACAGAAAATACTACCTCCTAGATTCTCCCTCAGCTAGGATGGAGACACAAAACAAATATCTGGATCTAGTTAATACTAGGGAGGAGAGGGACTGGACCTCCGCTGGGGAGCCTGACTACCCTTCCAAACCTACATCCCAGACCACCATCTCCAAGTGTGCCTAAGGCGGTGGGGAGGGGGAGGTCAAGTGTGTGTGAAGGGGCCAGGCGCGGAGCATAGGACTAGAGAATGTCAGGCCTTTAAAGTATCCGAAGGCTCACTCACCTTCACCCGAGGACCCAGAAAACAGTGATGCTCCCTCTCCCTCACCTAGATTGCAAGTGCTAAGAAAACAGGACTTTTTAGTCATTGCTGCTGGGGGGGGGGATGGCGATTTGGATCTATAGCCCTTCTTCCACTAGATTAAGTACTGGGCCTCTCCTCTTTATAAAGATCTTATAACCTTATTGGGGATATTGATTGTCTTTTTAAACCAAACAGAACTAAGCCAAACAGAATGAAGCCAAGCCACCTAAGCTAACCTTGACTTATCTTACCATTTGATTTTGAAATAGTGCTTGAGGGACTGGGGTGCAGTGGAGGGAGACAGAAGGGAGGGTGTGTCTGGGAATGGGGGGTGAGGGTAGCATGGGGTTTCTAGGAAGGTAAGAATAGAAAAAGTCACATGTCTGTCACATCCTGAATGTTCATTGTGGTTGGAGAGCCTAGAAAATATTGATGTCTAAGTTCTCTCTGTTAGGATGGAACTGTCTGGGACCCAGTTAATGTTAAGGGGTTGATTCTCTCGATTCACTGGGCTTTCTAACAGACCTCTTTATGCCTTCTAAAGGTGCTGAGACTTCACTTGTGAGCCTGGTTTTCCTTCCCATGGACCTGTACAGACAATTAGATTTCCTAGCTCTACTCATGGGGCATTTAAGGTGGGCTATGAATCTGGTTGGAGGGTGGGATGTGAATCAAGAGGGTGCAGGTAGAGGTGTATATGATAAGAGAATGTCAGACCTCTATAGTCTCCTAAAGGTCCATTGACTATTTTGTCACATCACTATTGGAAAATTGAAAAATATGCTGGTGCCTAGTCTCCCCCAGCTAGGATGGAAAGCTAAGATGTCTGTGATCTAGTTCATGTATATCTGTATCTGTATACACACGTTAACTGCTTGCTTCCCATAGGCAGACGTTTCTACAGTCTTTTCCTAGGCAGCCATTTCTGCAGTCCTTCTGGGTTCTAGTTTGCTTTCTATTGATAAGCAGCTTAAGAAGTGTTTTAGGGTTTCTATTGTGATAAAGCAGTATGGCTAACAATAACTTGGGGAAGAGAGGTTTTATTTCCCCTTAAATTCTCAGGTAGGTCACTCTCAGTGAAGGGAGTCAGAGTAAGACTCTAGGCAAAACTCTGGAGGCCGAAGCCCTGGAGGCCGCTCAGCGGCTGACTCCCTTGACTTGCTCAGCCTGCTTTCTGATGGAACCCAGGACCACATGGCCAGGGAGTCAAGGCCCACTATGGGCTGGGCCCTCTTACAGCAATCAACCAAAACCAACTTGGGGAGGAAAGGGTTTATATTTACCTTACTGTGTATAGTCCAACATGAAGAAAGCCAGGGCAGAATCTTAAGGCTGGAGGGATGGATCCTGGAAGAAGGAACTAAAGCAGAGACCACAGATAAATGCTTCTTACTGGCTTGTGCAACTTTTTTTTTTTTTGTACAATCCAGAACCCCTTGCCTAGGGGTGATACAGCTCAGGGGACCTCCTACCTGTCCTAGAGAAGCAAGCACCATTCACAGTGAGCTAGGTCCTCCCACATCAATTATTAAACAAGAAAATGCCCCAGATTGGCCTATAGGCCAATCTGATGGGAGGTTTTCTCAACTGAGGTTCCCTTTTCCTAGATGACCCTGCCGTATGTCAGATTGGCCAGAAATTGCCCAATACATGCCCTCCCTTCAGTCTTTGAGAGCTGAGTGCCTTGCCCCCACATGACCTCTCACTTCTGCTGCTCCTCAGGAGGGGAGTTTCCTTCTCCCATTTCCCTTTAGTCTCTTGTTTTTTATGTTTCTGGTTTTGTTGAGACAGGGTTTTACTACGTAGTCCTTGCTGGCCAGGAACTTGATATGTAGACGAGGCTGCTTCTGCCTCCTAAATGCTTGGATTAAAGACATGCACCACCATATCTGGCCAGGGTTCTTGTGGAGAAACACAATGGGCACTTACCTTAGTCCAGGACAGTGGCAGGTGTGAAGTGGAGCTAGCCTAAGCCCAAGATAGGCTGTGTGTGCTGTGGATGGACCAGCTGGACAAGTTACAGAACCATTACTGTCTTGGGGACTTGTGTTCATTTTCTTCACCAATTAAAGAATTAAAAGGCAGGAAAAAGAACTCACACATACCAGGCAACAATATTTAACACACTTTATTAAATATAAGTGAAGAAGCGCACACATACACACACTCAGACACACACATGAGAGAGAGAGAGAGAGAGAGAGAGAGAGAGAGAGACAGAGACAGAGACAGAGACAGAGACAGAGACAGAGACAGAGAAACAAAGGAGGTGGTGGTGGAGGGAGAAAAGAGTCCCTGCAGGGCAAGGAAGGAATTTGGAAAGCCAAATTCATTTTTTAAAATCTGGGGCTGGGGGTTTTAAGTGGTTTTTGGTGGCCTGAGATAGAGTCCCTGACCATAGCCTCAGATAACCATGAATTTATGATAATATATGGTAGGTCTCCCTCCCCTACTTTTGAGTTGGTCAATTTAAACAAAGAACGGGGAGGTAATAGGCCCAGAGCTTCAGGTAAACATATTAAAGACTATTCTTGAACATATTTGACCCGTCTGATCTAGTTAGTGAGAAAGGAGCCCCTGTTATCAGGAGAAAAAGCCCATCAGGTCTTTGTCTTAGATTATCTTGATTGTTATTAACTGATGCAGGACAGCCCAGCCCATTGTGGCCTGCTCTATCCATGGGCAGGTGGTCCTAGGCTATATAAGAAAGCTAAGTACGAGTCTGTGAGTAAGCCAGTAAGCGCCATTTCTCCATGGATTTTGCATCAAGTTCCTGCTTGAATTCTTACTCTGATATCCCTTAGGCTGTAACCTGAAAGTGTAAGCCAAATAGACCCTTTTCTCTTCTAAGTTGCTTCTTTGGTTATGATAGTTATCATAGCAACAGAATGAAACCAGAACACTTTGCTTATGTTTTCCTGGCCAAAGATTTATCTAGTGTTTGGTACGGCCACTAGCATCCCTGAGACTCATCTATACTGTGATGGTGGGTTGAATGGAACTTTATTGGCTCACCTAACAAGACACTCACGAGGATTGGTCATCCAGTGTCATGAGCCCCATCATGTTTCTTGTATAATATGCTGGACAAGTCCAAGACACAGTGGGAGAACCGCTTTTCCCACCAAATACATTAGGAATGGATGTGTGTGTGTGTGTGTGTGTGTGTGTGTGTGTGTATATATATATATATATATATATATATATATATATATATATATTTGGTTTTTCAAGTCAGGGTTTCTCTGTGTAGTCCTGGCTGTCCTGGAACTCACTCTGTAGACCGGGCTGGCCTCGAACTCAGAAATCCACCTGCCTTTGCCTCCCAAGTGCTGGGATTACAGGCGTGCTCCACCAAGGCCCAGCAAGATATTTTTTTAAAATGTATATTGATGGTGCTAGAGAGATGGCTCGTTGGTCAAGAGCACTGTTTATTTTTCCAGTGGTCCTGAGCTCAATTCCCAGCAAACATCTGTAATGGGATCCTATGCCCTTTTTTGGTGTCTCAGAAAACAGCCACAATGTACTCATATACATAAATAATAAACAAATCGTTAAAAAAAGCAATGAATTAAGCACTCTAAAAGGTCCTATATACCATGCTCAAAAGTTTGACTAAGTCAAATACAATGAGTATTTAAGGTGTCTTAGGATATAATTAGGTGGGATTACAAAATTTTGTTAAATGATATGCATATTTTGCTTTTAAAAAAGGAACTGGACAATGCCATACTCATTCCTAAGAGTCCCTTTTCTCCTACTAAGATAAAAAGGTAAGATTTGGTATGTCTGTAAGGCAAAATGATGTTTCCTAACAGGCCTTGACCTTTTATTTACATCACCATTATTATTAAAATTTGGTAAAAATCTGAGTTCAAAGGCCAGTCTAGTCTACAGAGTGAGTTCCAGGACAGCCTCAAAAAACCAAACAAAATAAAATAATAAAAATAGCCGGGCATGGTGGCGCACGCCTGTAATCCCAGCACTTTGGAGGCAGAGGCAGGTGGATTTCTGAGTTCGAGGCCAGCCTGGTCTACAGAGTGAGTTCCAGGACAGCCAGGACTACACAGAGAAACCCTGTCTCGAAAACCCAAAAATAATAATAATGATAATAATAATAAATAAAATAAAAATAAATAAAATAAAAATCAGATTTATTCATTTTATTTTATGTGTTTTGCGTTCATGTATGTCTATGTACCATATGATAGCTTGGTGCTTGAGGAGGTCAGAATAAAACATCAGATCCCCTGGAACTGGATTTACAGTTGGCTGTGAGCCACCCAGTGGGTGCTGGGAATGGAACCCAGCTCCTCTGAAAGTCAGGGCTCTTAAATACTAGGCCAGCTCAACAGCCTGATATATATTTAGCTTCCTTTATAGTTATTTCTTACCCACCTCAGTTCCTGATCCAATATACTTGTGACTATTAGATAAAAAACCATTTGGGATGTATTAACTTAACAAACCCCCAATTTCCATGACCCAAAACATCAAATAACATTTGAGGCTTATAACTAAGATTTCTCCGATTGCCTGTAACCTGTTATCTCCACCAATGTGTTTAAGAAGTGCTTTGATATGTAACTTTCTTCTTCCTGGGCTGCGATCACTTATACTTGGCTCCAGAATAAGTTCTGTCTTATCTTTGAGGTGAGAGTGGTATTTTTGTGTTAACAATTATAACAGCACAAACAGGCTAAGGGATTCTGATACTACATTCACTATAGATATTGATATTCTAGGTTTGAACTCTGCCCCTTTCTAGACATCACTTAGTTTACTCACTTAGCACATTGGGGTGTTGGGGAAAAAAATCAGTTAACCTGTACATCAGAATTACCTGGCCGGGGTGGGAAAAGGGGGAGAGCTAAAAACACAGATGCCTGATCTCTACATCATAAAGGTTCTGTTTTGGGATAGGTCTCAAATACCAAAGTTTATTACTTTCCCCAATTAGATCTCACAAGGTAGGGATGAAAACACTGAACTGTATGGGAGTCTATCAGTTGGCCCTTTGGGGAAAGGCCATTTTAAAGATAAACAAGCTATGTTTAAGATTCACAAAAGCTTTGGGGACAGATTAGAAACTAGAAGAAATAGTGGAAGCGGCTAGGGTATAGATTAGTGTGTAGAGTGCTTGCTCATTTAGGCCCACTCTTACATTTGATAACCTGGGAAAGTAAGCTTACATAAATCAACTTTGCCCATATGGGCTTTGATAGGCGCACGCCTTTATAATCCCGGCACTTGGGAGGCAGAGGCAGGCAGATTTCTGAGTTCGAGGCCAGCCTGGTCTACAGAGTGAGTTCCAGGACAGCCAGTGCTACACAGAGAAACCCTGTCTCGAAAAAAACCAAATCCAACCTTCCCCCCACCCCACCCCACCCCCCCCAAAAAAAAAGAAAAGAAAAAGAAAGAAAAAAAGAAATCTAGCTATAAAGTGAGTTCAAAGCCAGCCTGGGATACATGAGACTTGGGACCAGGGTGGAAGAGAGCCAGAGCACAGAGGCCTGCCCTTGGGGACTGGGGTAAACACTGCTACATCGAGCAAGTATGTGGTGAAAAGATGGAAGTGAAACAGGGCCGTTAGTGTACTGTGAAGAGAGGTAGAACTAGGAGGAACAGCCTTAAGTGAGAGGCTTGCACAACCACCATGATGTCTGGCCTGTGCTGCCTTCAAAGACCATGTCTGCTTCTGTGGCCTTATTGCAGCAGGCATCAGTGTCAATGACCATGGCCCATGTTACCACCAAAGGCCACCGGGGAGTCTGTGGTCTGCGACGCCATCTGACAAAATGTTGGTATTTGGTTACCTAGCCGGGCCCCATCCCTTGCTCGCTGAGGCACCTGGGAAAGGTTGCCCCGCCCCAGTGGGGAGGGGAAGTGCAGGAAAGATGGCCCCGCCCCTTGTGTACTGAGGCACCTTCAAGAGCAGGTCCCGACCTTTGTGCGCTGAGGTACCTGGGAGAGCTGGTTCCGCCCCTTGCTCGCTGAGGCACCTGGGAGAGCTGGTCCCGACCTTGTGCGCAGAGGTACCTGAGCGAGCTGGTCCCGCCCCTTGTGCGCTGAGGCACCTGGGAGAGCTGGTCCCGCCCCTTGCCCTTTGAGGTACCTGAGCAAGCTGGTCCCGCCTCTTGTGCGCTGAGGCACCTGGGAGAGCTGGTCCCGCCCCTTGCCCGCTGAGGCACCTGGGAGAGCTGGTCCCGCCCCTTGCCCGCTGAGGCACCTGGGAGAGCTGGTCCCGCCCCTTGCCCTCTGAGGTACCTGAGCAAGCTGGTCCCGCCTCTTGAGCGCTGAGGCACCTGGGAGAGCTGGTCCCGCCCCTTGCCCGCTGAGGCACCTGGGAGAGTGGGTCCCGCCCCTTGCCCGCTGAGGCACCTGGGAGAGTGGGTCCCGCCCCTTGCGCGCTGAGGCACCTGGGAGAGCTGGTCCCGCCCCTTGCACGCTGAGGCACCTGGGAGAGCTGGTCCCGCCCCTTGCACGCTGAGACACCTGGGGTCGGAGGCTCCGCCCCTTGCCTTGGCAATGATGGAGGGTTGGCCGACTGGCCAGTTCAGCTAGCACTGAGGCCCAGATCCAGGGCTTTAAGTTGGTCCACCCCAACACACACCCCATCTATGAACGGCTGCAGCACTTGCAGGGGCTGATCTGCAGAACCCAAACTGCAGAGTCTGTGACACAGGCTAACGGCAGGATATCCTAGAGAAGTCTCTGTGAGGGTCTGGTATTGAGAGTGTAGCAGGAGCCAGAGGCCTCGAACCGGACCAATGACTCACTGCAATAAACATTCGCAAGTTAAGATGTGTGGGCAAAAGCCGGGCGTGGTGGCGCACGCCTGTAATCCCAGCACTTGGGAGGCAGAGGCAGGCGGATTTCTGAGTTTGAGGCCAGCCTGGTCTACAGAGTGAGTTCCAGGACAGCCAGGGCTACACAGAGGAAACCCTGTCTCAAAAAAAACCACCCCCCAAAAAAAAAAAAACCCCAAAAAGATGTGTGAGCAAAAGGGCATAGCTTCCACTGAAAAAAAATTTTTTTATTTTAAAGTATTTTTTTGTGGGGGGAGGGGAGGTTGCTAGAGCGGAGGGTTGATTCGGAGGGACGCAGAGATGAGTATAGGATTGGGGTGCATAATGTGAAATTCACAAAGAATAAAAAGGGAAGGCCGGGTGTGGTGGTGGTGGTGGTGCACGCCTGTAATCCCAGCACTTGGGAGGCAGAGGCAGGCAGAATTCTGAGTTGGAGGCCAGCCTGGTCTACAGAGGGAGTTCCAGGACAGCCAGGGCTACACAGAGAAACCCTGTATGGGGGGGGGGAAGAATAAAAAGGGAAAAGGAGGCGAATCCAGAGAAAAAGCAGGAAGTGGGAGGATAAATAACCGGGTATCTTTTTTTATTGGCTCTCCATTTTACTTCCTGTTATTCATCAACTGGCTCACAAGTTTACCTTCACAAAAGCTCTCAATTTGCAATTCACTTTCTATGTAATACCACCCCACCCCCCTTGGAGATGCGATCTCACCATCTAACTCTTGCTGTTCCAGAACATGCTATGTATACCAGGCTACCCTGAAACTCACAGAGATCTGAGTTTATGCCTCCTTAGTGCTAGGATTAAAGTCCTGTGTCACCATGATCTCTTTTAAGAAAGAAACATGTGGGCTGGAGAGATGGCTCAGTGGTTAAGAGCACTAACTCCTTTTCCAGAGGTCCTGAGTTCAAATCCCAGCAAACACATGGTGGCTCACAACCATCCTTAATATAATATAACATAATATAACATAACATAATATAACATAATATATATGTGTATATATATGTATACATATATATAATGTATATAATCTTTAAGGAAAAAAGAAACATGTATTTTATTTTGTATCTTTGTAGTTTTTAATCTTGTATAATGTTAGATCTCAAAGGCTTGAATCTATTTGTTTATCTATTAAAAAGAGGACTCAAAAAAAAAAACAAAAAAAAAAGAGGACTCAATGTTGTGAAGGGATGAAGTGGTTAGGAGTTGGTCTGGGGGGAGTATGAGCAAAAAACACTATATAAAATTTTCAAATAATTGACGAAAACATTATATTAGATTAGTGGTCATTTGATTTGTTTTTTTAGCATTGGACAAATTGATTTACCCTAAGCTTCAGCCTGGCTGGAAAGATGGCTTAGTAATTAAGAGCCCTCACCACTCTTCCAAAGGACTGGAGTTGCGCTCCCAGTACCCATGTTGAGCAGCTCAGAACTTCCTGAAACTCCAGCTCTAGGACTGTTTTGTTTTTTTGGTTTTTTTGTTTTTTTTTTTTTTTGTTTTGTTTTGTTTTTGCATTGGACAATTTGGTTTACCTAAGCCTTAGCCTCCCTGGTTCCCCAACATGAAAGTGGGCATAGATGAACTCTAAATTTTAGCCCAGCTCAAATGCTCAAGTACTGTGCTAGGTACGTAGCTGCTTTGTGACTGTCAGAGCTTCGGAGTCCAGAAAGTGGGGAGGATAGAGAGGGAATGGAAGGCTTAGAATTGGCACGCCTGGAGAACGAAGTAAGCTTCACGACGGAGCAAGCAGTTAGGAAGCTCGTTTTCCCTGTCGGGAAGGAGGAATTCCTTATCTTCAAATTAGAGATTGGTATGCCTACTTTACTTACAAATCCCAAGCTTCTGGAGAGTGAGAATTTTTCAGAGAAACCAGAAAGCCTTGAAAATGTTAAAAGCCCTATAGATATGTAAAATGTGATTGGGCTGAGCTCCAGGGAACCGAAAGGCTTGTAAGCAAGATCTCAAAGCATTTCCTCAGTTTGTTGTGTGCCTACCTCTTACAAATTATAAATAAAATACCTAAAAGCAGGGTAGCTTTCTTTTTTAAATTGGATATATTCTTTATTTACATTTCATTTCCCTTTTTCTGGTTCCCTGCCCCCCAAAGGTCCCCTATGCCCTTTTCCCTCCCCGTGTTCCCCCATCTTCTCCTTCCCACTTCCCTGTTCTGGTATTCTCCTATACTGATGCATTGAGCCTTTCCAGATCCAGGGTCCAGGTTTGTGGATATGTGGATTGTGTTTTTGGTGTTCCAAGATTTTAGACATCATACTAAGTGAGGTAACCCAGTCTCAAAAGAATACCCATGGTATGCACTCACTGATAAGTAGCTTCCCCCCACCCCCCCTCCCGAGACAGGGTTTCTCTGTGTAGCCCTGGCTGTCCTGGAACTCACTCTGTAGACCAGGCTGGCCTCGAACTCAGAAATCCACCTGTCTCTGCCTCCCAAGTGCTGGGATTACAGGCGTGTGCCACCACCGCCCGGCACAGGGTAGCTTTTTGAACGCAAGGACTCTTGTCACATGCCGCACCTGGGAGCCCTGCTCCTGTTTGAGAAGTCTCTAAATTGAACCTATTCTTAATCTAACTGCTGACAACTTAGCTAGATTAAACCCTACCATGCCAGTTTAAGTGCTATAATAATATAGATAGAGGAATCTAAAGCATGATTTTTTTCTCTTCTCATGATACCATAATATTTTTTAGTTGTGGTGGTAACACAGGAGTGTTTCCTACTTTCTGAATGAAAAATTGAGATTTGTGGACTGACAAATGTGCTTTTTCTGGAGACACTTGAATAGCAACCCCAAAGCGTCCTGTAATTTTAAAAAATCTGAATGGCTATAATAGGAAACACATTTGCAGAAATAGCATATACCGTCCACAAGTGCTACCTAGGTAACAAATGAGGGAACAGACAATGTTACTGGATATGGACATGCCAGAGGGATTTCTGCTTATAAGGGCTACATCAATTCACAGATGCAAGACAATGGCAGATTCTCTCCGAGAACAGTCTACTAAGGCCATATGCTTCATTTTTCAACATAGTTCCTGCATTCCCAGAGCACCCTTTCTATGTTTACAGAGCTCTATCTGCCTGCACAGATTTGACAGTTGCACACTGTGTGACTAAGAGGTAGGGTATCATCAAGGGGAAGCAAGAAGACCTTTCTGAGTCTCTTAATGGTGGGGTGCTGGAGGTTAACAGATGAGCTTTGCATCTAGGGCACTTAAAGAACTGGTAAAGATGCACCATGTTGCCCTTACAATGTTAAATAATGTGAGCTTAAAAATGGAGACCTGGAAGCCGGGCGTGGTGGCGCACGCCTGTAATCCCAGCACTTGGGAGGCAGAGGCAGGTGGATTTCTGAGTTCCAGGACAGCCTGGTCTACAGAGTGAGTTCCAGGACAGCCAGGGCCACAAAGAGAAACCCTGCCTCAAAAAACAAAAAAACAAAACAAAACAAAAACAAAACAAAAAAACAA
Source organism: Apodemus agrarius (assembly GCA_964023405.1). Classification (NCBI taxonomy): domain Eukaryota; kingdom Metazoa; phylum Chordata; class Mammalia; order Rodentia; family Muridae; genus Apodemus; species Apodemus agrarius. The sequence goes on along the minus strand of OZ030010.1, from coordinate 65,842,804 downwards.
ACAAACAAACAAAAAAAAAATGGAGACCTGGGAAGACATTAAAGAATCGTGAAACTGGGTCACTTGACAGTACAGAAATGGAAGTTCACACTACCTAACTCATCACAGCTAGTAAACAGAAAAACAAGGCTTGAACATTGGGGTTCACAAAGCCCTCAGTCTAGTCTACCACTAAATCATGTAACGATGCCTAAAGTACTTGTTAGTCTTTTGCCAAAGAAGCTAAACAAGAAGGAACACATAATCAAGGATGCTTGAATCTTACTTATAAGGGAGAATAAAATAGTCAGAAGAGGCAGGTGGAGGGAGGGACCTGGGTGGGAGAAGAGATGGGAAGGGAATGAGGGTGAGGGTCAGGACCAGGTATGGGGAGGGACAGGAGGGATGACCAGACTGCCATGAGAAGGAATGGAAATCTGCAGCTGACAGGGGTAGGGAGGTAGGAGGCATCACCAGAGACAAGGGAGGTACCCAAGAATCAATGGGGGTGAACTTAGCTGACTCACAATACTGGGCATATGGAAACTGAAGAGGCCACCTCCCGTAGCCAGGCAGGAACAAACCCCAAAGGAGTGATAGGGACACCAACAAAACTTTCAATCCAAAATTTATCCTGTATCCAAATGCAGGTACAGGGGATGGAGAAGAGACTGAGGAAATGACCAATTAATAACCAAGCCAACTTGAGGCCCATCCCATGGGCAAGCACCAATCCCTAACAGTATTAATGATATTCTGTTGTGCTTGCAGACAGGAGTCTGGCATGGCTGCCCTCTGAAAGGCTCCACCCACCAGCTGACTCAGACAGATGCAGACACCCACAGCCAAACAGTGGATGGAGCTTGGGGACTCTTATGGAAGAATAGGAGGAAGGATTGAGGCCCTGAAGGGGATAGGAAGACCAACAGAGTCAACTGACCCGGATCCTTGGGGCTCTCAGAGTCTGAACCACCAACCAAAGAACATATATGGGCTGGACCTAGGCCTCCCTGCACATGTGTAGCAGATGTGCAGCTTGGTCTTCATGTGGGTCCTGAACAATTGGGGCAGGAGCTATCCCTAAAGCTGCTGCCTGTCTGTGGGATATGTTCTTCTAGCTGGGCTGTCTTGTCTGGCCTCAGTGGGAGAGGAAGCGCCTAGCCCCACAGAGACTTGATATGCCAGGGTCGGGGGATACCCAGGAGGGGCCCCACCCTCTCAGAGAAGGGGAGAGGGAGATGGGGAAGGATTCTGGGAGGGGGTTAGCTGGAAGGGGGCTGTGAGGGGGATGTAAAGTGGATAAGTAAAAAAATAAAAAGTAAAAAATATAACAAGAATAAAAAGGCTTGCTTTACGGGCTGGAGAGATGGCCCAGCAGTTAAGAGCACTGACTGCTCTTCCAGAGGTCCTGAGTTCAATTCCCAGCCACCACATGGTGGCTCACAACCATCTGTAATGGGCTCAGAAGCCCTCTTCTGGAGTGTCTGAAGGCAGCAACAATGTACTCATATACATTAAATGAATAAATAAAATCTAAGGGGAAAAAAAAAGGCTTGCTTTAGCTACACAGAGAAACCCTGTCTGGAAAAACCAAATTAAAAAAAAAAAAAGCTAGCCGGGCATGGTGGCGCATGCCTGTAATCCCAGCACTTGGGAGGCAGAGGCAGGCGGATTTCTGAGTTCGAGGCCAGCCTGGTCTACAGAGTGAGTTCCAGGACAGCCAGGGCTACACAGAGAAACCCTGTCTCGCAAAAACAAAAACAAAAAAAGAAAAAAAAAAGAGCTTGCTTTAATTGTGTGCTTTTTTTTTTTTTTTTTTTTTTTTTTTTTGGCTTTTTCGAGACAGGGTTTTTCTGTGTAGTCCTGGCTGTCCTGGAACTCACTTTGTAGACCAGGCTGGCCTCGAACTCAGAAATCCGCCTGCCTCTGCCTCCCAAGTGCTGGGATTACAGGCGTGCGCCACCACACCCGGCTTTAATTGTGTGCTTTAACTAAGTTGGCTCTGATGATTTGAGTCGGGGGCCTTTCTCCCCCCACGTTTGGGATTAACAGTAAACTTAAACCTTTGAACCAATCCCAGTTTTGGTCTAATTCCTTCTTTCCCAGTTTCCCCTTCTTGGAACAGGAATGCTTACTCCGTGCCATTGTGCTTTGTAGCATGTAACTTGCTCTTCATGTCTTAGAGGGGTGCACTGCTTAGGTAGAGCTGTGTTTTTAGGAGTCTTTGGATTGGACTTTTGAACAATACTGAAACAGTTAAGACTGTAGGGATTTTTAGCCTGGCATGGTGGCGCACGCCTGTAATCCCAGCACTTGGGAGGCAGAGGCAGGCGGATTTCTGAGTTCGAGGCCAGCCTGGTCTACAGAGTGAGTTCCAGGACAGCCAGGGCTATACAGAGAAACCCTGTCTCGGAAAAAAAAAAAAAAAAGACTGTAGGGATTTTTGTAGGCTTCCCCCCCCCTTCGGTTTTTGAGACAGGGTTTCTCTATGTAGCCCTGGCTGTCCTGGAACTCACTCTGTAGACCAGGCTGGCCTCGAACTCAGAAATCCGCCTGCCTCTGCCTCCCAAGTGCTGGGATTACAGGCGGCGCCACCACCGCCCGGCGACTGTAGGGATTTTTATGGACTGAAGGCATCCTGCTTTATTGTTACCCAGCACCCAGGCACATAAAATGGCCGCCACTGACTAGGTATAGTGGCATGGCGCATGCCTGTAATCCAAGCAAGTTGGAAGGTTGAGGCAGAACACGGCCTGTGAGTTTGGAGCTAGCCCGGTCGGTTTCAGGCTACCCTGTGTGTGACTGAGGTCTGGTCACCTTTAAAAGAAGTAACAAGGGCTGGAGAGATGGCTCAGTGGTTAAGAGCACTGACTGCTCTTCCAAAGGTCCTGAGTTCAAATCCCAGCAACCACATGGTGGCTCACAGCCATCTGTAATGAGATCTGATGCCTTCTTCTGGGGTGTCTGCAGACAGCAATGGTGTACTTACATATAATAAATAAATAAATAAATAAATAAATAAATAAATATTTTTTTAAAAAAGGAAGTAACAACAAAACAAAGAGCAGGAACACCCAAAACCAAAAAGAAAAAAATCCCTAAAATAAAAACAAAAAGAAATTTAGGAGCCGGGCGTGGTGGCACATGCCTGTAATCCCAGCACTTGGGAGGCAGAGGCAGGCAGATTTCTGAGTTCGAGGCCAGCCTGGTCTACAGCGTGAGTTCTAGGACAGCCAGGACTACACAGAGAAACCCTGTCTCAAAAAACAAAAACAAAAACAAAAAAAAAAAAGAAAAGAAACAAAACTTAGGTTGTTACTTTTTCTCCATATTTCCAAAGGAACTGAGAATGGAAATTGGTGAAGGAAAATGGGTTTATTTATAATTTGGACAAGGCAGGAAAAGACTATTGTCTCTTATAGCAGTGTCATGTGGAAATTCAGGGTTCTCAGTATGGATTCAATCTTGTTAACAAAAGGATTTAATAAAAGATTCATAGGCAGGCATGGTGGTTCATGCCTTGAACCCAGCACTTGGAAGCCAGAGGCAGATGCATCGCTGTGAGGCCAGCCTGGTCTACATAGGGAGTTTCAGGCCATACAAGGATATATAGTGAGTCAGTGTTCCTTCCACATCTTTCCCCCAAAAGGCTAGACTAAAAAAAAAAAAAATCAAACAACAATGAAACCCCCACAGACTAGCCTCACCGATCATTTTACTAGAATTTGAAAACAAACAAACAAAAAACAGATAGGCAGAAGATGTAAGCTCTCAATCTCAGCAGTTGCCAGGAGGGAGAGGAAAGGGAAGCCCTGATTTTTGGCTTGGGATCCAAGACGGCATGTTCAGTGGTAATGCAGGTTGACGAGAACTTGTGGGATGGTCTCCAGGACTGCCTGGATTAACTCTCTCTCTCTCTCTCTCTCTCTCTCTGTGTGTGTGTGTGTGTGTGTGTGTGTGTGTTTTTCAAGACAGGGTTTCTCTGTGTAGTCCTGGTTGTCCTGGAACTCACTCTGTAGACCAGGCTGGCCTCGAACTCAGAAATCCGCCTGCCTCTGCCTCCCAAGTGCTGGGATTACAGGCGTGTGCCACCACGCCCGGCTCATTTTTTTTAAATTAATGGTTTCCTGTGTATGTGTCAGTGCCTGTGTAAATTTACGTGCACCCCATACCAGTGGTGCCCATGCAGACCAGAGAATATTGGATCTCCTGGACCTTGAGTTACAGGTCGCGGAAGCCACTTGATGTGGGGGCTAGGAACTGAATATTAGAGTCTTTTGCAAGAGCAATAAGCCCTCAACCACTGAACCATCCATCCCTCTAGCCCTGGGTTAACTCTCTCTCTTTTTTTCAAAGTTTTATTTATTTATTATATGTAAATATACTGTAGCTGTCCTCAGACACCCCAGAAGAGGGCCTCGGATGTCATTTCAGATGGTTGTGAGCCACCATGTGGTTGCTGGGATTTGAACTCAGGACCTTCAGAAGAACAGTCAGTGCACTTAACCGCTGAGTCATCTCATCAGCCCCTGGGTTAACTCTTGAGGGTGGAGATGATAGCATGCCATTTTCTAATCTTTGAATATCAATTTCCACCTAGCACCAGAGGCAGAGCTCAGAATCCATTCTTCCCACCTGGAGGAAGTTTAGCTTTCACTTAAAGGAAATCTCCACCTGGGCAAGGGAACTGTAAGTTGTAAGGAGGGTAGTTGTAAGTTGTAAGGGACAGGCACTGGGAGTACAGGTGAAAAGCTGACCGTGCCATAAAGGTCCATTCTCAAGGCTACTAGCCCCTAGCTACCTAGCAGCAGCATTAAACAAATGAACAGAAAGCAACAGGCATGCATACATTAACCCGAGCATGAGGTAAGCTGTTAGAATAGTGGGAACTCTCTTCCTCCACCAGCATGGGGTTCCTGGGCAAGTTTTAATCAGTGGGGCTCCATTATTTTAGAGTTCCTGCTTTATTGTAAGATGGACATAAACCCTTGGAAGTCATCCACACCGATTTTTCTACACCTTTTCAATACATTTGTTTCTATTGTGTTATAGACTATGCATTTTCTCTGTTTTTTTTTTTTTTGTTGTTGTTGTTGTTGTTGTTTTGTTTTCAGACAGGGTTTCTCTGTGTAGCCCTGGCTGTCCTGGAACTCACTCTGTAGACCAGGCTGGCCTCAAACTCAGGAATCCGCCTGTCTCTGCCTACCAAGTGCTGGGATTAAAGGTGTGCGCCACTACTGCCCAGTTTTTCAACTTGCTATTTTCAAATCACGGCTGTCATGGTCAACAACTGCCATTGATGAACTAGGCATGTTTATTTTTATGTGCTGTGTGTGTGTGTGAGTTCATGTGTGCCTACTTAGACTGGGAAGCTGAGCTCTGAACTGCTGAGCCATCTTTCTAACCCTTACTTTGCTATTTTGGATGAATTTTGCAAAGGCATTTTTAAAAACTCTAGTATAACTGGATGTTAACCGCCTGAATACAACTTAAGTAGAAGAAGCTGATAAGGAGTAACTTGCTGGTAAGACTCAAGACTTGCTAGGTGCTTTTTTTTTTTTTTTTTGAAACAGGGTTTCTCTGTATAGCCCTGGCTGTCCTGGAACTCACTCTGTAGACCAGGCTGGCCTCAAACTCAGAAATCCACCTGCCTCTGCCTCCCAGAGTGCTGGGATTACAGGCATGCCCACCACCGCCCGGCTGGCTAGGTGCTTTCATACTTTCACACTCCTTGCTTAAGCATTTACGTTTAGTAAGGTCATTCAAAAACAGCTTTCTACTTAGCCATATGTCAAACACTGCGTACGATGAAGGTTCCCGAAGCCAATAAATGACATGAATTACTTATAGAATCAGACACAATACTACCTAATGGTAGGAGAGGCAATATGCAAAGTATCATCATTAAAAGGAAGCCTCAGGTAATAATGACCTCTACAAAGTGATTTATTATTGTTATCAGTAGTTTCAGGCCTGATTATTAGCCCCAGCTGGCCTGGAACTTGCTATGTAGACCATGCTGGCCTTGAGTTTACCATAATCTTCCTGCTTCAGGCTCTCAAGTGCTGGGATTAGAGGTTTGTGTACTACACCTGGCTTGTTGAGTTATGGTGCTAGATTGTTACCAAAGGGGGATGAGAATACGTTTTGATGATCACCATCATGGTGATGACTTCATAAGGTCTAAACTTGTGTAAAATTAATATAAATTAACTTTATTATACAACATTGTGACCTGGAAATGTAAGCCAAATAAACCCTTTCCTTTCCTCTTTAATCCCAGCACTCCAGAGGCAGAGGCAGGCAGATCTCTTTTTTGTTTGTTTGTTTTTTGTTTTTGTTTGTTTTTCGAGACAGCGTTTCTCTGTGTAGCCCTGGCTGTCCTGGAACTCACTTTGTACACCAGGCTGGCCTTGAACTCAGAAATCCGGGCAGGCAGATCTCTTAGAGGCAGATCTCAGAGAGTTCCAGGGCTACACAGAAAAATCCTGTCTCAGGAAAAAAAAATGTACATTTAAGTGTGTGTGTGTGTGTGTGTGTGTGTGTGTGATGTGAGGCTAGAGGGCAACTTGTGGAAGTTAGATCTCTCCTTCTAACATGTGGGTCCTGGGGATCAAGCTCAGGTCACCAGTCTAGGCAACAAGCCTTTTACCAGCTGAGTTATTGTATTTGCCCCTAAGTAATGATATTATAATGATGAAAACATAAGGAAATTGAGACGGTGTGCCCCAAAACCACACAGTTCAACTCAGTAACATAGATTTGTACTTTATTGGACTTTGCATCCTGAGAATAAAATTGTATCTGACAGGTGGAGGGCGACAGAAGCAGCAGTGGGAGGCTCGGAGGCAGGGAGCCTTCATTTGGCACAGCTGTATATAGGTTGAGTCCTTCCAGGAGAGTCAGTCCTGGACTCAAGGGGGAAGAGGAACTCATTCCACAGGCTACATAACACTACAAGATGCATGAAAGTTCTTGGTTTGACAGACATAGCCACTATTATTCTCTTCTGGTAAAGCTGTCCCGACAGGAATCCTCTGCCAAAATGGAGAAGTTGTTTCATTTTTCCATCAGATTTTTTGAACAATGCCAGCTCTGAGTGTCCTTGCAGTAGAGATTCATACTTGTATGTAATTAGTCCAAGGACAGCAAACTAGCTTGTAGATTATATAATTTCAAACATTTGTAACTTGTTCCAAAGTCCAGGCATTAGAACAATTTTCAACTATTTGCTTACAATAAAAACAGAAAAGCAGGAAAACTACACCAAGATAAAAGCAAATCAAATAAGCAGGAGTAAAAGGACCATCTGAGAACTTATTGCCTTGGTTATCATACAGGCTTAACACACAGAACTACTTCCAGACGCTGAGAAATTGTTACTTAGACTAATGCTATAACATGACACCAGAACACGTTGTACATTTGCAATCCCGTGTGTGTACATGGACGCAACCCATTGAACCAAACCAAAACTGAAGGCAAATTATAATCTGAATTTATAGGTTAATCTAGTCAGTTCTCTCTCTGTCTCTTTCTCTGTCTCTTTCTGTCTCTCTGTCTCTCTCTCTCATTCAGGACTAGGAAGCAATATGTTGAGAGGCCAGATAATTTTACTTCTTTTAAAAAGTGGCTCCCAACATTTTCATTACATGGATCTCTAAATTCCTTCCCCATTTTCAAGTATATATTAAAGTACACTTAAGGACAACTTTCTCATTTCCATTAACTACAAGCACACTTCCATTCACAGCTTTTAAGCAGTGTTGGTAAGCAATGTCTGTAAACACAACAGGAAAGAACACGAGCAAAATGCATGGTGATTCCATGTCTTGTTTGGCTGGTGTAGAAGGCATGTGATAGGTCAGTGTGTGCCCTTCAGTGTTATGTGAATGAATAACTCTTGAGCAAGGCTCAAGGCTACTTTGCATTGCTACTTTTATCTACTCTAACCTGAGGGCCACTAGTTTCCACTCACCTGCTTTCCTCCCTACATCAAGTATTAATATAGTACAATCACTCATGTTTAACGAATAGGGCATTAGCAATAAAAATGACTTGGAAAAAAAATAAGTCATAACACTGTAGGATGTTACTGAGAAAGAAAACAACACAGATTGAAAGTCACATCTATGTAGAAATTATATAATCATGCTATCCACTATTTCTTTTAGTCAGCGTCTAAGCACACAGACACATGAAAAAGACCCTCAATTCCCCTGTGAGGTAGGTCCACATTATTGTCCCCACTTCAGCAATGGGGACATGAGGTACAGAGGAATTAAGCAGCAGAGCTAAGAATTAAACCAGAAGTGACTTGGGTTTGAACTCTATGCCATTTTCCTTTCCACCAAATGTTCTAAGTCCCTTCAGATAGATCTTTTGGTGAGTAGGGAACTTGGTGAGACACTGAAGCAGATGTGAAATTGAGTCTGCAACTCCTCACACAGTCTAAGTGGATACCATTGTCACACCTGATACCAACGGCACAGACAGATTCCACATGGCAAACCAGAGATCCCAGCCCTTCTTTCCTAGGGAAACTACATTCACTTTTATCAGCACAGAGGGAATAAGGTCTACCAGGCAATGGGTTCCTTGAGTGTGTTTTTACTAACGCATCAACTAGCAGCCAGCCAGCAAAGTGAACTCAAACTGTGTGCAAGGCACTGTGAGTTTCCACCAAGTGCAGATCTGAAAAGAACCATTCCCACACTGCACAGCAAAGATGGTCTGTGGCCTCTCAGAACCACAGAATGGTAGCTAACCTCTCATTTTCTGTCCAGCTCAAGGTTCAATTCTCTACTTTTACAGAGGAAAACACTGACACATATTTGGACCACTTGCCTGGGGGCCACACTATTAGATAGATTGTTTCTTCATTAAGTCTGACTTTGACAAAATTCACAGAAAATGGAACATATTCTCAGGCTGCCATCATCAAAATAAAAAGGCTGGCTCAGAATCAGGTGAGAGGAAAAGCTGGAGCAAGATAAGAACCACACACATACACACACACATATATATATATGTACATATATACACATACACACTCACATATGAAAGGATATACTTATGGATACCCTTCAGTTATTTTTAGCTCACAAAGTATATGAGCAAGTATTAATAAACTTATTCTTTACCATGAAAAATTTCCCAACAGTTCACCATTCAAGGGAACCTGAATGATTTGATAGTTGTAAAATAGACCTTTTTTTTTTTAAAGAAGCAGACTTCTATAGGCATAATTGGACTTAAATTCAATACACTGAATACATACTTCCAGTCGATTTAGGAAAAAGTGTTCCCACTATATGAAGCTATTCCAATTAATCAGATGAGTATAAATTCTGTACTTGCCTAGGACATATAGTAAATTCATATGAGATATTGTTTGGGATCTTCATGTTCATGTCATGGTTTACTTTTAAGTGGCTTATCTATAAGCAAAAATGAAAGTGCTAATGATTTGTAAAGGTTTGTTAGGTTTACAAATGTATTGAGCTTTCCTAAAGTTATCAAAGGCATCAATAACTCTCATTAAAAATGGCAATCCTGGGCAAGAATACAGCTTATTTCCGAGATATTAGTGTTTACAGGTCATGTTAATAGAAGAAATAGGGACATTTAATTCTCAAGTGAGTTTTGGTAGGGTCTTCAAAGACCATTGTCCTTCCAGAACCATGTTAAATTCTATGCTTACTAGCATTAAAATCATACTAACTTTTAAGTGTCTGATCTATTCTGGGATATTTTATCATTAATACACCACATGATTAGAAGATAAGTAAATGGATTTAAATAAGAGAAATATAATAACCTAGTGCTATCATGCCTAGTTGAAAAGAATCATTAATATTAATTATTAATATTAATTCATTTATTCTGCTTCCTTCTACATACCACATCATCTTTGAAAAAGACAAGGCACTTTCCCATCTATTTCTAAAGTTACAATAATCTCTTTCCTAAATTAACATGGGGTAAAATGGCAAACGAGTAGAGGACATGTCTGAGATAAGGGCAAGTGACATCTGCCCTTATTTCTATTAATAATATGGATGCTACTGGCCTTTTAGATAAGCTTTAAATTGACCAATTGGATCAATTTATTAAATCATAATCTTGTATCAAACGAGAAGTAACAGAAACTAACTTTCTTTTCTTTTTTTCTTGAGACAGCTTGTAGCCCAGGCTGGCTTCAAATTCATAGCAATTATCTGGCCTTAGCCCCATAAATGCTGGGATCAGAGGTGTAAACCACCATGCCAGGCTTTTCAGAATAAGAAAAAAAAGTCCTTTAACTAGAAATCTCAAAGCCTACAGAGATTTAGAAGCTTTGGCAAAAACATGTTATTCCAAAAGTGTTTTTTCCTTTGGAAATTACCATGGTAATAAAGGAATATTATATATCAACAAAATTATTCTTTTTCAGTCAAAAAAAAAACTTTCACAAAATACTTGGCTAACCCAATAGAAAGATACAAGTTACATTCTATTCTGAGGTTAAAAGAAAAGAAGACTGGGGTAGTGGGGGGGATTAGTGACCTGGGGGAGGGGGTCCTCTGTCAGGTTAGCATTTCAATAAGGAACTTCTTCCCCACTCAAACTACCAGTCACATAAGAAAGAAAAGAACCGAGAAAATGGATTGCTTTCTGGGTATCTCAAGAAACTATGATCTGTCAGTCGGTATACTGAACAATAAAATAACAGTTATTAGTGAGTAGTTCAAATTGATTTGACATATAATGATAAACGTTTTAAATGACAAATACTATTGTAACTTGAATTATACTTGGTCACTTCCAGATACAATCTATTCCTGTCTTAGTATTTGTTTCATGGAAACAATTCATTACACTTCTTGATTTTTTTTTTTGAACAAAATGAAGTGTTATTTGTACATGGCAGAAAAAGTTACTATGATGACTATTTGGTCAAATTCTAAGGCTACAGACGAAATGTAAGATTGCTGAGGGTTGACATTCACAAGTAATTATTTTACCAGTGAGAATTAAAAATTCTATATTATGATGGAAATCAATTTTGGTATTAAAACATCACAGTATGAAGCATAAATCTGATGACATTAGCTGGAACATAAGACATAGATATGTTTTTCCCTGACCTTAGCTATAAAACAAGACATTGGGTATGCATTTTCAAAGGCTTCCTTCTTATCTATAAAAATACACCTTCAATTTTGCAGCAGGCAGACATATTTGCAGGCATAGATAATATATTAGAACTTAGAGATCTGGGGTGTCTGGGTGGCTCAACAAGTTTTTGTGCAAACCATTAGAACCACATATCAAACAGGAATGTCCTTCTTCTTTCCATCAAGGACTAAGGATTTCAGATTAGGCATAACTCTTAAAAGTGCCTTAAAAAGGCTTGACCTTGTTAAGATTGTTCTGTTCACGGAGATGAGCTTACTTAAAAGCAGTTAAGAATAGAAGGACAAAAAAACTAGAATATATGTCAGTCACTGCAAATTATAAACAATGCCCAGATACAGGCATTCACTTGTAGTTGAATTAATGTGATATAAAAACATTTATTATATTATAATTTCAAATTATAGTAGAACCAAAGTAGTAATGCCACTCAATTTAATTATGAAAAAAATAAAACAGAGAAAGATGCATGTATCAATCAAAACATGTGGCCAATTTACAAATGAAAACACTTTTATCTAAATTTTACTTGTCTTTCCTCAATAATTTCTGTGTTTAAAAAAAGGTCCTCAATTCGAAGGCTGAGACTGTCTTCTCAACTCTGACTAGCCTACTACTAGGTAGAGCGTCCCTGTGCTCTTTCACGATGTAGAAGAAAGGAACTTCAGAAGAGGATGAGCCATGGCTTTCAGGGAGGCCTTGATACCTCACAGAAGAGGCAAAAATCTCAAGACACTTTTGTTTGTTTGTTTTTTGAAACAGGGTTTCTCTGTATAGCCCTGGCTGTCCTGGAACTCATATTGTAGACCAGGTTGGCCTCGAACTCAAAGACATCCCTGGCCCCTGTCTTCTAAGTGCTGGGATTAACGGCATGTACCCAGCTTTCTAGACATTTAAAGACCAAAATCTTGTGTATTTTTCAAAGGATGGAAAGGATGCACAAGGGAAAGGAGATGAGAACTCATGAGGGCTATAAGATGGGGATGGAGTGGGGGAGAGATGGAGAACAGTGAATTAAATGGAAAAAAAGGTTCTTGGTCTCAGGTGGGATGCCCAAGATCTGAAGTAATGATTTCAGTTTTAATCCACTTATTAGGAAGGGCACTCCGGCCCACACCTGAAATTTAACATACTCATTTTGGCTTTGCCACAAAATAGCATGTTAAAGGTCTCTACATTCAAAAGGGTGCTTGCAAACATCATTCATATTAAAATCTATGTGGAATTGTTGGCAATACATTGATAATAATAATACATTCTGTAAACCATGGCATACCACATTTTACAATATGCAAAGAGACAATATTTACAAGGCTTTAGGAGTTTAAATATTTTATCCACTAACATAAGTGACAGTTTAGCAAAGTGCAGGAGGAAACCAGTGCTATTAATTGCATTTTCTTTAAGAGCAGAGTAAAACCATTTCTAAAAGCTACCAAAAGCTTATTTGGGTGTGTTCAGTAAGGGATTACAGAGCATTAAATAGCCTAGAAAAATGATGCATATTTAGAAACAGTGAGTATGAAAATCATAAGGCAGCATGCTCAGAACAAGGTTTTTTTTTTTTGTTTCTTTAAACACCAGCACTGATGTTTTTAGTGTTAATGATAAATACGGGTGTATGTTTGCATTTATTTAAAAATTGAGAGTGCAAAACACAAGCCTCATTTAATAACAAAAAAGATGTGCAAATTTTTTAAATTAACACAAATAAAAGAGTGAGAAGAATAGTCTACCGTTGTAAAGAATAAATTGAACACAGCGAAGGAGACTGTCTCCATTCCAAGATCATCTACAAGGCACTAAGGGTAGGAAATGACAGATAACACAGAAGTGACTGAATAAAACTCCTCAGTCTGGTCGGAATATGGGGTATTTTGGTAAGAATTCTATTAGTATTACCTGTAAAATAAAGACAGAAAAGAATATATTGACAAAACATTTTTCATTTAATACACATAACCCACAAAATCTTGTTGAGTACCACAGGACTGTATTTTCATCGTGGATTACAGGGAATGAATGAAATGCAAAAAAACAGTTATTCAAAGAATTAAGTAAGGACCACCAGGCCTCTTGTTTCAAAAATGAAGTGGCAGCCAGCCCTACCCACCGGAACTAAGAGCGGTGATTGCCTGAGCTGTGACAGCTGTTCGCAGAGAGCCAAACTGTTAGTTTTATACCCGCTACCTTTTTCTTTCAGCCAAGAAGAAGAGATTAAAACTACTTAATACAGATTAGGAAAAAAACTGTTTTAATTTTTAAAGATTAAAACAGCTATTATTAGTTGAGGGTTATTATTTTTGTAAGTTTATGAAATATGAGTAGCTCAAACAGATTGGCTATAAAACTGAACTGCAGAAAGGCTGTTTTTTTTTTTTGTTTGTTTGTTTTTTGTTTTGTTTTTTTCTGGTTTTTCGAGACAGGGTTTCTCTGTGTAGCCCTGGCTGTCCTGAAACTCACTCTGTAGACCAGGCTGGCTTCAAACTCAGAAATCCGCCTGCCTCTGCCTCCCAAGTGCTGGGATTACAGGCGTGTGCTTGTTTTGTTTTTTTAAGATTTCTGTTTTTGTGAGATAGGGTCTCAATATGTGGCCCTGGCTGGCCTGGAGCTTGCTATACAGATCAAGCTGGCCTCAAAGTCACACGTACCCATCCACCTGGCCTGTTTCCAAGAGCTGGAATGAAAGGTGCAAGCCACTTCTATTATTATGCTCTTCTATTATTGTTATGTTAAAGGCAGTTCCGTATATCTCCCGCAGGCCTTGATCTTGCTAATGAAGTAAAAGATGACCTTGAACTTCCGGATTACGGGTTTAGAGTGGTGCTGGGACCAAACAGAGGGTTCTAGATGCTGGACAAGCACTTTTCTGGTTGTACTATATTCTAAGCCCTGGCATGTTTAATGATAAACACTGAAAGTTTGGAAGAGATATGCTGAAGAGATCATATTGTTTATGTGTGGCTTTATGCTTTGTGACTAAGACTACCTATTTACTTTTATATTTGAAAAGTTTTTTGGCCAGGCGGGGGGTGGCGCATGCTTTTATAATCCCAGCACTTGGGAGGCAGAGGCAGGCGGATTTCTGAGTTCGAGGCCAGCCTGGTCTACGTGAGTTCCTGGACAGCTGGAGCTACACAGAGAAACCCTGTCTCGGAAGAAAAAAACAAATTAAAAAAAAAAAAAAAAGAAAAGAAAAAGAAAAAGTTTTTTGAGGTAGGGTCTCACTATGCAGCCCTGGCTGGCCTGAACTCCAAAGAGATGTGCTCACCCCTGCCTCTCAAGTGCTGGGATGAGAGCTATGTGCCACCACACCTAGCAAGATAACATATTTTCAGTAAAAAAAAAAAATTGTAGTCTGTATTCAAATCTATTTTGATAGATTTTACTCATTCAATAGTTTATTCACTCCAAGTTAAATGCCAGCCAAATTAAAAAAAAAAAAAAAAAAAAAAAAGCAAAAACCAGCCAGGGATGTGAGTCCAAAACTGAAAGTCAATCCCTTCCGTAAGTTGCTTGATAAGCTGGCACTTGGGTGTATTTTGCTGGGCAGCAGCTGTTCTTACTGCCATATGTTACAGAGTTGGAGTTTGAGGCAACAGAAACCAAGGGTACACAACATTTTCAGCTGAGCACACAAGCTCAGACTTCTTGAAGATGCAAATGATCTCTAAACTTCCGAGATACTTTAGGTTGGTCACAAAGCTAAAGAAAATGAATGGTGGTGTGTGCACCCCAAGTGACGGAAATCCGGGCTGAGAAGCTAAAAGGCACAATCAACAGACGGTAAGCACATGGGGTAACAATCCAAAGAATGTAACTGAAACCGCTCCATACTTACATACTCCATCATATTGCTAGTTTCACATTTCCTTTTAGTCAACTTCCAGTGCAGAGCAAGCTAAAAAGGTAAGAGTTTGGTTAAGAATTCTTCTATCATCTTTGGCTGATTATATCTGAATACATCACTAAGAGTACAATTTAGGCTTCAGGAGATAAAGCAGCACTTCAAAACCCTTATCCAGAAGGCATACTGATAACTGGGGAATAGTCCACTAGTCCGTCCTTTGTGGACTCAGTACTTACCTTTTCAGTCTGATAAGGCAAGCGGATGAGTGGAGCGCTCACTTGCCCACATGTCTTACCTTGTGGTACAATCTGTTATTTTCCCATTCCAGTAACTTCTGAATCGATCTTCTGGTCTAAGAAAAAGGATGAAGATTCTGTGAGAAGGGAAACTGAGGAACATTGTGTTCTTCTGTTTTCTTGTAAGGTACAATTAATTTCTTCTCTGGTTTTTCTATTATAAACCAGAGAAAAAGCAATATATTTGACAGAAATTATCAAAAGCAAAATAACTCTGGGTGGTTGGTTACTAGATAGCTAGAAAAGGAGATCTACCTATCCATCCATTTATCAATCAATGAAACTTTAATTTATGCTTTTCCCAATGAAGTATGCCTATAAATTGCTCTATGATATGTGGGTGGCCACGCACTGGACTGCTATGAAAGTTTATCCACAGTGCTAAGGTAGAACAGTAGCGGTTGCAGACCCGGTACAGATATCCATAAACCTGTCTCATGACTACTTTTTCAATAAACACTCACGCTCCAGGCTAAGGTGATTCAGCACAGAAAGTTTTCCTGGCAGAAAGTGAGGGTTAGAAGAAGAGAAGCCGTAGGCTGGAAATCAGATACAGGCTGTTTCTCCAGGCATAGCCTTTCAACATGCAAGGATTTTGTAGGAAGTTAGAAAAGTAAACCTTTTAAAACCACTCTAAGATTACCAGGAATTTTTTATTCTTATTATACATTTTTTTTTTCGAGACAGGGTTTCTCTATTTAGCCTTGGCTGTCCTGGAACTCACTCTGTAGCCCTCCTCATTGATCTTTAGTAAATGATCTAATTCCCCTACTTTATATTCCAGCCCTGACTATTTTCCACACAACCCATTCATTCTGTTGGTGAGGTTTTCCACTGAGTATTTAATTTCTTACTGAGTTTTTGGTTTTGGTTTTGGGTTTTTTTTCTTTTTTTGAGACAGGGTTTCTCTGTGTAGTCCTGGCTGTCCTGGAACTCACTCTGTAGACCAGGCTGGCCTCAAACTCAGAAATCTGCCTGCCTCTGCCTCCCAAGTGCTGGGATTGAAGGCGTGCGCCATCACCGCCCGGCTTTTATTATACATTTTTAATAACTTTCAGATTACAATGAAAGAAGAAAAGCCAGACATGGCGGACATCTATAACCCCAGCTTCGGGTGAATCTCGGTGAGTTCTGGGCCAGTCAGGAGTCAGAGCCACACAGTGAGACCCTGCCTCAATACAAATAAATAAAAAGGATGGAAGACAGGAAGGAAGGACCCAAGTGTAAAACAATTAAAAAGAAAAATCAGTAGAAAGGCGAAAGACCTATGTTTGGCTAAACTGTCCATGCTGCTTCAATGCAATAGAGAAATAGAGAAAGAATACCCTAAAATTTGTATGGAATCACAGATACAGACACACACACACACACACACACACACACACACACATGACCCAAAGAACCAGAAGAATCTTAAAAATGAAGGTAGAGATATCACATATCCTGTTGTGAAACTATACTTGAAAAAATAATCAAAACAGTATGACACTAGATAAAAGACAGGTATACGGGGCTGGAGAGATGGCTCAGCAGTTAAGAGCTCTGGCTGCTCTTTCAGAGGTCCTGAGTTCAATTCCCAGCAACCACATGGTGGCTCACAACCACCTGTAATGGGATCTGATGCCCTCTTCTGGTGTGTAGGAGTACAAGCCAACACAGTGCCTATAATATATAAAATACAGAAAGAGATAAAATTGATATATGCTAAAGAAGGATAGACATGAGCCAGGCAGTGGTGGTACACGCCTGTAATCCCAGCACTTGGGAGGCAGAGGCAGGCGGATTTCTGAGTTCGAGGCCAGCCTGGTCTACAGAGTGAGTTCCAGGACAGCCAGGGCTACACAGAGGAAACCCTGTCTCGAAAAAACAAAACAAAACAACAACAAAAAAAGAAGGATAGACATGGTGTCATAGACAATATTAAAATAGGAGAGGGCAGAAAACGGGCACCTACTACTTATTCAGAAGACTGGGGTTCAGTTTTTAGCACTCATAATGGGAGGCTTACAACCATTTGTAATTCCTTTTCTGGGCTCCATGAGTGCTAGCGCGCGCACACACACACACACACACACACACAGAGAGAGAGAGAGAGAGAGAGAGAGAGAGAGAGAGAGAGAGAGAGAGAGAGGAAATAAAAACAAAACAAAGCAAAATCAAACCCCTCCACAGATATATAGACCAATAGAACACACAAAACAGGGAGCATAAAAGTAAACTCACCCACGTAATCAACTAAATTTCAACAAGGAGAGCAAAAGTCTACAATAGGGGAAGAAGGGTAGTTTCTTTTTTTTTTTTTTTTTTTTTTTGGTTTTTCGAGACAGGGTTTCTCTGTGTAGTCCTGGCTGTCCTGGAACTCACTCTGTAGACCAGGCTGGCCTCGAACTCAGAAATCCGCCTGCCTCTGCCTCCCAAGTGCTGGGATTACAGGCATGTGCCACCACGCCCGGCTGAAGGGTAGTTTCTTGAATGGTGTTGAGAAACTGGATATATAAAGGTAAGAGTGAAGTTGGCTTTAGCTTACATCATACAAAATTTAACCCAGAATGAATTAAAGGTTTAAATATTAGCCCACAACCTATAAAAATTCTTTTTCAATTAGCAATAATCGCGCCTCGGATAAACCTCATTGGCTACGATACTGCCACTGCGCAAAGCTATAAAAATTATTTTTTAAAAAGATCATAAATAACAAGCTTTTTATCTATCTATCTATCTATCTATCTATCTATCTATTTATTTTGGTTTTTTCGAGACAGGGTTTCTCTGTGTAGCCCTGGCTGTCCTGGAACTCACTCTGTAGACCAGGCTGGCCTCGAACTCAGAAATCCGCCTGCCTCTGCCTCCCAAGTACTGGGATTACAGGCGTGCGCCACCACGGCCTGCTAACAAGCTTTTTGATACTGCTCTTGGCAGTGTTTTTCTTTTCTTTTCTTTTTTTTTAAATATGGCCACCCCTGGAAAAACGAACAAAACAAAAATCCTAGACCCAACTCTCCTCAACACCCATCCCCAAACCCCAGAGAAAGGGGAAATCAAAAAGAAACCAAAATGCAACACACAGAACTTGAGACCATATCTGCAAATTACATATCTGATATGGGATTAATCTCCAAAACACATAAAGAAAACAACAAGCCACACACCCAGCAAGGAACCAGTCCTGCCAGTGGAGGAGGAAAAGGTCTCCAGGCCTTTGCCTTAAGCTGCTAAGCTTTTGTTTCAGGTCAAGAAGGTGAGGAAGGAGCAAGCTGTTTTGGAAGTTCGCCATCTCAATTACCTAGTCCTGGCTCCTGGCCCCTCTCCCTATCTGTCTGTCTATCAGGGAATCTATCTAATTCCTGGTCCTCAATACAATGATATATAAATTTGTAGGACACTTTGAAGCCATCTTTTTCATGATCAGACTGTTTTCTGAGACCAGCAGAATCCCAGATGTGAGGAAGTGGGGGAAGGGTGAGATATGCATTTAGTAGGGTATGGTAGCATGTACCTTTAATCCCACCACTCCAGTGGGAGGGAGAAGCAGGAGGATGTGTGTGATTTGAGGCCAGTTTGTTCTACATAGCGAGCTCCAAGACAGCCAAGTCTACATAGTGAGAACTTGTCTCAAAATAAGTAATAAAAAGCCGGGCGTGGTGGCAAACGCCTGTAATCCCAACACTTGGGAGGCAGAGGCAGGTGGATCTCTGAGTTCGAGGCCAGCCTGGTCTACAGAGTGAGTTCCAGGACAGCCAGGGCTACACAGAGAAATCCTGTCTCCCCAAAACAAAAAAAAGAAAAAAAAAAAAAAGAAAAAAAGTAATAAAGAAATGTGCATAAATATCTTTCTACCAGGCAATGGTAGTATTCACCTTTAATTCCAGAACCCGAAGGCAGAGGCAGGAATTTGAGGTCAGCCTGGTCCACATACTGAATTCCAGCCAGGGATACACATTAAAAACCCTGTCTGGAAAGAAAGAAAACAACAAAACCCCAGTGTTTGGTTTTGTCTGTTTGCCTGTAGTCACTTCAGTTGTTCTGACACAAGGTGGCGCTCTAAGTCCAGGTTTCCCATATAGTTTCGGCAGCTCTCAACCTGTGAGTTGCTACTCCCAATACTAGATAGAATAATTTTATGGTTGGGGGTCCAAGCATTTAGAAAGGTGGAGAAACACTGATCTAGAACTTTATAACGTAGGAGATTGGTAAGGGAGGAAGGTGGCATGTTTGGCAACTTGATTAAGTGTAGGTTCCACGGTGGCTCACTAATAAATAATTAAGCCCTATGAAAACCATCTTACTCATCAAACCAGACTTGTATTTATACACGTACACTGAAAAGGACAGAGGGATTTTGCCCTCTGTAATTCTTTTGGGTACTGTTCACCATTTTTGTTTTTTGTTTGTCTTTTTTTAAAAAGATTTATTTATTTATTTATTTATTTATTTATTTATTTATTATAAGACACTGTAGCTGTCTCCAGACATACCAGAAGAGGGCATCAGATCTTATTACAGATGGTTGTGAGCTACCATGTGGTTGCTGGGATTTGAACTCAGGACCTTTGGAAGAGCAGTCAGTGCTCTTAACCACTGAGCCATCTCTCCAGCCCTTTGTTTGTCTTTCTGGGGAGACAGCTGTCTCTCTCACTGGTCTGAAACTCACCAAGTGGGCTAGGCTGGCGAGCCAATGAGCATGAGTGCTAGGGTTGCAAACAAGGGCTTTTCTTTTCTCAAGTGGGTTCAAATTTAAGTCTTTACAGATGGCTTTAACACCCCAGCCCCAGGTTTGCATTTGAATAACGTTTTGAGGCTGTTGCTGTCATTTTAGTTCAAAGGCATGTTTTCCCCTTCTAATATGAGGATTATAGACTATTCTCATTCACAGCCGCAGAGTATGCCAGCCACTGGGTGGAGGAAGCCAGGAACAGTTGGTTAAGTGGAAACGAGTTTTAGTCCTACAAAATAAATAAATTCCAGAACTGTACCATGGGAACACAGTGGTAGATATTGTATTGCATGCTTAAAACCACTAAGAAGGTAGGTATTTTTCTTTTCAGATCCTCAGATCAGGGCTGGAGAGATGGCTCAGCAGTTAAGAGCACTGACTTTTTCCAAAGGTCCTGAGTTCAATTCCTAGTAACCACATGGTGGCTCACAACCATCTATCTGTACAGCTACAGTGTACTCATATCCATAAAATAAATAAATAAATCTTGAAAAAAAGAGAGAGATTCAGATCTACAAAGGAGAAGTGTTAGGGAAGGAATGAGTGAAGGTAAAAATCTCTGTGTGTGTGGGTGTGTGTGCGCGCACGCGATCTACAAAGGAGAAGTGTTAGGGAAGGAATGAGTGAAGGTAAAAATCTGTGTGTGTGTGTGTGTGTGTGTGTGTGTCTGCGCGCGCGCGCGCGCGCGCGCGCGCATTCTTAGTTCATTTCAAAGGTAACAGTTTGTTCAAGGTAACAGTAGCACTAACTTAGTGACTGTAGTTGTAGGTAGAGATGTCACAGTAAACAGGAGGGAGAAACAGGGAGTATTTGCACCACTTGGGGAAAGGCATGCCATTATTTGATTTTAGTCAAGAGGCCTAGAAGCACTAGGGCTACTATTGCTTGAACTGGTTGTAAATGTAAGGCAATCACTAAAAAAGTTTAAATTCTTGAACATTTAAATTAATTATTTAAAAAAAATTTTAAATGCATTTAAAAATTAGAATCCCGGGAGCTCAGTGGTTAAGAGCATTTATTTTTCCAGAGGTCCTGCGTTAACTCCCAGCAACCACATGGTGGCTCACAACCATCTGTAATGGGGGTGCCCTCTTCTGGTGTGTATAGTACCCTTGTATGTAAAATGCATAAAGAAATCGAATTGATTTATGCTAAAGATGGATAGAACTGGTAATATACAATATTAAAGTAGGAGAGGGCAGAAAAAGACAGAACATGAACAAGGCGCAGTAAAACAGAAGAGTGTGAACCAGGAGCAACACTTACTCTAACTCTCAATAATCACTTGAAGCAGCAATGTTTTAAATGCATATGCTGTCTACAAAAACCCACATTATAGAGACAAAGAGATAAAATGTAAAGAGATGTAGAAAGTAGACTAGCAATGCTGACAGCAACTCAAAGGTGAGGGGGCGCCAGGTGCTTCCAGCTGAGTGCAGGGTACAGTATCGGCGCTAAAGAAGGGAGACGGCTCCCTGGGTAAAGTGCTTCTATGTGAAGAAAGCTGAATGTGTTGGCCTGTGGCTATAATTCCAGTGCTGGGGGAAGACAAATAGAAAGCAAAGTACAAGAAAATAAATTAGTAAAAACTAACAGAACCAAAAACCTATCTCAGTATCTACAGAAAACAATCACAAGCTTGCTCTTTGAAAAGGTCAATGAAAGTCAGGCAAGGTGGCGCACGCCTTTAATCCCAGCACCCGAGACACAGAGGCAGGGGGATCTATGTGAGTTCAAGGCCAGTCTGCTATACAGATGGAGTTCCAGGACAGTAAGGGGCTACTTAGGCCTTTTTTGTCTTGGGGAGAGAAGAGAAAAGATTGGTGAAGTTAAAGCTTTAATACCAGAGCGAGAGGAGAAGGGGGCAGGTATGTTAGTGAGTACCAACAGAAGTGATAGGCAGGGGCTGGAGAGACGGCTCAGCGGTTCACAGCACTGACCGACCGACTGCTCTTCCAAAGGTACCTTGGAACATGATTGTATTTAGGGATACAGAATGGAAGGAGATGATGGTTCAGCACAATGAGGTCCTACGGGCGTGCTGTGCCTTGTTGTTTGACACAGGGTTTCAGGCTATCATCCAACTTGCTAGGTAGCTGAGGTTGGCCTTTATCTTCTGATCCTCCTACCTCTACCTCCTCAGTGCTGAGATCACAGGCATGAGGGTTATAACTGGTATTTTTATAGGAAGAGAAGATTAAGAATCAGACCTGCACAGAGAGACTTGTAAACATATAGGAACAAGACTGTAATTAACTAGCCAGAAAGACTCTGAAAAGCAATCCTATTGGAGACTTTTTTTTTTTTTTTTTGGCTTTGGTTTTTGTTTTAGCAAGGGATAAGGTCTCACTCACTGTGCAGTCCTAGTGTGGCATTTACTCCTGCTGCCTGTGGATCAAGATGTAGAAGCTCCTTCTCCAGCACCATGAATGCCTGCACGAGCCCACCTTTCCTGCCCTGATGATAATGGACTGTAAGCCAGCCCCAGTTAAATGCTTTCTTTTAGAAGAGGTCATGGCGTCTGTTCACAGCAATAGCAACCCTAACTAAGACAGGGCTCTTAGCTTCCAGAACTGTGAGGAAATACATTTTAGCTGGTTAAGTCACCTAAAATGTGGCACTTTGTTATCAAAGCATCAGCAAACTAATATAATACATTGTTATTGGTCACCTTAAAAGTCAATAGATAAAACTCTCAATTAAAATGTACAGATTTTCAGAATGGATTAAAACTATGACCCCTCTATTATATTATATACATGGCACTACATTTAGAAGTAGGGATAAAATAGGTTGAAAAGAAAAGGACGAGGGCTGGTGAGATGGCTCAGCAGTTAAGAGCACTTGTTGCTCTTGCAGAAGACCTGGGTTCAGTTCCTGGCACCCACAGGGCAGTTCACAACTGCCAGTAACTCTAGTTCCAGGACATTCAATAGCTTCTTTTAACCTCTGATGGTACCAGATATGCATGTGGTATACATACATGCAATCAGGTAAAATACTCATAAACATAAAATAAATCTAAAAAATTAAAAAAAAGAAAAGGATGTAAAAAGACATTTCATGATATCTTAATAAAAAAAGGGACTCTGGCAGCTATGCTACTTAATATAGGATACAATAGACTTTGAATAAAAAGAACATTTAAATGAAAAAGACAGACAGACACACACACACATATACACACAAATTAATCTCTTCAGGCAAAATAACAAAAATGGCATACGCTGTTCTGTGGTTCCTTTTTAAATAATAGCTACTGAGTCAGATGTGGTGCCCTAGCCCTTGGGAGGCAGAGGCAAGTAGATGTCTGTGGGTTCGAGGCCAGCCTGTCTATAAAGCAAGTTCCACGACAGCCAGGGCTGTTACACAGACATACACATCCTGTCTCAAAAAACAAACAAACAAAAAACCAAAACAACCAACCAACCAACCAGCTCCAGAAATTTGTGTGACTTCCAGTTTAGTGCTATGAGACTTGTGAGTGTGTGAGTGAGTACGACTCTGAGTCTTGTGTCTTCTTTTGGGTTCTTTTGTTTGCCTTGTCCAACTTCGATGTGATAGTTTTTGTTTTATCTTATTATATTTTATTTTGTTACATATTGCTGTTATCCCTTAGAAGCCCGTGTTTTTCTAATGAGAAACTGAAAGGGAGTGGATCTGGATGTGAAGGGAGGTAAGGGGGAACGGTAAAGAGCAGAGGGAGGGCCATAACCAGGCTATATTACATGAGAAAAGACTCTACTGTCCATTTTCCATTTTCAATAAAAGGAACAAGACCCTAGAAATTTGTATCTCACGGTTCTGGAAGCTTGGAAATCTGTGATCAAGAAGCCAGCATGGTTGGGTTCTGGTGAAAGACTTCTTGCTTAAGTGTTAAGAGTCTGAGATATATATATCAAGGAAAGACAGAGATGGTAATGAAGAGGCAAAGGAAGTAGAGGATGTGAAGCGAGAACTCTCTCTGGCCTTTCATACCAGAGCAATAATCCCATAAAGACTATATCCTTGCAAATATGGGGGCCGCAAATAATGAATTTGGTGAAGCTATATAAACATTCAGTCACTAATATAAGCCGATTAATCAGAGGATAAATCTATCAAGAAGACGATTATAAACATACATGCAATGAACAAGAATCTCAAAAGTACGTTTTTAAATGGACTACACTAAGGTGAAAATTAGGTAATTCTACATTGACCAAGACTTTGATATCCTCCTTTCAATAACTGATAAAGCAACTATGCAGCTCAACAAGGAAATCCATAAAGGAAGAAATGAAATGCCAGGCTCTGAAGCAATGAACCCACAAGCAAACCGAGGATACTGAATGAAAGCAAACTACCACATGTTATATATGTACAGGCTACAACTAGAGCAGTCCTTGGAAAGAAGCGCAACTATACATGACTGTGGTAAGAAAGAAGGCTGCCCTCGGGCTGGAGAGATGGCTCAGTGGTTAAGAGCATTGACTACTCTTCAGAAGGTCCTGACTTCAAATCCCAGCAACTACATGGTGGCTCACAACCATCTGTAATGCAGTCTGATGCCCTCTTCTGGTGTGTCTGAAGAGAACAATAATACATAAATAAATAAGTCTTAAAAAAAAAAAAAAAGCTGGGCGGTGGTGGTACACGCCTTTAATCCCAGCATTTGGGAGGCAGAGGCAGGCGGATTTCTGAGTTCGATGCCAGCCTGGTCTACAGAATAAGTTTCAGGACAGCCAGGACTACACAGAGAAACCCTGTCTCGAAACCCCCCCTCCCCCCCCCAAAAAAAGAGAGAAGGCTGCCCTCATATCAGTAACCCGATTCACACCTTAGACCTAGAAAAAAGGAACAAATTAAACAAAAGCAAAAAAAGAAAAACAAACAGGAACAAAACAAACAAACAAACAAACAAAAAACCAAAAGGTCTTGTCTTTGAAAATACTGGCAAATACGACAAACCTCTAGCTTTGTAAGAAGAGTCAAATGACCAAGTCAAAACTTTACTATCAACCTTTGGAATGGAGAGCATGGCAGCACACCGAGAGGAGTGATGTGTACAGCAGTCAGATACCCTAGACGAAGGGAACGAAGTCCTGAACTGACTCCAATACAAAATCGGAACGAACCCCAGTACTTCTGACTAAGCCAAGTCAAGAGAGGACATGCAAATCAATCCCTTGCCAACACAGGAAATCCTTGGCTTTACTAGTACATTCTCCCAAATATATTTAAGAATTAATACTAATCCTTGTAAAACTCTCCTGAAATATGATAAAAGAGGACGGAGCACTTCTTAGCTTTCTGAAGGAAAGGGAAATGGAGAATGGCTGCTTACTGGCTCTGGGCTTTGTCCTTGGGGATCATGAGAAGAGGTCTGGAATTGCATACTGGTGATGGCTGCGTGGCAGGGTAAATGTGTTTAATGCTATTGTCAAACACTGGAAAGTGGCTTCACAGGTAACTTTTGTATGTGTTTCTACACAATAAGAGCCATTTTTGGTTTCAAAGCCAGCTATGAAGTAATGTATACTGTATGAATGCACAGAATATACTGTCCTAGGAGGAAATGTGAGAGGGAAAGTACATTGCACTTGGTTGGGATTGAGAGCAGGGCCTGGAGAGAAATCCAAAGTCACTCTATTTTTTTTTAAAAAAAGATTTATCTATTTATTTTATGTTTATGAGTACACTGTAGCTGTCTTCAGACACTCCAGAAGAGGGCATCAGATCTCATTACAGATGGTTGTGAGCCACCATGTGGTTGCTGGGATTTGAACTCAGAACCTCTGGAAGAGCAGTCAGTGCTCTTAACCGCTGAGCCATCTCTCCAGCCCTCAAAGTCACTCTAAATGGTCCCAAACTTTCCTTTTAAAGGTGAAAGGAATTTTCTAAAGTTATACTGTAGCAATGGTCATACAAGTACTATTTGTAAATATGCCAAAACTAAGTGATTCATCTTTTTAAAAAAATCTACCAACCAATCTATCTATCTATCTACTGTCTGTATATTTACCTCTCTCCTTCCCTTCCTTCCTCCCTCCCTATATGTTCTGTATATATATCTTCATGTCAGAAGATCCTACTGTAGATGTTGTGAATTGTCATGTGGTTGCTGGGAACTGAATTCGGAACCTCTAGAAGAACAGCCAATGCACTCTACTTTCCAGCCCTGTAGTTTTGTTGTTGTTTTTTTAAAGATTTATTTACTGCATTACAGATGGTTGTGAGCCACCATGTGGTTGATGGGATTTGAACTCAGGACCTCTGGAAGAGCAGTCAGTGCTCTTAACCCCGGAGTCATCTCTCCAGCCTAGTAGTGTACATTTTTAATTCTAATACCCAGGAAGCAGAGGCAGATGCAGACAGATCTCTGTGAGTTCAGGGTCAGCCTGGACTATATAAAAAGTTCCAGGCTGGCCAGGGCTACACAGTAAGACCGACCCCATCTTAATTTTTTTTTTGTTTTTTGTTTTTTGTTTGTTTGTTTGGTTGGTTTTTCAAGACAGGGTTTCTCTGTGTGGCCATGGCTGTCCTGGAACTCACTCTGTAGACCAGGCTGGCCTCGAACTCAGAAATCCACCTGCCTCTACCTCCCAAGTGCTGGGATTACAGGCGTGCGCCCGACCCCATCTTAAAATCAGCCTGTATTAGAATAAAAACAAGGGTTAGGGCTATAGCTCAATGGTAGAGCACCTACCTGGCATGCACAACACTCTAGGTTAAGAAAAAAAAGTCACGGGGTTGGCAGCATTTTATTATCTGTCTTTTCGAAGTAATTATGAAAGAGCTTAAAAGAAAATGCAAGATAAAATGAGTGTTTCTTGACAATATTTTCAACTTATCTGATTTAGTGGACTAATTGTTATTTACAAGTTTAAACAAATTAGTAGGTACTAGGGAAAGAATATTAGGTAAAATGGGTGTTTTCCCTCATTGGATTTAATCCTAACGTGTGTGTGTGTGTGTGTGTGTGTGTGTGTGTACATGCATGTGGTTTCTACGCACATGTATGTGCATGTGGTTCTATGTGCTTGTGGAAGCCAGAGGAAAAAGTCCTTCTATATCTCCACCTTATTTCCTTGCAACAGAGTCTCTTGCTGATGGCCAGCAAGCCTCAGTGACCCTTCTGTTTTCACCCATGCCTGGCTTGTGGCGTGGGTGATGGGATTTAAGCGCACACTCTTGTGCAGCAAGTGTTGGTCCCCATTTCTCCAGCCCCTTTCATCACATTTTTTTTCATTGCTGGGAACTGAACAGCACTCTATCACTGATGCCAGCCCGTTAATCGGACTTTTCAAAGATGTCCTCCCAGTGGGGAAAACAGTCCTGAAATAAAAATGAAATTTTAAAGTAAACAGAATTAAGGCAGTGTCCTAAATTCATGACATAACTAGAAAAGGATGTTACTATGACATATTCAAAGGTAAGGGCTTTCTTCCGCTTTCAGGATTGCTGGCCCTTCTGCTTGGCTTCAGAGCCAAAGGTGCTCTCCAGGATACCTGTAGCTCAGAATTAGTTTAAGTTATCTATCCCTTTGGGTTTTCCTTTTTTCAAAACATAATCCATATATATTTGAATATATAAATTAAATTGCACTTATTGCAAATGGTGTGAATTCATATTAAGTAATAAAGTATTGATAAAGGCTGAACACGTGACTTACTCTCTTTTTGCAGAATTTCTTTAGCATTTAAATAAAGACAGCATTGCCCTGGGAGTTAAATAAATCATAGAAACAGTTCTAACACATACGTGTCCAATAAATGTCAGCTCTTTTTATTGTCATATAATAGACTGGTTATACTTACTCTTTTGTTGAGACAAATAACAGGCCACAGGCTGCACCCCAGGGTACAGCAGCAGCAGAGACATCCACACAGCAGCCATTTCACATTGACAGGGAGAGCCTTTTTCAAGCATGAGTTCACACGGCCAATGCTGGTCTTAAATTCTTCTGGTGCCACCTAAAATAAGGGGACTCTCTTTAAGGTTTTGTGGACAGCTCCCCACTACCTCTAATCCTAAGGAAAACGCCTTATTACAAATATCTCAATGTCTCAATATACTCTCTCCACAAATCTGTATCATCCACTCTTGGAAGACTTAGCGAGGAAAGCAATACAGTTTCATGGTTGAAGAACTTCGCATAATATTCACAATGCTCTGAAATGACCAACAATAAACTGAAAGCAGCGGGACTAATAGGAAAGGAAACGCATCCGAAGCACTTTTGTCAGCCAACATTCGTGTTAAGGCAATGGTGCTCCCAGTTTTTAGAAGCCTAAGACAAGACCAAAAACCAAACAACTAGACAGAAGAAATGGAATTGAAACAAGCATTGATAATAATCCCCAATTACTTTGAAATAAACTCTCTTAATACCTTTTCTTTCTGGCAAATCTGTAATATAATAGTTAAACTTGCTATTGTTTGCATTAACAAAAAAAATTGTATCTGGTAATTATGTTTAAAGCTATCTGTTAGCATTCAGCACACATCAGACTCATAACCACTCTGAGGTTTGAAGGTTGAAAAGCCTTTATATAAATTTCCTATTTCTGGCTAATGACCTCTGTTCCTGAAAGCAGTTGCTTGTGCTTCTCTATGAACAATGGCAAAGGCCATTCAAAAGCACGAGTATGACCCATGTAAGTGAAGATTTGCACCAAAAAATTTTCCTTTCAAGTTACATAGTGTGCTTTTGGTAAAATCATGGTTCTGGATCACCAAGATGATACCATGTCATTTAGAAAGTGAACAGATGGAAACTCAGGGGAAAAATTTCAGCACCTGGTTGTAAAAGCAAAACTTAGGATATTGGTAAAAAAGACAAGTTGCTGTAAAATGAAAGCTTCACTCTTCACACAGGTGTGTCTTTTACTTTTTTTTTTTTTCGAGACAGGGTTTCTCTGTGTAGTCCTGGCTGTCCTGGAACTCACTCTGTAGACCAGGCTGGCCTCGAACTCAGAAATCCGCCTGCCTCTGCCTCCCAAGTGCTGGGATTACAGGCATGCGCCACCACGCCCGGCTTTTTTCTTTTTGTTATTTTTTTTTGTTTTTTTTTGTTTGTTTTTGTCTTTTACTTTTAACAGGGATGTCTTAGAATCTCACAAACGTAGGTATTAATGGATGCTATAAAGATTCAGTTCAGCACTATAAGGATGAAAACATTAAGTAAGATAGGCTCTATTAGAATTGTTTGTGTTGCCGGGCAGTGGTGGCTCACACTTGGGAGGCAGAGGCAGAGGTAGAGGCAGGTGGATTACTGAGTTTGAGGCCAGCCTGGTCTACAGAGTGAGTTCCAGCACAGCCACGGCTATACAGAAAAACCCTGTCTCGAAAAAAACAAAACCAACCAAACAAACAAACAAAAAAGAATCGATTGTGTCACCTGTAAGTTAATTAGTCTACAAACTGGCTATTCTTGCTAACAATGACCAGTTTTGAAACCGTAGAACTTAAAATATAGTTTACATAGGGAAAATCTGCTCCATTCTCCATCTATACCTAACAAGGTGATACAGTGGCAGTCACTGGGCACCAAGAATTTCAATGAAGTGACATTGCTGGGGGTAAATATAAAAATAAATTGAGAGAATCATGCTTTATAATTGAAATCAGAAAACATTTTAAAGCTAAATCAGGAGACTTGCTTCCATTTCTTGCCATGTCTGGGAAGAAAGACACAGATAAAATCATTTAATTTTTTAAAAAAAGTTCTGCCTGCATGTATGCCTGTAGGCCAGAAGAGGGCACCAGATCTCACTAAAAATGGTCATAAGCCACAATGTGGTTGCTAGAAATTGAACTCAGAACCCCTGGAAGAACAGCTAGTACTCTTAACCACTGAGCCATCCCCCTCCCCCTTTTTAAAATCAAGACAGTTTCTCTGTGCAGACTTGATTGTCCTGGAAATCTACACCAGGCTTGGCCTTGAACTCACAGAGATCTACCTGCCTTAGCGGTCCAACTGCTGAGATTAAAACTGTGGACTACTAGCTGGGCAGTGGTGGCGCACGCCTTTAACCCCAGCACTCTGGGAGGCAGAGGCAGGCGGATTTCTGAGTTCGAGGCCAGCCTGGTCTACAGAGTGAGTTCCAGGGCTACACAGAGAAACCCTGTCTCGAAAAACCAAAGCAAACCAACCAAACAAACAACAACAAAAAAAAAAACCAAAAAAACCAAACAAAAAACAACAAAACAAAACAAAACAAAACAAAACAAAAAAACTGTGGACTACTACCAACCAGGTAAGACCTGGCTCAGTTAACTTTTATTAATTGCAGTTCCTCATATATAAGGTGAAATGGTATACTTTTTGGTTTTTTGTTTTTTTGGGGTTTTTTTTTTGGTTTTTTGAGACAGAATTTCTCTGTGTAGCCCTGGCTGTCCTGGAAGTCACTCTGTAGACCAGGCTGGCCTTGAACTCAGAGATCCACCTGCCTCTGCCTCCCAAGTGCTGGGATTTCAGGCCTGCGCCACCACCGCCCGGCCATACTTTCTGTTTTTAATTAATTTTATTAATTAATGTATTTTATGTATGAGGGTTCTATCTGGATGTATGCCTGCAGGCCAGAAGAGGGCATCGGTCCCATTACATAGATGGCCATGAGCCACAGTGTGGTTGCCGGGGCTTGAACTCAGGACCTCTTGGAGTGCAGCCAGTGCTCTTCTTAACCACTGAGCCACCTCTCCAGCCCTGATATAGATACTGGAAATTGAAGTTCCAATTTGGAAGAAATTTCTTACCTAGAATACTTTGGAAAACAAGTCACATCTCAGATGTAGAGATGTAGAGATAGAAAAGCTGTTACCTGACTTCTCTGAAGGCAAAGGGATTGAGTAGATGCACACGGAAAGCCTCAGTTTTTGTACATATGGATTACAAATAAAGCCGGGCGTGGTGGCGCACGCCTTTAATCCCAGCACTTGGGAGGCAGAGGCAGGCGGATTTCTGAGTTCGAGGCCAGCCTGGTCTACAGAGTAAGTTTCAGGACAGCCAGGACTACACAGAGAAACCCTGTCTCGAAAAACAAAAACAACAACAAAAACAAATAAAAGGATAATCTGCCACATGTTGAGGGAAACAGTAATGTTCTTCAGGTCTTGAGTTTCTCAGAGCTATCCCTTTCCCCTGCTTCCTTCCTCTCCTTTTTTTTCAGAACCAGGGCCAGAAGCCAGGGGCTAGCCTATGGTTGGCAGGTGTACTACAGGTTATTCCTCTTACAGTCATTTGCTGTTTTTTGTTTGTTTGTTTGTTTTTTAAACAAAAAACAAAACAGGAGCGTTTAACTTCCCTTGCATTGCAGGGAGTCCCCAAGTAACAGTTAAAGATAGTGACAGGACTTTCCACCTCAGCCTTCTACCTGAGCTAAGGACACTGAATTCCAGGAGGGGCCAGACTTCCCGTCCCTTATTCTGTCATGACTGTGTAAGACTGGTTCCTCCTATTACTAGGCTGTAATGGTTTTCCTCTTGTTAGAAAAAACATCTCGAGAATAAATGAGGTAACAACTCTAAAGCTACTTAGCATAGCGCCTAGTGGGCATTGGCACTCAGAAAATGCACCTATTGTCCATATCTCCTGGGAAGACTGCGTGCAAAACAAGGGGATTAACTGTGTTCCTGAAGCACTTAAGCACTGTTGCCTTGACAATGTGAACACTTTCTAAAAACAGGACCCTTAACCTCCCTGCCTGGGAGTGCTTAGAGAACAGCTTTTCCTACTCTCTTATGTTTTATTCCTCTTCTCTAAACAAAATCTACTGGATATAACTGTAGGTCACTCTATGATGTAGGCAGTTCTGCTTTTTTTTTTAAATAACAAAATTGATTTCATATTGTGACAATAAATTAAAAACACCTTCTCTATCTCAGACGAATACACTTTTATTTCAGAACGGGTGAAGGGTTATTCGGTGAAGGCTTACTAGGTTTGTCACCTTAAGCTTGCATGCCCCCACAGGCCTGAGACCTTAAAAAAATAAAGGAAGAACAGTGCTAGGCTGCGGGAAGGGAAGCGATTACACACCACAGTACATCCTATAGGAACCTTGTGAGCAAACTCTCATTACACCTTTCAGAAAATGAAAATACCAACACACCTCAAATTTGGCACTTTTCCTTTTTCAAGTTTCCTTTTTAACAGATAGTCTCTTACTACTGACAGCTTAAAATTCAGATGTTCAAGTTACTACAAATGAGAAATCAAATGTTGAGTCATAAGACAAGTATATTGAAAAGAAAAACTTTCACTAGAATCTTAAACAACAAAAGACATTCTGCATTGACTTTAAAAAGATGCCGGGACTGGGTTTGGGAAAGAAAAAAGGTATTTGAGTAACAGTATAAGTCACAAAACAGAGACAGGGAATGAGAACTGACGAAGTCTCAACTTGAAACATGTTTGGTTAACAACAGATTCCCAGGTATTCCAATTGGACTCATTCGTTTCTCTACAACTATTTCTAGTATCCCGTCAGCTGGGATCCTCTGACTTTCTAGCTGGACAGTAGGTTGTAAAGAAACATTTCATTCCTTTTGACTCTCTTGGAAAGAAAAAAGAAAACAACATCAGGAAGGTGGGGAAAGGTCATAATATTTTATAGCAGGATGCAGGAGACTCTGCAAACAGACGAAAAGGAAAGCGAAGCCCAGCAGGGCGGATTGGCCTCCCGCCCTGAGACCAACACAAGCCTATCCATCCATCACTTGTCATATTGGACCACAATAGAGGAGGGGCTCGATTGTTATGGCTTCCCATTCCTAACACTACACACTGCTTTCCCCACGCTCTTTGCTACTTTCAAGCTGAGGACCAGACACTTTCATTTCCTTTTGAAAACTTAATGTGGGTCTTTCACTTTCTGGTCACCAGAATCTATCTGTGGGTGTACAAACACACTTATCTATACGATTTGTCCTATCATGACAGAAGAACTCAGTGTTCTGCGCTTACAAGAATTAACACAAAAGAAGCAAATGGTTAATAGTGAGTTGTGGAGTTTCTGAAATGGCCTTTTAGGTTTTCCTAATTCACTGCATTTTGTTTACCTCAGAGTAGCTACTTAGAATAGCTCACTCATGCCAAGACTGATTTTTTTTTTAAATAAAGGGTAATTCTTTTCTGTTAGGTATTAGAGTTATCTATCTTAAGATAATTTACACATGGATATTAAGTTGGGAAGATCTTTTAATTTAATTTTTTCATATTTATGGAAGGCCTTCCCCTTATTACAGAAATGGTTTAATAATCCACACTAATCTATAGTAATGAAATACCTACTGGAGAAAAAAAGATCCCCACTAAGGAAATAAAACTTGTGTTTATGTTATAACCATGTAACTTCAGGAACTAGAACTAAAGTGCAGTGGTAGAGCACACGTTTAGTGCACGCAAGGCATTGGCCTTGATCCACAGCAACAAAACAAGCATCAGACGGTCAGAATCACTTTTAGTGCTTTTCTCATTGTAAAACACATATTAAGACAATAGTGCACTATTATTTCTGCATTACCTAATACATGAGAAAATGCATATAATATAAATAACACACCTGGGTGTGGTGGCCCACGCCTGTAATCCCAGCACTTGGGAGGCAGAGGCAGGCGGATTTCTGAGTTTGAGGCCAGCCTGGTCTACAGAGTGAGTTCCAGGACAGCCAGGACTATACAGAGAACCCCTGTTTCAAAAAACCATAAATAAACAAACAAACACACAACACATACTTGAATGTATATCTGCTATAAAAATAATCACCCGAAAAGAATCCATGTTTTAGCCAGGCATGGTGACTCATGCTTTTTTGTTTGTTTGTTTGTTTTTGTTTTTGTTTTTTGAGACAGGGTTTCTCTGTGTAGCCCTGGCTGTCCTGTAACTCACTCTGTAGACCAGGCTGGCCCCAAACTCAGAAATCCCGCCTGCCTCTGCCTCCCAGAGTGCTGGGGTTAAAGGCGTGCGCCACCACCGCTCGCCTGTGACTCATGTTTATAATCAGAACAATTAGAGAGCTGAGGCAGGAAGACTGCCACAGGTTTGAAACCACCTTGCATTACATAATGAGCTCCAGGCCAGCTTGGGGTACATAACAAAACTCTGTTTCTAAAAAAGAAAAGCAGACAAATTTAAAAGGAGGAAGAGGAGGAGGAAGAGGAGGAGGGAGAGGAGGAGGGAGAGGAGAAAGGAGCGATGCTGTGGAGAACAGCTTCCTTCCAGATCATCTAGGTTGTATGAATGGTTAGCAAAAGCAGCTTACCATTCTTACAAATCCAATTTCAAAACATCCTAGTATCTTCTGGGTCAATGAAATTTTTAGTTACATAAAAATTGGAAAGGAATGAAGAGGTGTGAAAAGATATTCAAAAGATTACTTCAGCACAAAACAATGGCTAATTAAAAAGTGGATAATGCTTCTGCCTGGGAGCTATATTTACTGACAGTGTAGAAGATATTCATTTTCTGGCAGTATAATTTTAAATATGTAAAAACAATTAACTTAGTATTGAAGCTGCATGCAGTTCCCCAGTCAAAACATGCAGTAGCACTAATAGAAATGGAAATAATTTCTCTATTGGAGATGCTTTGTTTCCCACTTTTCCTTAATTTTAGAGTTAAATTGACCATGTTCTTACCAATATTATTATTGAAGAGCTATTTCCATGTTTAATTGTATGCGTTTAAAGGAAACGCGTACTGCTTACTATTAGTGTTTATAGGGCACATCTAAGTGCAGCTGCTGCAGCCCCTGAAGTATTCTGGATGGTAGGAGAGGGAGGCAGAACCCATCAGAAACCAAAGCCGAACATTTACACAAAGAGAGATTCTCTCCCCCTCTGTGTGCAGGTGAGGAGGCCAGAGGCAGACTTCAGGTGTCTTTGAAGTTCTATCACTCGGTACCTTATTATTTGAGGCAGGGTTTCCCACCAAACCTGGAAGTCATCATTTCTGCTAGACTAACTGGCCAGAGCATGTCCCCTAGGATCTATCGGTCTTTACTATCCATCCCTGGGAGCACAGCTGCCGCTCACTGTCCCTGGCATTTCTATGGGTGCTGGGCACCTAAATTCAGGTTCTCAAGCTTGCATAACAAGCACTGTTTGCCCCGGAGCCATCTTCCCAACCTAAAAGTTAGCGTTTCTCTAAGACAATTGCTCTCTACATATAGTATAAACATAGTACTTTCAAAAAGGTACTATTTCAAGTGTACAACACGTTAGTGTTTTTTTGTTTGTTCTTTGTTTGTTTATTTTTTTGAGACAAGTTCTAACTGTGTAACCCAGGCTAGTCTGGAACTCATGATCCTCTTGAATGCTAGCGCAGGGCTTACAGACCTATGCTTTTGCAACAGCTCAACATGATATTTTACTATACATATGCACCCATAGTGAAATAATTACTGTAGTCAAGTTGGTTAACATATCTCCTTACATAGTTATCATTTCTTTTAGAGAACTTGAAATCTGTTCATTTGGTGAATTTTCAGCATTTAATACAATATTATGTATAATCATCACACAGTACATTAATCTAGACATAGGTTTGAGTCCTGGGAAGTGTGAAATTCGAGCATGAATGCTTGTCTATACAACTGAATATAGAGAACCCCAGAAATAGAAAGGTAGTTACTTATTGCTTTGAGTCCAATTTTAGAAACTCAATCTAAAAGGAAGAAAAACATTTAACCAAAAATATGATGCTTTTTATTTGTAATAAATGATGCATACCATATAACACTTTTAAAAAATAATAGTGACTCAGTTAAAAAGATAACTTTGGCAATGAAAGATTGGAAATTATAGATCTAAATGAAAACAATTACAGCTACCTGTGCTGGGCAAAAAAGGCAACACTGGAAAAGCTGAGCAGGTAAATAAACAATGGCTGACATTAAGGAAGAACAGACAAAATAGCTGGCCAGAGGCTGGTAGTCATGGAAACACCATTTAGTCACTGTGCACACAGCTTCCAAGTAGAGGGGCCTCCTGTTATTTGGCTTCATTATCAGTGAGTCAAAGCATTTGTCATAACATTGAATAAACCATAACACAGTGCACTAGAATTGGAAAATTCAAAGCAAGCCCACTTACCTTCCCTGTCAGAACTGATGGAAATTCTGTATCAAACTTGTTGCTCAATCCAAACCTTAAAAACAAAGAGAACAAAATCTATTCTATTCAGCATATTTAACACCTTTTCACAATAAGTTATAAACCCATGAGATTTTCTTTTGGTCTTCAGATTTAGATAACTGTGTCCTGAATACTCACAACTTTATGATGTATGTGCCAGTTAAAACCAAACAATGGATTAAAAATCCATACATAAGTTCTAAAAATAACATTAAATTAAAAAAAACATTAAATCCAACAGATATGTTCTGAATAAAACTTTACAGGCAGATCTCTGAGTTTAAGGCCAGCCTGGTCTGCAGAGCGAGTTCCAGGACGGCCAGGGTAACACAGAGAAACCCTATCTTTGCCCCCCTACCCAAACAGGGTTTCTCTGTATAGCCCTGGCTGTTCTGGAACTCATTCTTTAAACCAGGTTGGCCGCAAACTCAGAAATGCACCTGCCTCTGTCTCCCAAGTGCTGGGATTAAAGGCATGCGCCACCACCACCGGGCTTCTTTTTACTTTTTAAAAACCTCCTTTATCGGGCTGGAGAGATGGCTCAGTGGTTAAGAGCCCTGACTGCTCTTCCAGAAGTCCTAGAAGTTCAAATCCCAGCAACCACATGGTGGCTCACCACCATCTATAATGGGATCTGATGCCCTTTTCTGGAGTGTCTGAAGACAGCTACAGTGTACTCATACAAAATAAAATCAATAAATCTTTTAAAAAAAACCTCCTTTATGAGAAACATATAGACATCTCTTGGTGTCTGTGGGAGATTGGTTCTGAACCAGACATTGGATATCAAAATCCCTGGATACTCAAATCCCTTATATGTTAATTTTTATTGAAAATTTTACATTTATTTGATTTTATTATATGTACATATTTGCCTGCATGTATGATGTGTGCCATGTGTATGACTAATGACCTTGAAGGTCAGAGAAGGGAAACAGGCCTCCTAGAGCTAGAGTGGTTATGAGCATTCACTTGAGTACTAGGAGCTGGATGTGAACGTCATTCTATATCACTTCTTTCTGAAATACAGGTAGTAAACTCTATAGTACTACGGGAAAGCTCTCTGTAAGAGCAACAAGTGCCCTTAACTGCTGAGCCATCTCTGCAGCTCCCAGTTCCTTATATTAAAATGGCATAGTATTTGCATGTGACCCATATACATCCTTCTATATTCTTTAAATTATCCTGCGGTAGCTAATACAACGGCGCCGTGATACTATACAAATCATTGCTATGTTGTGTTGTTCACAGAATAATGGTAAGAGAAAGTCTATGTAGATGGTGATTTTGTTCAGATATTTTTGATCTGCAAATGGTTGGATTTGTGCAAAATCTGTGAGTATAGTGTGAACTATTTATCTATACCATAAAATATAAAGAAGCTGGCATAGTAGCACATGCCTATAATCCCAGGATGAGGCAAGAGATAGTGAGTTCGAGGCCAACCTGGGCTACATAGTGAGTTCAAGGTCAACCTGGACAATATATTAAGAATCCATGTCAAAAATCAAACAACAAAGCATACTGAAAAGCAAACGAGGCCCATTCCTTTCATAATTTTGGCTGACGAGGAATACCTATCCTCTTCTCACTTACCAGAGATTTCTTTTAAATTATTTTTTGTTAACAATGAGGACATAAAAAGAGTGCTTACTTCAAATAACCTTAATTCCGAGGGCTTCACTTAGTAGCTACAAATATAATATTGAAATAGCTCCTAGTGAATGAGCACCTTTTCTCTGTCTCATAAGCAAACTATGAAGTTACGAAGATGGCTACACAGAAGCTGCACAAATGCATCTAGTCATTACTCTTAGCCAAGATGTGGCAATCTTGAGCATTAGACAAAGAGGCACTTGGGGACTATTCATAAAGTCATTTTATTGATGTTATTAAATATAGAGTCTATTATGTGTTTCAAGTTAACCAAGCTGGTGGTTGTCAATGATTGAATTCTCTTTAAGTGTTTTCAATGCCTTTTAATTTCTTGAAACAATTCTTTGGCTGATAGGAAATGGAGGCACAGAAGGGTGCATCCTTGCCTTACCTTACCCTGCCTCCGTATAGCCCTGGCTTTCCATGCTTGTAAAGATGACTATTTTCATCCATTTAAACCTTGCATAAATGAACGTTCACGTGCTCAGGTAAAGAATCAGTACATATTAAGTCTGGTAAGAAGAACAACAATTTGGCTAGAAAACTATGTACTTCATAATACTGATTTTAAAGTACATGTAGTGAACTCTACTGTACTTAGGAAAAGGAAAACTATACCCTGTAATACAGAGGTTTTTCTGTTCTGTTTTGTTTGTTTTTAGATTCTACTTAGATCTCCTTAATCTTTCTTACCACACTACCCAATGGCTTAAAGCCTTGTAAAATAGTTACCTGATTGTTTTCTGGAGCCTTGCTCATACTAATCAAGGGCTCTCTCTGAGTCCATAAAGTTAGACTATCACTATGTCACTGTAATCTCTCAATGACAGGTAACAAAATGGTATGCCATTTTCTAATCCAAGAAGTGTCTCTAAATTTGTTTAGAAAGGTACTGTTTGTAAATTTAACCACCTGTTTTGGTTCTATATTTAATGAGAGCCCCTAAAGAATGGTAATTCAGCAATTATCTCAACTAACTTCTATACAGGTACTCTAGCAAGGGCAAACATATACACATTTTAAGTAATAAGATTATGGTCATATTTAAAAACACAAAGGGAAAAAAATCTCATCAGATGTATGTATGTTTTCTGTATTTCAATACACCATGCCCCGATAATCATCCTAAAAAAGGAAGAAAAGTATAAGTCACATAAACAGCATTTTTGAAACATTTCATACTTGCAAGGGACATTCATCATTTTGTTTCTATAGTCTCAAACCTGTGGGAGTTAATTTAGTAATTTTCTTTAGACAGGTTCTCACTACATAGACCAAGCTGGCCTCTAATTCACAGTGATAAACACTTCCCTTTGCCTCCTGTGCTGGCATTAAAGGTGTGCACCACCACATCCTGGCTTCACTTTGCTTCTCAGGAGATTATAATTAATTTCATGTTAAAGTTCATATTTTGTTAAAATATAACTAGAAGGCCAGAAACATGAAGATGATACAAGTAAACTGGAGTTCTCTGGCCCACAGGAAAGCTTAACAAAGCTTCATAGAGGAATGGTGATGTGATGATCCCTCATTGCTAGGATTCTGATAGTATCCCAGCTATGTGAAGTCCTCTACATAGCATAATTCAACAAACTAGCATTTGTTGAGGACCTGTATGTAATAAGTCTGTACAATAACAGACATACACTATCACTAAAATGAACTAATATTCATTGAATGTACTTAAACAGGGATTATGATAGGTACTGAAGATTCATAGGGAATGAAAGATTGTTCTTGCTGTTGTAGCTTACAATTTAAAGAGGGCAAAGAAGACTGACAGAAAATGGTGACATTTGGATAGTTAGGGTGAAGGGAGGTGTGGATTGGCATTTAAAATGGTGGCACTCGCTTAAGCAGATACATAAGATAAGAAATAGCAGGTTAGTTGGGCAGTGGTGGCACATGCCTGTAATCCCAGCACTCTGGGAGGCAGAGGCAGGCGGATTTCTGAGTTCGAGGCCAGCCTGGTATACAGAGTGAGTTCCAGGACAGCTAGGGCTACACAGAGAAATCCTGTCTCAAAAACAACAACAACAAAAAAGGGGGGGGATAGCAGGCTATGATGAGTAGCATCTAAGCATCAAAGGAAATAAAATGACAGACAGGTTAGATCCAGTTCTGGATTCCATGTTTCAGAGCTTGGACTCTATCCTGATAATGAAGGAGAAACTAGACTAATCTTAAGTAGGGGAGCAGTTCAATTAGATCTGTACTTCTGGTATTTTAATCAAGCAACAGGCTGAAGGATAGATGTCAGGGTGACAAGGATAGAGATAAGACAACTAGTTAGAGTAGAAAAAGAGGCCCTAATCAGAGAAGTGGCACTCTAGAGGAAAACAAGCAAATCCAAGTCCTATGTCAATCATTTTTTGGATGCTTCGCTTTGGGAAACATGAGAAGAAAAGGGAGGTAACAGGAGGTACACTCAACTGAAATGGAGAATAGAGAATGAAAAGGTGCATTTGAGAGTGAGGTAAAAGCCTGAGCAGTGTCTGGTACAGAGATACACATTTGGAAACACTGGATTACTATACCAAAAGAAGCAAGAAGAGACCATTTAAGATGTGTAGACTGTAAGAGTAGAGGGCTAAGCACAAAATTCTGAAGATCACTGGTATTTAAGTAGCAAGAAAGGAAGAAGACTGTGAATGAAAACTATATATCAGGCAAGCACTCTATTATAAAACTACACATACTACCAGCATCTGATCATAATGATCTCAATTGAGGCCAGATTCTTCATAGTTATGGCGGCAGAACCCAGAGGAGAGGAAGTAACTATGGCACATATATGTACTTTAAAGAAATTTGGTGAAGAAAGAATAGATAGCAGTTAAAAGGGATGTGGGTATCAGAAAGTTTTTTGTCATAGAAGGATTGAATATAATTATAGGACAATCTAGACTCTTGATTCTATGCAGAATCAAAGCAAGACACTATTGGAGCCAGGGGTTAACATGGAACAAGCCCTTGGGAGGCTAGAAGAGAAGGGTATGAAAAACAGAAGAGAAGAGATGAGTTCTGGGTAAGGAACTCCTTGAATTGCAATGCTGGGAGTACTCAGATCTAATAAAGAGCCAATGCAGGTTTGCAACAGTACATGGCACGATTAAATGGAATTTTAAGAAAATTAGTTTGGCACAAGCATATACAATGAAGTGGGGAGAGGCAGCAGACTGTGCCTATAATTCAAAGAGGGAATGGCAACTCAAGCAACAGTACTGCCAAATAGGAATAGAGAAAATGAAAAATCTAAACAAATTTCCAAATATATGATGATATAATTCTGGGAAAACTGGACATAGGGCAATTCAAGGAGAAGAGTCAAAATGCCTCAAACATTTCAAATATTACCCTGGGAGAATAGAATTTTGGCGTTACCACTACAAATGTGGCAACTAGAAATACAACCTATTTGGGGAGGAAAAATGTTGAGTGTAAGATATATTGAGTTAGAATCAAGTTAGACATATTATCCTAAATATTTATCTCTTAATTATGGTAAAAAGCTATGCAATACTTCCCTCTTTTTTAAAAAAATCCAGTTGATGGTGATACCTCTCAAATTTTAAACTTTGAATCGAAGCAAATCTTCTATAGATGAAGACTGAACAGAGGATAGAAAAGGCCAGTATAAAGGAGAAGAAATAGTTCACTCACATTGGTATAGAGCCAGGGCTGTAGCTCAGTGATACAGCACTTGCCTGGATGCACAATGCTGTAGTTGAGTTTTGTCACCACAGAACCCAAGAAAACCAATATAACATATATAGAGTTTAGCGCAATCTACACATGCCTATGCCAAAGAAATGGAACAAAATTTGATATTTTAGATGTATCAGTTTAAGATTATTTGCTAAGGATTTTGCTTCATTTGACAGATGGGAATGTTCTGTTAATATATGTCTCTGATACCAAACAAACATTTTATTAATAACAGGGTCTTACTCTGTAGCCCATGCTGGCCTGGAACTCATGTGAGCCAGGTTGGCCTAGAACTCATGGCCCTCTCCCTGTTTTAATCTACCAAATGATGGTATCACAGGCAAGAACCACCAGGTCTGGCTTCTAAACATTGAATCTTCTTCTTAAAATGTTAGATATTTAGAATTAAATGTTCTTCCTAAATGAGAATATGTGTATAATAAAGCTAAACAATTTTCATGTTTAGTGATTTAAGTACTGGCTTATGCTTTTTAGAATTTTCTTCAAATAATTAACACCAAGATATTATCAGTGCTATTCCTTTACACCTAACTCCAGAATTTTAAAACTGTGAGTATGTATGTGTGTGTGTGTGGGGGGGGGTGATAGCAGAAAATTATACCTATAAGAGGCTAGCCACGGCCGATCTCAGTGCTGTTTTAAATGAAAAAAAAGGAAAGCGGCTGTGTGGAGAATAGAATGGAGCCACAAGGAAGTTTCAGAGAACTTAAATTGTGCTTCCTTGCTATGTACTCATTGCTTGAATTGTAGAAAATAATGGGGGGTGGGGAGTTGAAAGATAAAATTATGGGTCAGTATAAAAAAATACCTTTTCTCTGTTTGGTCATGGAAAATGACCTGCATAAAAGCCTGGAAAATGAGGCAGCACGTGTGGTGGGCATGATAGTGTTTTAGAGTTTCATGGAATCAAAAACAAAACAAAAAGGAAGCCTGGATACCAGAATCATAATTAGTTTGAATAATGGTCTCCCTAGTGACAAAAGGAATGGAAGGAAAACGGTGCAGGAAGTTGGCGCCTGAATATTACAAGCTATCTGCAAAAATCTTGGACTGGAAAAAAAAAACTGTCTTCAAATTACCTAATAAAAAATAAGGCCAGAGGAATTATGGGACATATGGTAAGGGGGGAACTGGGAAAGGGGAAAGCCTTTGGAATATAAACAAAGAATATATAATATATAATAATAATAATAATAAGGCCTAAAAGTCTCCTCCAAAGCCTTCCACAATTGACAAACACTTGGCAATACATTCATTCAATGATTTAAAAAGTGTATTACAGTTAAAATAGTTAACATGTTAAAAATGAAATGATAACATGATGGAGGAGTTGGTACACACTGTATGATTTCATGCAAGCAGGGAATTGAGCCAAGGGACTATGTGAGCCATGATAAAAATTAAAGATAGTCTGACTTGATAGGAAGGAGCAAATGTATTTTGAAAATGCAGTAAAAGACACCAGAGTCAAGTGCATGAACATGACACCATATTCAAAATCTCAAGTATGTGCAACCCAAGCAATAAAAATGAAGAAGCACCCTTAAAAGCCCAGTGATCAATTTTTTTTTTTTACTGTGCAACCAAGATGATATGAAGTCCTTGCACACTTTATTTTCTTAAATCTGATATAGGATTCTATGTAAACGAAGCCATCTGGGTTGAATTTTAAAGAAATTATCCTCAATTCATTAAGGGCTAATTTCTATATATTTAATATTTGCATATTTAATGTCTGGACATACACGATCCCCTGTAGACATCTTAAATTATTTCAGAGCCAAAGAGGGTTAGAAACCACGCACTCAAAAACCCTTCATTTTGGAGATGAGGAACCCAAGGCCTGGAAGTAAGAATCAACTGACCAAGGTCATAGGGCCAGTAAGACGGGAAACTGAGATTAGCAACCACGATCTCTCAGTCTGTAGCCATCGCTCTTTCTACTTTGCATAGATCCCTATTAACCCGAACCTCTAAGGATGTGATATTAGAGGAACGTCAGAGTAGTGCGTTCAACAGAGAAAGGATGACGATATTCATTCATTAGGTAGGAAGAATGGATGGGCAAATATGTGGGTAGATGAATACTTGTATTATTCACAAAATGCATCACATTTTTTTTTTGTTTGTTTGTTTTTGAAGAACCCAAACCTAGATCTTGTCACCTGTCACAGCGGACGCCGTTTTCCACTAGCCATCAATCTTGGCAGCAGAGAAGCCTAGCACATCCTGCAGTTTAGAGACTAGTCACTTGCCTGCGCACGAACAAGCAGATCGCCCCTACTCCAGTGTTTCTGGCTCTCTACCCCGCAACTCCGTGTCCTACGCTCACTCTTTGCTCGGGGT
This sequence comes from Apodemus agrarius, assembly GCA_964023405.1. Classification (NCBI taxonomy): domain Eukaryota; kingdom Metazoa; phylum Chordata; class Mammalia; order Rodentia; family Muridae; genus Apodemus; species Apodemus agrarius. The sequence continues at coordinate 65,798,937 of OZ030010.1, read as the reverse complement.
CGAAGCAGCGGTATCCCTCCACCCCCTTCTTTTACTCTACACCTATTCAACCTGCGGTTTTGCCATTTAGACCGGGAGCCCTTAGCTAACAGTACGCTTTGGCCAGCCCTCCCCCACTCCGCAGGCCCCTCAATGCCCTTCTCATTCGTTTGTCATCACATCCCAGCCTCTGCCAGCCCCCGACCCCAATCGCTTACACAGTGATGTGGCCGGCGCCGCGCACCAACACAGGGTCTGGGGCATATCTCCGCAGATGCTCCTCGCTCACTACCCGAGGCGGGGGCGGCACCTCCTCCTCCTCTTCTTCCTCGTCCTCCTCCTCTTCATCCTCCTCTTCCTCCTCCTCCTCCTCCTCATCCTCCTCGGGCCCAGATACCGACGACGACGACGACGACGACGGAGACGAGGACGGAGACGACGAGGATGTTGCCGCCTCTTCTTCCTCCTCCAATTCCGAGATGGTGTCGAACTCCGCCATGTTGGGCAGCAGGATGCTCATCACGTGACCGCGCGATCGCCACCACTCTCCGGGAGAAGAGTTTGAACCTGCGGAGCGGCTGCGAGAGGAGGGGGAACGGACTGAAGAGAAAGAGGAGGGGGCGGGGAAAGCGCTGGCGGAGCCGCGCCTGCGTGCTGGGTAGACAGCGCGGGGGTGGGAGGCGGGGGCACGAGGGACCAGGGAGTAAATTCGCTGTACGCTTGCGCGCCGCCGAGGGGAGGGGGCCGGTAGAGGTGAACTCCAGGGAATTCTCGAGGTCCGGTCTGCCGGTGCTGATCTTCACACTGCGTTGCAGACGTCGGTCTCTTGTACACCGGGGACGGACGTTCTCGTTTTAGTGTCTGTTAATTAATGCGGGATATATTTGCCTCCATGCAGACAGTTGAGGGAAAGCAAATTCTATAAAAGCGAGTTTAGGACATTGCCCAAAATATCTCGAGGTACGCATATGTCAATCTCTTAACGCGGAGATTGCTCAATTCTGAGAAAAGGGTAAATAAACATTTTTATTAACATTTTTTTCAAAAGAGGAAACTTTCTATTAATTTCGTATGCTGAATGGTACTTTGCGGACTCGCTAAGTGTTACACACTTTGCTAAGTGCCCTGTGTACTTATCTCATTTAATCTTCCCACAACCCTCTGAGGGGTGTACCACATGGAGCCTCGTATCACACAAGGGCAATCTAGATACAAAGAGAATAAATTATTTGTCCAAGGACATGGAACTAGTAAATGACAATGAGCTTTCAAATCAGGAGTCTCCGCTGACTCCCAAAGCTTTGTTCTTTGGGAGAACAGCCACTCCAAACAGCCACGGTGCCTAAAGTTGTTTGGAAAGCCTGGGCAAAGTGGTGCATTTTGGTTGGTTCTTATAAATAAGGACACACAAGTTTGCAATGGGTGTTTTGAAGCCGGCATAGTGGCACATACCTCTTAACCCAGCACTCGGGAGGCAGAAGCAGGAGAATCTTTTCTTTTTTTTTTTTTTTTTTTTTTTGTTTTTTTTTTTTTTGTTTGTTTTTGTTTTTTTTTTTTTGGTTTTTTCAAGACAGGGTTTCTCTGTTTAGCCCTGGCTGTCCTGGAACTCACTCAGTAGACCAGGCTGGCCTTGAACTCAGAAATCCGCCTGCCTCTGCCTCCCAAGTGCTGGGATTAAAGGCGTGCGCCACCACCGCCCGGCAGCAGGAGAATCTTTTAAGTAAGGCTAGTCTAGTCTACAGAGCTTGTTCTAGGACAACTAGGGTTACACAAAGAAACCCTTCTCGGGGTGGGGAGAGGTTTGGAAAAGAGGAGCTGAAGATTGTGTAGAGGGTATGCCAGTTTAGAGACACATTAATTAACATCACCTATTCTATAGACTTCAAGCTTTCTTCTTCTCCTCCTCCTCCTCCTCCTCCTCCTCCTCCTCTTCTTCTTTGGATTTGGTTTTTTTCAAGACAGGGTTTCTCTGTGTAGTCCTGGATGTCCTGGAACTCACTCTGTAGACCAGGCTGGCCTCGAACTCAGAAATCCCCCTGCCTCTGCCTCCCAGAGTGCTGGGATTACAGGCGTGTGCCACCACCGCCCGGCTTAGCTATGTTCTTTCCAATACCATAGCTCAGGTAATTCAAACACTCTTGTGAGGTAGACATCTTCATATGTTTTTTTATAGATGAAGAACTGATGGGCTGGAGAGATGGCTCAGCAGTTAAAAGCACTGGCTTTTCCAGAAGGGGCCTGGTTCAATTCCCAGCACCCACATGCCTGCTCACAAGTGTCTGTGATTCCAGTTCCTCCAGGGATCTGACACCCTTATATAGACATACCTGTAGGCAAAACATCAATGTACATGAAGTTAAAAAAATCATTTAAAAAGACAAAGAGTTGAATATCAGAAATTGTAAACTATTCATTCAGGTCTGTAGTGACTTGTTCTCCATTTTTTTCCCATTCGAATACTCTACCTCATCTCTATATCGCTAAAATACAGAGATCACCAATTCTGAATTTCTAGGTACTGCACCAACTGGTTCATATCTGGCAGTGGCACCGAATTTTTGCAATTAAAACTACAAAGTTGTCCAGCTCCTCTGTAATAGAATAAATATGGAGGTCCTCTATACTAATAGCAGCTTTTCTTCTCCTTCTGACACTGTAGAGTATCCATTCTCATTAGAGGGTGTGACTGGAAAAGCTGACAGAGCCTGGAGTTTAGAATGAGCCTCGTACCAGCAGCATACTGCTAATGAGCAAAATATTTAGGCTCATAGATATGAGGAGGGGCATAATATGGTATAAGAGAGATTGTTCAAAATATCAAGGAATTGGTGTTATTAATATTAATTTTTCCACTATATTCAATAGCTTGGCTATTTTGGAATTGAAAAGTAAGCTGTAACATTATCTGTAAGGAACAAATGTAGCATTTTGTTGTATAAAGAGCTTTTCTTTAGCCATAGATTGGGATGAAAGATAGAATCCATAATTGGGATGAAAGATAGAATCTTAAAATATTCCATAATACTTGTTGGTTCCTGGTGCTATGAAACATACTATATCAACAGCAAGAGTGAAATGACCTTAGACCCGAGGAGGTTAAATACTTCCCAAATATCTTATGTATAAAGAGTCCAGTGTATCATATTTAGAGGGAATAGTAGTATTTTGCTGATTACTGCTCCAGGGGTAGCTTCTGTTTTTTATCACTCAAAATTAGTCTAGGAAGGAATATTTGACCAAAACAGAAAGGAGTAAGAGCTGGATTTTGTAATGAATGCCAAAAGGCATTGGAACTATTGAAAAAGTAGGAGAAGTAGGAGATAGTGACTAGGGAAAACTGAAAGGAAAGAGGAAAAGAGAGGTAGGGCACATGTTACTGTATGTTGCAAAGTGGAGAGTCCTGAGATGTAATTCAGTTGGTAGTGTTTGCTTATCATGTAGGAAAACCCTAGTTCTTTTATTTGGTTTGGTTTTTCGAGACAGGGTTTCTCTGTGTAGCTTTGGCTGTCCTGGAACTCACTCTGTAGACCAGGCTGGCCTCAAACTCAGAAATCTGCCTGCCTCTGCCTCCCAAGTGCTGGGATCAAAGGTGTGCACCATCATTGCCTGGCTGGAAAACCCTAGTTCTAATCTCCAGCACAGCATAAACTGGGAATGGTGGTACACATTTGTAATCCAAGAAGTAGAGCGGAGGCAGGAGGCAGGAAGATCAGAAGTTCAAGTTCATCCTTGGCTATATAGTAAGCAGGTCAGTCTGGGACAGTGAGGCACCATCTCAAACAAAGTAAAACAAACTAATTTGGAAAGAAGCCGTCGACATTTAGTCAGAAGTCAAAAGGACAAAGTAGTTTAGAGGCGTGCTACACTTGGCCAAGTGTGTAAGTGCGGTCAGCTCAGCTCATCTGTTTTTCTCGCGTACACTCTGCTGAAGAAGCACACATGCTTACAAAGGCAGTCAGTTCCGCTGAACAACAGAAGCTTCAGATCGGAAAAGCAGAGAAAAACACGTTTTGTGTATCCACTGTCAGTGAACACACGAAGCATGATGGTTTTTAAATGATAAGTTAGCTTTCAGGAGAGTAAACAGGGGAGTGGATAGAGAGGAAAGCAGGTGGAAAAAGGTTTTGTTTGCCTAATGAGCTAAGGAGGTCACAAGGGTCATTCTCTCAGCTAATAGATGGCTGACCGAGGCACAAACCCAGGTTTAATGGTCCGAGAGGGTTTTAAAAGACAGCTTTGTTTATTTGTTAAAGTATGTGCTTTAGTGATATTAGTCAATTTACAGAATTGTGCAGTCATCATCAGAAAGTAATTTTAGAATGTTTCCATTACCTAATTTTCAATAGCCCCTGCCCCAAGTCTCATACCTGATCCTATGCAACAATTTATCTGTGTTGTGAGTTAGTATTTCTTTTATTTTTTTTAAAGATTTATCCACTTATTATATGTAAGTACACTGTGGCTGTATTCAGACACTCCAGAAGAGGACATCAGATCTCATTATGGATGGTTGTGAGCCACCATATGGCTGCCGGGACTTGAACTCAGGACCTTCAGAAGAGCAGTCAGCACTCTTAACCGCTGAGCCATCTCTCCAACCCAAGTTAGTATTTCTTTAGCAGAGCTTTTCAAATAAATTATATTATAAAATACACTGGTTCTGACACCTTTTGCTTAGTATGTCTTCGAGGTTCTTTATATTGTGTCATTTATTGGAGCTTCATTCCTTTTAATGGATAAATAGTAGTAGATCATATTTTTCGTATCCACTCACCTGGTAATGACATTTGGATTCCTTTCATCATTTATATATTGTGAAAATACTACTGTAGACATTCATATGTCTCTATAAAACATGGTTTAATTTTTTTCTTGAATAGATGTGTATAAATGGAATTCTGGGCCATCTACTTAAGACTGTGTTGAACTTGGGAGCTGGAGAGATGGCTTAAAGGTTAAGAGCACATACTGCTCTTGAATAAGATCTGAATTTGGTTTCCAACACCCATTATTTGGGCAGTACACAGCAGATTACATGCCTCTAGCCTCTGTGGGCACCTGCACACACACAGTTAATGATAAAGTAAAAAGGATTTGTTTTACAAAGATTGTGTTGAACGTAATAAAGTTGTTGAAGTAATTTTTTTCCACACTGGCTCTATCAGTTGACATTCTGATGAGTTATTTTCTGGTTATTTATTTATTTATTTATTCTTATCATAGCTTCTCTGTCTTTTAAATGACAAGTCAATTGCCACCACCATTCATAAATATGAAGAGGTGTTTATTAATAATTGTTTACTGTTCCTTCTTTGTTACTGATATTCTAATATATTTGATATTTTTTGTTGTCGTTCCTATTTAGTCTTTGTTCCATGTTCTTTTCTCTCTCTCTCTCCCTCTTCTTTTCCCTCTCTCTCCCTCCCCTCCCCTGTGTGTGTGTGTGTGTGTGTGTGTGTGTGTGTGTGTGTGTGTGTGATATGTGTGCTTTACCTTGCTGGGGATGGAACCCAGGGCCCTGCCCACCCTGGGAGAAGTGCCCAGACACTGTGTCTGTCACTCCTTCCCCAACCCTTGTACTTGTTCTTCAGGGTCGTTGGCAAGAACTTACCTTATTTTTCCTGGTCTGACAAAATATCGATCTTACTTTCATTCCTGAACTGTCTTTTTCCTGGCTGTTTAATTTTGGACTGACAATCACTTCAGCGTTTGAAAAGGACCTTGCCGTTTGTCTCATGCGTCCAGGTGTTTAGTTAAAGAACAATCTCTTGCTTCTGAGTTGTCAGTGATATTTTGGTTATTCACTGGATGCATTAAATATTTTTCTTGGTTGTTAATATTTGAAAATGTACTTATTATGTAGTGTGGTGTGGATTTATTTGTCCTAGTTTGAGGCTCCTCCTCTGCCTTCTTTTTCTCTTTTCTTGAGACAGAGTCTGTCTATGTAGCTCTGGCTGGCCTGGAACTTGCTATGTGAACCAGGCTGGCCTAGGACTTGCAGATATCCACATGCCTCTGCCTTCAGAATGTTGGGATGCAAGTCTCATAGCAGCATACCCAGCTTAATGAGCTGTTTTCAAGTAATTGTGGCTATCCTTATATTACCTTGTGAGAGCCTGGATTCTCTTTTGACTGAAGTCTGCTGGCTTTGCTCCCTTAGGGAAAGGTGAGCTGCTGTATCAGTTTGTGTCGCCCTGTTGGAGGTGAAAGTCCACTTTCCCCATTGACTTGATGAACACTCCAATGGGGGCACTTGGTGCTGCTGGATGAGGTAAGCGTTTGGGCTTATGCCATTTGTACTAACCCTGAAGATAGAAGTGCCTTGCGGTTGAGGGGAGATGAGAAGTCCTGAGGGTGTGTTTGGCCGACTTTTTCACCAGTGTGTTGTTGATTTGCAACTTTAGAAGTATGGAAAACAAAGCAACAAGTTTGGCCTTGCTGTGCAGAGCTCTTTTCTGTGGCATTAGCACTTAGTATATAGGTAATTAGCTATCTAAAGGGTTGCCACTTAGCTACGTTGTTCCTTTTCTGGTTCTTTGGCTAGAAAGAGCAGAGTTGGGACTAAATTTATCTGTCCCAACTAGTATTGTTGTGGTTCTGGCTTCCTCATGCCCAAGTCCACGGTAGATGAGGCAATGAGGCAATAAGATATCTCAGTGAGGAAGGGGGCTTAGAATCCTCAGTGAGTAGCCCCAGGTAAGTTTTCCTTGCTTAACAAGCCCCACCCACATTCCTGTAAGCAGCCTAATTAAAAGCAGCAGGTTACACACACACACACACACACACACACACACACACACACACTCACACACACACACAGAAAGAGAGAGAGAGAGAGAGAGAGAGACAGAGAGAGAGAGAGAGAGAGAGAGATGAAAGTAGGGAGTTTTGTTGGGAAGAAAGGGTTCAGCGGTAATAGAGAGCAATGGGGGTAATGAATAATAATAATGAATATTATCTCACTATGAAGCCCTGGCTGACCTGATACTCATTGTGTAAAGAAGTCACTTGAGCCGGGTGGTGGTGGCACACGCCTTTAATCCCAGCACTTGGGAGGCAGAGGCAGGTGGATTTCTGAGTTCAAGGCCAGCCTGGTCTACAGAGTGAGTTCCAGGACAGCCAGGGTTACACAGAGAAACTCTGTTTTGAAAAACCACCACCACCACCACCACCACCACCACCACCACCACCACACACACACACACACACACACACACACACACACACACACACACAGAAGTCTCTTGAACTCAGAAATCCATAGGCTTCTATCTTCTGAATGCTGGGATTGAAGTCATGCACAACCAAAGTCTGTCCAAAAATTATGGGTTTTATTTGTTTTTAATTCCCTAAAATAGAAATCTGTGACTGATTTTTTAAAACAGATATCATTTTATTTAGAGCACACAATCTAATTCTGTTTAGTATAATCACAAATGTTTGAAACCATAACAGTCTCTAATGCCACAACATGATTATCACCCCATTAATGCCATTCCTGCTCCACCTCTCCTGTCAGCTGCTGGCAACCAGTAATCTACACTGTTTTTCAGTGGATTTGTGTGTCCTGGACATTTTATAGAAATAGAATTACACACAGAATGAAGTATTTCTGTTGGGCTCATTTTGTGTGACACAGTGCTTTTAAGATACAAAAATTTGCTAGCGCGTTGTTCTTTGAATGGCTGAATAAAATTATGGTTATGAATAACCCATATTTTGTTTGCATTCCGTCAATTTGCAGCTATTAGGTTGCATTTAGTTTTCCCTATTATGAATAAGAACAGGAACAATACAACCACTGGGAATAATGCTGCCTTTAATATTTTGTACGAGCGCTTATGAACATGTATTTGCAAGTTTCTTACAGGTTATACACAGGAATAGACTTGCCAGGTCTCATAGAAAACCTATGCGTTGCCGGGCGTTTGTGGCGCACGCCTTTAATCCCAGCACTTGGGAGGCAGAGGCAGGTGGATTTCTGAGTTCGAGGCCAGCCTGGTCTACAGAGTGAGTTCCAGGACAGCCAGGGCTACACAGAGAAACCCTGTCTCGAAAAAACAACAACAAAAACAAAAAACAAAAAAACAAAAAAAACAAAAAACAAACAAACAAACAAAAAAAAACCCTATGCGTTTTTCTCTAAGCAAGCAAGCAATCTTTTCTCCAATGACCATATCATTGTCCAAAGATGCCAGTATTCCAGTCTCATCATCAACAGTTGCTATTGTCTGTCTTATTGTCTTACATCAGATATCCTACATCTAGTCCTTATTTCATGTATACAATGGCATTTCATCCTTCTTTAGATTTTCATTTCCCTGTTGAATGATGACATGGAAGAGCCTTTGTTTTTGAAAATTAGACATCTCTCTCTCTCTCTCTCTCTCTCTCTCTCTCTCTCTCTCTCTCCTCTTTCTCCCCCCTCTCCTCCATGTGTGTGTGTGTGTGTGTGTGTGGGTGTCGTTGCTGTTGTTGTTTGAGACAGGGTCTCACTATGTAGCTCTGGCTAGCCTGGAACTGACTATGTAGACCAGGCTGGCCTTGAACTCACAAGAGATCTGCCTGCTTTTGCTTCCCAAGTGCTAGGATTAAAGGCATGCACCATCCCTGCCCCCTGGTTTACTTTATTCCAAGGGCTCTCTCTGGGTGCAAATGGCTGCTTTCTCTGTATCCTTACAAGTGGGTTCGTTCCTCTGTGTTCACACACATTGCATGACTATCCTCAGTTATTCATTTTGTTGTGTTATAGAAGTAGAGGTGGCAAGAAAGAGGGTATGCATCGGCGTGAGCAGCTATGGGGCTGTTGGAGGTGTTGCCATGCGTGCAGCTGTGTGAGACAGGGCTGGTATTACACAGTACTCTGCCTGCAGAGTCAGCCTTGGCTGCACGGATTATTGAGCTTGGAGCCTTCTGTATCTTGTGGCTGTTTGAAGGCACAGGTGCAGGGCTGCACTGGATCTCTGGACCGGAGCACCCATGGAGGCAGCAGCTAAGTTGGCATCCTTATCTCGATGAGGATAAGTGGATTAGGCACCCAGAAAATGAGCCAATAGGATAAGATTGATCCTGTGGCAGCAAAATTATGGCAGGAACAATAGTTTAAGTGGATTTGGGGAGAGAGAGAGAGAAGAGGGAGTTACCAAGCATCTGAGGTTTCTCAGATGCATCATTGGGATAGAGTAACCAGTGCAGCTGCTTTGGGGCTGGCTAATCACGGGCACAGCAGGTCACTGGCTCTGGGTGGCTCCTTTAAGTAGAGACAAAGACAAAGAAGAGACTTGGCCCAAAGTGCAGCTGTGGTGGTAGTTGGTAGGCACAAGGATCAAAGTCTCTGTCTATGTGTTTGTTCTCTATTGCTTTCAGTTTCAGTGATTTATTCATTTCCTTCTTTCTTTCCTTCGTTCTTTCCTTCTTTCTTCTTTTTAAACTGGGGATCGAACCCAGGGCCTTGGGTTTGGTAGGCAAGAGCTCTACCACTGGGCTACAGCCTCATCCCAAAGTTCAAGGGGTTTCTCTCTCTCTTTTTTTCCCCCAGTGACGTCCTAAAATTTCCTTTTCAGTCTTTTCTTTCTGCTGCTTGCTTTAGGCTTAGTTTCCTTACCCTGTCCAACTTGTTATGGTGGACCTTTAATTTGTTCCCCTCAAATCTTTCTTTTGTTGTATAGACATTTAAGCCTATAATTATCTCTCCAAAATTTAGCTACAGCATGTTACTGACATGCTGTACTTTTATTTTCAGTTAGTTAAAACATGTTAATTTCTCTTGAGACTTGTATGACCCATAGGTTATTTAAAACTATGTTGTAGTTTCTAAATACTTCCAAATTACTGACTCTTTATTTATGGATTAGATTATGTTTCTGGAGTATGAACATAGATTTCACATCATTTCTGCTGCTTTCTAGAGTTTTATTAAGATATATTTTATAGCCTACCTATGACACATCTTAGTAAATGTTCTCTTTGTGCTTTCCAATGCACTTGTATTTTGCTATGGTTGGACTCAGTGGTTCTTTAATGTTAATTTTATTATGTTGATTAAGACTTGAGCTAGCCAGGTGTTGTGAAGCACACCTTTAATCCCAGCACTTCTGAGGAAGAGTCAGGTGGGTCTCTGTGAATTCGAGGCCAGCCTGTTCTACAGAGGGAGTTCCAGGACAGCCAGGGCTACCCAGAGAAACCCTGTTCAGAACACACACACACACACACACACACACACACACACACACACACAGAGAGAGAGAGAGAGAGGGGGGAGGGAGGGAGAGAGAGAGAGAGAGAGAGAGAGAGAGAGAGAGAGAGAGATTGAGAGAGAGAATGTTACTTATTTTCCTTAGATTTTTGGCCTATTCTCTCTGTTACCGACAGAAATATGTTCTGTCTAGACTACAAAACTGACTTTGTTTCCTTTTTGTTGTTTTGTTTTGTTTTGTTTTTTGAGACAAGGTTTCTCTGTGTCGCTCTGGCTGTCCTGGAACTCACTTTGTAGACCAGGCTGGCCTCGAACTCAGAGATCCACCTGCCTCTGCCTCCCAAGTGCTGGGATTAAAGGCATGCACCACCACCGCCCAGCTTTTGTTTCTTTTTCATTTCCAACAGTTTATTTGATCTTCTTTGAAGATATTATTTTGTAATGCTATTCTTCATCTCTGATAGTCTTTGTTTTATATTTTTGTGGTCCTAAGTATGAAGCCCAGGGCCTTCTTCATGCTAGTTGAGTGGGCGCTCTGTACTGACCCACACCTCCTGCTCTAGTCTGCTTTCTATTGCTGTGATGAAACACTGATTGTCTTAATCAGGGCTTTCATTGCTGCGACACAACACCATGACCAAGAAGCAAGTTGGGGAGTAAAGGGTTTATTCAGCTTATACTTCCACACTGCTGTTCATCACCAAAGGAAGTCAGGACTGGAACTCAAGTAGGTCAGGAAGCAGGAGCTGATGCAGAGGCCATGGAGGGGTGCTGCTTACTGGATTGTTCACCATGGCTTGTTCAGCCTGCTCTCTTACAGAACCCAAGAATACCAGCCCAGAGATGGCACCACCCACAATAAGCTGAGCCCTCTTCCATCAATCAGTAATTAATAAAATGCCTTACAGCTGAGATGTTATGGAGGTATTTTCTCAATTTAGGTTCCCTCTTTTCAGATGCTTCTAGTTTGTGTGTCAAGCTAACACAACACTAGCCAGCACACTGACCAAAACCAACTTGGGGAGGATAAGGTTTATTTAGCTTACTGGTTTCAGTCTATCATCAACTGAAGCCAGAGTAGGAAACTGGAGGCAGGAACCGAAACAGAAAGCAAGGGAGAATGCGGCTTGGTGGCCAGCCTGCCACTGGCTTTATATACAGCCCAGACGCACCTGCCCAAGGATGATACTGTCCAGAGTAGGCCGAGTCCTCCTGTCAATATGCAATTAAGGGCCAATGGGATAGGTCAGTGGGGAAGGGTCTTTGTTGCCAAGCCTGAGTACCTGGGTTTGGTCCCACATGGTGGAAAGAGAATTGAATCACTCTGCTCAGCTCTCCACAGGCAGATAAACACACACACACACACACTGTAATAATAATAAAAGAGGAAAATGCCTCATGGATGTGGCACCCACTTGAACACCAAGCTGTACATTTGCCACAAACGTATAGGGGTCTAGGTCCACCTCCTACATGCTCCCTAGTTTGTGATCCAGGCTCCATGAGCCAGTATAGTCCCAAGTTAGTTGATTCTGTAGGTTGTCTTGTGGTGTCCTTGATCCCCTCAGCTTGCTCAATTCTATCCCCCACTCTTTCCCATGACGCCCCAAATTCCCCCTGATGTTTGACTGTGGGTCTCTGCATCTGCCTCCATCTGCTGCAGGATGGAGCCTCCCAGGAGACAGCTATACTAGATGCTCCTGTCTGCAAGCACAGCAGAGCATCATTGATAGTGTCGGGTTGGCTCTCTTACATGGGATGGGTCTCAAGTTGGGACAGTCATTGGTTGCCTATTCCCTCAGTCTCTGCTCCATCTTCATCCCTGAATATCTTGTAGACAGAATACATTTTGGGTTGAAGGTTTTGTTGGTCCCCATCGCTCCACTGGGGTTCCTGCCTGGCTACAGGAGGTGTTCTTTTCTGCTTCCATATACCCACTGCTGTGAGCTCAGCTAAGGTAATCCTCATTGATTCCTGGGAGCCTCCCTCATCCCAGGTCTCTGGCATGCCTACCATCCCGCACCGCAGCTGCAGATTTGCATTCATTTTCATGACCATCTAGCCATCTCTCCTGTGTCTCCTGAACTCCCCCTCTATTCCCCTCAATTTCCTATTGCACCCAGTTCCCTCCCTCCATCTGCATCTTATGACTATTTTATTCTTCCTTCTGAGATTCAAACTTCCTCACTTGGGCCTTCCTTCTTGGTTAGCTTCTTTGGGTCTGTGGATTGTATCATGGGCATCCTGAACTTTATGGCTAATATATACTTATCAGTGAGTACATATCATGCATGCATGTCCTTTTGGGACTGGGTTGCCTTATTCGGGATGATATTCTCAAGATCCATCCATTTGCCTGTAAAATTCTTGATGTCCCTGGTTTTTTTTTTTTTGTTGTTGTTGTTGTTTGTTTTGTTTTTGTTTTGTTTTGTTTTGTTTTTTGTTTTTTCGAGACAGGGTTTCTCTGTGTAGCTCTGGCTGTCCTGGAACTCACTTTGTAGACCAGACTGGCCTCGAACTCAGAGATCCACCTGCCTCTGACTCCCAAGTGCTGAGATTAAAGGCATGCGCCACCACCCCCAGTGATGTCCCTGTTTTTAAAAGCTGAGTAGTACTCCATTGTGTAAATGTACAACATTTTCTGTATCCATTCTTTGCTTGTGGGACATCTGGGTTCTTTCCAGCTTCTGGCTACTGCAAATAAGACTGCTATGAACATAGCAGAGCATGTGTCCTTGTGTCATAGCAGGTATGTCCAGGATTGACATAGCTGGGTCTTGGGGTTGAACTATTCCCAGTTTTCTGAGAAACTATCAAACTGATTTCCAAAATGGTTGTACAAGTTTGTACTTCTACCAGCAATGGAGGAGTGTTCCCCTTACTCCACATCCTTGCCTAAAGTTTCATTTTTAAAAATCGAAAAGAAAGCCACATACTTTTTTTGTTTGTTTGCGTTTTTCTTTTAAATCTGTTTTTCAGTGTAACAGCCCTGGTTGTCCTTGAACTCATTTGTAGACCAGGCTGGCCTTTGACTTACAGATATCTGCCTGCCTCTGCCTCCCAAGTGCTGACACCAAAGGCATGCATCACCATGCTCAGCCAAGCCACAGACATTTTGAGACAAATCAAAACAAAACAAAAAACCCCACTAAAATGAATAGCCAAACCCAAAACCCAAAACCAAAAAATCTCCATAAAATAAAAAAGTGAATGTTTGTATAGTTGAATACATTTGTCAATGTTTTGATTTATTGCATTTGATCTTTCTTTTTCTCTCCTCCTCTCTACTCACTGCTTTAAAATATATTTAATATTATGTGTATGTATGCATGTCTGTGTGTGGGCATGCACACATGAATACAGGTGCCTGGTGAAGGCAGAAGTTGGATCCCTTGGAACTGGCGTCTAGGCAGTTGTGTGCCACTCAACATGGTGCTCAGAACTGAACTCAGGTCCTCCGATAGAGTAATCTGCACGATTACCTACTGAACTATACTGAGATTTATATGGTTTTACTTGACCTTACACTAAGGTTGGATACTGTTCTTTTTGCATGTAGTATCATTTATAGTTTTTTTTCCCTGTTAGCACTTTAGTGATTGCTTCAGGCTTATGGTATTCATTTAAAATAATTGAACTTTGCTTTTATATGCCACCAAAATTGCTTCACATATAGTGAAAATGTAACAGAATATACTCAGTTTCCCTGGTACATTAGTACAATCATTATTTCCAGAAGTTATATGTTAGGCAAATTAACAATAAGAAACCAAAAAACAAAAAACAAAAAAACAAAAAACAAAAAACTGCGGGGCGTGGTGGCACACTGATTTCCCAGCACTCTGGGAGGCAGAGGCAGGTGGATTTCTGAGTTCGAGGCCAGCCTGGTCTACAGAATGAGTTCCAGGACAGCCAGGGCTATATAGAGAAACCCTGTCTCAAAACAAACCAAACCAAACCAAGCCAAAACAAAACAAAAAAGAGTGTTCAGTAGACTTCACTGTATTTTCTACATCAACTATGCTATTTAGAAATGGGGAACTATTACTTTTTCTTTTCCTAAGTTTGCCTTAAATCCTTTCGTGCACTGATTAGAACTTCTAGTAGTATGTTTATAAGAGTCTTACAAACTGGGGCTGAGGAGATGGCTCAGCAGTTAAGAGAACTTACTACTCTTGCAGCTCTTAGTTCCCAGCACCCTCATGGCAGCTCACAACTACCTTTAATTATGGTTCCTGGGGACCTGATCTATAGTTCCCTTTCTGACCTCTGCAGGTTTCTTCATCCTTGTGGTCTACATACATAACTCAGACATACATACACATAAAATAAAAAACAGATGTATTTGATTATTCCTAACCTTAGCTCTAAAGTGAGTTAGCTGTTGTCTTTTTAGAAAATCTCTTTGTTGAGCTGACGAGGTTTTCTGCTCTCCCCAGTTTGCCAAGCATTTGTATTAGTTGGGACTGACTTACAGTTTCAGAGGTTCAGTCCATTATCATCATGGCGGGAATCATGGCATCCTGCAGGCAGACTTAGTGCTGAAGGAGCCAAGATTTCTACATCTTGATCTGAAGGCATCCAGAAGAAAAACTGTCTTTTGCAGGCAGCCAGGAGGAGGGTCTCTTCCACACTGGGCAGAGTGTGAGCATAGGACCTCAAAAAGCACCCCTCGCAATGAGGGACTCCTCCTTCTAGTATAGTAGCAGCACTTCCCACGGACCAAGAATATTCAAACCACCACACTTGCCTAGCCAGCTGCTACAATCACATATACTTATTCCTTGCTCTCTTTGCTTCTCTCTCTCTCCATCCCTCTCCCTCCTTACATACATACATACATACAAACACACACACACACACACACACACAAACACAGACTAACACACCTATGTCTCTGTACAGTGGATCCTTGGATAACATATAATGTAGAACTTTAGGGCACTTACTCTCAGACAATTATGCCTACATGTACAAGAGTGTGTGTGTTACAAGGGGAACAAACTAGGGCCTTGTGATGCTGAGCAGGGTGCTCTGTCACTGTACACCCTAAGTCACAGGTGTAACTTTTAATTTCTCCAAAACTTAACGACTAATAAGCATCCCCCCTTTTTTTGTTTTTGTTTTTGTTTTTTCCAGACAGGGTTTCTCTGTGTAGTCCTGGCTGTCCTGGAACTCACTCTGTAGACCAGGCTGGCCTCGAACTCAGAAATCCACCTGCCTCTGCCTCCCAAGTGCTGGGATTACAGGCATGCGCCACCACTGCCCGGCTCAAGCATCCCTTTGTTAAAGCTTCACCACTAACAGACATAGCACAACAACACACATTTTGAATATGTATTATAAATGGTATGAAAAACTGCCAATCTGGTTAGGTGAAAATGAAAAACCAGGCTTCCTATGTAGAACCATGTTGTAGAGGGCTTTGTTATTGTCTGGCATTGATGAAGAAGGTTCTAGCATCCTACTCGACTTTCTGTCACACTGCCTTTATTTGTTAGTACTTTTTCTTACAGTAGATGTTAAGTCAGCACCATATTGCTACCTGAATTTGCCTTCTACTACCTATTATTGATCCTAATAGTCTTTCTAATTAGTGGTTTCCACTGTGAATTCTCTGTGATAATACCTCCCCCCTTCTGTTATGAACTGGCTTTCCTTGATAACTCCACAGCATTAACATACTTTTGCCAGGTGATGATGGCTTGAGCCTTTAATCCCTCACTCAGGAGACAGAGGCAGTGGGGTTTCTGCATTCAAAGTTCCAAGTCAGCCAGAGAGGTACACAGAAAAACCCTGTCTCAACAAACAAAACAAAGCAATCAATCACAGTGTCTTTTTTTTTTTTTTTTTTTTTTTTTTTTTTTTTTTTTTGGTTTTTCAAGCGACGGTTCCTCTTCTCTGTGTAGTCCTTGTTTCTTTTTGGTATCAGAAATATGACTTAAAAACTAACCTATTAGCCGGGTGGTGGTGGCGCACGCCTGTAATCCCAGCACTTGGGAGGCAGAGGCAGGCAGATTTCTGAGTTCGAGGCCAGCCTGGTCTACAGAGTGAGTTCCAGGACAGCCGGAGCTATACAGAGAAACCCTGTCTCGAAAAAAAAAAAAAACAACAAAACAAAACAAAAAATACCTAACCTATTATCTTCATTTTCTAAAAGCTAGGATCTTACTGAGCTTATTTTTATTCAACATATATCTTAGTCAGGGTTTCTATTCCTGTACAAACATCAGGACCAAGAAGCAAGTTGGAGAGGAAAGGGTTTATTCAGCTTACACTTCCACACAGCTGTTCATCACTAAAGGAAGTCAGGACTGGAACTCAAGCAGGTCAGGAAGCAGGAGCTGATGCAGAGGCCATGGAGGGATGTTTCTTACTGGCTTGCTTCCCCTGGCTTGCTCAGCCTGCTCTCTTATAGAACCCAAGAATACCAGCCCAGGGATGGTACCACCCACAAGGGGCCCTCCCCCTTTGATCACTAATTGAGAAAATGCCCCACAGCTGGATCTCCTGGAGGCACTTCCCCAACTGAAGCTCCTTTTCCTATGATAACTCCAGCCTGTGTCAAGTTGACACACAAAACCAGCCAGTACAAACACACTTTGTAAGAGTTACTTGGCATCATGACTGACTAAACATAAATAGGTGATTAAAAAAGACATTATTCAATCTTTGAATAGCTTATTGTTTAGAAAGATTGAAACCATAGCCAAGCAGTGTTGTCTCATGCTTTTAATCTCAGCACTCTGGAGGCAGAGGCAGGTGGATCTCTGTGAGTTAAAGGCCAAGACAGGACTTCAGAGTGAGTTACAAGACAGCTAGGACTACACAGAAAAACCCTGTCTTAGAAAACCAAAAAAAAAAAAAAAAAAGTAACTGTGATTGTTTGTTGCATACATATATATGGATAGGAACATGAGAAAACAGATATATTAAGGAGTAAGTAAAGTCGGGCGGTGGTGGCACATGCGTTTAATCCCAGCACTTGGGAGGCAGAGACAGGCAGATTTCTGAGTTCCAGGCCAGCCTGGTCTACAGAGTGAGTTCCAGGACAGCCAGGGCTACACAGAGAAACCCTGTCTCAAAAAACCAAACCAAACCAAAACAACAACAAAAAAAGGAGTAAGTAAAGACTTTACACACACACACACACACACACACACACACACACACACACTGGAGATAAGGTCTTACTTTGGAGCCCTGAGTGACCTAGAAGTATGCATATATGTATATTAGACTACCATCAAACACATAGAAATCTGTCTGGCTTTGCTTCCTGAGTGCTTAGCTTAACTCAGAGTATATATTGTAAACAGCTAAATTTATTGGCTCAGAATTTGACCTTTGAGGAGCACCAGAGTTCAGTGAGAATTAATAAGAGAACCTTTAAGGTAAATGTTTTAGTTACTTTATATGAAAAAAAAAGGCAAACCCGGCAAGATCACATTTTTATTGACTAATAAAAACATTATTTTTCATAAAAGTATGAGCATGAAAATAATATTTATCTTGAATTCTCAAAAATCATCTATTTGTCTTGTGAGCCACACATAATTTATCTAAATAAATTGGCTTGTGTATTATTAGCGTTTGTTTTGTTTGTTTGTTTGTTTGTTTGTTTTTTGATACAGGCTTTCTCTGTGTAACCTTGGCTGTCCTAGAACTTGCACTGTAGACCACAGGGGCCTCCAACTAAGAGATTAGCCTGCCCCTACCACCTGAATGCTGGGATTAAAGGCAGATTAACCACCACCGGAATAATTACCACCGGATTAACTACCACAATCTGAGCCAAATTTGAAGAAAGCTTTAATTAAATACCAGCCAGGATTTGAAGTGTACTTTAATTAAATACCAACCTGGAGGATGGACTCTGGCCAGATCAATTCCTACAATCCCCCAAAGTGACCAGGAGTTACATCTTGCTAAAGCTTAAAAAGGCAACCCCACGAGGCCACCATATTTCCAACCTACACCCAATCAGGGGCAAGCATACATCCTGACATAGTTCCTGCCCAAGTACCTCATACCTACGTGAGATCAAACACATTTGTGTAGTTGGGTCAAACAAACTTGTTTAAGGGAGTGAAACAATAGCCTCCAGTATTTCAAGAAGTATCTGTCCTTGGGTAAGGGATTTACAGTTAGGAATTTTGTTTCATGGATTTCTTAGGCACAGTAATTAAAACACCCTTACACATAAAAATAAATTAACTAAAAATCTATTAAGAGTGGAATGGTTAAATCAAAATCATTAATGCAGTTATAATGCTTGTATAGAGAGTTTTTAAACATACTTGACACATTATTCAAGAATACCGTGTCTGATTAACTATAGACACATTTTCCAATAGATCTCTTTGTTTGTGGATGCTACCGAACTGAAGTATTCTACCTTTGACCAACATTTCCTTCATAAACACTATTCTACTCTAGTTCTGTGAGATCAGCTTTGTTAGATTCCACATATAAGTGAAAAGATGTGACGTCTGTCTTTCTGTGGGGTTTATTAATATAATGTCCTCCAGGTTCTTACAACTAACAAAATAATGTGATTTCTTTCTTTATTATGGTTGAACAATATTCCATTGCAAACTCTTCTTTCTTTTTCCCCTTCCTTCCTTTCCTCCTTTCCTTTTTTTTTTTCTTTTTGGATTTTTGAGATAGGGTTTCTCTATGTAGCCCTGGCTGTCCTGGAACTCACTCTGTAGACCAGGCTGGCCTCGAACTCAGAAATCTGCCTGCCTCTGTCTCCCAAGTAGCTTTTGTCTTTTCTATAATCATTCTAGCAGGCATAAGGAAGTGTCTTATGTGGTTTCAGTTTGCGTTTCCCTGGTGATAAGTGCCTTAGTTTCTTTTCCTGTCACTGTGATAAAATATTCTGATGAAAGAAACTTAAAGGAGAACAGCTTTATTTACTTCACAGTTCAAGACCCAGTTCTTCCTGGTGGGGAAGGCAAGGAGGCAGAAGCTTGAGGCAGGTAGTCATAGTCCAGGCACAGAGCAGAAAGCAGAGAATGATGAGCATGCAGCTGCTTAGCTTTCTGTCTCCCATTCTGTGCCTTCCAGGCTGCCCTATCCAGGAAATGGCTCTGCCTGAAATTAACATGGGTCTTACAATTTACCAAGATAAACAGATAAATCAGACAATCAAGATAAACAGGCATGGTCGAGGCCCATCTCTCAGGTGTTCCTAGATTAACAACACTAACCATTACTATTAGTCATACTAAGAATGTTTATAAATATATATATACATATGTATACACACACACACACACACACACACACACACACAAAGCAAAATTGCACGATAATTGTTAGTGGTGAAGCTTTAAGTCAACAAAGGGATGCTTATTAGTACTTAAGTTTTGGAGAAATTATATATTATATTATTATATATAATACATATATAATAAATAAATCTTCAATGCCAGACAATAACAAAGCCTTCTACAACATGGTTCTATTAGAAACCACAACCTGGGCAGTTGTGGCGCACGCCTTTAATCCCAGCACTTGGGAGGCAGAGGCAGGCAGATTTCTGAGTTCGAGGCCAGCCTGGTCTACAGAGTGAGTTCCACGACAGCCAGGGTTATACAGAGAAACTCTGTCTCGGGGGAAAAAACAAAACAAAACAAAACAAAACAAAAAAGCACATAGGAAGCCTGGTTTTTCATTTTCACCTAACCAGATTGGCAGTTTTTCATACTCATAGATTATGGGTTTTATTTACTTTCTACCATTTATAATACATCTACAAAAATGTGTATTGTTGTGCTATGTCTGTTAGTGGTGAAGCTTTAAGTCAACAAAGGAATGCTTATTAGTAGTTAAGTTTTGGAGAAATTATATATTATATTATATATAATATAATATTATATATATTATATAATATTAGCCCATTACAGGTGAACAGTTTGCAATTATTTTCTCCCATTCTGTACATTGTCTCCTCACACTTGTTTTTTTCAAGTTTATTATCTTTGATGTGAAAGTCACTTGTTTTTTCCTTCTCCATGTTTTTCATGTCATAGCCCCCAAATCAGAGTTTTTCTCCATGTATTACTGCATTAGTTACTTTGCTGTTGCTGTTGTGCTGCATCATGGTGAGGTCACTTACGGAAGGAAGGTTTTATTTGGTCTTATGTTTCCAGAGGGTTATGAGTCCATGATGTAGAGCAGAGGCAGGGGGCTCTAGGCATGACAGCTGGAGCAGAAACACTTTTCAAACCACAAGCAGTAAGCAGAGAGAGAGAGAGTGAACTGAAAATGGTGCAAATCTTTAAACTCTTGTTTTTCAAAGATTTATTTATTTATTATATGTAAGTACACTGTAGCTGTCTTCAGACACCCCAGAAGAGGGTATCTGATCTCATTGCAGGTGGCATGTGGTTGCTGGGATTTGAACTAGGGACCTCCGGAAGAGCAGTCAGTGCTCATAACCACTGAGCCATCTCACCAGCCCAAATCTTTAAACTCTTAAAGCCCACCTTCAGGCACATACTTCCTCCACCAAGGCCATAGCTCCTGAACCTACCCAAACAGTGCCACCAACCTGGGACCAATATTCAAATGCTGAGACTGTGGTATATATCTCTAAGCTCAGCACTTGAAAGACAAGAGTCATGAAGACTGCCACAAGTTCGAGGCCAACCTGGTCCACATAGTGAGTTCCAAGCCAGGCAAAGATGTAAAGTAAAACCATAGCTCCAAAATAAATAACTAAATAAAATAAAAACGTTCACTGGTATTTTATATTTTTCAATGCACCAGTCTACATATTTGTTTTTTGTTTTTTGTTTTTTTGTTTGTTTTTGTTTTTTTCGAGACAGGGCTTCTCTGTGTAGTCCTGGCTGTCCTGGAACTCACTCTGTAGACCAGGCTGGCCTCGAACTCAGAAATCCACCTGCCTCTGCCTCCCAAGTGCTGGGCTTACAGGTGTGCGCCACCACCACCCGGCTTTACATATTTATTTCTAAGTATGTTCACAACTGTGAGATAGCTTCTGTGAAATCTTTCATCAATTATTTCCTGTCAGTGTGTCAACTTATTACTGATTTTTGCATATTGATTTTGTGTCCTGTCATTTTACTGTACTTATCAGTTCTGACAGCTTCTGGTTAAGTATTCTGAAAGGTTATAAGATGATATTATCTGGAAACAAGGAAAAATGTAACTTATTTTTTCCAATTTCTGTCATTCCAAAATATGGGTTAGCCACAATCACTGTGACACAAGCCAAGATCTTATTCTTCATCAATGTGATGAAGGAAGGAAACACCAAAAGAACAGTATAGATGAGCAGCAAAGGATGGTTTCTTATTCATTCCTAAACAGAGGTCAAATGGGCCCGTATGTTCAGTTTTCACAGTAAATCAAGCATCTGGGACTAGAACTGGAACATCTCATCGCATGGTATTCACACATTAAATGCATGCGGTGTCACAGGATAGCATTATGATCCTTTAAAACTAGTGTTGTCAACAGCCGGGCGTGGTGGTGCACGCCTGTAATCCCAGCACTTGGGAGGCAGAGGCAGGCGGATTTCTGAGTTCGAGGCCAGCCTGGTCTACAGAGTGAGTTCCACGACAGTCAGGGCTCTACAGAGAAACCCCGTCTCGAAAAAACAAACAAACAAACAAAAAACTAGTGTTGTCAACTACATGGTAAGGTACTCTACAGCATATGTCTCTAGGCTATTCATCACTAACTACACAGGTAGCAATTTTCAAATGAAAAAAGGAAGAAAATGAACTCCAACTTTTATATTTTCTCTGTTATAATCAATAAGAAAACAAACACCAATTTGGTTATACATCAACATTTTCAAAATACATCATTGAACAAGAGGACCAAGACCAAAAATGTGTGTCAGAAATTCACGTGTGCTGGGCGGTGGTGGCGCACGCCTTTAATCCCAGCACTTGGAAGGCAGAAACAGGCAGATTTCTGAATTCGAGGCCAGCCTGGTCTACAGAGGGAGTTCCAGGACAGCCAGGGCTACACAGAGAAACCCTGTCTCGAAAAAACCAAATCCAAAAAAACAAAAACAAAACAAAACAAAAAAAACAAAAACAAAAAAGTAGATGCCCACAATAGGCTAGAGACGGCTCAGCATTCCTACAGGTACCTGCATTCCTTTGCCAGCACCCACATCGGGCAGTCTGTAACTCTGTTTCCAGAGGATCAGAGGATCTGATACCCTCTGACCTCTGTAGGCACCTGCATGAACATCATGTACATAAACCTATGCAGACAGACATATACACATAACTAAAAATGGTTTTGTTTTCTTCACATGGTTTCTCTCTGGAGCCCTGGCTGTCCTAGAACTCACTCTGTAGATCAGGCTGGCCTTGAACTCAGAGATCCACCTGCCTCTGACTCCTGAGTGCTGGGGTTAAAGGTGTGAGCCACTACTGTTCACGTAACAAAAATTTTCTTAAGAAAAAAAAAAAACCTGTCAGGGCTGGGTGTCATGATGCACATCTTCAATTTCAGCATTTCTGATTGGCTAGACTGACTGCCCAATCTTGGAGTGCCAAGGATCTGACCATCTTCTCCAGCTCTGTAGTTACAGATCTAACCCTCCATGCCTGGCCTTTACTATGGGTGCTGGGGATCCGAACTCAGGTCCTCATATGTGTGCGATAGTCACTTTACCCGCTGAGCCACCTCCCCAGTCCCTGGGCCCAACTGGTGTTTTTTTTTTTTTTTTTTTTTGTGTGTGTGTGTGTGTTTTTTTTTTTTTTTCTGACACAGGGTTTCTCCGTGTAGCCCTGGCTGTCCTGGAACTCACTCTGTAGACCAGGCTGGCCTCGAACTCAGAAATCCTCCTGCCTCTGCCTCCCAAGTGCTGGGATTACAGGCATGTACCACCACAGCCCGGCTTTCCAACTGTTTTTATTTCAATATTTTGAAAGTGTTATTTTATTGCCTGTAGCCTCCATGATTTCTATTGAGGAATCTGTTGTTCATCTTATTGAAGATCCCTTACACGTGACAAGTTACTTTATTCTTATTATTTAAAAGAGTTCCTTTTTGTCATTAACTTAGTAGTTTCATTTTATTTTTTTGTTTTGTTTTGTTTTGTTTTGGTTTGGTTTGGTTTGATTTTTTTCGAGACAGGGTTTCTCTGTGTAGCCCTGGCTGTCCTGGAACTCACTCTGTAGACCAGGCTGGCCTCGAACTCAGAAATCTGCCTGCCACTGCCTCCCAAGTGCTGGGATTAAAGGCGTGTGCCACCACCGCCCTGCAGTAGTTTCATTTTAAATGTGCTTCAATGTGATCTCTGATTTTATCTTCCTTGGAACTTATTGAGATTCATGGATAGATATGTTCATGTCTTTGATCAAAATTGGAACATTCTGGCATTCTTCTTTCCTTTTTTTATTTTGAAATAGGGTTGCATGTAGCTCCGACTGGCCTTGAACTCGCCTTAGAGCCAAAGTTGTCCTTGAACTCCTGATGGTCTTAAGTCATCTCCTGACCCTTGAACCTTCACCTTCCTTGTGCTGGGATTCCAGGTGTAAATTACCATTCTCACTTCCCCTGTTATCCTTTTTTTTTCCTTTTTTCTTTTTAATTATTATTTTTTCACACTTCAACTGTAGTTGCCCCCTCCCTTATCTCCTCCCAGTCCCGCCCCCACCTCCTCCTCATCCATTCCTCCTCTGTATATATTTAGAAAAGAGCAGACCTCCCCTGGATGTATATCAACCAAACGTGACATCAAACTGTAAGACTAGGCACCTCCCTTCGTATTAAGGCTGACTTCTCTAATTATGTCTTCAAAGTTCTTTCTATTTCATTTTCTTCCTTCTCTCCTTTTGTGATTTTTTTGTTTGTTTTTATCAAGACAGGGTTTCTCTGTGTAGTCCTGGCTGTCCTGGAACTCACTCTGTAGACCAGGCTGGCCTCAAACTCAGAAATCCGCCTGCTTCTGCCTCCCAAGTGCTGGGATTACAGGCGTGCGCCACCACTGTCCGGCGTGTTTTTGGATTCTTAGATTCTCTTCAGGTTATGTTTCTTCCTTCTCTCTGCTGCTCAAACTACGTCATTTTTTTGTTTTTGTTTTTGTTTTTGTTTTTGTTTTCTTCGAGATAAGAGTTTCTCTGTGTACGAGCCCTAGCTGTTCCAGAACTCGCTCTGGCTGACCTTAAACTCCCAGAGATGTACCTGCCTCTGCTTCCCGAGTGCTGGGATTAAAGCACCATGCCCAGCTCAGACTACAGAATTTAAATGTAACCAATCTAGCTTCGAGGTCACCGATTCCCTTTTCTATCGCTTCAAATTTAGTGTCAAAACCTGTTGTGATCATAAAAAGAGAAAGAGGTGTGAGAATATGTTCTATGGCAGTGTGGGGGAAGGGGGTGCCTCAGCGGGCCCATGCTGAGGGGACCACACACATACACTGGTATAGCATAGAATAGAGTTTATTTAGGGCATGGGGAAGGGAGTTAAGGGGGTAGTAGAGGCAGAGAGAGGGAGAAAGAGGGAGTAGAGAAACAGAGGCAGGCCATGACCATGTGGGAGAGGAGGGGGGAGGGGAGCCCAAGAAGGGGCAAGAGAGAGGCTAGGAGAGTATGAGAATAAGAGATTGAAGAGAGCCGGGTGTGGTGGCGCACGCCTGTAATCCCAGCACTTGGGAGGCAGAGGCAGGCGGATTTCTGAGTTCGAGGCCAGCCTGGTCTACAGAGTGAGTTCCAGGACAGCCAGGACCACACAGAGAAACCCTGTCTCGAAAAACCAAATAGAGAGAGAGAAAGAGAGAGAGAGAGAGAGAGAGAGAGAGAGAGAGAGGAAGAGGGGGAGGGGGAAAGAGGGGGAGGGGGAGAGGGGGAGAGGGGGAGAGAGGGAGAGAGGGAGGGAGAGACGGAGGGAGAGACGGAGGGAGAGAGGGAGAGAGAGAAAGCAGCTCCTTTTATAGTAGGCCAGGCCTACCTAGCTGTTGCCAGGTAATGGTGGGGAGGGGCATACCTGGCTGTTGCCAGGTAACTGTAGGGAGAGAGGGAGAGAGGGGGAGAGAGGGGGAGAGAGAGGAAGAGAGAGGGAGAGATAGAGGGAGAGAGAGAGGGAGGGAGGGAGGGAGGGAGGGAGGGAGGGAGAGGGAGAGAGAGGGAGAGAAGCAGAGAGGAAGAGAGAGGAAGAGAGAGGAAGAGAGAGAGGGAGAAAGAGGGAGGGAGGGAGGGAGGGATGGAGGGAGGGAGGGAGAGGGGGAGGCAGAGAGGGAGAGAGGGAGAGAAAAGCAGCTCCTTTTATAGTAGGCCACGCCTACCTAGCTGTTGCCAGGTAACGGTGGGGAGGAGCATACCTGGCTGTTGCCAGGTAACTGTAGGGTGGAGCTTAGACAGAATCCTAACAAAACCTTCCTAGTATCCAGGCTTTGTAGCACATGCATGCAATGCCAACTGTTTGAGATTGGAAGAGTAAGCGTAAGGCCGCTGAGGGCTACACAGTGAAATCCTGCCTCCAATTGAAAAACAGAAGCGGCTTGTTGGGGGTGTAGCTTAGTGGTAGAGCATTTGCCTAGCACTGCATCTCCTGGATTAGAACTCAGAACTGCAAGAAAAAAAATTATCCAGTAAATTAGTGGGGTTTTTTTTGTTTTTTTGTTTTTTTTGTTTTTGTTTTTTCAAGACAGGGTTTCTCTGTGTAGCCCTGGCTGTCCTGGAACTCACTCTGTAGACCAAGCTGGCCTCAAACTCAGAGATCTGCCTGCCTCTGCCTCCCAAGTGCTGGGATCAAAGGCGTGCGCCACCACTGCCCGGCAAGTATGTTTGTTTTTAAGAAAAGATCATATGTAGCTCAGGCTTCAAACTTACTGTATAGCTGAGGATGATCTCACAGTCCTGATCCTTTTGCCTTTATCAACCTGAATGGGGAGATAAAGGTATGAACCATTATTCCTGCTTCTATATAGTGTTGGAGATCAAAACCAGGGCCTTTTACATGCTAGACAAACACTCTTATCAACTGAACTGCATGCTCAGTCAAAACATGCATTCTGTACTTTTGTTTTCTATTTGTCCGCATACCACTTTCCCATCTTTCCTTTAGATATCTTTATATACTTCCTTAACATGCAAGCAAAATTATGATAATGGACTTAAAGTCTTTGCTTAGAATGCACTATGTTTGTGTTTCCCCTCAGGCACAGTATCCAGTAATTTCTTCTATGAAGTCTTGCTATACTTCACTGATAATTTTTTTTTTTTTTTTTTTTTGGTTTTTTCGAGACAGGGTTTCTCTGTGTAGCCCCGGCTGTCCTGGAACTCACTCTGTAGACCAGGCTGGCCTAGAACTCAGAGATCCGCCTACCTCTGCCTCCCAAGTGCTGGGATTACAGGCATGCGCCACCACTGCCTGGCTCTTCACTGATAATTTTACAACCAGTTATTTTTATTGAAAATTGAATGCTCAGAATATTGGAAATCAGATTTTTCTCCCTCTTCAGGCATGACTTGTGTTCCTTGCAGTAGTGTAGCTGTTGCTATTTATTTAACACTGTTCTAAACCACTGTTTGATAGTATTTATTTGATCTGCGTGCCTGAGTGTATGCATGTGCACTACATGTTTATATGAGTCAATGGAAGTCAGAAAAGTGTGTTGCATGCCAGGGATGGTCTGTCTGTCTGTCTGTCTGTCTGTCTGTCTGTCTGTCAGTCTGTCAGTCTGTCAGTCTCTCTCTCTGCTATTTCTGTCTGTCTTTCTGTCTCTGTTTTTGTCTCTCTGTTCTGGAGTTGAGGAGTGAATCCAGAGCTTCTTACTTGCTAGGCAAGTGCTCTACCACTGGGCTAAATCACCAAACCCCTTTGTACCATTTTCTAAACTCCTCTATCAGCCTAGCCCAGTGTCAGACAAGGTTGTACCGGAAGAAGAGGGGAGAGACATTTTCTCTGGAAGAGAACTAACTTTTGGAGTTATCTAAAATGTTTGCTTAAATATAATTAAATGCAAAGAGCTCCAACAGTCTGTGTAATTTGAGTTTATTGTTTTGTAGCAATTATCTCTCACCTCCTGGAGTTCCCTCCTACTCAGGGACATTTCCTGTGGTCCTCGAGGAGAAGGCCTTTTAAAGGCCTTTCTGTTTTGAAAGGGATTAGAAAATGACTGACAGTTTAAGTGTCTGTCTCTTCTGATGGTGTTTGTGTTTTAATTGGGTAGGTGCAAACTAGAGGTTCAGAGATCAGAGAAATTAAACTCAAAATCCATGTTTTACAGACGAGGATGACACTAGAGCTCTGAAAAGATGAGGCCCCATGATCAACTCCTGAAGATAGGAAGTGTCTTGAGACCAAAGCAATAAATCTCCCGCAGAGACATTTTAAGCCTGAAAAAAATGAGAGATGGAGAGACAGAGAGAGACAGAGATAGAGAATTTCTGTGAATTTTGGAAATGGATGAAAGCATGTGGGGCCTTCCCAAACATGTTAAGAGGTTTAAAACCAGAAGAAACTTTTAAAGGGCAACCAAAAAAAAAAAAAACCCTTAAGAGACAAACTAATGACATCACAGTCTCTTATTGGTGAGATGACGTAAGTAAAAATTACATAGCTCTTCAGTTACAGAATCAGGTCAAACTAGAAACCGATCTCTTACTCCTCAACTCACTAGTACCTTTTAATATTATTTTAGTATGTACCTTTACTATCAATTTACAATATTTTCCTGGATGACAGGTACACAATATGGAACGGTCTTTGCTTTGCACTGCCATTCAGAAGATTTGATGATCATATACTCAGGTCTGCAGCTACTTTTCAAACCTACTAATTAGAATTATATGAGACACTCAGTGCTTGTCAATTATTCGTCTCTCTCCTCAGTAGCATATTCAAGTATGAAAATGAGAGCCAGGGGCTGGAAAGATGGCTCAGTGGTTAAAAACACTGACTGCTCTTCCAGAGGTCCTGAGTTCAAATCCCACAACCACATGGTGGCTCACAACCATCTGTAATGAGGTCTGATGCCCTCTTCTAGCGTGTCTGAAGACAGCAACAGTGTACTTAGATATACTAATAAATAAATCTTAAAGAAAAGAAAATGAGAGCCAGAAATACCTATTTTAAGGACTGAACCTAAATTATATAATGTGGCTATTTCTATTGGTGAAACTCTAGTGAGTTCTTACTCATTTGTTATCAGAGTTGTAATCACTCTGCTGTAATTATTTTGCAGGATTTTTTTTTTAGGGTGGGGTGAGATGGGCAGGGTCTCATGTAACCCAGGCTGTCTTCAAACTAACTATATGGCCAAATGTCTTCTAGTCTCCACATCTTGAGTTCTGGGATTACAGGCAGGAGTTACTATGCCCCATTTATGCTGCTCTGGAAACTGGACCTACAGCTTCATGCTAGGCGATTGCTCTATGAATTGAGCTCTGTTTCCAGCCCCTTTGCAGCAGTCTTAATGCATTAGTGACAACCCAGACATTGATGGGTTTTCCCATCTGTAAACACACTGCTTTGCAGACTGATGGGTACCTTTTAAGTGTCCTTCACACCACCTTTCAATATCTTGGCTTGGCAACATTCAAACATTTCCACCAAAGAAGTGGCCAGTTGTCTGGATCCCAGCCAGCAGTGGAAAACTTTCCTTGGGCCTGACTTCCTCCTGTATCTGGAAATAAGCCAGGTCGTCCCAAGGATCTTTCGTTGTAGTTGCACACAATCTTTAAGATAAGATCAGGGGTATTCAGTAAAGTACTTGAAGGCTGGAACACTGAATAAGTTGCAAAGACTTCTTCAGCAGTGTGCAAATTACGTGAGGATGGGAAAATAGTATGCATAACGTTGAAAAGCAATGAAAAGGAAAAAAAGTCCCTCCTTAATTCCTCATTTGCCTGACTGAGCCCAGGTGGCCATTTGTTGAGTTTCCATTTCTGCCTTGCTCCTACCCACCCCTTCCTTATTGAAGCAAGCTACTTAGAGTGAACCTTTGAGCTCTGGTGTTATCTTTCTTCTGTCTACATGCCTCAGGATATACCACTGTAATATAGCCATAAAAGTAGGGGATGTGTCCTTTTCTCAGCACCCAGAGAAATAACAAACATTTTTTTTCAAGAGAAAAATGCCTTTAATATGCTATTAAGAAAAAAATTCAGGATTTTCAGAGTCTAGAGAAATGGAGAAACATCAATAGCTTTACAGCAAGAAATGACAGCTTCCATGTAAATGTGATGGTTACTGCCAAAGATGTGTCTTTTGTGTATTAGGAATGAGGTTGGACTTATTACTGCAGACAGACCACCATCTGTAGGCAGAGAGGTCCTCATCAGTATTCATAATGGCCTTATTTTCTGTCTTTGGAAAATGACATGATGCTCACACCTCATTTTGTTCATCAGTAAAATGGGTGATTCCTTATAATGTGTTGGAAGGAATATCCTTCCAAGAGGTCAGGTCAGAAGTGGAAGTTTTTTTTCCCTTAAATCTTCCAGCACAAATTGATATATCCTCAGTAGGAGCCATGGAACTATAAACCCCTTTTTTGACATTTCCTTAAGGGGTGGGAAAATACAGTTCTTATTTTCAGTCCCCAAGCAGGTAATTGTGACACCTTGTCTTTCAAAGGGAGATTTAATCCTTGGCCATTTTGATGTGTGAACAGTGCACTGTACCAACACAAAAGCTCCAGGCCACCCTCCTCACTACAGCACCTTTGCTTGTTCAGACCGTGCTTTTAAGTGGTGAACTGCTTCCTTTAAGAATGCAAGGGAGCTTTGGGGGTGGGGAACCAGAAAAAGGGAAATGAATTGTAAATATAGAATATATACAATAAAAAAAAAAAGAAAAAAAAAAGAATGCAAGGGAGCTGGGCGGTGGTGGCGCACCCGTTAATCCCAGCACTTGGGAGGCAGAGATAGGCAGATTACTGAGTTCAAGGACAGCCTGGTCTACAGAGTGAGTTCCAGGACAGCCAGGGCTACACACAGAAATCCTGTCTCGGAAAAAAACCAAATCCAAAAAAAAGAAAAAAAAAGAAAAAAAAAAGAAGATAGAATACAAGGGTGTTTGTTCTGTATGTTGAATATCTATCTATCTTGCTAGCAACTCAGTTAATCCGACCTATATGGTTCTAGTCTGACTTCATTGTTTTGACAAGATTTGAAATAGATACATCTTCTAAGTTCTATGGTGAGGCAATTGATAACAAGTGAGTATTATTCAAGGGGAAAAATGATCTCCATTTAATTAACCAATGGCAATAGATTTGTAATCACCTCCTGATGCTGTTTTACAAAGTTATCTTGTAAGAAAACTGGTTGTTTTTTAATTACTCCCCCCCCAAAGATGCCTCCAGATAGAGAAATGTATGCTTACCTTACTCCTATCCCCTAAAAAAAGACCAAAATCAAATAACAAATACAAGAGCATATGCACAAACAAGTTTCTGATATTGTGAACAAAGTTTCAAGGGCTCTTGAAAGTCTTCAAGTCTAGACTTTAAGGAGCAAAGCTTATAACACAGCTTTCTGCCCAGCCCCCACATGACAACATGGAATAAGGGTTGTCTGGGGATGGTTTCTGAATATTAGAGTCTTCTGAAATATCTCCAACTCATCGTGTGTCTATTTGTTTGGAATTATGTCTTGGAATTATATCCAATCTCAACTGCCCTGCTGTTATCTTAAGAGGCCAAAGAGACGCTGTAATAGGAAGGATGCTTTGGTTTCTCTGCTCCTGTTTCATTCGGAAACTATGACCTGCTGTATCTCAATTGGCTGAAATCCACGGACAGCCGATGGGGTGGTGAAGAAGGCGTTAGGCAGCTCTCCGGGGCTGATGGAACCAGAGTCACTTTGCACGGACCCTCCACTGTTCTCAAACTGGGAGATTTTCTTTTTGATCATCTTCCTCTCCTTGGCTCTGCGATTCTGAAACCAGATTTTCACCTGAAATACAAAATGCCTTATGCTTAATGGGGACAACACCCTCAGTGTAATCAACACAGTGATGGCGGGTCTTACAAGGCTCCCTCATGCACATCACTTCATTTGAGCCTTAGGGTAACTGTGTGAACTATACCCATTTTACAGGTTCAAAAACACTGTGACTCAGAGAGGGCAGATGCTTTGTAAGAAATGAGATTGAAGTCATCAAACCTAGGACTACTGAGCCTGAATGCAGAGCTCTATATATTACCACCCACTTGCATCCTGTTACCCAAGTAGAAATAATTATATGACGATGCTGAGGACTGCTGATGAAAGAGAAAGATTTAAAAACCAACAGTGATTGCAGTTGGTCGTTAAGAGAAATTTCCTTATATTAAAAAGTTAGCACCTAGAACTGGGTGAACAAGGCTATTTCTTGTTGGAAATTGACACAATGGTATTAATGAGCCTATATGTGGTTGGAATGTAAACTGCTTGAGATAAGGATTAATGAACTTTACACTTCAAGACTTTTATGATTCCAGCATCACTCCTAGACTTAGGGAAAATTTGCTAGGTGCCCATGTAATTGCCAAGTCTGAATGAGTAGAGACTGCTAACCTTTGCTGTAACTTGATCTTCATTGAGTATTCCCAGTAAGCTAAATTCGGGGCAAGCATCATAACATCATACAGACCAGAGAAGATTACATTTCCTATTTTGAATAACAGAAAAGCTCCATCTGTGGACCTGCACACCAGTTTGACTGATAGGAATCAGACAGCAACCATATTTGTGAATTTTTCACTTTTCACACTTGTTAGTACTACTTGAGGGACATTTGACTTGATTCTTGAATTATATTGGACTTTTAATCTCTTTGTACCTCTCTGCTCAATCTCTTGCTCCCAGGCCCACATGATACCCACCCATTAAATAGTTAATAAATCCTATGGCCAATGAAGCAACATAGGGTGAGTATGGGTTTAGGAGCACTTAGAAAAACATCTGTCTTCTGTTTTGCTATTTCCTCCAAACCCTAGCCGATTGAAATGGCTATGTGGGACTGTTTGGTAATACCTGTCTCTCAGAAAGGCCCAGGTTAACTGCCAGCTCTGATTTCCTCCGGATGGTGATGTATCTATTGCAGTGAAATTCCTTTTCCAGCTCCAGCCTTTGATGATCTGTGTAGACCACACGGTATTTTTCTTTTGTCCTGGTTTTCCCTGTTGAGAAAGCATGACATTTCATCTTATTCTTCTCTTCTGGAGATTATTTGGGTTGAGGGCACCAATTACTCTTCTAACTTTCATTTATTACTTTGAAATATAAGGGAATTGTATTTTTAAACCAAATATGTCATGCCAATTTCTCCATAAATGCATTATCATTTGTGGCCACGTTATCTATACCTAGCAGGATGTGAATAAAAACATCCATCATTCTGCTGAAATAATCAGTCAAATTACCGCTACTCTACCATTGACCTACTGTTATACCAAAACATTTAAATACTTAAACACTCAACCCACAGTTTTCATTACATTCCCATCCAAACAGAACGCTTGAATTAACAATAATGGCAACAGCCACCATGAATTACACTCTGCTTTTTTATTGTTGTTGATTTGAGACAAGGTTTCTCTGTGTGGTTCTGGCTGTCCTCGAGTTTGCTCTGTAGACCAGGCTGGCATCAAACTCATAGAGATCTACCTGTCTCTACCTCCTGAGTGCTGGGACTAAAGGCGTGCACCACCATACCTGACCATCATGAATTACATTTTATGCAATGCTTTCGTGACTGTTTCCCATGACCTTATCTACTCTGTTAAATTACAAGGAGAATGTTATTGACTAGACAAAGAGCCCGAGGTTCAGTATAGGTAAGTGAATTTGTGCTGGGAGCCTAGGAGGGTAAACCCAAGCGTGTACCTTTGACTCTAGGGTCAGTACACTGTTGGGAAGTATAATCCCCCATGAAGTAAACTATTCTGGAATCCTGACATTGTAGTTATGTGTATTACTAGAAAGAATTTGTATAGTTTGAAAAGAAAATGTTTTTATTGCTACTTAGCAAATTATGTTTCAAAATGGCACCTAACGTTTATTAGAAAAAGTTGATATTTTTCCTGTGGGGGTCTTAAGGCTTTTTTATTTCCAAGTGAGTACTGAATGGGGGAAGGAGGGCGTGTTGACTTAGACAGACTGAGGTGAGGACTCCACGCGCTTTGAAAAGATATCCAAACATTTGGTTTGTATTACAACATCTAGCTAATTCTCGTGCTTGCCTTCAAATAGGGTTTTATTCTTCCTTTCAAATTTTCCAAAGGTGATTAGGAAGTCTCCCTTTCTTTTCCGTTTCTCTAACCCCCTCTAGGATCTCGCTTTTTTTTTTCTCTGTGGCTTTTAGAGAGTTCTTCTGATCTTCTCTGGTTGTTTTTGATGTGAGGTTTTGGGGGGCCCGACCTGTAGGACAAAGACCTCTTTAAAGTGGGTCCCTAAACTCCATTGAGGTGTTAAGATGCAGCACAGACCTAACAAAGGAGCTGCATGGCACGGATCCCATCCTCAACCCTCTTCACATCCAGGAACCTCAACCAATTGGCTTGGAATTTACAAGCCCTAAACAAATGTCAGACACCCTTTCATCTCCAGGAAGAGGAGGGGGCATGGATGGAGAAACAGATCTACCTTAGGATTCAACTAAATGGCTGGAGAACTAATGGGCTATCAGTGCAGGGAAACTTCCCTCCCTTGAAATGATGAGCCCCAAGTCCCAGCCAATTAACTTTCCTCAAAGGCCCAAACTTTGAGCCAGATTTCTGGATCCAAGCAGAAACACAGGAAACAAGGGACCTGGCTTTTGGTGTTTCCCAAAGACAGAATGTATACTAAAGGATGAAAACGAAAATCTGAGGTTTAATTTGTTTGTAGGACCTCAGTTGTAGAATCTAACTTTTTCTTTGAGGATATAGTTCCTAAAACCCTTCCTGATCAAAACAGGGACTGAGTTTAAATTTTAACTTGAATCAGGGAGGTTAAAATTCAACTTGTGTGTGTCTGTGTCTTCAGTTCAGTCAATTAATCAGTAAATATAACCAGACTTCAAGAACTCTGGAAAGATTGTAGTCCTTCCCCACCCCCATTGGTCATAAATTCCCCTCTTGCAGTTTCTTCTGAGGACAATAAAGTCAAGACCAGGCCTCTTTATTTGCCACGAAACTGCTCACCCTTTCCGGCAATATAACCTTCGAAGAAAGGGGCAATGACAAGAGCTGAGATGCATATCAAAGCGGAACAAGTGTTAAGAAGGGTCTGTAGGCCCAATCTGATGATAAGACCGAAAGCCCCAAAGACAAGGGAGTACACTACCTGCACAGTTTACAAAGAGAAAGAGATGGAAATTTCCTGGCACGGGTCTCGTGCTGCCTTCTCAGAAGCACGGCTCTTCCCCCTATAGCCTCTTCCCCTGAGGGGGTTTGGCCACTTTCTGGTGGAACATAATGTCCGGATTCCCACACTAAAGCCAAAGACCAGCAAAGCATGAGGAGGACTTGTTTTTATTGTTTAAGTTCCTCTATTGTCCAGAGACAATGACATTTGGAGACCAGGGGATTTCCTTCTCAGTCGATATTGGGAGTTAATTTAGGGATGGAAAAAAGTCTAAGATTTATTAAAGAGCTACTTCCCCTCCTCTGAAATGGGAATTTTGTTACTTCTTCCACAGAGACTTGATCATCTCCATAGTTCACAATGGTCCTTCCCACCACCCAGGAGGCAGTACCCTCACAGTTCACAAGGAGATGTCACTACATAGGATGACACTGTCACCGTAAGTGTGGTTGAAATGGTGTTCCACGGAGAGACTAACAGCCAAAGTGATAGTAGGCAGAAAAGCCCATATGAAACCTCAGGATCACATTGGTGATGACAACGGAGGAAAACGATGGAGACAGTAGCACTGAGATGACTTCTCACCTACCTTTACTGCTTTTTAACTAAAAATCACATCCACAGTCATTTTAAAAATTGTCCAACAAAATATGAAAAACCAAGGAAGAGAATGACAAAAGCCTCAAGGATTATTAAGCAATTCAGTTTATGAAGTGTCCTAACTGAATAGTTTTTAAAGTATTTCCTTAGTGGTGAGTGGCTTAATGAGACTCACTCTAATGACTTCCTTTCCTTTTGTAAACAGGGAAGCCTCTTTCCAGCTCTGCTTAAAGTGCAGCCTGGCTAACACTCATTCAGGGCCACAGTTTTGTACTAAAGAAAACAGTGGGAAACGACTTGTTCTCATACACTGGCATTGTTTAAAATGTGAGACTGCTTGAAAATATTAACCTTGATAGAAATGTTTGGATAAGATAGATTGCATATAATGACATGTGTTTGGAATAGAGTACTGAGAAAACTACACAGCACTGGAGAGGCAGAGATAGGTGGATCTCTGTGAGTTCGAGGCTAACCTGGTCAACAGAGAGCTAGTTCCAGGACAGACAGAGCTGCACAAAGAAATCCTGTCTTAAAAGAACACACACACACAAAAAAAAAAGCAAAGAAAGAAAGAAAACTATGTACAAATAAAAATAAATGCCTTTTAAATCAGATTATCTGGAAGGCAATGATTTATTCTACATGTCAATCTCCTTGCTTTAGAAATCACAGGTGTAATGAGTGCTACACACACACACACACACACACACACTCTCTCTCTCTCTCTCTCTCTCTCTCTCTCTCACACACACACACACACACACACACACACACTTTAACTTAAGTTTCTTTCAATTATCTTCATTAATGAAGGGAAAAAAAGCTTTCATGGGATTGCCTTAATTCAGGGAAGGGCTCCTTCCAGTCTGTTGGTCACAGATATTTTTTTTTTCTCTCAGCCCTAAACCATACGTTCATGTGCAATGGTGTAAGGCGAGCAGAAAGCTTAGGAAGACCTGACTTGTCCACTCACTTAACAGACATTTAACCTCCGCCCCTTGTTAAGCATAGAAAGGAGTATGCTTTGGTTCCGAGTGCCCAGTGGGGTGATGACATTGATTTTTGTGGAGTTATGACCCAATATCAAGAAAGATACCCAGTGAGTCTAGAATCTCCACAGCTTATACAAAGCATCACTTCTGTGTGTGGTGTGGGGTGCTCTCATGCATATTCTATCATCTTCTTAAATCATTGACAAATAACAGCCTGGACTACAAGAATGTGCAAAAGGGTGGTATTAACTTACAAGGAATTCAAGTTAAACAAATGTTGATGTTAACAAAACTTCGTCTATAGGACAAGTCACCAAGAGTCCAAGGACCCGCAACGCCATTCTCCTAAACACTGAGGAGATGAAGGTGCACAGGCTCAGAATTATCCAAAGAAGGCTGAGGTATATATAGAAGACTTAAAGCAAGACAGAGAAAACAGTCATGTTTCCCCTCAGCAACACAAAGACAATTCGTCACAACTGAATCTTCCTATTGTGTCCTTTTCCCTACACTGTTTTCCATTCTAAAAAAACAAGCTAATGACATTTTCCCCTACGGTATTTCAAAAGACAATCCTAGACAGTAACTATTTTTATGTCCTTTTAAAAGTATATATTTTGCTTATTCTTAGATTTTGGTGAATGGATGTTAATTTTACCCTGAAGATGCGATGTCACAACTGCTCTGGGGATGAATGCCCTACCCTAGCCTCACTTTTTTTTCTAAGTTCCATGACTCACCCATATTTTCTTCTTAATATAAGTTAATATAATTTATAAGTAACACTTAAGATAAGTGTTACTTTTAACTTGGGATCTCTACCCTAGTTATAAACCTGGAGCTTCCTCCTTCTGGCTGAAAATTCTCCTACAGGTAAAAAATGGTGCCTCCCTGTCCTCCCACCTTTGCTTTTTGGAGGATCGAGAAGGGGAAACACAGGGTTGTGGAGAGCATAATCATCATGGACAAATACTATTGAAATAGCATTGCCTCCCCAGAGGGATAAATGTGATAGTCAAATGTCACTAATTTTCTCTAATGACAGGGAACAAGTATTGGAGTAATAAGAAAATGCTAAGAGAGCAACCACAGCTGAAAACAAACAGCGTCTCCCTGTCCAAGCTTAAAGTGGAGCCCTTCTTTCCTCTCCGCTCGCCTCCTTCCCCACCAGCTAGCAGCTCCCAGCGGTTGCCCATCAGAGCTTACTGGTCAGCGACATTAGTCCTTAAACTGGGATCCTTACACCTCCTCGCGTTTTGACGCTGTCGCAGACTTGCATTTTACTTCTGCATTTGTGCACACACACACACACACACACACACACACACACCTGCTGAAATAGCGATGAGGGCTTTAGGCACTTTGTGTGTGTGGGGGTGGGGGATAATAATACTCGGAACGGTTGTGTGCCTGACGGGTGTAGGGATTGTGCCCTATGAAATGACAGCTCATTGCTGTAACCTTGTTCACTTCAACGCTCCTGCGGTGGGTAGGGGCATTGGGGAAAGGCAATGGGCTCCAAGACGTTTCTAATTCTACAGCGACGGAAGCTGTGGCTTCCTTGAGCATCCTGTAAGGAGGCCGTGGAAGCCTGCCTAAGCTGGGCTGTCAGTTGCCCGCTAAGCACCTACTAAGTTGAGCATCTCCAGTTTTCAGCGAGGCTGCGTACCACGGTAGGGGAAAATTTGGACATAAGACCGGCTAGCACCGAGACAGCCTTAGCTGGCCTCTCACCCCGGTCAGCACTTGTGCTTCTGTTTTTCTCTCGGGACGACAGGAATGGATTCAGATCCTTGTGTTAGGAACACTGTCCATACCCTTACTCCCTTGACTTATCTGGGAAGGGTAAAACCAAACCAAACCAAACCAAAAATCAACCGACCAAAACAAACAAACAAACAAACAAAAAAAACGACCATCCCAACAACCCCCAGGAGAGGTTTAGTTCCAAGCGCTACTTTTAACCAGCTTTGAACCCAGGCGCAAAGGAGGGAATTACTTATCCCGCCAGCCAGCTATGTTGTGGGTTGCTTAGTTGAACTGTTCTGCGGGACGCGGAGTGAAGAGTATGAGGCTAGTGGACCAAGGGTAGAGAAGAGAAGAACCCGCGGGACGATGGGTTACTCACCGGTCACCTGCACAGTTTTGCGCATCCACGCGTAGGGGCTGTGGCGGCTCCTGCTGGGAGAAGCGGCGCCGGAGGTGCCTGAGTCAATGGAAACCAGTGACTCGCTGGCCGCGTCTGGCAAGCTGCCGCCGGTGCTTGCACCGCTGGTGGGGCCCAGAGTGCTGTAGTCTGGGGAGCCGAAAGCTGGGGAGCTCGAGGTCATGTCGTTCATGGGCACTGTGCCCATTGTACTGGACGGCCCAGGGTATGCACCCCAGTCTTCACGGGGCGGACTGTAGGGTGAGCTCCAGGCTCCCAGCGAAGGCCCGTGAGGATCCATGTTGGACATATGAGGATACCCCATGTAGTGTGGGTAAACTGGGGCTGCAGTAAAATTGGAGGCAGGCAGAGGACTCCCGCTGCCCCCAGAGGTGCCCACTCCGGCCGCGCTGCTTCCCCCGGGGCTCCTGAGAGTGCCTGGGTACATGCCCGCTTCTTTTTCTAAAAGGCAGCTTCCATACATGGTGACTTGGATAGAAGTTGCCCCCCTAAGCCATCCTGTAACAAACTTAGCGCCAACCCGAGTTTGAGACGCAAGAGACTATCAATGGGGTCAGCACCAGCCGCGCCGCTAGCTCCTCTGCGCGGCTCCGACTACTCCATCCTCCCTTCCCTACTCTGACTATCCAGGTGACTGGTAGTGGGCCGCAGGAGGCTTACCAGAGGCTGGGCTGACGTCAAGGGGCTTCAAGCTTTTACATAGCATTTGCATTCAAATGAAGGGCCATTTAACGTCTACAGGATCTTGCCCACTCCAAGCACCTTCTCCTCTAGCCGCCGGCCCTTCCTTGCGGCTTCGGGCTTCGGGGAGTCTCCTGCTTTCTTAGCACCACCACTTGTGCGCTTTTGGAGGCGGTTGTTCCTCAAGAAACGTCTCATCGGCTTCTTCAAGATGAGACGGAGACGCGCAAAGTCTTGCTTCCTTTCACTGAGGCCTGCCTTTCACTAACCTCCCAGAGCCCAACTTGCTCTCCAGGTTTCCCCCTCTGCCCGCACTCTCCTGGTATAGATTTTCCAGCTGGTACTGACCCATCATGCCACTGTAAAGGATTTTCCCTTCTCCCACACACAAGGAGAGAGGGCTTTGTTTCTACGGACAGATAGATATTTGTTTCACAATTGTATATTCTGTATCCACAGTGTGTCAGGAATTGTTGTGGGCACTGGGGAAACAGCACTGACCTACGTTTCTAGCTTCCTAACGTTATATTCCAGTTGGATGGAAGGCTGAGTTAATTAGCTGCTTAACAAATATGCACACGTTAAAGAATCATAAGAATAGGCCGTGAAAGGAGGAGAGAGAGCAAGTGGATAGCGCATTCTCTGAACCCCATATCAATGTATTCGTTTATCTTTGTCTGCTTCAAAGTCAGTGCCCCAAAGGACAGGAGCTCTTGTAGTTTGAAATCCAGGGCAACTACAGCAGACTCGCAATTTCCCTTCCAAAAGTGGTAAGCACTCTGGCACCGATATCCCCGGACCAGTTCACCCATTTGAAAATAGAAGCCCCAACTCTATCTGCACGGCAAAGCAGGATTCACTAAGATGAGCGTAACCAGCGCAACTCCTGTGCTCATCCACTCACTCAGTGAATACAGTTGTTCAGAGGATTCTTGATCAGGTCTTTATCCAAATAAGTTGTCACCAATTATTTGGCCCTTAGGACATACTACAGATTTCAATCGTTTGTGCAACCTGCTCCCACACTCCATTCCCTCTGGTAGACTTCGTTTATCCTGGTTGTTTCTTTTCAATTACTGGGTTATTGCAGCTTTTCCTGCAAAGACTTGTTGACACCATCAGTCTGCTTTCCTTTCTACCTTTCTTGGCCTGTGGTCCCTGCTCTGAGAGGCAGTCTCTTTCCTCTTTCTCCGCAAACCCTTCCTTACACCCCTTCTCTTGTTCATCTCTGTACCACCATTTCTGTACCCCATTTTTGCACCCCTCTCTATACCCCATTTTTTGCACCCCTCTCTGTACCCCATTCTTTGCACCCCTCTCTGTACCCCATTCTTTGCACGCTTTCGCATCCCCTTCTTCTCAGCCTCTTTATAGCTGCCTTCCCGTCTGATTTGCTTTTGTGGCTGCCCCTACTTTGTTCACTCAGGCTTTGTCTTCTCTGGCTCGGTGAGGACTGTGTTGTTGCAGGTCCTTGTGTGTGGCTTTAGTTCAATATGGTTCTCAGGTTCTTAGTAGATTCTCGTTCAGGAGTCTGATGAATCATCGTGTGTGTTGTTTCGCAGGGCTCTTCGGCTCTCTGGACTTTGCAAGAGTCTGCTGGGGTCTGTATTGATCTTCTTGTACATAGGAAGTCTATCATTATTCTTGAGGAAAACAGGTTTAAACCAAGTGGCAAATGATTCATCTAACGTCCAGAAAGCACTGTCAGTACAAATGCAGCTCTCCTATGTCCACCAGGAGCAGTTTGCTTACATTAAGCAGCGCAATTCCAAGGATTTTTTTAAATGAAGATTGTGATGACACCATTGTCTTCATTATAGGTGATGCAGGGTCCCCTGCAGATCCACCACAATGACACTTGCTCATTTCACTCTTGTCTGCTCTCATTTATGAAGAAGCATAGAGCTTTTCAAAGCATTTCATTAATTCTTTGAGAATTTCATACAGTGCATTTTGATCATATTCATCACTTCCTCTCCTTCCAGAGCGTCTCCACCTCCTCCTTACCCACCCAGCTTTGTTTTCTTTCTTTCTCTCACTCTCTCTCTGTCTCTCTCTGTCTCTCTGTCTGTCTCTGTCTCTGTCTGTCTCTGTCTCTGTCTCTGTCTCTCTCTCTCTCTCTCTCTCTCTCTCTCTCTCTCTCTCTCTCTCTCTGTCTCTCTCTCTGAGACAGGGTCTCTCTGTGTAGTCCTGGCTGTCCTGGAACTCACTCTGTAGACCAGGCTGGCCTCGAACTCAGAAATCCGCCTGCCTCTGCCTCCCAGAGTGCTGGGATTACAGGCGTGCGCCACCACCGCCCTGCTACTTTTATTACTTTTAAGTGTGTGTGTGTGTGTGTGTGTGTGTGTGTGTGTGTGTGTGGGTGTGTGTGTGTTGAGTGCAGCTTCTGAAGCTGGAGTCACAGGTAGTTGTAAGCCACTGGATATGAGTTCTAGAAATCTAGTTCTGGTCTTCTGGAAGAGCAGTAATATGCTCTTAACTTTGGACTCTCTCCAGCCCTCCTCCTTTGAAATCAAAACAAACAAAAAACCCAAAACAACACCAATAAAAGAGTCTAGTTTATGTTGGCCAATTACTCTTGGGTGTGTGGGTCCATCTTGATGTTGTTCCAGGCTTTAAGTTTCTTAAGTTAAACAGCTTTTGTGGTCTTCTTGTACCCTTCAATCTTTTTAAAATTTTATTAGATATTTGCTTTATTTTCATTTCAAATGTTATGTTATCTCCTTTCCTCATTACCCCTCTGAAAACCCCCTATTCCCTCCCCTCACCCCTCCTCACCAAACCCCCTCCCACTTCCCTGACCAGGCATTCCCCTATACTGGGGCATCAAGTCTTCACAGGACCAAGGGCCTCTCCTCTCACTGATGTCTGACAAGGCCATCCTCTGCTACTTATGAAGCTGGAGCCATATAGGTCCCTCCATGTGTACTCTTTCGTTGGTTGTAACCTTCAATCTTATCTTCAACCGACAAAGAGAGCTTAAGAACTTCTTTACTATGATAACTTTTAGCCATGCACATGCTGCTAAGGCAGAGGTGGCCAGGGCACAGTGCTTGGCATACAGGTTTTGGGCTCTGTTCACTTTATCACGCCAACAATGCCAGACATTGATTAAGACACATGGGTGGTCTCCTCAATACAAATGTCCAAAGACATCTGGCTAGATTAGTGGGTTCCACCACCTTAACTGTGGGAAGTCCAGCCACAGTTTTGCCAGTATCAGGATTCAGCACTAGTCTACCGAGTTGCTAATTCAGACAGTACAAAGCTGCCTATTGGGTTTATGCAGGTTGGTTTGAACATATTCACAATATCTTGTTAAATGGGGATCTTAAACACAGTGGACACATTCACAACTTTATCTCTTTTCAGAGTAAAGCAAAGAGGAAACAAACAACTTATCTTATTGAACATGGAAAACATGAAGATGCAAACTCTCTATCTCAACACCTGCTCAGTCTCAGGCCCCAAAGGATTCTGTTTATAGCGGAATTTGTGTTCCTCTCACACATACTCAAGTTTGGTTTTTTTTTTTTGTTGTTGTTGTTGTAGTTGTTGTTTTTGTTTTTGTTTTTGTTTTTAAGATCCAAGGAAAGCTAGAATCCTAAGGGTTTCTTTGAGAATGACCAACATTCTCTTCTCCTGGGTTGCTTCAAAGCACAGAAGCCTACATTGCCTCTAAAATTATGTCATTTAGTGACAGAAGCCAGTTTCCCACCAGAAACAGATGCATTGCATAAGTCAGATGCTTTTGGTTATTGTTTTCTTGCTTCTTCTCCTGCAGATTTATATTCTGCACCTTTTAACCTTACCTATTTGGTCCCAAGAGCTGGTGAAAGTAATGAACATTTTCACTCACTGCAGTGGACAGAGGAGAAGAGCAAATACTTAAGTTCTGGGTACTGAACTGTGAATAGACACGTCATCAATGAACAAAGCACCTGACCTTATTAAACTTGGATTCTATATTTAAAAATATTACATTTACTTATTATTTATTTAGTCTCTCTCTCTCTCTCTCTCTCTCTCTCTCTCTCTCTCTCTCTCTCTGTGTGTGTGTGTATCTATATATGTGTGTTGGAATGTGGCGTTCAGAGGACAGCTTGTAGAAGCTGAGCTTCTTCTGTCAGGTAGACCCTGAGGCTTGAACTTACATTGGCAGGTTTGTCAGCAAATAGCTTTACTGCCTGAGCCGTATCACTTGTCCTTAAACTTGTATTCTCATGGGATGTTATTAGATAATTACATTTTGTGGTATGTCAAAAATCAATAACTTTTATGAAGAAGAAGAAGAAAATGATAGATGATATGGATTGCTGGAGAGAGATGCTGCAATTTGTTTTTTGTTTTTGTTTTTTGTTTTTTGTTTTTTTGAGACAGGGTTTCTCTGTGTAGCCCTGGCTGTCCTGGAACTCACTCTGTAGACCAGGCTGGCCTCGAACTCAGAAATCCGCCTGCCTCTGCCTCCCAAGTGCTGGGATTAAAGGCGTGTGCCACCACTGCCCGGCTGGATGCTGCAATTTTAAATGTAGTAGTCACCAAGAACTTCTCTTAGAAGTAACATATGTATAATTAAAAGAGTTTCTGGACGGTGGTGG
This sequence comes from Apodemus agrarius, assembly GCA_964023405.1. Lineage (NCBI taxonomy): Eukaryota > Metazoa > Chordata > Mammalia > Rodentia > Muridae > Apodemus > Apodemus agrarius. The sequence goes on along the minus strand of OZ030010.1, from coordinate 65,755,444 downwards.
CGCACACCTTTAATACCAGCACTTGAGAGGCAGAGACAGGCGGATTTCTGAGTTCGAGGCCAGCCTGGTCTACAGAATGAGTTCCCAGAACACCCAGGGCTATACAGAGAGAAATCCTGTCTTGAAAAAAACCAAATACAAAATACAAAAAAAAAAAAAAAAGAGTTGATGGACTATGTCATGAGGAAGATTCTATACTAAGAGAACAAGTGAAAAGATAATAAAGATAATGCTTGTTTTCTTTTGGAGAAAGGCTTTGTGGATAAAGAGCAGATGGGGTCCAAATGTTGACAGGGGAGTAAGACTTTGTAGAGATTAGGTTTTTTCTCTAAGTGAGATTATAGAACTTCGAGTAGATGAATGCTCTGGTGAATTGCTTTGGGCATTGACTTTAAAATAGACTTTACATTTGGCGTGGAAGAGCCTATCTACAAGCAACCCCAGCATTTGGCAGGTAGAGAGAGGAGGATCAGTTTTCAGTGCCATCATTAGTGACATAGCAAGTTCAAGGTCAGTCTGCACTACATGAGAACCTGCCCCCAAAACTAACAAACAAGTAAACAAATGACCTAAGAGTGTAAGCAGGTAAAGCAGGATTAAGACGATCAATCAGATGTTTCCTGGAATTTTGTGAGTGGCAGTAGAGATAGATTCTCTCTATATTTTAAAGTTGTTTCTGAGAAGAAATAAAGAAGTAATTGATTAGCAAAAAGCTAATGGAAAGTTTTGTGCTAGGGAGCAGGACTAAGGTCATTCATTACCTCTAGGTAATGTATCTTTAGGTACTTTGCACATTGATTTCACTAAATCTTGGCAATAGCTCCACAAATGACTTATTATTCCTATTTTAGGGATGAAAAGACTGAGGCCGTGAATCATTCCTTTATTTATTGTATCCGAAGGCTTACTAGTCTATGTGATAGTTGAGGTAATGTGTCAGGACGGATCAATGCGGAGGAGCTTTGCAAGTCCTCCATAGGTATGGTGGCCCATGCCCATCACCCCAGCCCTTGAAAGGCTGAGGTGGAAGACTGCTATAAGTTTAAGGCCTGTCTGAACTGCATAATGACTTCAGGTCAGCCTGGGCTACAGAGTAAGGCCCTGTCAAAAAAAATGGAGAAGGGGTTATGGTGGAAAGGGGAAAGAAGAGAAGGAAGTGCTGGAGAGAAAATAACAGACTCCAACAAATTCAGCATTACACGTGAGGGGCAGAGGGCTTGAGAAGGCACGATTTTAAGGGACCAAGCGACAGAACTGTGGTTGAAAAACAGGTCTGTTGACTGTCATATCAGAATTGTTTTCACTAAAAAGGTATTATTTTTACATATGTACTCTCCTGTGCCTAAACCATCTCCACAATCAGCAAGTTGTGGAAATGAAGAAAAAAAAATCTACTTCTCTGTATTTCACAAGACTCAGCTGCAATACTGACTGCCTCCCTAAAGCCTCAAGGAATAATCCTTCTCAGAAAGTTCTCCTTTTGTTTGAGTCCCATTAGATATCCCTGCCCCTAAATGACTGTGTTTGGCCTGCTTCAGAGTTATTTGAACTCTTATCTGACTCTTTGGGATTTGAGCAGTTTGAGAGAACATGGGCTGATGTGTGTGAATTCAGTGGAATAGAACAAACTCTACTCAGCAGTTTTGGAAAATATTTATGTACTGAATCAGTAAAGAACCCTGGATGGTGAAAGGACCTTTGGATCATGGATTGGAGACCACAGTGACCCAGTGACCTACCTACAGGGACTAGGAGCAGGGGTGGTAGGTACACTGACCAGTGTTTGCTAGCACTCCACTTCAGGACTCTCTGGGCTCCTCCCTCTCCCCCCTCTCTCTTCCTCTTCCTCTCTCCCTTTCCTCCCCCTCCCCTTCTCCCTCTCTTTCTCCCGTCCCCCCCCCCCGTGTGTGTGTGTGTGTGTGTGTGTGTGTGTGTGTGTGTGCGCTTGCGCATTTTGCGCATTTTGGAACAGGGACAAACAAGGAATCTAGCTTATTTAAAAGCAACTTTTGATTTCTTTCTTAACTTGAATACTAAGCAGAGAGGCAGCTTTCCTGCAGGGAGTGAAGTTTACAGAAGCATGAGTGGAACGGAGGCTCAAACCCTGGTGACTCTCACTGTTGAGGTTAAATTTAAGGCCAGAAGGATATATTAAGTGAGAAATTATTGATGGACCGTGGGGATCATGCTTGAGAGAATCTCATCACTTGGAAAACATTTTCTAAACCTAGATTGGTTGCTGGAACAGTTCAGAGCATCTCTCTATCCTCTCATAGTGCTCTGTAGCTACCTTCTCCACCTCACTAGCTTAGACTGAGGCAAGGTTTGAGCCTTTGCCAAGGGATTTGAAAAGCAGAACGGCCCCTTCATTTGATAGGGCTATGTTGTCAATCATAGGGTCCTCCTAGACCCGAGAACACAGAGTTTAGAGCTTAGGTCCATGTCTCTTTGCTGGAGTGGTAACTGAGGCCGAGAATGGGGCAAGGACTAACAGCAGACACACACTAGCAGGCAACCCATGTTACTTGGAAAGCCAAGCATAATTCACTACGGATCTATGTCCACGAGGCACTCCACTTCTTTCAGACTCAGTTTTCCTTTCTTTTTCTTTTCTTTTCTTTTCTTTTCTTTTCTTTTCTTTTCTTTTCTTTTCTTTTCTCTTCTCTTCTCTTCTCTTCTCTTCTTTTCTCTTCTCCTTCCTTCCTTCCTTCCTTCCTTCCTTCCTTTCTTTTCTTTTCTTTTTTCTTTTTTTAATTTTTTTGGCTTTTTGGCTTTGCTTTTTTCGAGACAGGGTTTCTCTGTGTAGCCCTGGCTGTCCTGGAACTCATTCTGTAGACCAGGCTGGCCTCAAACTCAGAAATCTGCCTGCCTCTGCCTCCCAGAGTGCTGGGATTACAGGCGTGCTCCACCCCGCCCAGCTAGTTTTCTTCTTTCTTTTCTTTCTTTTTCACTTTGCAATTTGAAAAGTTGTTTTTATTTAGGCATTCGTTGGGCAGAACATGCTGCAACTCCAAACACTGAAATAAGTAAGGGCTGGGCCTGCAAGAGGCACAGGAAGGGTGGTCTATTGGGTGCAGATTGGAGCCTCACCTTCATAACATAACTCACCATCTGCTTGACTTGCACCTTTGTGACTGAGTATCCCCAGGAAGGGGTTATCGTTTCTTTCTTTCTTTTTTTTTTGTTTTGTTTTGTTTTGTTTTTGTTTGTTTGTTTTTTTGTTTTTTACGAGACAGGGTTTCTCTGTGTAGTCCTGACTATCCTGGAACTCACTCTGTAGACCAGGCTGGCCTCAAACTCAGAAATCTGCCTGCCTCTGCCTCCCAAGTGCTGGGATTAAGGGCGTGCGCCACCACCACCAGGCTTGGGGTTATCATTCTTTTTGTTTGTTTGTTTGTTTGTTTGTTTGTTTTTTGGATTTGGTTTTTTTGAGACAGGGTTTCTCTGTGTAGCCCCGGCTGTCCTGGAACTCACTCTGTAGACCAGGCTGGCCTTGAACTCAGAAATCCGCCTGCCTCTGCCTCCCACAGTGCTGGGATTACAGGCGTGCGCCGCCACCGCCCGGCTGGGGTTATCGTTCTTATTGAGCATAAAAAAAACCCTTAGTGTTTCTATTTAGTATTATATCTTGGGAACAAGTCCTTGAGTTAGTCAATTTCCCAGGCTGATCCTTGGAGTAGATGAGTTGGCGAGGCCTTGCCTCGTCTCCTTTCTCCATGCTGTGGCCCCTTCCCCACTCACTCTTGGCCTATTTGCTTCTCTGTGTTTCTTAGGTACAGCTCTGTCTTTGCATTTGTCTTTATATTTCAACTCTGACTTATTAGGGAACCTTACGAAAATGAAAGTTATCTTTCTTCCTCCCCCTAGAAAAAAGTTTTAGAGGTTTAGTCCCCTGTCATCACGAGGGAGAAGGGCATGGCAGCACGTGGGCAGACACGGTGGGGGAGAAGGAACTGAGAGTTCTACATGTTGATCTACAGGCAGCAGAAAGGGACAATCAGCTTCAGTTTTCAATGTTATAAATGGGAGACTTTATGTGATGGGAGTAGATGCTGAGACCCACTGCCAAATAGTCAGAAAGGGAGCCTAAAAATTGGAGATCTCCATGGGGGTCACTCTGGGAACCCCGAAGAAGAGGGGGGAGGAAGAATTGTAGGAGCCAGCCGGGTGGTCAAGGATACTGGGAGAGCACAGCCCACAGAATCAACTTTGCAAACTCACAGGGGCTCACAGAGCCTGAACCAACAACCAGGGAGCCTGCGTGGGTCTGTGTGGGGCCCTTTCCCTCCTACTGGATTGCCTCTCTTAGCCCTGATAGGAGTGTTTGTGTCTTGTCTTATTGTAACTTGTTATCCTGTATTCAGGTGATAGCCCTAGGGGAGAGCTGCTTTTTTTTTTCTGAAGGGAAACAGAGGAGGAGGAGTGGTTGTGGGGAGCTGGGGCGGGAGGAAGGGAGGGAGAGAAGGGCAATGGCCTTTGGGTGTAGTGTCTGTGAGAAGAATAGAAAAAATGCTCGCTATAGTGATGTTGAGCAGATTCCAAGGTTGGGCAGATTCAGTCCACCTGCGGTGTGCTCAGCATTTAAATAGCTATTCTGGTCACCATTCACCGAGTGTTGGAGACTACCGAGCACCTGCTCGTCACCCAGTGCCTGCTAATTGATGTGAAGGTTGAGAACAGTTTGGACTCTGCCAGTTGCCTCTCTGTTCAAGCTTTTGCACGGCCATCTACCTACCATCTTCATTCCTCTCCTTGAGCTTCTTGGTGCCTGGGTGACGGTAGTGCTCTACCGAGCTTCCGTCTTCTAACAATCTTTTTTTTTTCTTTTTTTAATTTTCTATATTCTTTGTTTACATTCCAAAGGCTTTCCCCTTTCCCAGTTACCCCCCACCATATGTCCCATAATTCCTCTCCCCCCATGCTATTCCCCACTCTTCCCCCCCCCCCCTCCACGATTTCTCTGTTCTGGGTCTACAATACTGGATCCAATCTTTACAGGCCCAGGGTCCTCTCCTTTTTTTCTTCTTGAGAATCATTTGACTTGCTAATTGTGCCTTGAGTATTTAGTCTTCTAACAATCTTAACCATTCTGAAGACCATTTGTACTTCCGGGGAAGAATCCTTGAGGGAATTAGAACTACTAAGTGGGGATTGAAGTAAGGTATGTTGGTTTTTTAATTTTTATTTTTTTATTAATCATTTCATTTGTTTAGATTTCAAGTGGTATCCCCTTCCCGGTTACCCCTCCATAACCTCCCCATCCCATCCTCCCTCTCCCCCTCCCCTTTGCCTATATGTGGGTGCTCCTCCACCCACTCACCCACTCCTGCCTCACCGCTCTATCACCCCCCCTCAACTATGTGGGACATCAAACCTCCACAGGACCAAGGGCCTCCCTTCCCATTGATGTCAGATAAGGTCATCCTCAGCTACATATGCATCTGGAGCCATGGGTCCCCTCCATGTGTACTCTTTGGTTGGTGGTTTAGTCCCTGGGAGGTCTGGGGGTCCGGTTAGGTAATATTGTTCTTTTTATGGGGTTGCAATCCCCTTCAGCTCCTTCAGTCCTTCCTCTAGCTCTTCCATTGGAGTCCCCAGACTCAGTCCAATGGTTGGCTGTGAGTATCTGCATCTGTCTTAGTCAGCTGCTAGTAGAAACTCTCAGGGAACTTCTCAGGCAAGCACTTCTTGGCATCAGCAATAGCGTGTGTGTGTGTGTGTGTGTGTGTGTGTGTGTGTGTGTGTGTGGTTGGTGTCTGCAGATGGGATGGATCCCCAGGTGGGGCAGTCTCTGGACGGCCATTCCTTCAGTCTCGGTTCCATTTTTTTTTTTTTGTCCCTGTCTTTCCCTTGGGCAGGAACATTTCTGGGTTAAATTTTTTGAGGTACATGGGTGGCCGCATCCCTCGAATGAGAACCATGCCTATCAACTGGAGGTGGTCTCCGCAGGTTCTGTTTCCTCTTTGTTGTGTATTTTGGCTAAAGTCATACCCACTGGGTCCTGGGAGCCTCTCCTTCCCTGGCATCTGGGTCTTTCTAGTGACTACCCTCAGTTCCCCATCCCCCACCGTACATATTTCTATTTGATTTCCTGGCCCTCTGTACTTCTCTCCTGTCCCTTCCAATACCTGATCCTACCCTCCTCTCTTCCCCTGCTCCGGTCTCCCTCCCAGGTCCCTCCCTCCCAATACCTCCTGTGATTATTTTGTTCCCCCTTTTAAGTAGGACTAAAGTATCAACACTTTGGTCTTCCTTCTTCTTGAGCTTCATGTGGTCTGTAAGTTGAATCATGGGTATTCCGAACATTTTTCCTAATATCCACTTATCAGTGAGTACATACCATGGATGTTCTTTTGTGGCTGGGTTACCTCACTCAGGATATTTATTTTCTTGTTCCATTTATTTGCCTGAGAATTTCATGAAATTGTTTTTAATAACTGAGTAACACTGCATTGTATAAATGTATCACATTTTCTGTATCCATTCCTCTGTTGAAGGACATCTAGGTTCTTTCCAGCTTCTGGCTATTATAAATACGGCTGCTATGAACATAGTGGAGCATGTGTCCTTGTTATATGTTGGAGCATCTTTTGGGTATATGCACAGGAGTGGTAGAGCTGGTTCCTCAGGTAATGCTATGTCCAATTTTATGAGGAAGCACCAGACTGATCTCCAGAGTGGTTGTATCAGGTTGCAATTCCACCAGCACTTGTGTGGATGTGGAGAAGTGTTCCTCTTTCTCCACATTCTTGCTAGCATCTGCTGTCACCTGAGTTTTTGATCCTAGCCAATCTGACTGGTGTGACGTGGAATCTCTGGGTCATTTTGATTTGCATTTTCCTTAATGGCTAAGGGTGTTGAACATTTCTTTTTTCTTTTTTCTTTTTTTTTTCAAGACAGGGTTCCTCTGTTAAGCCCTGGCTGTCCTGGAACTCACTCTGTAGACCAAGCTGGCCTCGAACTCAGAAATCCGCCTGCCTCTGCCTCCCAGAGTGCTGGGATTACAGGCGTGCACCACCACCGCCGCCCGGCTTGAACATTTCTTTAAGAGCTTCTCAGCCATTCAAAATTCTTCTGTTGTGAAATCTCTGTTTAGCTCTATACTCCATTTTTTTAATAGGGTTATTTGTTTCTCTGGAGGCTAACTTCCTGAGTTCTTTATATATTTTGGATATTAGCTCTCTATCAGATATAGGGTTGGTAAAGATCTTTTCCCAATATGTGGGTTGCCATTTTGTCCTGTTGACAGTGTCCTTGGTTGCCAGGACAGCCAGGGCTTAACAGAGAAACCCTGTCTGGGGGAAAAAAAAACAAAATAAGACAGTGTCCTTGGCTTAACAGAAGCTTTGCAATTTTATGAGGTCCCATTTGTTGATTGTTGATCTTAGAGCATGAGCCACTGGTGTTCTGTTCAGAAAATTTTTCCCTGTGCCCATGTGTTTGAGGCTCTTTCCCACTTTTTTCTATTAGTTTCAGTGTGTCTGGTTTTATGTGGAGGTCCTTGATCCACTTGGACTTGAGCTTTGTATAATGAAAAAAGAATGGATTTGTATTCTTTTATATTCTGACCTTCAGTTGAGCCAGTACCATTTGTTGAAAAGGCTATCTTTTTTCCACTGGATGGTTTTGGCTTCTTTGTCACAGATCAAGTGACCATAGGTGTGTGGGTTCATTTCTGGGTCTTCAATTCTATTCCATTGATCTACCCACCTGTCACTGTACCAATACCAGTTTTATCACTATTGCTCTGTAGTACAGCTTAAGGTTAGGGATGCTGATTCCCCCAGAAGTTCTTTTACTGTTGAGAATAGTTTTTGCTATCCTGGATTTTTTGATATTCCAAATGAATTTGAGAATTGCTCTTTCTAACTCTATGAAGAAGTGATTTGGAATTTTGATAGGCATTGCATTGAATCTGTAGATCGCTTTCAGCAAGATGGCCATTTTTACTATATTAATCCTGCCAATCCATGAGCATGGGAGATCTTTCCACCCTCTGATATCTTCTTCAATTTCTTTCTTCAGAGACTTGAAGTTCTTGTCATATAGATCGTTCACTTGCTTGGTTAGAGTCACACCAAGATATTTTATCTTATTTGTGACTATTGTGAAGGGTGTCATTTCTCTAATTTCTTTCTTAGCCCATTTATCTTTTGAGTAGGGGAAGGCTACTGATTTGTTTGAGTTAATTTTATGTCCGGTCACTTGGCTGAAGTTGTTTATCAGCTGAGGAGCTCTCTGGTGGAAATTTTGGGGTCACTTAATTATGTTATCATATCATCTTCAAATAGTGATAGTTTGACTTCTTCCTTTCCAATTTGTATCCCTTTGACCTTCTTTTGTTGTCTCATTGGTCTAGCTAGAACTTCAAGTACTATATTGAATAAATATGGAGAGGGCAGCTTGTCTAGTCCCTGATTTTAGTGGGATTGCTTCAATTTCTCTCCATTTAGTTAAATGTTGCTATTGGTTTACTGTATATTGCTTTTATTATGTTTAGGCATGACCCTTGAATCCCTGATCTCTCAAATGCTTTTAGCATGAAGGGGCATTGTATTTTTCAAAGGCCTTTTCAGAATCTAATGAGATGATCGTGTGTTTTTTTTCTTTGAGTTTATTTATATAGTGGATTGCATTGATGGATTTCTGTATATTGAACCATCCCTGCATCCCTGGGATAAAGCCTACTTGTTCATGGTGAATAATAATTTTGACGTTTTCTTGGATTTGGTCTGTGAGACCAAATTTTATTTAGTATTTTTGCATTGATATTCACAAGGAAAATTGGTCTGAAGTTCTCTTTCTTTGTTGGGTCTTTGTGTGGTTTATGTATTAGTGTAACTGTGGCATAGCTGGGCGTGGTGGCATACGCCTGTAATCCCAGCACTTGGGAGGCAGAGGCAGGCAGATTTCTGAGTTCGAGGCCAGCCTGGTCTACAGAGTGAGTTCCAGGACAGCTAGGACTACACAGAGAAACCCTGTCTCGGAAAAAAAAAAAAAAGGATGAATGTAACTGGCGTCATAGAACGGATTGGGTAGTGTTCCTTCTGTTACTACTTTGTGGAATAGTTTGAGAAGTATTGGTATTAGGTCTTCTTGGAAGGTGAGAGAATTCTGCACTAAACCTATCTGCTCCAGGGCTTTTTTTGTTTGGGAGACTTTTTTTTTTTTTTTTTTGGTTTTTTCGAGACAGGGTTTCCCTGTATAGCCCTGGCTGTCCTGGAACTCACTCTGTAGACCAGGCTGGCCTCGAACTCAGAGATCCGCCTGCCTCTGCCTCCCAAGTGCTGGGATTAAAGGCGTGAGCCACCACCGCCCGGCTTGGGAGACTTTTTATTTATTGCTTCTATTTCCTTAGGGGTTATGGAACTGTTTAGATGGTTTATCTGATCCTGATTTAAGTTTGTTACTTGGTATCTGTCTAAATAATCATCCATTTCATGCAGATTTTCCAGTTTTGTTGAGTATAGGCTTTTGTAGTAGTATCTGATGTTTTTTTTTTTTTTTTAATTTCCTCAGTTTCTGTTGTTATGTCTCCCTTTTCATTTCTGATTTTGTTAATTTGGATACTGCCTCTGTGCCCTCTAGTTAGTTTGGCTAAGGGTTTATCTATCTTGTTGATTTTTTTTTTTTGAAGAACCGGTTCCTTGTTTTGTTGATTCTTTGTATAAGTTCTCTTTGTTTCAGCCCTGAATTTGGTTATTTCTTGCTGTCTACTCTTCTTGGGTATATTTGCTTCTTTCTGTTCTTAGTTTTCAGATGTGCTATTATCTGCTAGTGCATGATCTCCAGTTTCTTTATGGAGGCATTCAGAACTATGAGTTTTCCTCTTAACACTGCTTTCTCCCCTAAGTTTGGGTATGTTGTATCTTCATTTTCTTTAAATTCTAGAAAGTCTTTATTTTCTTTCTTTATTTCTTCCCCAATCAAGTTATCATTGAGTAGAGAGTTGTTCAGTTTCAATGTATATGTGGGCTTTTTGTTCTTTTTGTTGTTATTGAAAACTAGCCTGACTAAGGTATGTTTTATAGAAAGATTGGAGTATCTTGTGGGAATGTAGGGAATTAGGACAAATACCCATTGGAATGGTTGAGGAATAGAGTTCTATAGTAACTGAAGGGCCAGATTCCAAGTTTTGGATAATGAGAATAAAAGAAAATAGGGAGGTCCAAGGCTAGGTGAACGAAAAAAGTTAACACAGTGAAGAAATAGGTGTGCTAGAGATTCAAGCACAATTTTACTCTGGGGGGAGAAGTTATGAGGCAAGTAGGAGCCACTGCCTAATGTCAAGGTCTCATGTGTATAAGGGAAGGGTTTTGTAGAAGAGAGAGGGTGAGGCAAGCAGAGATCTAACCCTGCTAGGGAGACACTACATTACTGTGGAAGAGGGATCTTAAATGATAGCTGAGTTCACAGAACTTCTATGCATTCCCAGTCAGAACTTAGGCCTTTGTTCCTGCAAATTTCCATCAGGTGCATCAAAAATCAAAAGCGTTGAATGGTTCTCAGCCCTATTTTACAGGCTAGTAGAGGGAAAGGGGTAGATCTGCAGACTCAGTGAGATCTGGTAACTGACCCAAGGTTGAATGAATAAAAGAAAGAAAGAAAGAAAGAAAGAAAGAAAGAAAGAAAGAAAGAAGGAAGGAAGGAAGGAAGGAAGGAAGGAAGGAAGGAAGGAAAAGAAAGAAAGAAAGAAAGAAAGAAAGAAAGAAAGAAAGAAAGAAAGAAAGAAAGAGAGAGAAAAAGAAATCCAGCACAAGGCTGCTATTCAATCATCCTTTAGTCTTCTGACAGTATTCATGCCTGGCCTGGGGATTGGGACTTGGAAAATATTGGTTAGATACTATGACCATATTTGTTGAAGACAGCATGAGAAGGAAAAATTGCAAGACTGTAACAAGAAAGACCCGTTCTGAAGAACATGACTACTGCAAGGTTGAGACAGTACTGATAAGGGAACAAATTGATTAAAGTAATCTAGAACTCCGCTCACAACTCCAGCCATCAACACTTCACACTGTAATGGAACACCACCGAAAGTATAGTTTCAGAGTTTGCTTTTCATATTTATATTGTGTGGGTATTGTCAAAACACAGATTAACTAATGTAGGATTATATAGAATACTTTCACTGCTCTAATGGTTTAACTTTTGTCTATTCATTCTTATCTATCTCTATTCCTTAGCAACTACTAATCTTTTATATGATATTCTGCTTGGGTTTACCAAAATGGCATATAGTCAGAATTACATAATATATAGCATCTTCAGATCATCTTTCATTGAGTAATAATACATGCTTAAAATTTCACCACATGTCTCAAGGCTTTGTACCTCATTTGTTTTTTAGCATTGAACAATATTCCATTATTTGAATATGCTGTAGTATATTTATGCATCTGCCCACTGAAGGACATCTTGACAATTACAGGTGATGCAGCTGTATCCATAAGCAGCTTTTTGTATAGACATAAGTTTTCAGTGTACTTGAGGAAATATCAGGAAGCACAACTGGTGACTTTGCCAGAGTATCTTCAAAAGTGTCTCTACTGCTTTTCTTTCTTCTAGCAACATGTGGGAGTTACAGATGTTGCACATCCTTGCCATTATTTGGTGTGGTGTTACCAATGCTCTAAGTTTTGGTCATTGTAATTCCATAACAATATATGATGTTGAACTTTTTTTTTTTGCCACTTATCTACCTTTTTCAGTGTGTTGTTCAAGAGTCTTGCCCATATTAAAACTAGATTGTTTTCTTATTGTTGAGTTAAAAAATACATTTAGTTATTGATTTGTGTGTTGTGGAGAAAGTATGCCGCAGCATGTGGGTGAAAGCCAGATAACAACTTGGAGGAATTAGCTGTCTCCTTTCAACTCAGGGCCTTAGGCTTGGTGGCAAATATGTGTAACCGCTGACCGCTGAGCCATTTCGTTGGCCCTCATTGTGGAGGTTTAAGAGATGACTGTTGCCGGGCGTGGTGGCGCACGCCTGTAATCCCAGCACTTGGGAGGCAGAGGCAGGCGGATTTCTGAGTTCGAGGCCAGTCTGGTCTACAGAGTGAGTTCCAGGACAGCCAGGGCTATACAGAGAAACCCTGTCTCAAAAAATCAAAACAAACAAACAAACAAAAAAGATATAACTGTTGGTTTTTTTTTTAATTTTTTTTTTATTTTTTGGTTTTTCGAGACAGGGTTTCTCTGTGTAGCCCTGGAAGTCCTGGAACTCACTCTGTAGACCAGGCTGGCCTCGAACTCAGAAATCCGCCTGCCTCTACCTCCCAAGTGCTGGGATTACAGGTGTGCGCCACCACGCCCGGCCTGTTGGGTGTTTTAAATAACAGCTTTTACTCTATATGCAGTCTCTAGTTTTAATCTTGGTTTGTGTCTTGTCTTCATATTCTTTTGACATTGGTTTCTATACTATGTAAGTTTTAATGAAGTTCAGCTTATCAAACATTCCTTATGTTTATCATGTCCCTGGTATTGTGCCGCAAATATCGCCACCTTATCCAGGCTCATTTAAGTTTTTTCCTTGTTGTCTTTTAGATGTTTTATAGTTTTACACTAAGGTATATAGTCTAAGTTATTTTTTTAATAATCCAGTTCTGCCTTGGTTACTGTATATTTCTGTGAATTCATGATACCATGTGGTACCGATATTCCAAGTTTCTTTTTCTCTTACATTGCAGATATTTTGGGCTATATGACTACACCCTGAAAAACTTTTCATTAGTTGAAAGTATTATACACTGACAGTATATTTGAAACAACTAACCGGTTGAAAATGATAGCTTACCCTAGCCCATCTTATACATACCAAGAATACTTACAGTAGCTTATAGTCAGACAAAATGATTTAATACAACTCATACATATTAGACTTGCATGCAATTTATTGAAAATAATAAAATTAAAAATTTCAATTATCAGCCGGGCGGTGGTGGCGCACGCCTTTAGTCCCAGCACTTGGGAGGCAGAGGCAGGCGGATTTCTGAGTTCGAGGCCAGCCTGGTCTACAGAGTGAGTTCCAGGACAGCCAGGGCTAAACAGAGAAACCCTGTCTCGAAAAAACCAAAAAAAAAATTTTTTTTTCAATTATCATTTGTCCTATGGTCTAGTTGAAAAATCACATCAATTTAGTTGTTTTTATGCTCTGATTTTCCCCTTTCAGATTAAGAAAGTATCTAATTCCTTTTTTATTTTTCAGGAAACCACAGTTAGGAGACTTTAGATATTTTAAAGAAAACTGAGACATTTACAAAATTAATTTTTTTTTTTTTTTTGGTTTTTTGAGACAGGGTCTCTCTGTGTAGTCCCGGCTGTCCTGGAACTCACTCTGTAGACCAGGCTGGCCTCGAACTCAGAAATCCGCCTGCCTCTGCCTCCCAAGTGCTGGGATGTTCTTTTTCTTTTACTTCTTAAAATTTTTTTGGTTTTTTGGATTTGGTTTCTTTTGAGACAGGGTTTCTCTGTATAGCCCTGGCTGTCCTGGAACTCACTCTGTAGACCAGGCTGGCCTCGAACTCAGAAATCCGCCTGCCTCTGCCTCCCAGAGTGCTGGGATTACAGGCGTGCGCCACCACCGCCCGGCACAAAGTCTGTGGGACTTTTAAAATTACTCTGTGTTGTTGTTGTTGTTGCTGCTGCTACTGCTGCTGTGTTAAAACACCATGACTAAGAGAATTTATAAAAGAAAGTTAATCTGAGCTTACAGTTCCAGAGAATGTGAGTCCAGTATGGTAAAGAGTCTGGAGGCTGAAGTAGGAAGCTGAGAGCTCATTTGTTGTTGTTGTTTTGTTGTTTTTTCTTCGAAACAGGGTTTCTCTGTGTAGCCCTGGCTGTCCTGGGACTCACTCTGTCGACCAGGCTGGCCTCGAACTCAGAAATCCACCTACCTCTGCCTCCCAAGTGCTGGGATTAAAGGTGTGTGCCACCACCGCCCGGCTGAGAGCTCATGTTTTGAACTACAAGCATGAAGCAGAGATAGGAAACGAGAATAGCATGCATCTTTAAACTTTCAAGGGCTGTATCTATTGACATACTTCATCCAGCAAAGTCATACCTCTCAAACTTCCCAAACAGAGGCATCAATTGAGAACCAAGTTTCAAATGTATGAGACCATGGGGGACATTTTTCATTCAAACTACCACACACTATATTTTATATAATGATATTAACATGAGATTTGGGGGGAAGAAAATAAAAAGCTAAGAAAGAAAGGGAAAGCCGGGCAGTGGTGGCACATGCCTGTAATCCCAGCACTCTGGGAGGCAGAGGCAGGTGGATTTTGACTTCAAGGCCAGCCTGGTCTACAGAGTAAATTCCAGGACAGCCAGGGCTACACAGAAAAACCCTGTCTCGAAAAAGCAAATCCAAAAAAACCAAAAAAGCCAAAAAGAAAGAAAGAAAGAAAGAAAGAAAGAAAGAAAGAAAGAAAGAAAGGAGAGAAATAGAAACTTATGGTTTAATCATGATATATCTGTATGCCAAGTTGATAAAGGATCAATTTTGCTTGTCTTTAGAGAATTGACATATACTTTAGCTATCTGAGAAGAGGGACCCTCTATTAAAGAATTACCTTCACCATATTGACCAGCAGGCATGTCTTTTGAATATTTTCTTGGTTAATGATTGACGTAGGATGGCCTAGCCTTGTCACCCCTGGTCAGATAGTCCTGGGTTGCATAATAAAGCAAGCTGAGCAAACCAGGACATGGAAGCCAATAGGTGGCATTCCTCCAGGACCTCTGCTTCAGCTTCTGCCCTGAGTTCTTGCCTTGGCTTTCATGTAAGATGCAATAAACCTTTTCCTCCCCAAGTTGCTTCTGGTCATAGTGTTTTGCCATAACAACAGAAACCTAACTACAACGGCTATTACCAAGAGTAATAGCAATATCCTTTGAGGTTTTTTTTTTTTTGGTCCCTCTAGGGCCTCCCTGACCAATAATTAATAGAGAGATTCTGTTCTTGGCACTGAAAATTTCATTTAATGGTTCATATCATTTGGGAGCAGTACTGTCTGCCCACAAAGGGTATTTCTGCTAAAATTGTGTTTTAATAGTATATTGTATTTTAAATCAGTATACTCTCCTCTCTCTCCCTTTCCCTCTCCCCTATCTCTTCCCCCTCCCTCTCTTCCCTCCTTCCCTCTCCTCCTGTCCCTCTCCCTCCCTCTCTCTCTCTCTCTCTCTCTCTCTCTCTCTCTCTCTGTGTGTGTGTGTGTGTGTGTGTGTGTGTGTGTGTGTAAACTTAGCATAAGCTAGGTTCAGTTATGAAGAGGGAACCTCAGATAAGCAAATGCATTTCTAAGATCCAGTCTTAGTTAGGGTTTACTGCTGTGAAGAGGCACTATGACCAAGGCAAGTCTTATAAAGGACAACATTTAATTGGGGCTGACCTACAGATTCAGAGGTTCAGTCCATTATCATCAAGGTGGGAACATGGCAGTATCTAGGCAGGTGTGGTGCAGGAGGAGCTGGGAGTTCTATATCTTCATCTGAAGGCAAACAGGAGAAAGCTGTCTTCAGGCAGCTAGGAGGAGAGTCTCAAAGTCCACTCCACAGTGACACACCTACTCCAACAAGGCCATAGCTCCTAATAGTGCCACTCCCTGGACTAAACACATTCAAACCACTTCTGAGTTTGAAGCTAGCCTAGTCTATAGAATAAGCTCTAGCACAGCCAGGACTACACAGAGAAACCCTGTCTTGAAAAAAATAAAAGAAAAAAATGAAAAGATTGGCATGTAGACAAATCTATGTAACATTTCATAACAGAGAATTGATATGGAATCAACAGGCCACTGTGGGTGGTACCATTCCTGGACAGTCTTAGGTCCTAGGGTGCATAAGAAAGTGAACTGAACAAGCCAGTAGGGACAAACCAGTAAACATGGCTTTGCTTCAGTTCCTCCTGCCTTGACTTCCTATCCTGACCTCCCCTCAGTGATGAACTGTGGATGGGATGTGGTTGGATGCCAATTAAACTCCTCCCTCCCCAAGTTGCTTTTAGTTAAGATGTTTTACTGCAGCAATAGAAGCATAGCCAAGACACCCACAAAGCAATGGATTTCTTCATACATCATTAGTTTTGGTTAACTCACCTCCTTCCCCATATTCTTCCCTATTTCCCTACCCACTTTTTAATAAATTTTGTTTTGAGACAGAGTTTTTCTGTGTGGCCCTTGCTCTCCTAGAATGCTCTCTGTAGACAAGTCTGGCCTTGATCTCACAGAGATCTGCCTATTTCTGTTCCTTTACTCCACGAATGCTGGGATTAAAGGCATGAGTCATCTCCACTACCACCTGGCCCCTATTGATACTTTTAACCCAGAGTATTCCTCCCTATTCTTTCCTGTCACTTGTGTACTATATCACCTTTGATTTACACACACACACACACACACACACACACACACACACACACGGGTTACAAGAATGATAGGTTTCCATATAGCTTTTTCATCCACCTTTCATGATTAAAGTTTACCCCATCCCTTGTTTGCCCATCACTACTCCTTTCATGTTTGAATCTTTCTGCATCCAGTATTCACCCTCTCTATTTTTATTTTGCCTTATTTTATCATCTTCCTTCCCTAAATGCACCCAACTTCAGTATCCCATTTCTTTTTTTTAATATTTATTTATTTTTATGTATATGAGTACACTGTAGCTGTCTTCAGACACACCAGAAGAGGGCGTCAGATCTCATTACAGATGGTTGTGAGCCTCCATGTGGTTGCTGGGATTTGAACTCAGGACCTTCGGAAGAGTAGTCAGTGCTCTTAACTGCTGAGTCATCTCTCCAGCCCTAGTATCCCATCTCTAACTACCTGACTTCTGCATGCATTCCAAGTTAAACAATATAAAACAAAAGAATTAATGTTATGATCCACATCGAAGAGAACATGTAGCATTTGTCTTTGTAAACCTGGTTGACCACTCTGAGCCAATTTTTTTTTCTAGTTCTACCCATTTGCCTGCAAATTTCATGCTCTCACTTTTCCATCATAGCATCTCTCTCTCTCCTTCTCTGTTTCTGTCTCTGTCTCTCTCTGTGTATGTATGTGTGTGTGTGTGTGTGTGTGTATGCATGTATATCACATTTTTCTTATCCATTCATCTGCTGATGGATATTTAGGTTGTTTTAGTAATCTCTGAGCTATTGTTAATAGAGCAGCAATCAATATGGATGTGTGAGTATCTCTGTAGTGGGAAATAACATCCTTTGAAGTAGCATGCCTGGGTCACTCTGTAGATCTATTTCTAGCTCTTTTTTTTTTTTTTTTTTTTTTTTTGGTTTTTTTGAGACAGGGTTTCTCTGTGTAGCCCTGGCTGTCCTGGAACTCACTCTGTAGACCAGGCTGGCCTCGAACTCAGAAATCCGCCTGCCTCTGCCTCCCAAGTGCTGGGATTACAGGCGTGCGCCACCACACCCGGCCATAACCTGCTTTTTTTTTTTTTTTTTTTTTTTTTTTTGGTTTTTCGAGACAGGGTTTCTCTGTGTAGTCCTGGCTGTCCTGGAGCTCACTCTGGAGACCAGGCTGGCCTCGAACTCAGAAATCCGCCTGCCTCTGCCTCCCAAGTGCTGGGATTAAAGGCGTGCGCCACCAACGCCCGGCTCTTTTTTTTTTTTTTTTTTTTCCTGCTTTTTTTTATAAATATTTTTTTAAAGATTTTTATTTATTTTATTATATATAAGTACTGCTGTCTTCAGACACACCAGAAGAGGGCATCAGATCTCATTACAGATGGCTGTGAGCCACTATGTGGTTGCTGGGAAATGAACTCAGGACCTCTGGAAGAGCAGTCAGTGCTCTTAACCGCTGAGCCATCTCTCCAGCCCCCCATAACATGCCTTTAAATTGGATTGTTTCCTTCCATGATTTTTTTTTAGATTCCCTCCTAATGGATGGCTAGGTGCCAAAGATTTTCTCCGATTTTGTGGGTTGTCTCTTCATTTGATTGACAATTTCCTTTGCTGTATAGAAGCCTTTAAATTTCATGAGTTACTCTTTGTCAATTGTTAGACTTTGTTAACAATGAGAGTCCTGTTCAGGAAATCCTTAATTACACCTCTAAGTTAAAACATTTTACCTAATTTTGTCCTAGCAGTTTCATAGTATCAGATAATATTGAGGTCCTTGATCCCCTTGGACTTGAGTTTTGTTTAGTATGAGTGACAAGCCTCGTTTCTTTCTTTCTTTCTTTTTTTTTTCCTGCATGTTGAGAACCAGAACTAACACTATTTGTTAAAGAACTGGCTTCTATAATGTGTAGTTTTGGTATCTTTGGCAAAGATCATGTTGCTATAATTGGGCAGACTTTGTATTTGGGTGTTCTATTCCATTGATCTATGATCTATGAATTCCTATTTGTGTCTGCACCATGTTGTTGTTGTTATTGTTGTTGTTGTTGTTGTTGTGGCTCTAACATATAATTAGAAATCAGACAAAGTGAGAGCTCTTGAAGTACTGTTTTTATTGAAGATTGCTTTGAACATCTCACAGCTGTTTTAGCAGAAGCTGCAGACCCAGAGGAGAGACAGGATTGAACTTTAGATTAGTTTCACAAGCAAGTGTGAAGTTGCACATCTCTCGCTTCACAGAAACTGCAGACACATGATAGGGACTGGATCTGACTCAGAGGAAAGCCCACAGATAAACGGGGTGTTCCACAGCTCACAGTGAAAGCTGCAGACCCAGCCAGGAGGCTCACACCTACACAGAGAAAGAGAAGAGACCGTCTCTAGCCCTAAATTCCAATCCCAAAGAGGGGCAATACCTCAACTCCTACTATAATTTAGGGGGTTCAGGGGAAGCCCCTGAATATTGTGGAAACAATCACTAATAGAAAAAAAAAGAGGCTGGAACTTAAAAGAACTAATACAGAATTTAGAAAGGAAGGGAAAAAGAACAACATGAAAAAATATGATAGCATGTTTTTCAAAAAAATCACTAGTCCTATAGTAATGGTTCTTAATAGTGACAACTTGGAAAAAAATCAGAAAAAAAAATTTAAAAGAATAATTGAAGTAGTCTGAAAATTTTAAAGAACATATAAATGAACCCCAAGAGAACAGAACCAGAGATGAACGAAATAAATAAGTAAATCCAAGATAGAAAACTTGAATTCAGTAAAAAGAATTGTTGAAGGAAAAGCAAACTCCAATGATGGCTAGAGACAAAGACTCAGCCGGGCGTGGTGGCCACGCCTTTAATCCCAGCACTTGGGAGGCAGAGGCAGGCGGATTTCTGAGTTCGAGGCCAGCCTGGTCTACAGAGTGAGTTCCAGGACAGCCAGGGCTACACAGAGAAACCCTGTCTCAAAAAAAGAAAAAAAACCCAAAACCAAAACCAAAAACTCAGTAAGAAATTAAATACTCAGTGGAAAACCTCACCAATAGAATGAATGGGTTGTGTGGAAAATAGTCAGGGCTGGAATATAAAGTAGGGGAATTAGATAATTTACTAAAGATCAATGAGGAGGGCTGGAGAGATGGCTCAGAGGTTCAGAGCACTGACTATTCTTCTAGAGTTCAAGAGTCCTGAGTTCAAGTCCCAGAAACCACATGGTGGTTCACAACCATGTGGAATTGCCCTCTTCTGCTGTGTCTGAAGACAGCAGTGTACTCACGTACATAAAATAAATAAATACATCTTTAAAAAAATCAATGAGGAATTTTTCAATAAAATCATAGAAGAAAATTTCCCAATCCTAGAGAAACAGATGTTCAGACAAGTTAAAAAAGAAGCCCACATAGCCAGGCGTGGTGGTACACGCCTGTAATCCCAGCACTTGGGAGGCAGAGGCAGGCGGATTTCTGAGTTCGAGGCCAGCCTGGTCTACAGAGTGAGTTCCAGGACAGCCAGGGCTACACAGAGAAACCCTGTCTCGAAAAACCAAAAAAAAAAAAAAAAAAAAAAAAGCCCACAGAAGAGTAAATAGAACCAGAAAAGGAACTTCCCAGGACAGATAGAAGAATATATTGAAAATTGAAAGAGGGAAGGGTCAAATAACTGATAAACATAGTCCATCAATCAGAATGACACTCGATTAGTCAGCAGAAATGTTGAAAGCCAGAAGGACCTGGAAAGATGTATACAAAGATCTGAAAGCCCACAACTGCCAAACCAGACTATTATAATAAAAATAGACTAAAGTAATTTATGCTTGCTAAGCCAACTGTGCAGAGGACACTGGACAGAATATGTCAATCTATAGGGAAGGATAACTACAAGAAGATGCCACGGGAAGAGGTAAACAAAACCAGGACAATCAAAAGAGGTTTAAGAAAACCCCACAAAACCAACAGAATGGCAGGAATCAAGACAAAACTGGCAATACTAATTCTTAATATTAATGGTCTCATTTCTCCAAATAAAAAGATATGGACAAAATGATTGAATTAAAAAACAGGGCCTATCATGCTGGGTGGACATGGTGCATGTCTTTTATTGGGAGGAAGAGACACATGGATCTCTGAGTTCAAGGCTAGCCTGGTCTACCGAACAATTTGAAGGGCTACATAGAGAAACCCTTTCTTGAAAAAACCAACCCCAGCACTTGGGAGGCAGAGGCAGGCGGATTTCTGAGTTCGAGGCCAGCCTAGTCTACAGAGTGAGTTCCAGGACAGCCAGGGCTACACAGAGAAACCCTGTCTCGAAAAACCAAAACAACAACAACAACAACAACAACCCAACCTACCAACCAAGCAAAGAAAAAGAAAAACCAGGTTCTATTTTTTGATACCTCTAAAGAGAAACTAAAAAAGGAAACTATCATTTTTTCTTAAGTATTTATAGTATGTATGTGAGTACACTGTTGTTGCCTTCAGACATAACAAAAGAGGGCACTGGACCCCATTGCAGATGGCTGTGAGCCACCATGTGGTTGCTGGGATTTGAACTCAGGACTTCTAGCAGTTAGTGCTCTTAACCGCTGAGCCATCTCTCCAGCCCTGTATGGTGTTCTTTTAAAAGGGTCCTTTGGTTATGCTTTTTTGTTTTATTTTGTTTTGCCATCATATAAAAGTCAAGATTAGTTTTTCTATGAGAAGACTGTCCCTGAAATTTTGACTGAGATTGTAGTGAATCTATAGGTTTCTTTTGGTAGGATGGCCATTTTCACAAGATTCTTTTTTCTTTTTGGTTTTTCTGAGACAGGGTTTTCTCTGAACAGCCCTGGCTGTCCTGGAACTCACTATGTAGACCAATCTGGCCTGGAACTCAGAAATCTAGAAAGAAAGAAAAAAAAAAGGTCTTTTCAGCTTCTGGTGTCTTCTTAAAGTTCTTTTTTTCTGTGTCTTAATGTTTCCACTGTTGATGTCTTTCCCTTGATTAGGTTTAGTAGTAGTACTTTACTTTTGGATTGAAATTGTTTCCCTGATTTCTTTTTTTGTTTGTTTGTTTGTTTGTTTGTTTTGGTTTTTCGAGACAGGGTTTCTCTGTGTAGCCCCGGCTGTTCTGGAACTCACTCTGTAGACCAGGCTGGCCTCGAACTCAGAAATCCGCCTGCCTCTGCCTCCCAAGTGCTGGGATTACAGGCGTGCGCCACCACCGCCCGGCTGTTTGTTTGTTTTTTGAGACAGGGTTTCTCTGTGTAGCCCTGGCTATTCTGGAACTCACTCTGTAAACCAGGCTGGTCTTGAACTCATAAATCTGCCTGCCTTTGCCTCCCAGAGTGCTGGGATTACAGGCGTGCGCCACCACCAGCACTACCCGGCTTCTTTTTCAGTTCATTTGTCATTGGCATATAGAAAGGCTATTGACTTAGGTGTATTAATTTGGTATCCTACCACTTTAATGAAAACAGCTCTAAGAGATGTTTTGGGTGGAGTCTTTCAGGTCTCTTATGTAAAAACCATATAGGGATATCCTCTTTTTCTTCTCATATCCCTTTTATTCCTCCTCTGGTATTATTGCTTTAGCTGACTTTTTTTTTTTTGTTTTTGTTTTTGTTTTTCGAGACAGGGTTTCTCTGTGTAGCCCTGGCTATCCTGGAACTCACTCTGTAGACCAGGCTGGCCTCGAACTCAGAAATCCGCCTGCCTCTGCCTCCCAAGTGCTGGGATTACAGGTGTGCGCCACCACGCTCAGCTTGCTTTAGCTGACTTTAAGCACTATATTGAATAAGAGTTGAGAGAGTGGGCACTCTTGTCTTGTTTTTGATCTTAATGGGAGGTTTTTTTGTTGTTGTTGTTGCCATTAAGCATGTTGGCACTCCTTGCATACAGCCTTTGTTATATTGAGGAACTCTTCCCTCTATCCCTCATATCTCTATGATTTTTTTGTCCAGTAATTTTTGTATAATCATTTTTTTTTTGTTTTTTTCGAGATAGGGTTTCTCTGTGTAGCCCAGGCTGTCTTGGAACTCACTTTGTAGACCAGGCTGGCCTCAAACTCAGAAATCTGCCTGCCTCTGCCTCCCAAGTGCTGGGATTAAAGGCGTGTGCCCCCACCACCCGGCTCTTCTTTCTCTTTTAAGATTTACTTTTATTACTTTTTTTTTTTTTTGGATTTGGTCAGCAATCAATAATTTTCCCTTTTTCTTTTTCTGGATATGGGATGATGTCATTATCTGGTTTTAGTGTTAAGGTAATCCGGGCTTCATAAAACGAGTACTGAAATACTCTAGACTATAGAAGATATTTCAAAGTATCATAGGATCTTGCATACTCAGATCTGACCTTGAATTCATTTTGTAGTTGAATATGAACTTGAACTTTTGATCCTGTTGTCTCTACCTCCGAACTGCCGATATCACGGTTATGGGTTAGTATGCCAGATTTTATGTGTTGCTAGGTATTGAACCACAGGGTTCATGCATGTTCAGCAAGCATACTACCAACTGAGCTTTAGCCACAAGTCTTGATTTATATTTGTTAGTCTTAAGGTACTAGAGACTACATTCAGGAACATACACATAGTAGGTACATAGTCTACTACTGAGCTATATCCTCATTTCCTAATTTTTAATCAAGGACAGAAATCACATGATTATTTCAACAGATGCAGAAAGTCTTTTTGACAAAATCCAATATCCTTTCATGAGAAAATATCAGTGTAAATTAGTAATGGAAGGAACATATTTCAGTATAATATAAAGGCAAATCTATACTAGCTGGGGGAAACTGAAAGCATTTTCATTAAAATCAGGAATAAAATGAGCATGTCCACTTTTTTCAATATGTATCTTGAATATATCTTCAATATAGTGCCTGAAGTCTATATGAGAGAAGAACATAAAAGAGATAAATATAGAAAAGGAAGAAGTTGGCCGGGTGGTGGTGGCTTACGCCTTTAATCCCAGCACTTGGGAGGCAGAGGCAGGCGGATTTCTGAGTTCGAGGCTAGCCTGGTCTACAGAGTGAGTTCCAAGACAGCCAGGGCTACACAGAGAAACCCTGTCTCGAAAAACCAAAAGAAAAAAAAAAAGAAAGGAAAGGAAGAAGTCAAAGTATCCTTTTTTGCAATGATATAATTCTATACGCAATAGATCGATCATACTAGAAAACTCTTAGATCTGACAACTACTTCCAGTAAAGTGGCAGGATGCAAAATTAACACACAAAAATCACTAAATATGCAAATAACAATCTTGTTGAGAGTTAAAGCAAGAAAACAACCCTATTTGCAGTTGTCTTAAAAATATCTTGGGAGCTAAAGAAATGGTACAATGAGTAGGGGGGGACACCTGGTAAGAAAGGAGCTAAGTTTAAATCCTTAGAAGCCATATTTAAAATAAGCATGCAGCCGGGCATGGTGGTGCATGCCTGTAATCCCAGCACTTGGGAGGCAGAGGCAGGCGGATTTCTGAGTTTGAGCACAGCCTGGTCTACAGAGTGAGTTCCAGGACAGCCAGGACTACACAGAGAAACCCTGCCTCGGGGAAAAAAAAAAACCAAACAAAAAGATAAAATAAGCATGCAAACAAATAAAGCCACCAAAGTTGTTAGGGGCAGAGACGGGAGAATCAGTGGGACTTGCTGGTCATCAGCCTAGTGACAGGCTCAATTTGAGACCGTTTCAAAGGAATGGGTGGACAGTGATAGAAGCCAAACTACTCTAGATAGTCAAAGCAATCTCAAACCAAACAGATGACGCTGTAGATACTAGATTCGGAGAAGGCTAGGCCCATTACATGACAGGCTTCCAATTGGCAGTTAGGGAGAGGCCTAAATCTCTGTTTCCCAGAACTGGGTAATTCCAGGTAAGTCTAGTCTAGGCTTCCGAAGCTTCCCTGCCACCTGGCCTCAGGCAATGGCAATGTGTCTGCAGCAGTTTTCAGACCTCTCCAGCAAGTTTCCAGCCTCCACACCCAGTAACGGAACTTCTATAGACCTAACAGTTTAACATAGAGGTCAACTACCCTGGAATTCACTAATGTGCTTTAAAATCAGGCTTGCAAGCTCACTGGGGTAATGGGAGACTCCGGCATGCTAGACTTCTGCAGAATAAAGCACTTTTTTACATTTACATACTGTTTGAGTCTTGGGTATCATTCTTATGTGAATCATGGACCCTTAAAATTTTATATACCAAAACTGATTTCAAGTTATACTATACAGCTAGGGGAAGATACATGCCAATGTACAAAAACCATACAGGTAGATAAATGGAATAGAGCAGAGGAACACGGTATAAACCCATAAAAATACAGCCAGCTGACTAAGAAGGTGTAAAAAATAAATGCATTGGAAAGAAGTCAGTTTCTTCACCAAAAGATGCTGGGAGAACTGGATATCCATATAAATAAGAATGAGGTTAGACCCTCCCCCCCAGCTCTTAGCCTATATAAAAATCAACTCCAAGTACATCAGAGTTTGTAATGTAAGAAACTCTGAGACTCTCATGAGAAAAAGCAGGGAAAACATTTCAAGACATAAGCACAAGTAAGGACTCCTCCCGAATACTTGATTTGCTCAGAAAATAAGACTAAACCGACAGATGGGATCCACGAAATTAAGAAAGTTCTGTACCACAAAGGAAACAATGGAGTGAAAAGGCAGCCCAAAGAATGGGAGAAATCCCCAGCCAGCTGTGCCTCCAACAGAGCCTTAGTACCTAGAACACACAAAGAGGAGGACAGTGATGACAACATATGAAATCCAATAACTCAATGAAATAAGCAGATAGTTCTCAAAGTAGAAATGGCTAACAAATATATAAAAATGTTTAATTCCGCTAGCTGTGATAGTTATTATTGATTGTCAATTTGACAAGATCTAAAATCACCATGGTAAACACCCTGGGCACATCTGTGAAGGGTCATCTAGATTAGGTTGACTGAGATGAGGGGAAGATCCGACCTAGCCTTGGAGGCATCGTGGACTAGGGTTCTGGCTTCGTAAGCTGGAGAAAGTTAGCTGAGCCTGAGCAATCACCTGTGCTCTGACTGGATGGAGGGTTAAGAGCTGCCTCACTCTCCCTGTCATGCCTTCCTCAATCCATCTCCTCAATTGTAGCCCGAAAGAAATCCTTTAAATTGTTTGTCAGACATTTTTGTTGTTGTTTCGAGACAGGGTTTCTCTGTGTAGCCCTGGATGTCCTGGAACTCACTCTTCTTGTAGACCAGGCTGGCCTCGAACTCAGAAATCTGCCTGCCTCTGCCTCCCAAATGCAGGGACTAAAGGCGTGCGCCACCACCGCCCGGGCTCTGTCAGACATTTTGTCACAGTAAGGAGAACAGCAACAAACTCACTCCAGGAATTGCAAGTTACAATTTCATTGCCATTCCATCGAATTTGAATCACAATGCTAGTTTTTAAGAAAAAACCCCCGGCGGCCGCCCAGCATGGTGGCGCATACCTTTCATGCGGGATCTCAGGATCTCTCCGGTCCTGGCCAGCCTACTCTACCAAGCTGAGTTCCTGGACTACCGGGGCTGCAGAGACACACCTTGTCTCCATCAGTCCCCCCACCCCCCTCCACCTACCCACCTTCCTCCCTCCGCCCCTCCTCCCCCTCCCCCCCACCTCTCCTCTGCCTACAGGAAAAAAAAGAAAGCAAGGAAAAAAAACAAGTAACTAGGTATGGTGATGTGGATGTAGAATGGGAGCACTCACAGAGAAAGAGGAGTGTTGTGGGAATGGATGGATGGGGCACTAGTAACATTTATGAAGCCACACAGTGTTTTTTTGTTTTGGTTTTTTTTTCTTTTTCTTTTTTTCTTTTTTTCCCCTCAAACCATGGTATGCACAGTGTTATGTGTGTGTATGGGGGAGGGCACTACTAGCATTTATGAAACTGTGGATGTGAGAACCGCAATTTTTTAAATCCCTCCTCCCAGACATGACAGGGTTTCACTGTGTCTCACTGGCTGTCCCAGAACACACTGTGTAGACCAGACTGACTTTGAATCCAGGAGATCTGGCTGCCTCTGCCTCCCAGGGGCTGGGATTAAAGGCGTGAACCACCACCGCTCAGCAAGAGCCAGAAGTATTAAGCTCACAGGTTCTAGCCTCCTTGAAAGAAGAAATAACTTCGAAAAGGAGAAAAGGACTTGCCTTGTGGTGTGAAATCAATTAGTAACAGAAACAAAACAGAAAAATCTCCATCTGAGATTCCAAGATCTTCCTGCCTTTTCTTCCTCTCTTCCTTCACAGTAGGCTACCTCTGGCCCTGCTCTGAGCCGGCATCTGGAGGTAGGAAATAAGCTGAATGAAGTGTCAAATACTTTGTGAGTTTTGAGATTCATGGGTCTTAGGAAGGAATGCAAAGCAAATAGCGCAAACTTTGGGAGACACTGCTGCTCTCATCTGGTTTTTCTGGGAAGAGAGAATCTCGATGCGGAAAAATGCCTCCATCACATTGACCTGTGAGCAAATCTGATTGGGGGCATTTTTTTTTTCTTAATGATTGATGTAGGAGCATCCAGCTCACTGTGAGTCATACCACCCCTGAGCACGAGGTCCTGGGTAATATAAAAAGCAAACTGGGTAAGTAATGGTAAAGAAGCCAGTGAGCAGAGCTCCTCGTGGCCTCTGATTCAGTTCCTGTCTCGAGTTCCTGCCCTGACTTTTCATGGTGGACTGTACCCTGTAAAGTTAAAACAAATCCTCTCTCAGTTGCTTTTGGTCTTGTTGTTTATCACAACAACAATAGAAAAGTAGAGCAGATAGTCTGAAAGCTCGGATGTGCTTCTGGATGCTCTTAAATACTGTTTCTGATGCTAATACAAGAGCCTCCAAGTCTCGCGATGAACAGCTTCTACTGTTCTTATAGAAATACTGACATGTGAAGTTACAGACGCGCTTGTGCTTCTGCTTCAAGACTTTCCAGTTTCCGGCTTGTCTTGCTATGGGACCTGAGAGCACTCTTGACGGCCAGAAAGTCTCTGTAACACGCTAATCACCCATGGAATCTGCTTTCTTGAGTAGTGTTCTCTGGATGAGTGGATTGAGTATAGCACACCTAGGGTAAATTAAATTGCGTGCTTACCTTGTCTCTTTTCTTCCAGAGAGAATCTATATGAACTAGCAAGTATGCGTGTTTTAATTTTATTGCATTTAATCAATCAATCAATCAATCAATCAATCAATCAATCAATTCTCTCAAACTCAGGTCATCAGGTTTGGTAACAGTTACCTTTACTACCTGAACCATGTCACCAGCCTCTGTGCATGTTTTTGCAAGGAGCAAGCTGCTTCTCCACCTGCAGCTGAACTGCTAAGCTATGGCTATTGCCCAGATATTCAGGGGAAGCATGTAAATTCTTTGAACAATAATTGTTCTCCTATTGGGGATTTATTCAAGTTAATGAAGAGAATTTGTTTTAAGGTAGGACAAATGTGTCATAGTATTTAGCTACATCTTCCGTAAAGTCAAGTTACTATATATTTATCATTTGTTGGTCAGAAAAGCAGATAATCTGATGTGTATGTAGAATTTTTAGTAGGCTGAGGAGGATTCATAAGACATCTTCAAATGAGATAATGAGACCTTTGCTTTTTTGAATCTCTGGCTTCTCAGAAAGGTACATTATTTTGAAATTTCCAAATTGCTATAGTTGTAAGTGTATCTGCTATATACATCTTCTCTGCCAGTTCCCGAAACCAGGTTTCTAAACATTGTCTGTGTAATTCCTATTATTTGCACACTAATATTTTCTGTTTGGGATGTCTTTTCCCCTTTCACTTACTGAAAGCCCACGCATTCATTAATAACACCTCACATTCAATGTTACCTATTAATTGTCAATAGAAAAATGTTCTCACAAAGTCCTAAGGATCAAAATGTCTGGCCTGGTTATTCTTGAACACAGTCCATGTCGTCGTCGTTGTGCTTTTTAAAATGTTTTACACATTTTATTCTGCCATCATCTTTTAAAAACTAAAAATGTACAAATTTGCATTCATCAGTGCTCCTCTCTTTAAATATTTTTTCACTTCTATCCCCCAGGCTCTGGTTTCCATAGTATCCATCTTTCATGAGCATATAAGAGGTACTCTGCACACTAGACACTGGCGGGGCTGACTCACCGTTCGGTGCATAATTTCTTCTGGGACTTTTGTAATAGACACAATACACATACACAGGACTTCTTTTGTTTGTTTCTTTTTCTTTTAGAAATAAGCACATTTGGTTCTTACATTTTCTTTGAATGTGAGAACCATTTGATTATTCAGAAGGAATTATGTCTCAGGCAAAAATGTTTTGTTTTGTTTTGTTTTGTTTGTCCCCACTCAGGAAATGCTGTGGGTGTCTTGCCCGCAGTACTCTTTTCTAAAATAATAAGTATTATTTTCTAAAAGAGATAAGTGTGTGTTGTCTGTGTGGCTATCATCAAAGAGGACTGAATAGATGAGCTTGTAGGATCCAAGTCTGAAATGTCAAATTATTTCCACTGTAGAATTTTCAGTTTTTATGTAACATGTCCATTGTTGAAAAGATTTTTCCAAATAATACCAAAAGGGGCTCCTCAGGGACTGTCTCTCTGAGAAAACTGAGATAGTGTTGATCTCAAAGACGGGAGAAGAAAACCGCCAACCTTAATCATGGGGACCAAGTTAATTAAAGCAAGCAATTCATTAAAATATTTTGATTCATGTACATGGGCTGCCTCTCCCATGTGCATGAGGGAGATCAAGAGGTCAGCATTGGTTAGAGGTGGGCACAGCTCAAACCTTGAGAAACAAAGGTTTAATCATAAATGGGAGCAGATGTTGGCTTTACTATAAGATGCCTTTTAAGCCAAAATGGAAGCCGGCTGGTTCTTCAGTAGTAGTTTATAATATTTCAGAGACTCAACGGCTGCCTGCAGCATAGTTTTTTCCTTTCTGTCAGAGAGAATGGATGGATGTCTGCTGAAATCTTGTATGTTTGTAGATTTTTGTTGGCACACCTGCAATAAAATATTGCAACATCTGCTCTTAGCTATAGCCCTATT
The DNA here is from genome assembly GCA_964023405.1 of Apodemus agrarius. NCBI lineage: Eukaryota > Metazoa > Chordata > Mammalia > Rodentia > Muridae > Apodemus > Apodemus agrarius. The sequence continues at coordinate 65,726,056 of OZ030010.1, read as the reverse complement.
CTGTGAGAAAAGTTGTAAGAATCATGGTTGACAAGAGCCACCCAATGTGCCTTGCCCACAGTTAGGGGAGACTTCCCTGCTGCTTAATAGGTATGCAGATGTCCATGGACTCTGCACGCATCTGGAGAGAGTGATGAGTCAACTTCCCTTGGTGGGAGGGCATGGCACTCTTGAAAAAGATGCTCTTCTGCTATGTACTCTGAGTCAGCTGCCACATCCTCCGTCACACTCTCCACTGTGCTGAAAGTCAAATATTGCTGGACTGTGAACTCAACCCTCTGCAGACACAACCGTTTCCTCTGCTAAATCCAGTGATCGGCTCCCAAAGACCGATACTTCCTCGTGACAGTTATTGCTATGCTGATTCTCAACTTGCTAGAAAAGTCCTTGTTGACTTCACAGTCATACCTCAGTCATTCATCTTGATATGGGGACACTTGTTTATACCCATGGTTTTACTTCATGAAATTATACCTTTATTTTTTTATTTTTTGAAATTAAAATATAACGACATCATTTTTCCTCTTCCAGTTCCTCCTTCCACTTCCTCCCATGTAACCCTTTGTTCTCTCTTAAATTTTTTTTTTTTTTTTCGAGACAGGGTTTCTCTGTGTAGTCCTGGCTGTCCTGGAACTCACTCTATAGACCAGGCTGGCCTCGAACTCAGAAATCTGCCTGCCTCTGCCTCCCAAGTGCTGGGATTAAAGGTGTGCGCCACCACCGCCTCTCTCTTAAATTTATAACTTTTTTATAACATAACATAACATAAATATATAAATTCAATCTTCTTAGTGTATATCATGTTATACAGATACAGATACAGATACAGATACAGATACAGATACAGATACATAGTTTCAGGACTTGCCATTTGGTATTAGATAACTAATTGGGGGCTTTTCCCTGGAGAAGACAATGTCTCTTGCTCTCAGCAGTTCTTAGTTGCCTTTAGACCTTTGCCACCCTTATTAAGGTCTTATTTAAGTAATTATGCTGATGAGGCTTCATGGGTGTTGCTTCCTGACATTTCTATGAAACACAGTAGCACAGCAAACTTCCTATTTCTGTGATTCTTACCTCCTTTCTATTTACCCCCCTTTTGCTCTGATATCTAAACCTTAGGCACAGGAGTTGTGTTGTGGATAGATTGGTTGGGGCTGGGCATTAGACAATCACTTTTTTCTCTGAAGTTTGATTAGTTGTGGTTTTCTGTAATGGTCTCCTTTTGCAAAGAGATAGTTCCTTGATTAGGGGGTGAGAGCTATACTTACCTGTGGTATATATGGTTAAATATAAAGTAGTTAAGGATGGCTATAGATTTGCCAAGATCTGTGACTTCATTAGCCTCAGACAGTTGGTTTGGTTTCTTTTTCTTTTCTTTTTTCTTTTAAAAGTTATTTATTTATTATATGTAAGTACACTGTAGCTGTCTTCAGACACACCAGAAGAGGGTGTTAGATCTTGTTACGGATGGTTGTGAGCCACCATGTGGTTGCTGGGATTTGAACTCAGGACCTTTAGGGAAGAACAGTCAGTGGTCTTAACTGCTAAGCCATCTCTCCAGGTCCCAGGTTTGGTTTTCAATACCAGTCATGATTTCCCTTTTGCTGAGCAGGTCTTAAGTCCAAATAGAGAGTTGTTAGTTACCACCAAGGTATGTGTACTGCTATTGCACCCTTAGGGTTATTGTGCCATGCTGGTCATTGTTGTAGTTCACAGGCATCATAGCTAGTTAGGACTACTGATTGCTTTCCTCCCTTGGAAGCTGGCATGGCACCAACCAGTATCATAAGTGCCTCAGGGAGGAGGCTTTCAGGTCACATCCAGTTCTGATTTTCTGTGTTTTATGTCTTTAGACCTAGGTGGTAGCTTCAGCAATATGGACTCACCTTCGATCTTCCAAAGAACCCTTAAGTTTCCACTTCATCCTTCTATATATTTATCATCCTCTCTTTCCCTAATTCAGGCCCCCTCATTTCCCCCGAATGACCCGTATACTGTTATTTCCCTCTATTGCTCCCCTGACATGACCCACTTTTCCTTTCCTGTTTTCTTCAGTTACTCCAGTTTGAACACCAACATCTGCCTATTTGTAGCTAGGAAGCTCAAGTATTGTCTTTTTTGTCTCTTCCAGTTAGTTTTAGTCTGAAATCTATTTTGTCAGATAGTAGAATAGAAGTTCCTCCCTTCTTTCCTGGTCCCATTTGATCAGAGTACTTTATTTTTGTCTACTTTTTCAGTCAAAAGTAGCACCTATCTTTAAATCTAAGGTTTGTTTCATTTGTTTAGACAACAAATAAACAGATTTTTTTGTTTTGTTTTGTTTTGTTTTGTTTTTGTTTTTTGTTTTTTAAGACAGGGTTTCTCTGTGTAGTCCTGGCTGTCCTGGAACTCACTCTATAGACCAGGCTGGCCTCGAACTCAGAAATCCGCCTGCCTCTGCCTCCCAAGTGCTGGGATTACAGGCATGTGCCACCACGCCCGGCTCAGATATTATTTCTTGATCCAACTATTCAGTCTGTGTCTTTTGTTTGTTTTTGTTTTTGTTTTTGTTTTTCGAGACAGGGTTTCTCTTTGTAGTCCTGGCTGTCCTGGAACTCACTCTGTAGACCAGGCTGGCCTCGAACTCAGAAATCCGCCTGCCTCTGCCTCCCAAGTGTTGGGATTACAGGTGCAAGCCACCACGCCCGGCAGTCTGTGTCTTTTGATTGGAGAATTGAGGCCATTAATATTTAAAGGTATTATTGGAAGGTGTATGTTGATTGTAGTCATTGTGTTGTTGACTTTCGGTGTTGTGTTTTTAGGGTACTGTGTATTTAAGAAATTATGGCTTCATCTGTTTTTCTTCTATAATCCTTTGGCTGTGCTTATTCCTCTCTTTATTGCTCCTGTATTTTCTTTAGTTTTGGTCTCTTGGTTGTTATTTATTTATTTATTTATTTATTTTTTTGTTTTTCGAGACAGGGTTTCTCTGTGTAGTCCTGGCTGTCCTAGAACTCACTCTGTAGACCAGGCTGGCCTTGAACTCAGAAATTTGCCTGCTTCTGCCTCCCAAGTGCTGGGATTACAGGCGTGTGCTACCACGCCCGGCTCATGGTTGTGATTTTTTAATGGCTGTTTTTTTTAAAGACTTACTTATTTATTATATGTAAGTACACTGTGGCTGTCTTCAGACACCCCAGAAGAGGGCATCAGATCTCATTACGGATGGTTATAAGTTACCATGTGGTTGCTGGGATTTGAACTCATGACCTTTGGAAGAGTAGTCAGCGCTCTTAACCGCTGAGCCATTTCTCCAGCTCATTAATGTCTGTTTTTATGTCATGGAAAGTTCTTCTTTCTCCTTCAACAGATAGTCTTGTTTGGCACAGTAGTTTAGATTGTCAGTTGTAGTCTTTTATGCCTTGGAGTGCTTTGCTCCAGACTCTTTTGGTTTTCAAAGATTCCATTGAGAAATCAGCTGTTGGTCTTATGAACTTTCTTTTATATGTGACATGAGTTTTTTCTTTTGAAGTTTTCAATACTCTTTCTCTGTTCTGTGTACTTAGTGATTTAACTATGATATACTGTGGGATTTCTATCTTGATCTTGTCTATTTGGTATTCTGTGTACTTCTTGTATCTGCATGAATAAGCCTTTCCTTAGTTTGGAGGAAGTTTTCTTTGATGATCATGTTGATGATATGCTCTGTGTCATTGACCTGGTTTCTTCTTCCTCATCTATGTTTATAATTTGAAGGTTTGTTCTTTCATTGTGTCCTATGCTTTCAAAATATTCCTTTCCCATATCTTAAAGTCTTTTTTCATATTCCTTGCTTATTTGGTCTCAACTTTACCTTCAAGTCCTGTTCTCTATCTTCTGCTTGATTCATTCAACTTGTAAGGCTTTCTTTTGAGTTTCCAAGTTGGGTTAGTGGATTTCTCTATTCTATTTTCATTTCAGCTTGGCTGCTTCTCAATGTTTCTATCTCTTTATTGAATTCTGTTTTCAAATTCTAGATTGCTTTTGCCATTTTATTCAGTCTTTTGTTTGTTTGTTTGTTGGTTGGTTGGTTGGTTGGTTGGTTGGTTGGTTGGTTGGCTGGTTGGATGGTTTTTTTTTCGAGACAGGGTTTCCCTGACTGTCCTAGAACTTATAAGACCAGGCTGGCCTTGAACTCAGAAATCCGCCTGCCTCTGCCTTCCAAGTGCTGGGATTAAAGGCGTGCACCATTACTGCCTGGCATGTTTGTGCTTTCTTGGTCATCACTCAGGTATTTATTATTTTTAAATTTGTCTATTAGAAATGATTTAGCTATTTCCTTGTATCCTTTTTAAACTCTTTGAATTATTTGATGAAGCTTATGATTATCATTTTAAATTATGTGTTCTTGGGTTCATCTAGGTAGTTCTTGTAGGGGAACATGGGACATAGCACTAGTAAATTTTGGTGTGAGTGTGTGTGTGTGTGTGTGTGTGTGTGTGTGTGTGTGTAAATACTGCCTTGATCATTGATATTGATTATATTTTTGTGATGAGATCTGGGCACAGAGACTTGAAATGCACAGCAGTTTGGGGCAAAGCACAGAATATGTGGGCCGGGATGGTTCTAAAGGTTATATACAGAGCTTAAGCGGAAGGAAGTCAGGTGGAAGGAAGTCAGATGAACACAGGGGACTGTGTTGGCAAGCAGGATGTGCATCATGGTCCTAGCCTGGCGTTTGGGGGGTGGATCTGGAGGTTGAGGAGAGTTTGTGGAGGGGAGAATTTGTTGGACTCACCAGGTCAGACCCTGGTGCAAGATATTCAGGACCTGTCTTGATAGATTGTGTGTGGCACATGGGAGGGACCTTTAGGTGGGGGGCACAACAATCAATCAGAGGTGGCCAGACTAGGTCAGGGCACTGATGTAGGATCTTGGCTAAACCTAGGGTTTGAGGATGCTGTGTGGGTGAGAGGTAGGTTAAGGGAGACACACCTGGCTAGACTCTGGCACAAAATGTACAGGGTCTGGCTGGATGAACAGATTAAATATGATATACAAGGTAGCATAGATTGGAGAGAGTTGGGTTCAAATATGTTTGCTACATATGTATGGTATATATACTGTGTGTAGAGTATTTTCAGATCTTCTCATTGTTTACCATATATATGGCATATATATATGTATATCATGCATGGAATCTATGTATATTACATATATACACTAAATATACAATAAACCATGTATATTATATATGGTAAATGATCAGCAGATCTGAAAGTATTTTACAATAAAGTATTAGTTAAGTGAGGAGACATTCAGACATATCTACTGGCATAGATTGAACCACTTCAAGCCAAATGAAGTATAGTTTTTGTAGATTGGTATCTCAAGAATTTTACATTTTATTATAAAGAACACTGGTTTCCCTAGCTTATTGAAGATAACATAGTTGTTTCTTGCAATTCAGTCAGTGGCTGTTAGTGGGACTCACTCTATTTCAGCTGTTTTGTTTGTCTTTTTCTTTCATGAGTCATCTTCCCCTTCAAGCTAGAATATACTTTAATGTCCTTAGTAAATAGATCCTTCTGTTCCTTGGAGACTCTGTTCCTCTATTGTTTAAAATGAAAACAAACAACTTGTATGGGATGATGAACTGATTAATGAACGAAGCAAAAATGCCTCATAATGAAATTCTGTTTACATCGTGCAAACTAACAGAGTGCCCCTGTTTATAGTTATTCCCACAATTGTAATTAGTGTCTTTTCAAAACTTAGACTCAGATTAGAAGCTTCATTTTGCCATTCATTTGTAAAATATTTATTGACTGCTCTTTAGCATTTTCTCTATTAGACTCGAGAGATAAGAAGACAGAACCCATGCTTTCAAGGAGTCACGGGTCCAATGTGAAAGGCAATTATTTGTAGTTAATTACAAATAAAGAGAAGTATTTGTTTTTGTTTTTGTTTTTTGTTTTTTGTTTTTTGTTTTTTGTTTTTTGTTTTTTGTTTTTCGAGACAGGGTTTCTCTGTATAGCTTTGGCTGTCCTGGAACTCACTCTGTAGACCAGGCTGGCCTTGAACTCAGAAATCCGCCTGCCTCTGCCTCCCAAGTGCTGGGATTACAGACGTGTGCCACCACCGCCTGGCTGAGAAATATTTGTAATTAATGTCATAATGGCTGTGATAGCTGGATGTATGGTGCTGTGGAAGTAACAGGGACAAAGTAGCTAGCTTTGGCTGTGGACAAAGTACAGGAGCAATAAATGACTGTGTGATGGGGAAAACAGAGGAAAGAATGGAGTAATAGTGAAAAGTGTGTGTGTGTCGGTGCTTTGCCAAACATATGGCATCCATACTAAATGTCAGAGAAATTGAGAAAGGAAATCCCTGGTAGATAAGTCATGTGAAAAGATACAAATCATGGTTCATTGTTGAACTCAATGACTGCTTTGGGCTCATAGACAACAACATGTTTGTTTGTTTATTGAATGTATATGAGTACACTGCAGCTGTCTTCAGACACACCAGAAGAGGGCATTGGATCTTATTACGGATGGTTGTGAGCCACCATGTGGTTGCTGGGAATTGAACTCAGGACCTCTGGACAGCCATCACACAGTCACTTACTGCTCCTGTACTTTGTCCAGCAGTGCTCTTAACTGCTGAGCCATCTCTCCAGACCCCGATAACAACAGGTTTGATCATACACATATTCCACCATTCCCTTTCCCTCACTTAATAAGGACTGTTGAGCTACAGTATGGACATAAACTTGGGGTAGGAGTGGTTGTGTATGCCTGAAATCCCAGCACAAGAATGGCTTAGGCAGAAGTATCTTGAGTTCGAGGCATACCTGGCCTACAGAGTGAGACACTTTAGAGGGAAAGGGAGAAGAAGAGGGAGAAGGAGAGGAAGAGATACATACATGCACATACACACATAACATGCATATACACACACACACACACACACACACACACACACACACATATATATATATACATACACACAACAGATAGGAAGTTGTGGAACATACTTTAATGCTAGCACTTGCAAGGCAAAGTCTATCAGATCTCTGAGTTCATGGCCAGCCTGATCTACAAAGTGAATTCCAGGTCAGCCAAGGAAGGTTACGCAGAGAAACTCTGACTCAAAATACTGGAAATGAACAAACAAATAATTACAAAGTTCAAAGCTGGAAACATAGCTCATTGGTTAAGAGCACTTGCTGCTCTTTTTTTAAAAAAGATTTAGTCTTTAATCTTTTTTTTTTTTTTTTTTTTTTTTACAGTGTCCAGACTTTATCCCCCTCCTGGTCCTCCCTCTGACTGTTCCACAATCTCACACCTCCTTCCCCTGCCCGGGCTCCAAGAGAATGTCCCCAACCTACCTCCACCCCACTAGACCTCCCCACCCCCTTGGGGCCCCAAGTCTCTTGAGAGTTAGGTGCCTATTCTCTGACTGTGGCCAGACCCGGCAGTCCTCTGCTGTATGTGTGCTGGGGGCCTCGTATCAGCTGGTTTATGCTGCCTGTCTGGTAGTCCAGTGTTTGACAGATTTCGGGGGTCCAGGTTAATTGAGACTGCTGGTCTTTCTATGGTGTCACCCTCCTCCTCAGCTTCTTTCAGCTTTTCCCTAATTCAACCACAGGGGTCACCAGCTTCTGTCCATTGGTTGGGTGTTAGTATCTGCATCTGACTCTTTCAGCTGCTTGTTGGGTCTCTCGGAGGACAGCCATGCTAGGCCCTTGTTTGTGAGCTCACCTTAGCTTCAGTAATAGTGTCAGGCCTTGGGCCTTGAGATGGATCAAGCTGGGCCTGTCACTGAACCTCCTTTCCCTCAGTCTCTTCTCCATTTTTGTCCCTGCAGTTCTTCAGACAGGAACAATTCTGGGTCAGAGTCGTTACTGTGGGATGGCAACCCCTTCCCTCACTTGATACTGGAGGAGAGCTCTACAAGTTCCCTCACCCCGCTGTAAGGCATTTCATTTAAAGTCCCTCCTTTAGAGTTCTGAGAGTCTCTCACCTCCCAGGTCTCTTACAGCCTAGAGGGTCCCCACACCTCCTCCCTTCCCAGGTTGCCTTTTTTGATTCTGTCTGCTGACCCTCTGGGCTTCGCTCCTGTTCTCCAGCCCACCCCCAACCCCTACCAAAACCTAACAGAAGAATGGGTATAGAAAATGTGCTTCGTTTACATAATGGAATACTACTCAGCTATTTTTTAATTGGATATTTTATTTATTTACATATCCCCTTTCCCGGTTTCCCCTCTGCAACCCCCCTTTCCCACCTCCCCTCCCCCTGCTTCTATGAGGATGCTTCCCCACCCCCACCCACTCCCGCCTCACCACCCAAGCATTCTTCTACACTGGGGCCATCAAGCTTTCACAGGACCAAGGGCCTCCCCTACCATTGATGCCAGATAAGGTCCTTTCAACTCCTTCAGTCCTTCCCTTAACTCCTCCACTGGGGTCCCTGTGCTCAGAGTGATGGCTGGCTGAGAGCATCCACATCTGTATTGGTCAGGCTCTGGCAGAGCCTCTCAGGAAATAGCAGTATTAGGCTCCTGTCAGCAAGCACTTGTTAGCATCAGCAATCGTGTTTGGGTTTGGTGTCTGCAGATGGGATGGATCCCCAGGTGGGGCAGTCTCTGGGTAGCCTTTCCTTCAGTCTCTGCTCCACTCTTTGTACCTGTATTTCCTCTTTTTTTTTTCTTCGAAACAGGGTTTCTCTGTATAGCTCCGGCTGTCCTGGAACTCACTCTGTAGACCAGGCTGGCCTCGAACTCAGAAATCCGCCTGCCTCTGACTCCCAAGTGCTGGGATTAAAGGTGTGTGCCACCACCGCCGGCTCTGTATTTCCTTTAGATAGGAGCAATTCTGGGTTAAAATTTTGGAGATGGCCAGGCAGTGGTAGCACACACCTTTAATCCCAGCACTCTGGGAGGCAGAGGCCGGTGGATTTCTGAGTTCAAGGCCAGCCTGCTCTACAGAGTGAGTTCCAGGACAGCCAGGGCTATATAGAGAAACCCTGTCTCAAAAAACAAAAACAATTTTTTGGAGATGGGTGGGTGACCCCATCCCTCAACTGGGGGTCATGCCTACCTGGGCTCTTGCTTTCCTGGCATCTGGGACCTTCTGGTTGCTACTGCCAGGTCCCCATCCCCCACTGCTGCACACCTCTGTTCAATTTCCTGACCCTCTGTATATCTCCTCCATCTCCTCCCATACCTGATTCTGCCCCACTACGCAGCTATTAAGAAGGAGGACATCGCCGGGCCGTGGTGGTGCACACCTGTAATCCCAGCAATCTGGGAGGCAGAGGCAGGCAGATTTCTGAGTTCGAGGCCAGCCTGGTCTACAGAGTGAGTTCCAGGACAGCCAGAGCTATACAGAGAAACCCTGTCTCAAAAAAACCAAAATCCAAAAAACCAAAAAAAAAAAAAAAAAAAAAAAAAAAAGGAGGACATCATGAGTTTTGCAGGCAAATGGATGGAACTAGAAAATATCCTGAGTGAGGTAACTCAGGCTAAAAAGGATATGCACTCACTAACAAGTGGATATTAGTCAAAAAAAAAAAAAGTACAGAATTCCCAGGATAATTGCTGTTTTAAAGGACCATAATTAGTTTCCAGCTCTTACTTTAGCTCTTAAACACTGTAACTCCAGTTTTAGGATATCTGACAGACACTCCTAGCTTTTGTGAACACTAGGCATGTATATAATGCACATACACACACAAGCAAAACATAAAATAGCCAATGTGTATATGTATGTGCATGTACATGTATATGTGTATATGTATATGCGTATTCATGTGTATAATAAAAATAAATAATTAAACAATTGGTTGGGGAGATACACATAGTGGGTCTCAAATTTGAGACTGGAGTTAGGTTCCCTAACACGCACATAAATGCCAGAGTGAGTGTGGCAGCCCTCTTGGAATCTTGGTGGGAACAAGCTGACAGGATGAATTGGCTAGTTCTAGGCTCATTAAGAAATCCTGCCTTGGGGCTGGAGAGATGGCTCAACAGTTAAGAGCATCGGCTACTCCTCCAGAGGTCCTGAGTTCAATTCCCAGCAACCATATGGTGGTTTACAACCATCTGTAATGGGATCTGATGCCTCTTCTGGGGTGTCTGAAGACAGCTACAGCGCACTCACATAAATAAATAAATAAATAAATAAATAAATAAATAAATAAATAAATAAAATCTTTAAAAAAATCTTGCCTAACCTGAGTGGTGGTGTAGCAGGCATTTAATCCCAGCACTTGGGAGATGGAGGCAGAGGCAGGCCGATCTCTGAGTTCTGAGTTTGAGACCAACCTGGTCTATAGAGAGGACAGTCAGAGCTACACAGGGAAATGGGAGAGAGACAGAGACAGAGAGACAGAGAGACAGAGAAGAGTCTCAAAATGTAAGGTGGCCAGCACCCGAGGAACATACTCAACATCAACTTGCCTTCTCTTATAAACTGCTTTCTGTCCCAACTCTTTTGTTACAACAACAGAATGAAACTTGAATAATACAGTATTTTTTTTTTTTCTGTCCTGGTTATCTCACTTAGCATAGTGTCTTTCAGGTTTACCCATGCTTTTGCAAATAGCAGCTTTGTTTGTTTTTAAATTTTATATTATGATTAGTGTGTTTATACGTGCTATGGTATGTATGTTGAGGTTGGAGGACAGTTTTGTGGAATTTTTTTCTCTTCCACTTTCCCACGGGCTCTAAATATTTAGCATAGGCCATGAAGCTCGCACAGCAAGCACATCTTGCCAGCCCCAATATTAAGAAATATTTTTTTCTTGAATTTGTTTTTTTCGAGACAGGGTTTCTCTGTGTAGCCCTGGCTGTCCTGGAACTCACTCTGTAGACCAGGCTGGCCTCGAACTCAGAAATCCACCTGCCTCTGCCTTCCACGTGCTGGGATTAAAGGCGTGTGCCACCACCGCCCGGCCTAAGAAATATTTTTATTCAATTATTTTAACAATGTATTTTACTACTTTACCCTCTCCCCACTTCTCCCCTTTACTCTTCTTAGATCCTTCCTACCCTGCAAGTTTGTGTCCTTTTAAAAAATAACACACTGACTTGAATTCGTACAGCCAATATATTCCAAGGTATAGGACCATCAACTGGAAAATGGTCACTATACAAGGAGATGCTCTTTATTTTTTCTTTTTTACCCCTTCATTGTATATTTTCTTTATTTACATTTCAAATGTTATCCCCTTCCCGATTTTACCTCCACAAACCCCCTCTCCCCTCCCCCTCTCCCTCCCCTCCCCACTTCTATGAGGGTGCTCCCCCACCACCCACTCCCGCCTCCCTGACCTGGCATTCCCCTACACTGGGGCATCAAGACTTCACAGGACCAAGGGCCTCTACTCCCTTTGATGCCCGACAAGGCCATCCTCTGCTACATATTCAGCTGGAGCCATGGGTCCCTCCATGTGTATGTATTATTTGGTTGGTGGTTTAGTCCCTGGGAGCTCTGGGGGGGTCTGGTTGGTTGATATTGTTCCTCCACCCATGGGACTGCAAAACCCCTCAGAAGGAGCTGCTCTTTTAAGGAAAACTGACTATCCCTCCCCTAGAAGCCATCAACTATCCATAGCTCCTCAGTTAGTGGTGAGGGCTTGTGAAAACCTCCCCTTTATATACTAGAATGCTGACTGGCTTCATCCTGAGCAGACATTCGTAGCTCTTCATGAGTTAGTGATTGCAACAGTCCTGTCATATTCAGAAGACATTATTTCCCTTGGTCCTCCCCAACTTCTGTCTTTTAGTCTTTTTAAAATTATATCAGATCTTGATCTGATCAACTCCAAAGTCCCCTCATGACTCCTGCTAGGCACCCTCCAACAATTCCCCCTCCTACCTTCCTGTGTTTTCCTTTAAAATTATTTTTTATCATATTTGTTTGTTTATTATTTAGTGTGCATGCATTCAGGCAAGCAGGTTCATGCATGGACGTCATAGTATGCATACAGAGGTCAGAGAACAGCTTGCTAGAATTGCTTTTCTCTTTCCACAATGTAGGTCCCTGGGTTGTCAGGATTGACAGCAGACACCTTTAACAACTGAGCCATCCCACCAGTCCACCTCCTTTTTCTCCTTCTAAAAGCCATCTTATGACCAGAAGAAAACATTCTAAAGTCTTCCTCCGTATTTTCCGGCTCTTAAATTCTTTCTCTTCCACTTTTGAGACATTCCCCGACTCTTTTTTTTTTTTTTTTTTTTTTTTTTTTTGGTTTTTTGAGACAGGGTTTCTCTGTCGAGCCCTGGCCATCCTGGAACTCACTCTGTAGACCAGGCTGGCCTCGAACTCAGAAATCCACCTGCCTCTGCCTTCCAAGTGCTGGGATTATAGGCGTGCGCCACCACTGCCCGGCTAATTCCCTGACTCTTTTTTTTGTTTTGTTTTTGTTTTTGTTTTTTGTTATTTGTTTTTCGAGACAGGGTTTCTCTGTGTAGCCCGGGCTGTCCTGGAACTCACTCTGTAGACCAGGCTGGCCTCGAACTCAGAAATCTGCCTGCCTCTGCCTCCCAAGTGCTGGGATTACAGGCCTGGCTATTCCTTGACTCTTAAGGAGCAGGTTGACATAGATGTCTCATTTAGGGCTGAGAACTCAACAGTCACTTATTCTCGGTCTCTTGTCTCAGAAGTCCATGTCTATATTAACTGCTGCCAACTGCAGAGAGACGCTTCTCTGGCCAAAGTTGAGAGCGACATTAATTTGTGGAGTGCATTGCAGGCACAGCTATGCTGAGCTATGCTGAGCTGAAAGGTGATATTGTCAGAGCCCACTGATGCTGTATGCAGGGGAAGTAGGAGCTGCTATTCTTTGCAGCTTGTGTTCTTGGGGTTTTGGTACTCAGAGGTCTCCTCTGACTCATCCAGGCTATCAGAAGAACTCCTGAAGGCTACATCTCCATTTATATTATTTACCCACTTATCTAGTGACGGACACTTAGGTTTATTCCATATGTTGGTTATAGAGACTAATAGTAATACATATGTATAAGTATGTAGATATTGCTTGGGGATACAGATTTCATATCCTTTGGATGTATAACAAGAAGTAGAAAGGCTAGACTATACAGTAGTTTTATTTATAGTTTTAAAGAAACCCCCCATACTGTTTGATCCAATGGCTATATTTTCTTTTTCTTTTCTTTTCTCTTTCTTTCTTTCTTTCTTTCTTTCTTTCTTTCTTTTTTTTTTTTGGTTTTTTGAGACAGGGTTTCTTGTTGTAGTCCTGGCTGTCTTGGAACTCACTCTGTAGACCAGGCTGGCCTCGAACTCAGAAATCTGCCTGCCTCTGCCTTAGAAAACAAACACATAAACAGGCTCCACAAAAACAACATAAAGTTGAGAATAGAGACACACACCTACTTACTTACCTCCCTTACTTGGGAGGTATTAAGGCAGGAAGATTAGGATCTCTAACTTATCTTTGACTATATGTAGCAAGTTCAAGGCCAGCCTGAGCTACCCCAGAACCTGTCTCAAAAACAATTAAAAATGATAATTGCTATTTTAACTGTGATGGACTTTATTTTTTATTTATTTATATATATATATATATTTTTGGTTTTTCGAGATAGGGTTTCTCTGTGTAGCCCTGGCTGTCCTGGAACTCACTCTGTAGACCAGGCTGGCCTCGAACTCAGAAATCCACCTGCCTCTGCCTCCCAAGTGCTGGGATTACAGGTGTGCGCCACCACGCCCGGCTGGACTTTATTTTTGTGACAGAATCTCATTATAGGTTTGGTTCACCTCTAAACATTTTCATGTGTTTATTGTTTTTTTTGTATCTCTTCTATTGATGATTTGCCCAATATAAATTTTGTTGGTTGATTTTTTTTGGTTATTCTGTTAAAAAACAATCTTCTGATGCTCTGTGTATTATTAATTCTCTGTCAATCGTATAGCCCGCACAGGCTTTCTCCATTTGAAGGTTGTGTGTTCACAGCAAGGATGCTTTGGTTTGCTGTGTAGGCACTATTGCCATCTTATTTGCCATTTTCTTTTTTGCTCTGTGTTCTGTGCTTTGGAGTCCTATCCAGAAGACTGTTCCATCTCATCTGTTGAGATTATGCTTTTCTGTGGCAGCTTCAGATCTTACCTTAAGATATTCTCTTCACGTGTTGATTTTGGTATGGAGAGAAGGGGTCAGGTTTAGTCCAGCATACATGAGTCAATACCATGTTGAAATCTTTGTCAAGGAGTAGCTGGTTATAAGTGAAGTTATTCCTAGGTTCTTTATTCCATTCCATTGGTCCATTCTATGTATCTATTTATACACCAATGACATGCTTTACACATGGTAACCATCATTTTGAATATATAAAACATGATACTTTCAAAGTTTTTTTTTTCCCTTTAAGATTACTTCTGCTATTTTGGGACCTTCTGCTTCTGTTTTAAGAGTATCCTTCTAGCTCTGTGGACAATATCATTAGTGTTTTGATGGTAATTGCATTGAATCTGTAAAATTTTTTGGATAGTATGGACATTTTAAAAATAATGTATCTAGTTTATCTTCATATATATAGCTTCATTAGAATATTGTACAATTGCTTGCTTTTGTTTTGTTTTGTTTTCCTTTTTTCGAGACAGGGTTTCTCTGTATAGCCCTGGCTGTCCTGGAACTCACTTTGTAGACCAGGCTGGCCTCGAACTCAGAAATCCGCCTGCCTCTGCCTCCCAGAGTGCTGGGATTACAGGCATGCGCCACCACCACCCGGCAATTGCTTGCTTTTGATACGGGCCTCTCTGTGGATCTCAAGATAGTTTTGAACTTGTGATTTTCCTGGGTTGCGCATGAACAGCAGGATGGGAACTATGTGCTAGTTAAGGACTCTCATCTTCTGGTAGCCAGGAAGCAAAGAAATAGGAAGTGCCACAGCCTTAGTCAAGGTATATCCCCCAATGACCTAATACTTTCTAGTAGATTCTCCTTAGAGTAGTCTATTACCTTCTAATAGTTCCACACTGAGAATTAAGTCTTTAATACATGAGTCTTAGGGGCAGGAGTGATTCTAGCTTTTGGCTCCCAAAGGCTCACATCCATGTCATATTCGTATTGCAAGGTGTATTTAATGCATCTCCAAGAATCCCCAGAGTCTTAAAACATCCCAACATCTCTCAGTGGACCAAATCCAAAGTCTCATCTGAGACTCAAGGGAGGCTCTTAGCTGTGAGCACCTGCAAAAATCAAAAGACAAAACATGCACTTCAAGAAGCAATGGCACAAGCCAGGCAGTGGTGGCGCATGCCTTTAATCCAAGCACTTGGGAGGCAGAAGCAGGAGGATCTCTGAGTTTGAGACCAGGCTGGTCTACAGAGTGTGTTCCAGGACAGCCAGGACTATACAGAGAAATCCTGGCTTGGGGGAAAAAAAACAAAAGGAAAAAACAACAAACAAAAACAAAACACACACACACACACACACACACACACACACACACACACAAAGAATCAGTGGCACAGAGCAAGCATTGCCGTTCCAAAAGAGAGGAACAGGAAAATATAAAGGCTAGATTTGACCAAACAAAATCAAAATGTAGCAGGCTAAATATTGAATCCTAAGTGTATTCACCTAAGTATATTCAAATGGTGACACCTGGCCCATGCTGAGGTAAGGGTTGGGCGGTTCTACCACATACACAGCCTTGCTAGGTGCAGTTCACACGACCCTCTTCTCTAGTCAATTTCACGTGCTGTCATGTCGCTGACATCTCTTTCCTTCTGGGGTCTCTATTGATGCTTGGGCTTTGCCTTCACATCTCCACATACCACCTTTTCAATGGGCTGCTTGTAGCACCTGCTGCACACTGCCTGGCCTCCTGTAAAGGGGGAATCTCCAGCCTTTCACTGTTAACTCTCAGGTTGTGGGTTTATTTTATGTGGTCTTGTGTTGAGTTACATTTCTTGTGTGCTTCATTTGTTGGGTTGTATTTTTTTTCTCTTGAAAGGACAATGAATCCAGAGGCCTTTTTTTTTTTTTTTTTGCCTTCTTTCAGATCATCAAGTAGCTCTGTGTCCATTAGCTTCTTCTCTTACTTTTCTTTCTTTCTTTCTTCCTTCCTTCCTTTCTTTCTTTCTTTCTTTCTTTCTTTTTTTTTTCTTTTTCTTTTTTTTTTTTTTGGATTTGGTTTTTTCGAGACAGGGTTTCTCTGTGTAGCCTTGGCTGTCCTGGAACTCACTCTGTAGGCTGGCCTCGAACTCAGAAATCTGCCTGCCTCTACCTCCAAGTGCTGGGATTACAGGCGCATGCCACCACCGCCCGGCTTCTCTTACTTTTCTTATTGCAGCCAGTAGAAAGCTAATCTCACCACAATCATTATTTTTGGAAAGATATTTTAAGAGATTATATATACATCCAGATCTTGCCTTTTATTAAATATTTGACTAAACAATATGTTGTATATCTCCATTGCTTCATCATGGCATGGAAGCTTTATTGCCCTTTTAGCACTGAGATTAGTAAATTCCAGGGGAGAAAAAACAGAACTAACTCAGAAAACAGCACTAGAATCAGTAGCAGTGTTTTGACGCGGGCACTGCATGCCACAGGGGGATTTTCTTTCTCTTCAGGGAAATTTCAATTTTTCTTTTAAGGCCTCATTAGAAACACACACACACACACACACACACACACACACACACACACACACACACACGAAACACAAGAGCCCTGAAGTCTACAAAACAATGCTTAAATAAATCCAAATGACGCAAATAAGTAAACAGAGAAGCGACATGTATCCACGGATTGAAAGACCACATTGTGTCAAACTGGCTTGCGTGTTGGCCTCCGTGCCCCGAGACACGCAGCGGCAGCGCTTTAGGTCTTGCTGCTGAGCGCC
Organism: Apodemus agrarius; assembly: GCA_964023405.1. Taxonomy (NCBI): domain Eukaryota; kingdom Metazoa; phylum Chordata; class Mammalia; order Rodentia; family Muridae; genus Apodemus; species Apodemus agrarius. Next base: position 65,709,211 of record OZ030010.1, on the reverse strand, counting down.
ACCCCCACCCCCCGCGGCGGCGAGGTGAGGTTGTCAGGGCAACCAATGCGGAGCAGCGCCGAGCGCTGCAGCCAAGCTGTAATGTCTGCTCTACTGCAGTGCTCTCAGCCTTCAAACCATAGCTCAGGGCCAGCCCTGCAGATCAACCAATGTCGCCTTCTCACTGAAAATCTAGTAACAGTGATATACGATTGTAGCTGGAGTGTTGTCCCCTTTCCACTGCAGTGTACTTTGAAAAGTGGCAAGAAACATCTGGCTGGAACATTTAAAGTCCACATCAGCTTGCGAAATTCTCAGTAGGTGCCAGTGTCCCTGAAGTACCCGCGTTAGACAGGGAGGATCTATGCTCCTGTAGATTAGTCATCATCGACAAGCTAGTTTTGCGTCAGGAAAATGAGGCGTTCTGTCTTTCCGAAGACGTTTCCTTGCGGCTGTCTGCGTTAGTCAGGGTGAGCTTCTCCGCTCCGATCTTATTCTCCATCTCGGAGGCTCTCTTCCTTGTTTGCTTTAGTCTACCAAGCTGTGGCCTACGGGTGCCAACTGTGAAATACCCTGGCTTGCACTTCCTCTCACTAGAAGCTTCAAGGACACAACCCTCTGTCAGAGCCCAGCACCTTGAGGGTCTCCTGTCACGAAACCTTCGCAACGTGACAGTGAATGATGGTGGGGGAATTCTTAGAGTTGTTACAGCTGGCGAGGGTACAGGACTTCATGAATTCATGGGGAGACTGCCGCTGGTTTCATCTCCATTATTCAGGAAGCTAGTGCTTTGGTACGGAAACCTCCATTTTTGGTTTTAGAGACTTGCAGATAATATAGGAGATGATACAGAGGAAATTGGGGCCCTCTCTTGGGGTTCTTAGTCTCCTTAGTAAAAGCGTTTAAGATGGATTCAAATGGAAGCTCACGGACAGTTTTATTGGAGTTAAAAAAAAATCTGTCAGGCAAGCCGAAATGGCAGCAGCTGCCCAGAGAAGGCAGGAGAGGGGGAAGAGCCACGTGACTGAGGTTGGCATGGAGGCTAGTCAGACAGCGGTGGGGAGGGGAGCTTTCTTCAGAGAAAGAGTGAGGAGGCCCAAAATGTCAGAAAAAAAAAAAGAGTACTTAGGTGTTCTGGCCAGCATCTGAAAGAGACAGAAAAAAAGAAAAAGAAAAAGAAAAAGCAGAGGTTGCATCTGAAGGTCGCCAGACCCAGTGGAATGTCATGGTGACCCATAGGGGTTGCTCTGAAGGAAGGAGCTGGGAATTCTGGGAAGGAGAAATACGCTGGTTCATTAAAGGAAAAATTAAAATGTCTTAAGGTAAGGCCAATTTCCTAGGAATAGCCCTTGGCTGGGTGATTTACCTAGCACAACTGGGATTTTATGTCTCTACCCAGGCCAGAGTCTATTCTTTCGACCAGAATAAGTTTTCTCTTAATGGGAGTTTAGGGCTATTCTAACAGTCTGTCTGTAGGCAATCCGCCTCAGTGAAGGAGAGAGGCCTTTGTCTTTGGGACTGTTGCAGGAGCTGAAATGCTCTTTCAAAATTACTGAAATTCTGCAGAGGGACTGTGGAAACCCCCAGCTTTGGGTTGTTGCTGGAAACAGATGAGGTCTGTCACATACACTTAGAAGTTGTAATCAGTAGCATTCCTCAAAGAGTGGGCTCAATTTGTGGTGGGAAAATTGCATGTTGAATTGGGCAGTGACCAGAACTGGTAGGTGACAGGAACTGGAGTACTTTGTAGGAGGCCCAGAGCAGATTTTCAGGGCCTGGCAGGCAGACAACTCCGAGAGATTAAAGGGCAATCAAGATGAAGTCTGTAAGCATAGGCCTTTGGGTGGTAGTCTTTAGGTCCTAAAAGACACCAGGACAGTCCCATGACTATGTGAAAAGTCTGTGAGACAGTATCATTCCCTCAGTACTTGCCAGAGACGCTAAGCAATCTGTGTGAACTGAAGAGGGAACTGTGTGTCAGGCAATTCTTATCAGTGTGGGGAAAGATAACAGGGATCCTAAGCAGAATTGTTTAAAGATCAGGAAAAGCTTGATAGCAATCTGTGTGTAAATCCAAAACAAACAAACACCACCCCTCCCCAGGATTTTGAAGTAGAGCAAGTGGACTTTCAAGAGAGTTCTCAGCTGAAAATGTCGGCTGGAGCTTGTGTGGCCTTTTTTTTTTTTTTTCTTTTATGTTAGCACAAATCTCCTCCCCCAAAACAACTGATCTGTAGTTGAAACGGTTTTCTTAGTATATTAAAAGATAGTTTAAAAATAACAAATTGTTTCATAAGAGGAAAAGTGTTTTTAGGTCCTGATCCATTGTTGGTAAATAGTAATTCATCAGTATCAGTTTTCTTAAAACTTGAACTTGTTCAAAAGTCCAGACTAGTAGCTCAGTTAGGAACATTACAAAAAGATCTGCTTTTATTTTATGTGTTGACTTATTTTGGCTGTATGTGTGTGCCTGGTGCCTGGTGCCCAGGGATGTCAGAAGAAGGCATTGGTTAGCCTGGGACTAAAGTTACAGGCAGCTGGGAGCCACCAGGTGCGAGACAAAGCCCAGCATGCTACAAGAGCAACAAGAACTCAACCTCTGAGCCATCTCTCTCTCCAGTCTGTTTCCTTTGGTTCTCATCTGGTTTGCCCAATTGCTCTACATCCTTAATTGTGATAGTTGCAGACCAAAAAATAAAAAATTAAAAAAAAAATCATACAATGCTGTATGGTCACTTATATGAATGCCTGCCACTCTTGCCAAAGTTTAGGGGTTCTGGAAATCATGTCAAACTCTGGATGAAGTGTCACTTGTCCATGAAAAGGAACCAATATAACCCATCATTTTTGAATCATGGCTTTAAAGACATTAATTTAAGTAGGAGACATATCTATGGGTTTTTCTTATCTTTTTTTTCTTTTACCATTTAGTAAAGTCTGACTGTAGATTACAGTCTTAGCATTCTTATTAAACACTAATTGCTGTGAGAATGAACAAAAGTAAACACTTTATCAGGATTTTACTGCCATGAGGAAGGATATTTCTAAATGATTGACACTTGGAAAAAATTAATTCTGCTTTCCTCCTGTTTACATAGTTTAATAATTTAAATCACAACTGACATTCTTCTACAGAAGATATGCTGTATGTGTGTGTGTGTGTGTGTGTGTGTGTGTGTAAAAAGATAGAACTAGAACTGGAGGGACAGCATGTGATTAAAGTTTTGTTTGTTTGTTTGTTTGTTTTTGTTTTTGTTTTTGTTTTTGTTTGAGACAGGGTTTCTCTATGTAGCCCTGGCTGTCCTGGAACTCACTCTGTAGACCAGGCTGGCCTCGAACTCAGAAATCCACCTGCCTCTGCCTCCCAAGTGCTGGGATTACAGGCGTGCGCCACCACCGCCCGGCGTGATTAAAGTTTTAAGTACTCTAGAAGAGTACTGCACCCGAGAAGAGAGAAAATAATGTATATGTTACACATTGTAAAGGACTTGTCTAAATTTAATAGAAAATTCTCAGAATCATGTTAGTTAAGTTTTTGAAATCGCAGTGTCACAGAGTTCCATTAATAACTAGCTCACAGGGCTGGCGAGATGACTCAGCAGTTAAGAGCACTGATTTGTTCCTCCAGAGGTCCTGAGTTCAAATCCCAGCAACCACATGGTGGCTCACAACCATCTGTAATGGGATCTGACACCCTCTTCGGGGATGTCTGAAGAGAGCAACAGTGTACTTACATGTAATAATAATAAATAAATATTTTTTAAAAATCTTAAAAAAATAACTTGCTCACAAAATAGGCAGATATTAACTATATGCAGATTTTTATTTGACTATCTAGTTTATACTATTTAAATCTTTACATAATGAAGTGCAATGATGAGGTATAAGAACAAACACAGGAAGGGAGCTGGAGAGAGTACTCTGGGGTTAAGAACATTTGTTGCTAAATCACAGGGACTGGAATTTGTGAAATAAGCCTGCCCAGTGTAAACATGGGTTTTTGGTTTGTTTTGGTTTTGCTGGGTTTTCTTTTTTTTTTTTTTCTTTTTTTTTTTTTTTGAGACAGGGTTTCTCTGTGTAGCCCTGGCTGTCCTGGAACTCACTCTATAGACCAGGCTGGCCTCGAACTCAGAAATCTGCCTGCCTCTGCCTCCCAAGTGCTGGGATTACAGGCGTGTACCACCACACCCGGCTTGCTGGGTTTTCAAGACAGGGTTTTCTGTGAAGCCCTGGCTATCCTGGAACTTACTCTGTAGACCAGGCTAGCTTCAAACTCACAGAACTCTTCTTGCCTCTGTCTCTCGATTGCTGGGACTAAAGGCGTTTCTCCAACTCCCCCACTCACACCCCCCACCTTCCACCCCAGCCTCGTAAACATGTCTTCTGGCCCTGTGGATGCACAGCCACGAACACTAGCGTACACGCACACAGACACAAAACATTCATACCCATACATAAATAAAATGAATCTTAAGAAAGGCTAGATCGAGGAATGGCTCAATGTTTAAGAACAGTGACTGCTCTTCCAGAGGACCAGGGTTCAATTCCCAGCAACTACAGTTCACCACTGTTCCTTAACTCCACTTCCAGTGGGATCCGGTGCCCTCTTCCGGCCTCTACAGGCATCAGGTACACACCTATTTCAAAGACATGCACGCAGACAAAATACCCAGACACATAAAATAAATAAATACCAAAGAAATTCAAAGACTAAAAGATCACTACGCCTTTTGTGGTTATTATAGATAGGCCTAGAAATGCCCTCTTCCCAACTAAATGTACAGCCTCTATTAACAAATAAGAAAAGTAAAATCTCACTTACTGAGTAGTAGAATTATTTTCAATAAATTTTACCAGTGGCTGTTACTATCACATTAACAGATGATCTTTACCTTTCATGGAATAAAACTATAATGACTGTAGGTCATCTTTTTGTTTCAATTTCTCAGCTCAAGCATATAAAATTAGAACAAAAGTAGAGGCTGGATAATTAAGACACATCTGAAAAGGTGGGTTATTTTTGTTGTATTTCCTCCCACAGTAGATTGCTTTTCCATTTTTTAAGTGAACCTACATACTAAACATGAATTTGATCATGGCATTGTCATACATGTGCTGTTCTACTTTGTTCTTATTGATTCCCCTCCCCCTCCCTCCCACATTCCTGCCTCTCCTTAGTCTCTAACCTCTCGCTTTGCCTCCACATCTGCTTTCATGTCACAGACATTCCATTACTTTCCCTTTTTTCCTCTTTTAAGGCTGCTTTCACACAAATACACACACACACACACACACACACACACACACACCCCAGAGACACAAAGACAGAGAGAAAGAGAGGGACAGACATAGAGACAGAGACAAGAGAGACAGAGAGACAGACACAGCTATTCTGTACATGAGAGAAACCTGAAGTATTTGTGTTTCTACATGTGGCTTATTTTGCTTATACAATGATCTCTAGTTCAATCCATTTTCCTGAAAATGTCATGATTTTGGTTTTTTTTTTTTCAATGCTGAATTGAATCCCATCTTAAACCACATTTTTTTCATCCATTTATGTGTTGATGGCCGTCTAGATTGATTCAATTTCCTAGCTATTGTGAAGAGAGCCATAGTGAATACGCATGTGGAAATATCTATGGTAGGCTGTAGAGATGTTTGCATACATACCCAGGAGTAATATGTGGGAGTTCTACTTTTGTTTTTTTTCCCCCGGAAAACTTCACACTGTCTTTCATAGTAGCTGCTTACATTTCTACCAACAGTGTATAAGGGTTCTTCTTTCCTCCTGTCTTTGCCAGGATTTGTTGTCATTTCTTTTCTCTTCTCCATTTTCCTTCTTCACCTTGTTTTTAAGTGGGAGAGACTTGATGATATTTGAAAGCCTTAGGCGCTGGAGAGATGGCCCAGTGGTTAAGAGCACTGACTGCTCTTCCAGAGGTCCTGAGTTCAAATCCCAGCAACCACATGGTGACTCATAACCATCTGTAATGAGATCTGATGCCCTCTTCTGGTGTGTCTGAGGACAGCTACAGTGTACTCACATATAATAATAAATAAATCTTTTTAAAAAAGGAAGCCTTTAGGAATAAAGCAGCTAGCCAGGCAGTGGGGGTGCACGCCTGTAATCCCAGCACTTGGGAGGCAGAGGCAGGTGGATTTCTGAGTTCGAGGCCAGCCTGGTATACAGAGTGAGTTCCGGGACAGCCAGGGCTACACAGAGAAACCCTGTCTTAAAAAAACAAAAACAAACAAACAAACAAACAAAAAAAACAAAAACAGAAGCCGGGCGTGGTGGCACACGCCTGTAATCCCAGCACTTGGGAGACAGAGGCAGGCAGATTTCTGAGTTTGAGGCCAGCCTGGTCTACAGAGTGAGTTCCAGGACAGCCAGGACTACACAGAGAAACCCTGTCTTGAAAGACCAAAAAAAAAAAAAAAAAAAAAAAACAACCCACCAAAAAACCCCCACAACAACAACAACAAAAAACCCCAAAAACAAAAAACAAAATAACAACAACAAAAAAGGAATAAAGCAGCTAAGAGTGGAAAACAAACGACCAAATAGGAAGTGAAGCAAGACTTTCTCTTTTTCCTTCCTTCCCTGTCTGTCTGTCTGTCTGCCTGCCTGTTTTTGTAGTATTGAGGATTAAATCCAAGGTCTCACACCTGCTAGGCAAGCCCTTGACCATCAGGCTACACCCTCAGCCCATGCCATTTACTTTCTTGATTACAGCCATTTTGACTGGGATGTGATGGCATCTTAAGTCAGTTTTTATTAGAATTCCCTGATGGCCAAGGGCGTTAAATTTTTTCAAATACTTACTGGCTCATTGTATTTCTTCTCTTGATAATTATCTAACTTCAGGTTGCTTTTAAAGTCAAATTAAAATATGCTCCTTATTTAGACTCACTGATATGTATACGTATATGTTTATTATATGTGTGTGTATCTGTATATCTACACCCTATCTATCCTGTTTGTTTTAATCTTTTATCCTCTTGTCTGGAAATATACGGAGGTATTGATCATATTATTGAGTTTAAGTGTATTAATATATATTATTTCAGAATAGTTAATTTATGAGAGGAAAGGAGATGTGTGAATATCAGACTTAGTGCCTCTGTGGGAGAAGGAATTAGTGCATGTTTTGGTGTTCAAGGTGCATTGTGTTAGGAGAAATTATGATCCTATTATTGACTTTGAGATTAAGTAATTTTAAGGTGATCTAATTACCCCAGAAGAACACCAATGACAGATCAAAGTTCACTTCCGCCTTCACTGTAACCCAGTGTGGTGAAACCTATGACTTTGTCCGGCTTTCTTATGGAGATCTCATGGAAGCTGTGTTGTGGCGTCCTAACTTTACTTAACCCTTGACTTCCTGTGTGTAGTAGAGATCTCCCAAAAGCACCTGCAGCTTGGGAAGGAAGTAAATAGTTGGAATACCAAGGGAGAGTCTTTTAGTGAATATCAATAGCTCCATTACCATTACCATGGCATCTTGTTTATACTCAGAGGAAAAACACTATGCACACGTACAAATGGCTCGAATGTTATTCTGAGAATTTTTCCTTCCCGTAGCACGTACTGACTAAACTCATTCATTCAGTTGAAGACTTAATTTGATGGAAAAAGCCTGATTCTAAATGACTAGGAGAAAATTACTTACATCAGACAGGTTCAAACTAGGTTAGTGATTATTCTTCCAGCTTTAGTTAAATCTTACTGCATGAGCTGGGAAAGAGTCAAAGTTAGAAGCATTTAAAAAAGGCTGGCTGAAGCTTTATAGTGAATGTTCTTTTTTTGTTTGTTTGTTTGTTTTTTCGAGACAGGATTTCCTCTGTATAGCCCTGGCTGTCCTGGAACTCACTCTGTAGACCAGGCTGGCCTCAAACTCAGAAATCCACCTGCCTCTGCCTCCCAAGTGCTGGGATTACAGGCGTGTGTGCCACCACGCCCAGTTTATAGTGAATGTTTTTAATCACAAATATATTTGTGGGCCTGGAGAGATGGCTCAGTGGTTAAGAGCACTTTCTGTTCTTTTTCCTTTTTTTTAAAATGGCATCTTTAAAAAAAGATTTATTTATTAATATATAATAAATTACAGTACACTGTAGCTGTCTTTAGATACCCCAGAAGAGGGCATCAGATCTCATACGGATGGTTGTGGGCCACCATGTGGTTGTGGGGATTTGAACTCAGGACCTTCCAAAGAGCAGTCAGTGCTCTTAACCCTCTGAGCCATCTCACCAGCCCTGTTCTTTTTCCTCTTAGAGAGCACTTTTTTTTTTTTTGGTTTTTCGAGACAGGGTTTCTCTGTAAAGCCCTGGCTGGCCTGGAACTCACTCTGTAGACCAGGCTGGCCTCGAACTCAGAAATCCGCCTGCCTCTGCCTCCCAAGTGCTGGGATTACAGGCGTGCGCCGCCACGCCCGGCTCTAGAGAGCACTTTCTGTTCTAAGAAGAGAGGACTTGGGTTTGGTCCTTTGCACTGATACTGCTCAGTAATGACTTCCTGACTTATAACTCCTGCTTCAAGGACCCAACAATTCTGGCTCCATAGGCGCGCGCGCGCACACACACACACACACACACACACACACACACACACACACACACACACACACACACACACACAGAGTTAAAAAATGATTCTTGGGGGTTGGAGAGATGGCTCAAAGATTAAGAGCACTAGCTGCTCTTCCAGAGGTCCTGAGGGGCTCACAACCATCTATATTGAGATCTGGTGCCCTCTTCTGGCCTACAGGCATACATGCAGGCAGAAGACTGTATACATAATAAATAAATCTTTTTTAAAAATTCTTTTTTTTTTACAATTTTTAAAAATTTTCTATATTCTTTGTTTACATTCTGAAGGCTTTCCCCTTTCCCCGTTCCCCTGTCACCATATGTCCCATACGTTCTCTTCTACCCCACCCCACCCGACCCCCCCACCCCGCCTATTCCCCAATCACTACCCCACCATTTCTCTGCTCTATTCTGGTACTCTCTTATAAAACTGGGTCCAGTCCTTTCAGGACCAGGGTCCTCTCCTTCCTTCTTCTTGGGTTAAAAAAATTTTTAGCTGGGCGGTAGTGGTGCACGCCTGTAATCCCAGCACTCTGGGAGGCAGAGGCAGGCAGATTTCTGAGTTCGAGGCCAGCCTGGTCTACAGAGTGAGTTCCAGGACAGCCAGGGTTATACAGAGAAACCCTGTCTCAAAAAAAAAAAAAAAAAGAAAAAGAAAAAGAAAAGAAAAGAAAAATCTTAAAAAAAACCAATGATTTCAGTTCCTGGAATCCATTCTGGAAGGAATACTAATTATAGTAATTATAGAGACTATTACAGAGTTCCTCTAAAATTCAGAAATGTTTATGATATCATCTAGCTATCCCACTTCTGGATATCTATGCAAAAGCAATGAGATCAAAATGTCAAAATGATAGACGCATTCAAGTTTATTGCAATGCTTCCTAACAGCTAAGATATTAATTCAATTTATGTGTCCATCAATAGATTAACAAATATTACTATAATCACATATATAATGAATATATAATAGATTATTATTCATCCATAAATAACAATGTAATTTTCTTGCAGAAAAAAATGTATAGGATAAATGGGATGTCATTAGCTGAAATATGTTACAAGTATCAAGTGTTTTTTCTTATATATGGAAGCAAAAATGTCAGCCTAAATGTAGAGGTTGGAGTGTATGGAGAAGGGAAGATGTGCAAAGACTGGCTAGATTTGAGCACAGCAGGTTGCGCTTTTGTGTTGAAATATCACACTGAAAGTGAACTTAACATGTATTAAATAATTATAAAAGTAAAAATTGTAGGTCTATATGGGAAGACAAGTGTTTCACTAATATACTGGTTTTGTGTCCTTTGACTATATACCCAGTAGCAGGATTGCTGGATCATACGGTAGTTTTGTTATTTTTTGTGGAAGGAACTTTAATAGTGTTTTCATAATAGTTGTGCTTACGTTCATATGAACAGCATGCAAAGGTAATCTACATTCTTGGTTTACTTGTTCTCTTTTGTCTTTTCTAAGAAGTGAGGCGATGTTTCAGTGTGGTTGTCACTTTTAGCTTCCTGATGAGAAATGGCATCGTCTACTTTTTGCACGGGTGTTAATTTCTTTGTGTGTCATCTTTGATGCACATCTATTCAAATTCTTTTACCACTTACAAATCACATTTTTCCTATTGAATTGTTTCTGTTCTTCCTACAATATCTTTATTCCCAGACAAATGTCTAGGTACCTGTAGATTAACTCTTCATTCTGTTGGTTATTCCTTTTCTATGCAGAAATCACATTTTCTCAAACAAATACAAAATAATAGTAATAAACTCCAAGGCCCACCGCCAGCATCAGCTTAGTCAGCTCCTTCCCACTCAGCTCTCCAGGTGGAGGGATTTTAAGATATTTGCCAGAGACAGGACTCAGGTCTGTTGGTTTAGATTTAGGACGATCTGGCATTCGTAGTTTTTATTTTTATTTTTATTTTTATTTTTATTTTTTACTGCCCAGCAACAGACATGTATTCAGGACTTCTGCAGCTTCTGCACTATCTGTAAAATGGTGTTCTCCATTACATTTTCCAGGAGTTGATGTAAGAAGGCTTCGTTGACCATCTTGTGGCCCTCCTGGTGGGAAGAAGGTACATCCTCCACTGTGATGGCACTTCATTACCCTGCCCCTCTTATTTCCTCATTTAATCAATCTGAAGGTGACACTCTTACCCATGTTTACTAAGGAGATTCAAGACTAGGTTTTTTTTTTTTTAAATGCTGATGCTTCCCCCCACCCACCCTCTCTAGGAATTATGAGGTCTAAGAAAAGAGCTTCCTACTTTGTCTAGGGTTTTGAGGTCTTATCTGTCATATTGGAGCAACAGACTCTTTTAACATTTCACATGGCTTTGATATCCAGCAGGGTTCCTCCTCAGCCCTCCTTTCTTCCAGGGTTATATTGCAAGGAAAGGTGAGGATTTTCGCAGCAAATAAAAGGGCTCTCCTGGTCTTTATTGTTTTTAGGGGATAAAACCTGTTAGAAGGGAGGTGTTTATGACCCACTGGTTACACTGGAATAAACCTTACTGGTTCCTTTCTCTCATCAATTTAGGTCTGGCCTCCGGTTGATATATAATTGAGGAAGGTCTTACAATCTTTCCAGGAAACCTGGATTCAATTCTTTTTATCTGAAGAACACTGAGAGGAGGGAGGATGGGTTGCTGAGAAGTAAGCTTCTTAGATCAGTGAGAGACAGAGCTGGGACACAAAATAGCAATGCTATCTATTGTTTACCACAGTCCTCACAATTCCAAGGCTGGAAGCCGATGGAGGATGACTGTGTACAAGTGCATTTTTTTAAACATCCCTGAACAGCTTTCTTGCTTTAAAATGTGTGCAAATGAGAGAGAACATTAGAGGTTCAAGAGAAAGTTCAGGATCTTTTAATTAAAAAACAAAGCAAAACCAACCAACCAACCAACCAACCAAACAAACAAACAAACAAACAAAAACAACAATCTGTTTTTTTTCCCCTTAGATCAAAAAGTTTAGGGACTAGTCTCTCTCTCTCTCTCTCTCTCTCTCTCTCTCTCTCTCTCTCTCTCTCTCTCTTCTCCTCCTCCTCCTCCTCTTCCTCCTCCTCCTCCTCCTCCTCCTCCTCCTCCTCCTCCTCCTCCTCCTCTCTCTATTTTTTCTCCCCTTTCCAAGGTCATGGCTTTCCCCCATCCCTCAATCTTCTCCTTTCTCCCTATTTCTCTTTTTCTCTTTCTACTCTTTTTTTTTAAAAGATTTATTTATTTATTCTATGTATATGAGTATACCATAGCTGTCTTCAGACATACTAGAAGAGGGCATCATATCCCATTAGACATGGTTGTGAGCCACCATGTGGTTGCTGAGAATTGAACTCAGGGCCTCTGGAAGAGCAGTCAGTGCTCTTAAGCCATCTCTCCAGCCCTCCCTTTCTACGCTTAATCAAGCATGGAAACTAAAAAAAAAAAAGTTTAGGGAGAGGGAACCAAAGAAGAAATACAATAACCCTAGTATCATATACTAAATAAACAGTTTCTATATTCAGGACCGGAAACCCCTGACAATTTAGCTAGGTAACTTAAAACTGCACTGCATGCTGCACATTTCTTTTTCTTTTTTTTTTCTTTTTCTTTTTTCTTTTTCTTTCTTTTTTCTTTTTTTGGAGACAGGGTTTCTCTGTGTAGCCCTGGCTGTCCTGGAACTCACTCTGTAGACCAGGCTGGCCTCGAACTCAGAAATCCGCCTGCCTCTGCCTCCCAAGTGCTGGGATTACAGGCATGCGCCACCACCGCCCGGCCCATGCTACACATTTCTTGCAATGTTTCCTTAGTAATCAGAGACTCACCTATCGATCACTTAGAGTGAGAAGGAAGTGATAGTCTTATGTAGAATTTTGTTTATTTGCTGTCCTTACTTCTATTAGTACTTTCAGCACCTTTTAAAAAAGTACGCCTGTGTGTAAACTTTATTATAAAAATATTGCAAATAAAATACCACACACTGAAATTAGCCAGACTCAATGACTCACTGAACATCTGTACAGTTAGAGTAGCCATTTCAAACCAAAGCCGTGGAGCTTCATATTGGATTTTATAGTTTTTCCCCCTTTTTAAGACAAATTTATTTAGGTTGCTGGGATTTGAACTCAGAACGTTCGGGAGAGCAGTCAGTGCTCTTAACCACTGAGTCATCTCACCAGCCCCTTAAAAAAGATTTATTTACTATTATACATAATACCTTCTATCATTATTTCTACACTCGTAGCACTGCTCAGTTCTTCGTGCTTCCCATTAGTCCTTCGAGAAAGGTTCAGCCTAAGTATTGACAACGAGCTGAATACATATAAAACAGGGCTGTTGAGTCTCAAGAAAGATTGGATTCTCAAGGGAGAATCTGTCATTCTAAGTTCAGTGTTCTCTAAATGAAGAAAATGAGAAATCAGGGTGAATAAAATAGAATATGTTTAAAATGCAAATATAACAATTCCTCTAAATATATGGTTGAGATGGGATACCAATGGGTACAGTTAGAGAAAGGATTTTTTTTTTTTTACTTTTATTCGTTAAGTAAAGATGACTTAGCTACTTATTACTCTATGGCCTTTTGAGAAGTAGGGCAATAAAACATTACTTGCCATCAGAGAATTGGCAAGTGATTAATGAGGGAGATGGGAGTTAACTGCAGTCTTTAAATATGTAAAGATTTATCAAAATCTCATGAGCAAAGATTGAAGTAGAGTCTTCCATAGAAAGATCTAAAAAGGACTGGGAAAGTATTTTTCTCCTTACTGCTTGCTATGTCTGCTATTAAACACACTTGTCTCTTCTTCGGATATGTAAAGAGAGAAAATATACTTTGCTGGATATTTTATCTTTTGTTTGTTTGTTTTTGACACAGGCTCTCAATATGTAGCCGTGGCTGTCCTGGAATTCACTCTGTAGACCAGGCTGGCTTCGAACTCAGAGACTTACCTGCCTCTGTCTCCTGAGTGCTGAGACTAAAGGTGTATGGTACTACTCCTAGCTCAGACTGAACAATTTATATGAAGGGTGTGGGGCACTGATAGGGATGAACCCAGGGTTTGGCCCATACTTGCCAAATACTTAGCAACATCCTTACCTCCTGTACCACACTGTAGGAGAAGTGTTGAGGAGATCCTAAATTTGATAGTACATTGAAGGAATTTCAAAAGCCTACATTCCTGGCTCCACTGTAGTCCAAGTTATTCAGAAGTCCTGGCATTAAAAAACAAACAGCTAGGACTGGAGAGATGGCTCAGTGGTTAAGAGCACCAACTGCTCTTCCAAAGGTCCTGAGTTCAAATCCCAGCAGTGGTGGCAAACGCCTGTAATCCCCAGCACTCTGGGAGGTAGAGGCAGGCGGATTTCTGAGTTCGAGGTCAGCCTGGTCTACAGAGTGAGTTCCAGGACAGCCAGGGCTACACAGAGAAACCCTGTCTTGAAAAAATCAAATCCAAAAAAACCAAAAAAAAAAAAAACCCCAAACAACAACCCCAAACAACAACAACAACAACAACAACAACAACCCCTTTTTCTTGATTCTTTGTGAGTTTCTCATCATGCATCCAATCCTACTCTTCTCCCCGTCCCCTTGTTTCCACCCTTCATTCCCCCCTTTTATTCCCCCTTGCACCCTTTCTTTACCCTTCACCGTGGCCCCAGCTGGCAGGGCTGGCCACTCCCCGCAGGCTGCTCCTCTCGGCCCTTGAGTCTCCAGTTCCCTCTCTCTTCACAATGCTCAAGCCGCTCTGCTTCTCTTCCTCCCCCACCTGAGCACCGCAGACTCGCACATCGTGTGGATCCCACTGCAGGCTGGACACACGACTGGCATGTTCTTGGTCCTTCCACGCTGCGTGGGTGTGGTAGCTATCGGGTGTCTATGGCCCATTGGAGGGCAGGTCTGTGGGTGGTATGGTGGGCCATAGGTCTCTGTCTTTCTCCTCCTGTGCTGTACTGCCTGGATTTGATTTTCATTTTATTTTTATGACTCCTAGACATAAGACAGCTTAGGCCACCAAGCCAGGCATCAAGCTGGGACAAAGAACTTCCATCTGCTCTGACCCTGGCTGATATAACACCACTACCAAGAAGGTGTGTGTCTCTTTGCCCATTGCCGGGGTGCTCAGGAACTTGTTTTTTTTGTTTTTGTTTTTTTTTTTTTAGGTTGTTTTCGAGACAGGGTTTCTCTGTGTAGTCCTGGCTGTCCTGGAACTCACTCTGTAGACCGGGCTGGCCTCGAACTCAGAAATCCACCTGCCTCTGCCTCCCAGAGTGCTGGGATTACAGGCGTGCGCCACCACGCCCGGCATCAGGAACTATTTTTAATTGTAGTTTTTCACGCGTCAGGGCTTAACCCTGCTGTTTTAGTTTAATTGTATTCTATTTCTTCCTCCTGCCTTCATGTTGTTTTGGATATTTGTGACAGTGTTTCTCTGTGTAGCTCTGGCTATCCTGGATCTTGCTCTGTAGACCAGGCTAGCCTCGAACTCAGAGATCCATCTGCTTGTCTTCCTAAGTGCTGGGATTAAAGGTATAAAGCACCACTGCCCTGCTGATTCCTATTGATGACCTTTATTATATTGTATGAATATACAATGTTATGGTTTTAATTATGTTTTTGGTGAATTTATTAATTTTTTATTAGATATATTCTTTATTTACATTTCAAATGTTGTGTGTATCCCCCCCCCGTAAATTCCCTAACCCCTTCCCCCTCCCCCTGCTCAACAATCCACCCACCACTCCTGCTTCCCTCTCCTGGTATTCACCTATACTGGGGCATCTAGCCTTCTCAGGATCAAGGGCCTATCCTGTAAAATTCTTATAAACATTTTTAGTGGGCAGATACATTCGTTTCTCTTGAGACTCTATACAGGACTGGAATTTTATAGTGAATATTTATGGTGAAGTTTCCTAGATAACAAATCTGCTGTCCAAAGACAATCTATTTGTGTTTCTGTCACCAATACGCACCTCGTTCCATGTACATGCCAAAATTTATGATTCTCATAGTTTTATACAATCTGTTTGGATATGCACATACTGTTTGGATATGGATTTTCTCCATACCTAAAGTTGCTTAATATATGTTCACATGTTTATTTTGTAGATTTTTCTTCTGAATGGCCTGTTCCATTTTTGGCCCATTTTAACAGAATTACTGTCCCTTCATACCTACATTTCTGTCATTACTTTCACACCAACATGTACATGATGCTTAGGCGTAATTGAAGATGATATTCTCTTCCCATAGCATACCTAATTATGAGTCCACACTAGCAGAATCATTAATACCAGCATTTCAATGAACAGCATATTTAAGACAGTATAGACTTTGTCTGATTACCTCACCGGTGTGGTGGCACTGGGACCAAGCAGGGGGCAGGACTTCCATTTGCACTTGGCAGCAATAAAGCAGATAGGCAGCGAGGGGCAGGGCCAGCCAGTACTTTGCTATTCCTACTGATTTCAGGGAGTGCCAGTGACTAACTGATAGTCTATTTTCATGAGACAGTCACAAGGTGCTACTAGCCAGTACACCTATTCCTCAACTTCTGGTATTAGCAAGGCCCAGTGAAATGCGCAAGGGACACTTCCTCTTAGAGGTAACCAGTACTATGACTAAGAACTCTGCAGCTCTCTGGAGAGATGGCTCAGCGGTTAAGAGCACTGACTGCTCTTCCAAGGGTCCTGAGTTCAAATCCCAGCAACCACATGATGGCTCACAACCTTCTGTAATGGGATGTGACGCCCTTTTCTGGTCTGTCTGAAGACAGCTACAGTGTACTTAGATATAATAAATAGATAAATAAATGAATTTTTAAAAAAGAAGAGCATACATAGATGGTATAAGTGCATTTTGTCAAGAAACTGAACACCAACAGCAACCAGATAGCATTAGGTAGCTAGGTGCTTTTCTACAGTGAACACAGTGAGAAGATCCCTCCCCCACCCCCAAACAACAGGTGGAGCTAAGTAGAGCGAGTTAGCCCTTCCCTTCTGTCCAGTGTTCTATAGGGAGGGAGCACAGCACACAGCCTGGCCCAGGGATAACGAGGTGTCAAAGAGACACCTCAGGGCAGGGCAGAGGAGTGGGACCTCTGCTTTTAAGAGTTAACACACCCAAAGCTTTCCCTACTCCTGTCTTCACCTAGCAACAAAGAGGTTAAGGGAGCTGGCATCACTTGATTTTCTACTCTTAGGAAGCAGTTCTGGTCAGAATTTTGTTGCAGGGGTGGGGGTGGGGTGGGGTAGGGTGGGGTGTGTGTCACACCTGGAACTGGAAATTCCCAAGAAACCAGCTATTGAGTCTTAGGACAATTGACCCCGTGAAGCCTCTCTTTCCCATTTGTGTCCCAGCTGCAACCAGCATGGCAAACTGACAAGTTACGCCAAACCTTATTTAGATTTAGAGAGATGATTTTTTTCAAAAAGTCATATGTGTTTTAGGGTACTCTTTGTCTTAAGATGTGGCATCGTTCTGTTAGAAATAAGCATTTAAAAAAAAAACTCTTTGGTGTCACATTAATTGTGTTCAGCCATCCACAGTTCTGTATTTTATTTAATTATTTTTTTCTGTTATTTTTGATATTACACACACACACACACACACACACACACACACACACACTATTTCTCCCTTTTCTCCCTTCACATTCCCCCCCCCCCCCCCGTATACATTCTCATACTCCTTTAACTTCATGGCCCATTCCCCATTGTTTTTGCATGCACATATGCATTGCATTGCGATTTTAAATATTTAAATAAATATTTTTGCAATGAGTTTCAGTACTTCCTGAGTAAATAGAGAAAATATGTCATGACTTTTAAGTTTTAAAGATTTATTTATTTTTTATTGGACATTTATTTATTTACATTTCAAACATTATCCGCTTTCCTGGTTTCCCCTCTGTAAACCCCCTATCCTGCCCCCTTCTCCCTGCCCCTATGAAGGGAGAGTGCTCACCCACCCACCCACTCCCACCCTAGTATTCCTCTACACTGGTACCTCCACAGGACCAAGGGCCTCCCCTCCCATTAATGCCAGATAAGGCACCTTCAGCTCCTGGAGTCCTTTCTCTAGCTCCTCCATTAGGGACCCTGTGCTCAGTTCAATGGTTGGCTGAGAGTGTCCCCCTCTGTATTTGTCAGGCTCTAGCAGAGCCTCCCAGGAGACAGCTATACCAGGCTCCTGTCAGCAAGCACTTGTTGGCATCCACAATAGTGTCTGGGTTTGGTGAATGTATATGGGATGGATGCCCATGTGGGGCAGTCTCTGGATGGCCTTTCCTTCAGTCTCTGCCCCACACTTCGTCTCTGTATCTCCTCCCATGGGTATTTTGTTCCCCCTTCTAAGAAGGACCAAAGTGTCCATGCTTTGGTTAGTCATTCTTCACTTACTCTTGACTGTCTGCTTTTCTTTTTGGGGGGTTTTCTGAGACATGGTTTCTCTGTGTAGCCCTGGTTGTTCTGGAACTCACTCTGTAGACCAGGCTGGCCTTAAACTCAGAAATCCACCTGCCTCCCAAGTGCTGGAATTAAAGGCGTGTGCCACCACTACCTGCCTGAACATTTCTTTAGGTGCTTCTCAGCCATTCAGTATTCCTCACTTGAGAATTCTTTGTTTAGCTCTGTATACCCCCCCTTTTTAAGATTTATTTATTTATTTTATGTAAATGAGTTCATTGTCGCTGTCTTCAGACACACCAGAAGAAGGCATTGAATCTCATTACAGATGGTTGCGAGACACCATGTGCTTGCTGGGATTTGACCTCAGGGCCTTTGGAAGAGGAGTCAGTGCTCTTAACCACTGAGCCATCTCTCCAGCCCCGTACCCCATTTTTTTTCTTTTTTCTTTTGGTTTTTCGAGACAGGGTTTTTCTGTGTAGCCCTGGCTGTCCTGGAACTCACTCTGTAGACCAGGCTGGCCTCGAACTCAGAAATCTGCCTGCCTCTGCCTCCCAGAGTGCTGGGATTACAGGCGTGCACCACCAACGCCCGGGAAGCTGTGATTTTCTAAAGTTAATGTGGTGCACATGTGTGTATGTATGTATGTACTTATACATGTATTTATTTGCATTCTGGGGATTAAGTGTCCTGCCAGCAAGCTGCATGCTTAGCTCTTGATTTTTTTACTAAGTTGCTCAGGTTAGGCTTGAGCCACTCTGACATCAAGCTTGAGATCTGAACCCAGAACCTCTAGAAGAACAGCCAATGAATGCTTTAAGCCGCCGAGCCATCTCTCCAGCCCCAGAAACTTCTTTTTATTAAAATATGGGAAAAAAACTACCCCAAAACCAAAATAGCATCAGTAAATGTCAAATACTTATGGAATACTTAAAAATGAGCAAAATATCTCTTTGGAAAATTTTCCTATTTAGAAAGTTGAGGTATGCCATGTTCTGCTTTTCCTTGGACATGGGTGACAGTGCTGTTGACAAGCTTCAAGTGGCCATGCACATACATAGCCCCGTGATTGCAGAATACTAAAAGTAAAATGGACAGAGCTCACTGAGATGTGTAAACTGTTAGTTAGCTTTGCACTGACTTCTGTGGCTTTGCCTACTTTTTAAGTAACATAGATTCAATTTAGTCCCTGAAGATTTGAAAGAATATACTGGTTATTATTTAATACAAATGCCTCTTAAGTCATTTGGGGGTAACTTCTTACAATCATCTATATATGCTCATGCATTTCTACTTATGGTGTTAATTAAAAATTTCATATATTGGTACTTAAGTTTTCACACCTTCAATCCTAGCGCTCAGGATGCAGAGGCAGGTAGATCTCTGTGAGTTCAAGGCCAGCCTGGTTTACAAAGAGGGCTACATTGTGAAACACTGTCTCGAAACAACAAACAAACAAATGTAGTAAAAGCAATATTGGAAGCAAAAATTAGTTCTTTGCTTTTATAGTTTGATTTCCGTAAATTCCAGTGAAATACTGTTCTTATTTACTAATTAAAAACCACAGATAGGCAACAGGTTTTTGTTTTTGTTAACTATAGAAAAGCTGTGTTTAATAGTAACGCTTAGCTCACTGTGGCAGTGACATAGCACAGAGTCCGAGCATCAGTTAAACATGGTTTCCATGCCAGGCCCTGGTCTGGCCACACCAACTGCTGTGTCCCCAGTACCAATAAACTTGGTTGTTGCATCAGAGTTCCAGGGACACAAAACCTGTCTGGAATTCCGCCTGGTCACTTGGAGAGGGGATCTGCTTCAGGAAAGGTTTCTAGATAGAGCCTATATTCCGTTCAGAACAGAGGCAGACACGGGCCTAATCAGCCCCCCCCCCCCGGCCCCCCCCGCCCCCCCCCCCCCCCCCGCACAGGAGCCCATTAGAGTTCGAGAAACCCACACCTTGGTGGTCTGTGGGTTTTCAGCCTAACAAATTGTACAACGCGCTCACCTCGTGGCCTGAAGTGGTATTACCAGTACAGGAATTAAAGGGATAAGTTAAAAAAATCTTGGAGTGCGCGCGTGTGCGTTAATGCATGCACACACAAACAAGAAGTGGATGCCAAGTGCCTTATTCTATCACTATCTACATTATTTTAGGAAATAGAGACTCTCCTTGAAACTGGGGCTCACCAGCAAGCTCTTGAGATTTCCTGTCTTTCCTTCCAGTGCTGGGATTACACATGTGCACTACTATTCTTTTTTTTTTTTTTTTTTTTTTTTTTTTGGTTTTTCGAGACAGGGTTTCTCTGTGTAGTCCTGGCTGTCCTGGAACTCACTTTGTAGACCAGGCTGGCCTCGAACTCAGAAATCCGCCTGCCTCTGCCTCCCAAGTGCTGGGATTACAGGCGTGCGCCACCACGCCCGGCGTGCACTACTATTCTTAGCTTAAAAAAAAAAAAAAAAACCAAAACACATTTTATGTGTATTGGTGTTTTGCCTGCACGCGTGAGTATCGGATTCCTTGGAACTGGAGACTGGGGTTGCAGACAGTTGGTGATCGGCCACGTGGGTGCGTTTTGGTGAACCACCACGTTTTGAACCCGGGTCCTCTGGAAGAGCACTGCTGAGTCACGTCTTTAGTCCCTTTTCTTGGCTTTTCATGTGAGTGCTGGGATCAGATCCCCATGCTTCTACAGCGAGCACGTAACTCACTTAGCCATTCTCTGAGCTCTTTGGATGATTTTTAAAATTAATTAACTAATTAATTTACTTTTACATCCTCATTGCAGCTTCCCCTCCCCCTCTCTTCCTGGTCCCACCCTTCATCTACCCACCCCTCCATCCACCTCTCTTCCCCTACTGTTCAGTAAGTGGAAGGCCTCTTGCCGGGTGGTGGTGGTGTACACCTTTAACCCCAGCACTTGGGAGGTAGAGGCAGGCGGATTTCTGAGTTCAAGGCCAGCCTGTTCACAGAGTGAGTTCCAGGGCTACACAGAGAAACCCTATCTCGAAAAAAAAAAACA
Organism: Apodemus agrarius; assembly: GCA_964023405.1. NCBI lineage: Eukaryota > Metazoa > Chordata > Mammalia > Rodentia > Muridae > Apodemus > Apodemus agrarius. The sequence goes on along the minus strand of OZ030010.1, from coordinate 65,688,223 downwards.
ACAAAAAAAATGCTGGCATCTAGGCATCTGGGTTTGGGATGATTGCAATTCTAGGTGCTGCTATCTGGTCTTCTTTTTGCTGGGTGAGCATTTTCTTCCTTTTTTTTTTTTTGTTATTGTTGTTGCCCTCTTTGATACTTAGGAGAGTGTGGTGGCTGTAGGTTTCCTGGTAGAAAATTCTTCTGGAATTCTGCTATGTGTGGCCACTGACTGTAAAATGTGTTTGTAGGTACAAGGAGCGAACACTTAGAGATGAGGATGACCGAGGAGGGGCAAGTGAGGGGGGTCAGTGGGAGGGGAAAGCAGGGTGTTCCACCAAGGTCTGCTTAGTCTCTTGCAAAATGGGTGCAGAGAAAGAGGACAGGTCATAGCAGGTAGTCTGCCTCAGAGCTGGGGGACAGACTGAGGCATTAGATACGGAAGAATGGGTCAGTGCTTACTTAGCAAACTAGGGTCTCCTGATTGTAAGTTGGTGGGAATGTCATTTATCAGACGTGGGTTGGAGGGGTCACACTAGAATGAGGCTGTGGCAAGTTTATTCCAAGCAATCACACTTTTTTATACTTTTATCAGAAACAGAATACGATGGGGTTTGCCACAATCAATACACTTGTAGTTGCCAGGATACAATAGCTTTATAGAGTATACAAGATGAATATCTAAGACCAATTGTTCTGTCAAACTAGGATACGGTTTGTTGACTTCTTGAGACCATAGAGAAACAGAGGCAGCCTGAATACCTCACTGTGTGAGGGAATACCACAGACTCTAACCTGAAAAATCTATGATGCATACCTCTGAAGACAGCTAGACCAGACAAACTCAATGATTCCCTGCAGTTTCTCCCTTCTTGTTTTTTAATTTCAGAGTATGCAAATCGTTCTTTAAAATAGAAATGGAGCCGGGCCGTGGTGGCGCACGCCTTTAATCCCAGCACTTGGGAGGCAGAGGCAGGCGGATTTCTGAGTTCGAGGCCAGCCTGGTCTATAGAGTGAGTTCCAGGACAGCCGGGGCTACACAGAGAAACCCTGTCTCGGAAAAAAAAACAAATAAATAAATTAATTAATTAAAAAATAAAAAAATAAAATAGAAATGGAGTCGCAAATTAATCTTAAGCCTATAATGTTTCCCAGTGTAACCAATGTGGTACTATGAATAAGCTTGGCTCAGGGAGTGGTACTATTGGGAGGTGTGGCCTTGTTGGAGTAAGTGTGTGTTGGGGGGGGCGCTTTGAGACCCTTCTCCTAACCAAACGGGAGCCAGTCTTCTCCTAGCTGCCTTTGGATCAAAACGCAGAATTCACAAATCCTCCTCCATCCCCATCTCTGCCTGGATGCTGCCGTGCTTCCTGCCATGATGATGGACTGAACCTTTGAAACTGTAAGCCACTCCCAATTACGTGTTGTCCTTCTAAGAGTTTTCTTGCTCATAGTATCTCTTCACAGCAGTGGAAACCCAGATTAATACAGCCAACAAAAATTTCCCCAGAGATATTCTTATGGACCACAGTTTAGAGACAGGAAAATAATGACCAAAAATTGTTGGCAGGATTTGTGCAGCAATGAAGGAGAGTGATTTACCCAATTTTGAATGGTGAATAGTCAGTATATCAATAGGCAAGACCTGAACACCAATACTTAAGTTGGAACGTGACCATCTTTGCCTAAGGAACAATATGATTAGCAGTGGGGACCTAAGATCTCACAGTCATTGACATAAAAAAGAATTATTAAGAATTTGTCCAATTAACAAAGCAAAGCACGGGGGATCAGGAACATAAGCTCATAGCAAGGAACAGAAATTCTACTGAAGACAGCTTCACATTCTTTCCTTGAGATTAACCATTTTACCCCCAGTCACTAGTTTCTTTTCATTTTTCTTTTCTTTTTCAAAAAAAAAAAAGATTTATTTATTTATTTTACATGAATACACTGTCACTACCTTCAGACACATGATCAGATCTCATTACAGATGGTTGTGAGCCACCATGTGGTTGCTCATGGAATTGAACTCAGGACCTCTGGAAGATCTTAACAGCTGAGTCATCTCTCCAGCTACTCTCCAGTCACTAGTTTCTTTTCTTTTCTTTTCTTTTCTTTTCTTTTCTTTTCTTTTCTTTTCTTTTCTTTTCTTTTCTTTTCTTTTCTTTCTTTCTTTTTTTCTTTTCTTTTTCTTTTTTTTCTTTCTTTTTTTTTTTGGTTTTTCGAGACAGGGTTTCTCTGTGTAGCCCTGGCTGTCCTGGAACTTACTCTGTAAACCAGGCTGGCCTTGAACTCTCTCTCTCTCCCCTTCTCCCTCTCCTCTTCTCCCTTTCCCTCTCCCTGTCCCTCTCTGCCTTTCCCTCTCTCCCTATTCTCTCCTTCTCTCCTTCTCTGTTTCAGTCTCCCCTCCCTCTCCCTCTCCCTCTCCCTCTCCCTCTCCCTCTCCCCCTCCCCTCTCTTCTTCCCCCTGCCTCCCCCTCCCCCCTCTCTGTGGCCTTTGTAGATCCGTTGGAACTTCCTGGTTCATCTTTCACAGATGAACCAGTCAGTTCTTTAGGTATCTACATTAGCTTTTCAACACCCTGAGGAAAAAACGCAAACATAGCCTTGGTTGTAGTGAATTGCTGGATCTGGGGCATTAGGTTGAGCTGATGTAACATCTCTCCAAGGAACTACAACTCTGAATTGTTCTGCAGCAGTTAGGTCACACTTACCCAAATTTTAAAAATTTAAAGTATATAAAGTAGAAGATAAAATATTGTACGTAGGGGCTGGAGGGATGGTTTAGCGGTTAAGAGCACCAACTGCTCTTCCAGAGGTCCTGAGTTCAAATCCCACCAATCCCATGGTGGCTCACAACCATCCATAATGAGATCTGACGCCCTCTTCTGGAGTGTCTGAAGACAGTGACAGTGTACTTACATATAATAAATAAATAAATCTTTTAAAAAATACTGTAGGTAGTACTCATATTACCATTATTTTTTAAAAAGATTTATTTATTTATTTTATGTATGTGAGTATACTGTCAAGCCACCTCTCCAGCCCCATCTTACATGTAACCATCTTTTATTTCTAAATAATATTAGGTTGCCCATTAGCTATTTTCATTTAATAAAACTTTAGGAATATATATATATATATTTGGTTTTTTGAGACAGGGTTTCTCTGTGTAGCTCTGGTTATCCAGGAACTCACTCTGTAGACCAGGCTGGCCTTGAACTCAAAAATCCGCCTGCCTCTGCCTCCCAAGTGCTGGGATTAAAGGCGTGCACCACCACCCGGCAAAAAAAAATATTTAATAAAAAATTTAACCTTTTTTTGTTATAAGGAAAAAAGTTTAGAGTTAATCCAATTTTTACTTTTATACACAGAGCTTTCAGCTACTCATTGTTTTCCAAAGAAATCAAAATAATGTCCATATATAATGTGTAATAAAAACAAGTAGAGAGGTAGCACAGTAGGTTCCTTGAAAGGAAAGCTTTGACATACAAAATCTCAAAAGAACTTAGTCTAATGAATTCAGAGTACTCCTTAAGCACACTAAAGCGGAAGGCAACAGTTTTGTCCAAGCAATTTGGACTGCTTGCATTGAGTGAGTTGTATTTTGAGTAGGCCAGTCTCTATTTTCCCAAAAGACTGGGATACCAGGCACACAGGAAGTTTAGTTTAGCTGTATCCCTAGGGTTCAAGAAACTCCTGGTCACTTTTGTTTAAGTTCTATATTCTTCTATATATTGTGAACCTAAGAAATATTTCATTTGGGGCTGGCGAGATGCTCAGTGGCTAAGAGCACTGACTGCTCTTCCAGAGGTCCTGAGTTCAAATCCCGGCAACCACATGGTGGCTCACAACTATCTGTAATGAGATTTGACGCCCTCTTCTGGTGTGTCTGAAGATAGCTACAGTGTACTTACATATAATAATAAATAAATCTTTAAAAAAAAGAGAAATATTTCATTTAAGTCAGACTTTGTCACCTTCTTTACCTTTTCTGTTTGGCAAGGGAAGGCTTCAACCCATCCAGTGACGGTGTCCACACATTAGCTGAAGATGGGTTTTAGGTCCCCCATGGCAAGTGGGTAAAATCTATTTGCTAATAGTTCTCTGGGTTGGTATGGGTAAACCTTTTGACTTAATAACAGACTTAGAATCAATGAACCACCTAGGTCTTAGCTTGTGACATTTCTCTATATATAAGCATCCCTTTAGTAAATGGAGTTTTCCCTTCCTATGTGACATATTTGATGGAGGGCTTTAACAGTTTTCCTATATAGGGACTAAGTTTGCCATAGACAATCATTTTTGGTGACCCACCATCCATGATGATCCAGGTTCCAACCTTGTCCTTCAGCCTCCTCTTTTGGTTTTTGAGACAGGATTTCTCTGTATAGCCCTGGCTGTCCTGGAACTCACTCTGTAGACCAGGCTGGCCTCGAACTCAGAAATCCACCTGCCTCTGCCTCCCAAGTGCTGGGATTACAGGCATGCGCCACCACCGCCCAGCTCAGCCTCCTCTTTCTTGGAGAGAGTATAATGGGGGGGGAGAAAGAGAATTTTTCCAACAAAAGACAGCATATTTCTTCTTTGTGCGTCAGCCTCAAAAGCAGTATCTGTTACATCTAAAACTATTGACTCTTCTCCCATCAGGCGCCCTCGGCAGGCAGTGTATGATTGAAATATCCTGGGGAAACAGGAGCGTATCTAGCAAGTCCTAGAGTGTTCGATAGGTGTCTCTAAGGTGGTCAGTAATCTTGCCTCCTTCCAGAAGGCAGCATGATCATGCAGCATCCAGTATGCATATTTGGAATTTGTCTACGTATTTACTCATTTTCCTTTTCTAAGGGTCAAAGCCCTGTTTAGGATGATACAGTCTGCCAGTTAAGCACCAGTGGACAGGGCTAGGCGCAAGAATCTCAAACTTGGTTATCACTATACATCATCTTTTTCCGTTCCATTCTCACAATTGAACTTCCATCAGTAAAAAAAAAAAATTAAACATTGGTATTTTTCAAGGGTGGGTTTCTAAGAGCAGGTGTCACACTAAAGGTTTTTAAACAAGGTCTCATAATATGACTGTTTAAGATTTGCCCCATCAGAGAAGTAAGCAGCAGGGTTTGACAGAGGGGCAGGTCTTTAGGCCCTTCTAATAGGAAAGCCTGATAGCTCGTCATCTAGCTGTCTGATGGTCATAACTGTCCCTTGGAGCTAAGTATTCTTCAACTATCATGGGGAACACATGTAGTCAGGGGCTTCCCAGGGTTAATCTGCCTCAGGAATGAGAAGTCTGAGGGCTTCATTGCTCACGGGCGTTTCATTCTGACTGGTCCCTAACCATGAATGTAGCTCCTCGCTGAGGTATGGCACTGGAAGGATGTCTACTGTTGTTTGGGTTACAATTCTTGGAGGAAATCCCCTTATTTTCATTACATCAATTACATAAAGGGTCATTAAGGACTGAGTCAGTAGCCAGAAAAGGATGGGCCCAAGTAATCGCCCATTTGAATCCCTGGAACGAGGAACAGGCCTCCAGTTCCTATATCAGATGGGACCAGGGACATTTCTGAGCTGCTCTAAGAAGTCAGTTAGATATGTTACCTATCTCTGTAAATCCCCAGTTGTTTGACAGTTTTAGGAACAGGATATGTTAGAATAGGCTGCATTTGACGGGAACTTAGCCTACAGGTTTCCCTCTCTCTGTGCCATTCTTAAATATTTAACTGGAGACTGACATAGTTGGCCCTTTTCCTAAGAGACTTTACATTCCCATGTAGGCAATCTTATCTGTATGTCTTTTTATATTGTTTGCTTTCCTCTCTGAGACCCATGTAGGGACTGAGAGGGGATCTTGGACTTAATTCCTCTTGATACCGACTTTCCAGAATTGGATTCCACAGTTGCTGTTCTTAGGTGTTCTTGTTTGTTTGTTTATACAGTTCCAAGAATGGTCTTCTCTAACTGTACTCCTGGTTTTAAGCACATGTAGCAAATATTAAATAGAGAGAAGCATTAGTTAGGTACACAGCAAACCCAATTCTGTATTTATGACCTTCCCCAGAAAGAAAATCCCTGTTTCAACAATTAGAGTAGGGTTACTGCTTTCTGCATGGATAAGCCTTTATTCTTGGGCTGTTTAGTTGTCCTCCTTCCTCATCACAGTCAGGGGGTCAACCTGAACCAGGATAAGGCCTGGGAAGACATTACGAGATAAATAGGCTTGGAGAAGGGTCAGATTTCATCTCCAGAACTAACTTCTCAGTGAGCTTAATCAGCACACGTGACAGTTCACACCAATATTGTCCATGGTCAAATGGCATTTACTTCTCTATACAACTGAATCTATTGGTTTACACTGGATAGAAATCTCACTGTTCAGCCCAGTGACAACTGACCAGACTCAAAGGACTTGTCTTCTTCTTTTTGTTCAAAAAGAAAGATTATCTATCTATCTATCTATCTATCTATCTATCTATCTACCCATCTATCTACCTACCTACGTATTTATTTATTATATATTCAGCTTTCTGCCTGCCCAGAAGAGGGCATCGGATCTCATTACAGATGGTTGTGAGCCACCATGTGGTTGCTGGGATTTGAACTCAGGACCTATGGAAGAGCAGACAGTGCTCTTAACCTCTGAGCCATCTCTCCAGCCCAGACTTGTCTTCTTTATGACCTAGAATTGTCCAAATGAATTTTATCTGCTGGATCATGTGTCAGGAATGGGGACAGAGAGCATCGTCTTCCCTTTGAGTTGCTGCTTCATTTTAATCGGTCACTCTATGATCTCTTTAAACTTTATAAGGCCACAGGTTGATGGGTTTCTACACCCATGACTGAAAGGATCAAGCTGATAGAGGTATATCTGCCTACATCTGTGTCTAACCTGAGATCCACACTGCTAAGTCTTGGTGTGCCCAATTGCATAAAACCCTGCATCCTCAATCACTTTATGTGTGTCTGCAAATGGATGAAGACAACCTAAGGAAATGTAATAAGCATCCTCTCTCCTATAAAGAAATACAGGAGGACTATTTTCCTCTTACAAAATGTAGTATTCTTAGTACATTAGGGGAAGGCTAGGAGGCTTTAACTCAGTCTCTTGGAGACTCCTAGGGTTTTGAGGACACATCTCTAACAGAGGTAAAATGGGCCATAGGATATCTGGAGCATCTAGAATCAGAATGGGAAAACCCAAGTAGGAATGGAAGTGTGATGGGGAAGTATCCTTGACTTTTAAAGAAAACACTTGAGTTTTTTATCTTGATATAAGGTGGAATGGAATCTCAGGGTCCTTTTGATTTGCATTTCCCTAGGCTATGCCAATTGTGGAATACTTTAATCCTAGAAAAATCCTCTACCACCATCTAGTGGTCACCTGGTTCAGAATAAAGGAACCAACACAGCTTCAAACTATCCTGTTACTGTCCTAATAGAGCCTTAAATTCCTAGGTGACAAGCTTTCCCCAGGGCTATGTCTAATCATTGAAGTGAAGCACCATTGGAAGAAAGAAAGAAAGTCCCTCTCTTATCTGTGAGGGAAGGCCAGCTTCCATTCAAAGACTTTATTTAGAGGGCTAGTTCACAATCATCATGGGAAGCAGACAGGCTTGCCATTGGACCAGTAGCTGAAAGCTTTATATCCTGATCTTCAGGCAGCAGGTAAAAGAGACTGAGACTTCAAAGCCCACCTTCAATTATATACCTCTTTCAATAAGGTCACACCTACTCCAAAGACACACCTACCAATCCTTCAAAACAATTCTAATTGAGGACTGAGCATTCAAACATACAGACCTAGGAGACATTCTCAGGTAATATTTAACCTTCTCAGGTCTCTGATGGGGTTGAAGACTAAATAGTTATAGTCTCACATATAAATTATGTTGTTTAGGATTTAAGAAAACAGTTTAAGGTCTAAAACAATATTTATAGTTTGATGTGTTAAAGTTATGATAGAAAATGATGTAAGTATAGAACTTTTGAACTCACCAAGATAGGATAGATAGTGGAGTACTTTCTTCAAAGGTGCAGAATACAAATGGACTGGATATGTGAATATAATTCTTACCTGAGAGTTCTCATAATTGTTCTTGTTGTGTGTAGTTTATTGATGTTAGAGGTAAAGCCATTTATTGGGCCGAAAGGGAAGATGTCAGGATGACACTGTATGGAGGTGTGTCTCTATATTTGTTCCTTCTTTACCTGTCTTAGGGATTCTCTGATTGAGTTAACAAAGATATCAAGCCAATAGTGGAGACTTAAGGCCTAAGCTTTCATAAATAAATATAAATATCTGTGTCATTCTTTGGGAGCTGGTGGGTCAGAGACAGTTTAGCAATAGACCACATCATATCTGGAGGACAAAATTTTACAGCATTCCTCTCAATCCTTTGGCTCTTCCTTTCATCCCATCCCCATCTTCCATGTTCCCAGTGCCTTGGTGAAGAGTGTTGACAGAGATGGCCCATCTATGGATGAGCATTTACAGTTGCATATTTTCCGTGCTTTGAACAGCTATATGTCTCAGTATTAGTCACTATAAACTGAAATAAGAAGCCTCTTGGATTAAGGTTGAGAGCTGCTCCAATCTATGGGTATAAGTATTTAGAAGGCAGTTTGATAGCATGAGAATTTAGAAAACAACATTAGTAGATTCTCCCCTTGGGCCTATGACTTCCCTAGCCATGGGTTTTGGTTATATTTACCATAGTAGGCATAAAATCCCACCTCCAAGCAAATCAAGAGAGCGGCTGGTTATTCCCATAAACAGTTATGCCACTGCTGCACCAATGCATGCATTTTCTAGGGTGTACCTCCTAAGCAGTGCCATAGGCTGGAGAACAAAGTCTTAAACACATGAGCTGGGGGGGGCATTTTAGATCTAAGCTGTAGTATTCTCCATGTATTGTATACACATGAAAGCAGAGAAATTATTTAGATTGAATTTATTATCAAGACGGAAATTGAAAGTAAAGATTTGGAAATTTCTCATCCTGTCCATGCAAAGAATAATGCATGTGTTGAGAGAACAAAACCAGGGACACGGCCAAAGAATCTCTTGGTAAGGAGATCAGAAGGAATGAAAGGACGTTAGGTGCTATTCATTCTAACAATGGAGGCTGCCACACACTTCCCAGCTTCAGAGTCCCAGGGCCTTGAGGAAAAACATGGATTAAAAGGAAAATTCCAGACCACTAGAAAGTGGTGGGGAGGCAGGATACCTTGATGTTTTTTTTGACTTACTGCCCAAGGCTACTTCATGTCTCTATTTAAACACATTGGGTAGTATTCTTTGGTTATTCTATCTGTGGTTTTAAAAGGCCAGAGGGCAGCTTAAACTATTACTCTAGAAGGCATAGGTCATAAACCTTGACAGCACCCACATAGTTTTTTATTTTTAAAAATTTATTTATTTCATGTATGTGAGTACACTGCAGCTGTCTTCAGACACCCCAGAAGAAGGCATCAGATCTCATTACAGATGGTTGTGAGCCACCATATGGTTGCTGGGATTTGAACTGAGGACCTTCAGAAGAACAGTCAGTGTTTTTAACCACTGAGCCATCTCTCCAGCCCTGAAGATTGCTTTCAAGTCTAAAGATTTAATACTGTCTAGTTTGCTGGGTATTAGACTTAGCAGTGACCTGTTATACTTATCTTGTTCCTGTTGTTCCTTCTGGGGTGAGAATGTCTCACAGATGTCTATCTTACCATTGCATTTTGAAAGTATATAATTGTTTGGTTTCACATGGGAGGGGAATGGAATTTGCCTTAACATTGCAACCAATAATCCTATGTTTAAGCATTGGTAGGAAAAGGAGAGATTCTAAAGAATGATATTCATGCCTGTCCCTTTGGCTATCAGACTGTCACAACTATTTTTAAACTTGCGAAACAATTGTTCTTAACTGGAATGAAATAGCTGGAGTATCTGGAGCTGACTTCCACAGAAAAGATACTAAAACCTTCCATTTATATACCTATCAAAGGCATGGGCATAAGGAAAAAGAACTCTGTAGACCAGGACTGGGTGAGAGTCTTACATCACCCCCAAAAAAAACCCATCCTTTTCTTTTTCAAAATGAAGAACCATTAAGACTCCCATTTTTCCTGGCTAGGACAAAAAAACAAAAACAACAACAATAACAACAACAACAACAAAAACAAAAACAAAAAAACCTACCTCTATAATAGTAATAATAATAATAATAATAATAATAATAATAATAATAATAATAATAATAATAATAAAAAGGAAACAACAGGCTTACATTCTCTTTCACTGAGGAAAGGACTGGGTAACCTGCCCCAAACTTGAGTTTACATATTTTCTACCATTTGTTCTATGACTTTCTAGAAATTATAAGACAACCAAAGGCATGTTGGGAAGGAAATTAGGTTTCTTACTCCCCCCTGGTTTGGCTAGACTATAAGTAAATTCATTTTCCTTTACCAATTTCTGTTTCACTTTTTTTTTTTTTTTTTTTTGGTTTTTCGAGACAGGGTTTCTCTGTGTAGCCCTGGCTGTCCTGGAACTCACTCTGTAGACCAGGCTGGCCTCGAACTCAGAAATCTGCCTGCCTCTGCTTCCCAAGTGCTGGGATTACAGGCGTGTGCCACCACGCCCGGCTACATTTTTTAAAAAAGTACAGTGAAACCAATATGACAGATTATGTTCTTAAACATCTGGCAACAGCAAAGCAAATCAACATAAGAATCTAAACGAAAGACGTGAAGACCATCTTCAGAAAGTACTTGCTTATTCAGTGAGGAACTGAAGCTGAGCTACACTGAAGATGCCAATAGTACCGTAATCACTCATTCTGTGTAGCAGAGAAATTAACTTCTCACAGCCAGGCTAGGACAAATATCAGCTCTTTGCTGACTAGATAAAGCATTATAAAAAGTAGAGTTTTAAAATAAAACAATGCTTGATTTTAAACTATGCTGCTGTCCCCAGTTCCCTATCTTAAGCAGCCCTAAGGAGGGTGCAAGAGGAAGAACAAATTTCATAGTAGGTATTATGATGTCAGACATTCTATAAACTCTGAACTCTGCTGCCAGAGGGCCAGAGCAGTTGTTGCCTTGGGATTTCCACAACAGACCTCTTGCCAGTTGAGTGAGAATGAAGACTCTACTTTGGCTTTACCATGTTTTGTGTTTTGTTTGCTACTGCTGTGCTGGTAAGTCATAGATAGTTGGACATCTTTATGGCTTTTTCTTTGCCTTTTATGTCCAAAGACCGTTCTGTTCTTTTCATTCCCATTTTACTTCCCCTTTCTGAATTAGTTCATCCTCCTTCACTGCCTCCTCTCATTCTCTTCTCCATCTGCTCCATTTGTACATCTATTTCCTTTCCTTGACTTCCTTTCCTCTTTCTCCCATGACTTTCTGCCCTACCTTTTTAATTTCTTTGCATGCATGTGACACTTTTGTCTGTCTTTCTTCATACAAACTATATTTTCAGTTTGTTTAAATGCTCAGAGAAAAAGAGATGTAGCATCACATTGTTGTCATGATGGAAATACCACATTCACATCTACTCACATATAAGATCAATCACACGTGCAAAATAAGTTAGGCCACATTGAATATGCAACAGAACGTTCTAGCTGAATTTGAGTATATTAACTAAAAACTCAGAAAGATCTCCACTATTGAAAATGTTTTAATGTTATGTTCTTCATCCCTTATTCTTATCATACCCCCTTTTCAGTGCCCCAAATGCCAAGACTGAGTGTGAGTTCAAGCTCGGGGATTGGAAATCTATCACCACCGAATAGCTACATTGATATACCATGGCTGGCGTCCATGACTGGAAATTGCCAGGGTATTGTTCTGACTCCATGGCTGATTCTCTCAACAGCTAACTGTCTGAAGAAATCGTGAGTATGGAGGAGGAGAAAGAATGTTCTTGGGTCTTCTTGGATATGGTTAAGTGAATTTTCCTTTTCAGGACTCCTGCTAGTGCATTATTCAGAGAAATTAGAGAAGATGCTGATAAGAATCACTTTCTGGGATGCAAATCACGTAATGGACTTTTTGTTGTTGTTTTGTTTTTTCTAGACAGGGTTTCTCTGTGTAGCCCTGGCTGTCCTGGAACTCACTCTGTAGACCAGGCTGGCCTCGAACTCAGAAGTCTGCCTCCCTCTGCCTCCCAGAGTGCTGGGATCAAAGGTGTGCGCCACCACTGCCCAGCGTAATGGGCTTTTTATTATTACATAGCCAACATTTTTTCTGTCTTCTTACTTTATTTTTCCCATTTCCTTCTCCCTTACTCATTCTTTTGGAAATCATTGTCATGTTTAAAACTAATTTCTGAGGAGTCAGAGATAAATGAATTAGTGCTTAAATTGTGTCTGTAATCAATCCTGATGGCCTGAGTTTGATTCCTGGAAAGAGAATGAACTCCTGCAAGTTTTTCTCAGTGCCATGCACTTGCTTTCGCTGGCATATTATAATGGTATGAAAATCGCTGAATGAAGACCCCAGACAGAAAGTATGCAAAAAGAGCATTTATTCTGCAGAAACAATCAGAACACGGGTGTGTGTGTGTGTGGGTGGGTGGTGGTGGTGGTGGTGTGGTGTGTGTATGTGTGTGTATGTGTGTGAACCATTCTCTAAAATGGTGACCCCAGACAAAGGCATGAAGGCTTTCTTATAGGGGACCATGGAACTCTCTAGAAGGATTAGGTAATCTAAAATTTCATTGGTGGGTGCTAGGGGGTCACAGGTGGTCAGTGGTCTACATTCCCTAGGATGAGATAGGGCTGCCCAGTGCAGACAGGCCATCCTGAGTTAAGATATTTCCCCATTTTGTGGTTATCTCCAGGTTGTTCTTTGGGAGGGGGTTTTATGACCTTGTTTCTGGATTTTACGGTCTCTGTCTCTTCCTGGAGCTGGTGCCTTATGGCCTAATTCCTGGGACTTATAGTCTGTTCCTGGAGCTGGTGCCTTATGGCCTTCTTTTCAAAGTCAGGCCTTGTCCTTAAATGGGGACATATGGGGTTTATATTGTCCTTTCAGTATATACATGCATACATAAAAAAATAGAGGGCTGAAGAGATGGCTCAGAGGTTAAGAGTCCCGACTGCTCTTCCAAAGGTCCTGAGTTCAAATCTCAGGAACCACATGGTGGCTCACAACCATCCATAATGAGATCTGATGCCCTCTTCTGGGGTGTCTGAAGACAGCTACAGTGTACTTACATATAATAAACAAACAAATCTTTGCCGGGCAGTGGTGGTGCATGCTTTTAATCCCAGACTTGGTAGGCAGAGGCAGGTTGATTTCTGAGTTCGAGGCCAGCCTGATCTATAGAGCGAGTTCCAGGACAGCCAGGGCTATACGGAGAAACCCTGTCTTGAAAACAAACAAACAAACAAAAACAATTTATAGTATGAAATGAAGTTTTTTAAAAGGAAAGATACAATCTCTATTCTTGAAGATATGTTAGTCTTTTTTTTTTGTGGTTTTTTGGATTTTTTTTTTTTTTGAGACAGGGTTTCTCTGTATAGCCCTCCCTGGCTGTCCTGGAACTCACTCTGTAGACCAGGCTGGCCTCGAACTCAGAGATCCGCCTGCCTCTGCCTCCCATAGTGCTGGGATTACAGGCGTGCGCCACCACTGCCTGGTTGATATGTTAGTCTTTTATCAAAAACAAAGGAGGACCTTTTGTGTCATTTGAAGAGATTGATGTTTATCACAAATGTAACAAAACAGAAATCTTAGTTTTGGGAATAGCAATATTAATAATAACCTATGAATCTATTCATAACTACTTAATCTTGTATCAGTTCAGTTATAAAATCTTGTTCAGGTTTTTCTCTCTAATGTTATGTCTTCATTCCTTATAACGATTGCTTTAATTCAGATATTCATGACGTTGATTCTAGAATACTTCCATAACTGTTCTTAGGCTATCATGTATATTCTTTTTTTCTTTTAAGAACTCTTGGAGGGGGTACCAGGAAGAGGGGCAACACTTGGAATGTAAATAAATAAAACAACAAAAAATAATATTTTAATTAATTTTTGAGAATTTGCATATAATATATTTTGATCAGATCACCCCACCTCCTCCCAGGCCCACTCCTACTTCCCTACCCATCCAAATTTATATGCTCTTTCTCTGCCTTAAGATTCATGAAGTCCAAAATGTGTTGTTCAACTACTCCTGGGTGTGGGACCTGCCCCCCCTTTTTTGTTTTTTTTTTTTTTTTTTTTTTTTTTTTTTTGGTTTTTCGAGACAGGGTTTCTCTGTGTAGCTCTGGCTGTCCTGGAACTCACTCTGTAGACCAGGCTGGCCTCGAACTCAGAAATCCGCCTGCCTCTGCCTCCCAAGTGCTGGGATTAAAGGCGTGCGCCACCACGCCCGGCTCCTTTTTTTTTGTTTTTTGTTTTCGAGACAGGGTTTCTCTGTGTAGTCCGGCTGTCCTGGAACTCACTCTGTAGACCGGGCTGGCCTCCAACTCAGAAATCTGCCTGCCTCTGCCTCCCAAGTGCTGGGATTACAGGCGTGCGCCACCACGCCCGGCTGGGACCTGCCCCTTGATGTGATCATTCCAGTACTTAAAAACAAACAAACAAACACCCCCCCCCAAAAAAAAACCCCAAGTCTCCTCTCCGTGGCTAAAAAATGTCAATGGTTTCTTAGCTAGGGGTGAGACTTTTTGTCAACCTTTCCTCTTCTGTGCTAGGACTTTTCTTTTTTTCTGGTTTGAGTTTACACAGGTCTTATGCATGCTGTCACAACTGCTGAGTTTATATATGTAAGTTTGCAGTCGTACCTGGAAAACACTGTTTCCTTGAAATTACCCACCACCCCTGGCTCTGATGATCTTTTTTACTTCCTCTTCTGTGAAGATCCCCGATGCTTGGGATAGACGTGTGAATTAGATGTCATACTAAGGGTTGAGCTGTCTGAAGTCTTTTATTCTCTGCATGCTGACCAGTTGTGGGTCTCTCTGTTAAATGCCATCTTCCACAAGAAGAAGCTTCTGTGATGAGAGTTGAGAGACACGCTGATGTACGGGTGTAGCAGTATGTTATTAGGGGCAGTTTTGATACTATGCCTATTTTAGCAGAATAATTGTTGTAGGTTCTTGTGGGTCTCCCTGCCCTCATGGAATGCCAGCTGATTCGATCCATAAGGGCCAAGGGAGCAAAGATGTCAAACAGGAAGTCAGAAGCCCCGTGAGTACATACATATGGTGAATAAGCCATTGTTTGCTGGGGCCCTGTGCTGGGATTAGGTGGCCAGTAGGCAAGCAGGTGGGCAGTTTATGTCTCAGGGTTCCTATTTGGAGTTCCAGATTGGGCTGAATGTGGTTCCAGACTGCTGCAGTGTGAGGTGGGTTGTTGTGGGAGGTGGCGGAGACTAATCAGTAGCCAGGCAGGGCAATAGTTTTAGTTCCTATCTCTGTACTCGATATTCTTTAGGAGCAACTTAATTTCTCCTTATAAAATCACATGGTGCTACCCATTAGAATTATACATGCATCAACAGTTATTTTTTCCATGGAAAATTTTGTTTAACTTTTACTAAGGAAATACCAAACATTCACAAGTGGAGAGAAAAGTAAAATTAAATCTGACACACTCATCACTCTATTTCAGTAATAATTACCATGTCAGTCTTCTTCCCATTGTGCTTTTATCCACGTAATTTGATTTCAATCCCTTAAAAATTGTGTTTTTTATTGAAATATTTTTAAAAGATTTATTATGTTTATATAAGTACACTGTAGCTGTCTTCAGACACTCCAGAAGAGGGCATCAGCTCTCATTACAGATGGTTGTGAGCCACCATGTGGTTGCTGGGATTTGAACTTAGGACCTCTGGAAGAGCAGTTGGCGCTCTTAACCTCTGAGCCATCTCTCCAGCCCTGAAAAGATTTTTTTGTTTTTTTTTTTTTGATTTTGTTTTTTTCTGAGACAGGGTTTCTCTGTATAGCCCTGGCTATCCTGGAACTCACTCTGTAGACCAGGCTGGCCTCGAACTCAGAAATCCACCTGCCTCTGCCTCCCAGAGTGCTGGGATTACAGCTGAAAATAATTTTTTTTTTCTGAGACAGGTTTCTCTGTGTAGTCCTGGCTGTCCTGGAACTCACTCTGTAGACCAGGCTGGCCTCGAACTCAGAAATCTGCCTGCCTCTGCCTCCCAGAGTGCCGGGATTACAGGCGTGCACCACCACGGCCCGGCTGAAAATAATGTTTTATATGGTATATTCTGATCATCATTTCTCCTCCCAGATTTTCTCTACTTCCCCAGCCATCCAACCCCATGATTTCCGTTTCTTTTTCTTTAGAATACAGACTGGCAAAAACCCCCACAGAATGAAAGGAACAAAGAAAAAGCACATGAAGCACGCGTGTACACACACACACACACACACACACACACACACAGGCACACACACCATAAAAAAACAAATTGGAAAGTGTAATATTCAAACAGAAGACTAATACACTAAAAATTGCTGAACAAAAGCAATGAGAGACAATACAAAAGTCTACAAAAATACCATTGTGGTTTTTGTTGGCTGTCTACTGCTGGTGAAACACCATTGAAGAATACTAAATTTTCCTTTGCAAACTGTCGATTGGATAACTTCTTGGTCAGGGATGAGAGGTTGTGTCTACTTTCTCCTCTCAACACTTGGACTCCAACCTGGCTTGACCTTGTGGAGGCCCTATGCATGCTGCCACAGTCTCTGTGGGGTTCTGTGTTTTAGCCCTGTTGTATCTGGGAGACACTGTTTCCTGGGTGTGATTCATTGCCCAGTCATCCCACCTTTTCTACATAGTTTTCTGGGCACTAAGGGGGGAGGGGTTTGATGGATACATTCCATGTAAGACTGAGTGTGGATCAAAGGAAGACGTGACCACTCCAAGGTAAGGTGGAGGAGAAGGTTTTTATTGTAGATATGAAGGAGATATAGCC
This sequence comes from Apodemus agrarius, assembly GCA_964023405.1. Taxonomy (NCBI): domain Eukaryota; kingdom Metazoa; phylum Chordata; class Mammalia; order Rodentia; family Muridae; genus Apodemus; species Apodemus agrarius. Next base: position 65,671,294 of record OZ030010.1, on the reverse strand, counting down.
AGAGGCATCGGCAAGACTCCAGAGCAGGCAGAGAAAGAAGTAGACTGAACATGGCCAGTACACTAAACTGGGACATGAGAGGAGAGAGAGGGCAGAGGAGAGAATGAGAGAGGAAGAAAGAGAAGCAAAGGAGGGCAAACCAAAGACAATGGGAAGTGAAGCCAAGAGGGCACGTGGCCAAAATGGCAGTCCCCACCCCACCCCCCAGTTTGTTTTTTGTTTTCGTTTTTAGTAGGAATTAGAAGCTGGGGGTGGGGTGGGGCGGGGAGGGAAGTGAAGACCCCAGCTGGCCGGAGAGGCTTAGGGTTGGAAGTAAGGTGAGATCATCTGAGTGGAGCACCCCACGTAGGCACCCCAGGTAGCCTTTTGTCCTGAGGATTTGACATTCCAACCTTTTCCTCCATGATAAAGGCAACATAATCTCTTGTAATTGCTTCTTAGCTGAAATTAAGGAGTCATTGTCTAGGCTCCTTTTGCTAGTCCCGGCCGGGGAGGGCGGGGGCAGGATGGCAGCCATTTGTTTTTCCCGTGGGACCATCTGGAGCTAGCTAGCCTCTTTGGAGCAGTCTGGGATGCAAGTTTCTAAAAAAATACCTAGAGCTGAGCGCCACACAGGAAGCATCTAGTTTGCATCTGCTTTCCGCGATTCCAGGGAAGGTTGATTTTGATTTGGAGCAGTTTGCAACCTGCAATTGCTTGGAAATAGGATGGTACTTGCCTGGACTTGTCAAGTTCTTGGAAACTAGGTCTAGTTTTCTTGAACTCCCAATTTGAAGCCTGTCATGGAATCAGCCTAGCTTGTCTCCGTTAAAACTCTTGAACTTTTCAAGTCTTAGAATAAAAGTAGCAGAGCGAAAGGGAAAGCAATCTGAAATATTCCTCATTTTTCACATACCTTAAATCACTTTCTTATACCTTTACAGCCCTCTATTATACAGTTTAAATTACTTTCTTACACCCTCACAACTTATTTAATGTTTTACATCCTCAGACGGGCACAACTGGCAATTGCATACATTAAACTACTTTCTTAGATCCCAATGACTTATATAAATGTCATACCTTTTCTTTCCACCTATTTACCCTGAGACACAAGTTGCTGATTTCTGAGAGTTCCTTAAAATAAAGAAATGGTAAAAAAAAAAAAAAAAAAAAAAAAAAAAAAAAAAAAAAAAACAACAACAACAACAAAAAAAACGGTACATTGCAACTTGATTTGTGAATTTATGTCTTTCAGTGTGAAGTCTCCCAGCAAGATAAAAATGTGTCCTCTTTCTCAGCATGAAACCTAGTAGCTCTAGAAAAAGAGGTCAACATGAAATGGTTGACCTGGCAGCTGCCGCTTCAGGGCGGGGCGGGGCTGAGTGCCCACTACTGCGAAACTGATAAAGCTGTAGTTAACCATCATCACTAGATCTGAGAAAGATAAATTATAGCAGGAAATACCATCCAAATGTTTTCTGTATCAATTGAAATGACGGAGACATTCCACTGCCTGGAGAGTTACCCTAGGCTCCGGGATGATGGTCTTGATAGCTTTGTTGGGGGCAAAAGTAGTTGGTGTTTAGCTGTTACCCAAAAGCAGCGTTGCATTTTCGGCTGCCAAGTAAGACATCATTGGCTTTCAGCTGCTAGACTCAGAATGTCTGAGAGATTTTCCTGTGGAGGAGGAACTTGGGAAAACTTACCCAAGTGAGGCAGACAGATTAGGGCAATCAACCTAATAGTGTCCAGAGTTTGGATGGGGCTCTGGCACTGGGTAATCATGGAACAGTTTCTCCAAATGGTTAGCTTGACCAAAATCTAGGTAGAGTCATCTGTGTTTCACTATCTTCTTTGGAGACCTTAGGGTTGCTTCTAGGAGCTAGCATTTCTGTCTATCGCGGGAAGCTTTTCATAAACACTTGAAATGCCACATTCAGAAGATCTCTGAGGAGTTTGAGGACCATCTATTATTATGTATTACTTGTTTTTAGTTACTTTGGGTTTAATCTTAATAACATACCGAGGGCTAAATAAAGCTTATGCCTATAAAATGAATTAGCACGATTGTGAGCATAGTTCTGAGCAGGTTAAGGAATTTGATCATGACGTGACTGATCACTAACTTGCATGTCTTAAGGATATTTAGCAGTTTACAAGTTGGTAGCTTTTATAAGATTAGTATTTTATAGCTTTATCCCTGCTTTTTTTTTTCTTTTTGTTTTGTTTTGTTTTTCGAGACAGGGTTTCTCTGTGTAGCCCTGGCTGTCCTGGAACTCACTCTGTAGACCAGGCTGGCTTCGAACTCACAGGGTCTGCCTGCCTCTGCCTCCCAGAGTGCTGGGATCACAGGCGTGCGCCACCACTGCCCAACAAAAGTCTGATGCTCTACCGACTGAGCTATCCAGGCACTTAGATACTTTGATTATAACAACTATATGGCTTGCCTCTATCTTGTCTGATGACCTCATCAGGATGGAAGCAACCATGTGGTTGGCAGTCATCTTTATTAAGATTAAAAAAAAAAAAAGAGGCCGGGCGTGGTGGCGCACGCCTGTAATCCCAGCACTTGGGAGGCAGAGGCAGGCGGATTTCTGAGTTCGAGGCCAGCCTGGTCTACAGAGTGAGTTCCAGGACAGCCAGGGCTACACAGAGAAACCCTGTCTCGAAAAACCAAAAAAAAAAAAAAAAAAAAAAAAAAAAAAAAGAGTACATGCAATGTAACTGCACCATCTTGATTAATATAATCACATGATATAAAACAACTAAGGCAACAATCACAAACCTTCTTAGCCCTACATAGCCCTCTGCTTAGTGCTGTCTCCTTTTCAGGAGGTGACAATATATTTTAGATTAGAATGTGCATTTAGGTTTTTGCATGATCAATTCCTAAGGTTATAAAGGTCTACTCGGGTTAACAAAAACTGACTTAGAGGGCTGGAGAGATGGCTCAACGGTTAAGAGCACTGACTGCTCTTCCAAAGGTCCTGAATTCAAATCCCAGCAACCACATGGTGGCTCACAACCATCCGTAATGAGATCAGACGCCCTCTTCTGGAGTGTCTGAAGACAGCTACAGTGTACTCACATATAATAATAAATAAATCTTTAAAAAAATTAAAAATAACTTTTATAAACCCTAAGATCCACTCCATCTGACAGGAACTGACTTGAAGATATGTCTAGCCTCTGTATCTTTGCTAACTTTGTTAACATTTTGCTATTTAGATAATCTGAATCATACAAAAGTGTGATAGTCCATAAGGGTACGCTTACGCTATAAAAGGTTCAGAAGCATAAGGTTTCTAGTCTTTATGTGGGCTATATTTATGTTTTATAAAGTTCTCAGTTTCTCTGTAGACTGTACTTACAGTTTAAAGTTTTATTTTGATGCTGAAGGATTTTCAATTAAACTTTCAACTCAAATTCTTAACAGGGATAAAGAGCCCGGTGGGTGGTGGTGGCGCACGCCTGTAATCCCAGCACTTGGGAGGCAGAGGCAGGCGGATTTCTGAGTTTGAGGCCAGCCTGGTCTACAGAGTGAGTTCCAGGACAGCCAGGCCAGGCTATACAGAGAAACCCTGTCTCGAAAAAACCAAATCCAAGAGAGAGAGAGAGAGAGAGAGAGAGAGAGAGAGAGAGAGAGAGAGAGAGAGAGAGGTGCTGATTGGCACCTCAGTTAGCCTTTTGTCCTGAGTTTCTCTGGAACAAACTGACAAGTGTCCCAAGCTCTCCGACTCTCTGCTCATTGTCCCCTATATTAGTTCCCATCTATTGCAAGAAGGAAGCTTCTCTAATGATGACTGAGCAAGACACTGATCTGTGTGTAGCAGAATGTTGCTAGGAGTCATTTTGCTGCTGGGTTTCATTAGCAGAACAATAGTATTTGTTTTTTCCCCCTAAACACTTGGCCTATCCAATCTCGTGTTCTTGGCTACCTGAACAGTATTAAGTATGGATTCTCTCTTATGGAGTGGAGTAGGTCTTAAATCCAACCAGATAGTGGTGGTTAGCTTTTGGGCTACTATTTCATCCGCAAGCTATGCAGATAGGTCACCAGTGTGGAACAAAGGGTTTGTGTCAGAGTTAGTGTTTAACCTTTTTCTCTGGTGGCATGCAGAGGACCTTCCAGTAGCATGAACACTACTCAGTAGGGGTTAAGGCTTTCCTTAGGTAACAGTTCAACTTCTCTATGTTAAATGAGAATATAGAGACATCAGTTTATAGGAAGCAACCTTAGTAATAGCCTGAGTTTGTTTAGGTGATGTCCATGAGGGGCCTTTGGCCAACAATCCAATTATATGTAACCTATTTGTGGCACTGGAAGTTTCTCTTGGTGGCAAAAGATGGCTAGCTGGAGCATTGTCTCTCCTATTATTTGGTTAACTCCATTTACATTTCTTTCATACTTGCATATATATATGTTTTTCGAGACAGGGTTTCTCTGTGTAGTCCTGGCTGTCCTGGAACTCACTTTGTAGACCAGGCTGGCCTCGAACTCAGAAATCCACCTGCCTCTGCCTCCCAAGTGCTGGGATTAAAGGCGTGCGCCACCACCGCCCGGCATATTTGCCTATATTTTAAGAAGCTTCTGCAGTAGCAGGTTTCCACGACTTCTCAAATGGCCCTTTCCTCTTCCTATATTCTCTTCCCCGGCCCTCTTCCCATCTTTCCATAACTATACATACTATTGTTCCTTCCTTGGGAGAACTTCCCTTCTCCTTTTGTTGCTCACTCTATATCTATCTATCTATCTATCTATCTATCTATCTATCTATCTATCTATTCATGGTTACATGAATTAGAGCATGCCTAAAAGCTAATATCCATATATAAGTGAATATATACAATATTTGTCTTTTTGGGTCTGAGTTACCTCACTAAAGTGATTTTTTTTTCTAGTTTCAACCCTTCACTGGTGAATTTCATGGCTTTTCTTTTCTTTCTTTCTTTCTTTCTTTCTTTCTTTCTTTCTTTCTTTCTTTCTTTCTTTCTTTGTTTTTGGTTTTTTCAAGACAGGGTTTCTCTGTGTAGTCCTGGCTGTCCTGGAACTCACTCTGTAGACCAGGCTGGCCTCGAACTCAGAAATCCACCTGCCTCTGCCTCCCAAGTGCTGGGATTACAAGCGTGTGCCACCACCGCCCGGCTTTTTTTTTTTTTTTTTTTTGACTTTTCTTAAACAACTGAATAATATTTTGTTTTGTTTTGTTTTTTTTTTTTTTTTTTTTTGGTTTTTCGAGACAGGGTTTCTCTGTGTGGCCCTGGCTGTCCTGGAACTCACTCTGTAGACCAGGCTGGCCTCGAACTCAGAAATCCACCTGCCTCTGCCTCCCAAGTGCTGGGATTACAGGCGTGCGCCACCACCGCCCAGCTACAACTGAATAATATTTTATTGTGTAAATGTACCATTTTTCATTATCCATTCATCTGTTGATGGACATCTAGGCTGTTTACATTTTTTGGCTATTATAAATAGAGCAGCAATGAACACGATTGAGCAAGAGTCTTTCTAGTAGGATGAAGTGTCCTTTGGGTATATGCTCAAGAGTGGCTTGCCTAGGTCTTGAGGTGTATCTATTCCCAGTTCTCTAATGAGCTGACACACTAGTTTCCATAGTGGCAACAATGGAGGAGTGTTCACTTTTTCACATCATGGTCAGCGTGAACTGTTAGTTGTGTTTTTGATTTTAGCAACGCTGACAGGTATAAAATGGAATCTCAAAGTAGTTTTTGCATTTCTTTGATGGCTAAGGATGTTGAATATTTGGTTAAGTGTTTCTCAGTCATTAGAGATTCCCCTGTTGAGAATTCTATTAAGATATATACTCATTTTAATTGGATTATTTGGCTCTTTGATATCTAGTTTTCTGAGTTCTTTATTATTTTAGATTTTAACTCTCAATCAGATATGTAATTGGTAAAAATTGTTTCCCATTCTGTAGGCATCCACTTTCTCTGAATGACAGTGCTCTTTGCCTAACAGAAGCTTTTCAGTTTTATGAGGGCCCATTTTTCTTTTTTTTTAAAGAAATATTTATTTATTATTATATGTAAGTACACTGTAGCTGTCTTCAGACACACTAGAAGAGGGCGTCAGATCTCATTTCGGATAGTTGTGATCCACCATGTGGTTACTGGGATTTGAACTCAGGACCTTCCGGGGGAGCAGTCAGTGCTCTCAATGTTACCATCTCTCCAGCCTGAGGGCCCATTTTTCAGTTGTTGATCTTAGTGCCTGTGCTATTGGTATGTTCAGGAAGTCCTCTTAGGTGCTATTGAGTTCAAGGCTATTCCCTACTTTATCTTCTATCAGATTTAGGGTATCTGGACTAAAGTTGAGGTCCTTGATCCATTTAGAATTGAGCTTTGTATAGGGTGATAATTATGGACTTATTTATATTCTTCTATATCTGGCTATCCAGTTTGATCACCATAATTTGTTTAAGATTTTGTATTCTTTTTCTTTAAAGCTTTATTTACTTATTATATGTAAGTACACTGTAGCTGTCTTCAGACACTCCAGAAGAGGGCATCAGATCTCATTACAGATGGTTGTGAGCCACCATGTGGTTGCTGGGATTTGAACTCAGGACCTTTGGAAGAGCAGCAGTCAGTGCTCTTAACCACTGAGTCATCTCTCCAACTCCTGTATTCTTTTTTTTTTTTTTTAAATCTAGGCTTCTTTATTTATGGCTTCTTTATCAAAAATTAGGCGTTGATAGGTGTGTGGGTTATGACTGTGTCTTCAGTTAAATTGATCAACATGTCTATTTTCATGCCAGTACCATGCTATTTTTATCACTGTAGCTCTATAGTACAATTTGAAGACAGGAATGGTGACCTCTCCAGCATTTCTTTTATTAGCCAGGACTGTCTTAGCTATGCTGGTTTTTTTGTGTTCCCAAATGAAGCTGAAAATTGTTCTTGCAAGATCTGTGAATAATTGATTTGGAATTTTGATGGGGATTGCATTGAATCTGTAGATTGCTTTTGGTAAAATAACCATTTTCAGTATATTAATCCTACCTATCCGTGAGCATAGAAAATCTTTCCATCTTCTGAGATCTTCTCTTCTTCAATGTCTTTTTAAAAAAAATTATTTAATGTATGAGTGCTCTGCTGCTTATATACCCTGCAGGCCAGAAGAGGGCACCAGATCCCCTCTTCATGGTGGCACCAGAGCCACCATGTGGTTGCAGGGTACTTGAACTCATGACCTCTGGAAAAATAGCTAGTACTCTTAACCACTGAGCCATCTCTCCAGCCTGTCTTCAATGTCTTAAAGCTTTTATTATACAAGTCTTTAACTTGCTTGGTTAGAATTATCTCAAGTTATTTTTCTTTTGAGGCTAATGTGGATGGCATTGTTTCTCTGGTTTCTTTTTCAATCTGTCTGTCATTTGTAGGACATTTACTGATTTTTATTGTTAGCTTTGTATCTTGATACTTTGCTGAAAGTGTTTATCAGCTGTAGAAGATTCTTCATGTTTGGAGGTCTTTAATATGTAAAATAGTATCATCTGCAAATAAAGATACTTTGACTTCATCCTTTCCAATTTGTAGCCCCTTGATCTCCTTCAGGAACTTTCTCTAGCTAAGATTTCAAGTAGTGTATTAAATAGAGAGAGAGCGGAGAGCCTGGTCACGTTTCTGATTTTAGTGGGAATGCTTTGAGTTTCTCTTCATTTAATTTGATGTTGACTATAGGCTTGCTATAAATTGTTTATGTATGTATCCTTTGTAACCCTGGTCTCTTCAAGATTTTTATCATGAAGGAGTGTTGAATTTTGTCAAAGGCCTTTTCTGCTTTAGTGAAATGATGATGTGGTTTTTGTGTTTCAACTTGTTGTGGATTACATTTATCAATTTATGTATGTTAAACCATCTCTAGATGTCTTGGATGAAGCTGACTTAGTCGTGGTGGATGATCTTTTGATTTTCTTTTTAAAATTCTGTTTGCAATTATTTTATTGAGTATTTTTGTATATATTCATAAGGGAAATTGGTCTGAAATTCTTTCTTTGTTGAGTTTTTTTTTTTTTTTTTTGGTTTTTCGAGACAGGGTTTCTCTGTGTAGCCCTGGCTGTCCTGGAACTAGCTCTGTAGACCAGGCTGGCCTCAAACTCAGAAATCCACCTGCCTCTGCCTCCCAAGTGTTGGGATTAAAGGCGTGCGCCACCACCGCCCGGCTCCTTTGTTGAGTTTTTATGTGGTTTGGGTATCCGGGTAGTTGTTCTCTCATAAAAGAATTAGGCAATGTTCTTTATGTTTCTTTACAGAAAAATTTAAATAGAATTGATGTTAATTCTTCTGGCCCTAGAGTTTTTTGTTTGTTTGTTTGTTTGTTTGTTTTTTGTTGTTGTTGTTGGGAAACTGCTTCTATTTCACTGAGGGTTTTGAATCTGGTTAAATTGATTTTTTTCTTTTTCTTTCTTTTTTTTGTTAAAGATTTATTTATTTACTTATTTATTTATTTAATGTATGTGAGTACACTGTAGCTGTTTTCAGACACACCAGAAGAGGGCGTTATATCTCATTACGGATGGTTGTGAGCCACCATGTGGTTACTGGGATTTGAACTCAGGACCTCAGGAAGAGCATCCAGTGCTCTTAGCCTCTGAGCCATCTCTCCAGCCCCCCCCCTTTTTTTTTTTTTGAGACAGGGTTTCTCTGTGTAGTTCCGTTTGTCCTGGAACTCACTCTGTAGACCAGGCTGGCCTCGAACTCAGAAATCCGCCTGCCTCTGCCTCCCAAGTGCTGGGATTAGAGGCGTGCCCCACCACCGCCCGGCTAAATTGATTTTTTTTATTCTTTTTTTTTGTTGTTGTTGTTGTTTTGTTTTTTTGAGACAGGGTTTCTCTGTGTAGTCCTGGCTGTCCTGGAACTCACTCTGTAGACCAGGCTGGCCTCGAACTCAGAAAACCGCCTGCCTCTGCCTTCCAAGTGCTGAGATTAAAGGTGTGTGCCACCACTGCCCGACGATTTTTTCATTCTTGATCTAACTTTGTTAGGTTGTATGTATAAAGAAACATCAGTTTTTCTCAGGTTTCCTAGTAAGGTTGGTGGTTAGCATCACCGCCCGGCTAAATTTTTTATGTAGTCACTTAGTGCTATGAGCTTGTCTTTTAGGACTGCCTTCATCATGTTCAGTTTTGGGCATGTTCTACTTCCATTCTCATTCAGCTATAAAAAGTTTTTAATTTTCTTCTTGATATCTGCCTTGAAATTTTTTTTATTCTGCAGTGATTTGTTCAGTTTCGATGAGCTTGTATACTTGCTGTTGTTTCTATTATTGATACTAATCTTTTTTCAAAGATTTATTTATTTATTATATGTAAGTACACTGTAGCTGTCTTCAGACACGCCAGAAGAGGGCATCAGATCTCATTACAGATGGTTGTGAGCCACCAATGTGGTTTCTAGGATTTGAACTTAGGGTCTACAGAAGAGCAGTCAGTGATATTAACTGCTGAGCCATCTCTCGAGCCCAAAGGACTCTTTTTGTGTGTGTGTGTTTGTTTTTCAAGACAGGGTTTCTTAGCCGGGCGGTGGTGGCACATGCCTTTAATCCCAGCACTCTGGGAGGCAGAGGCAGGTGGATTTCTGAGTTCGAGGCCAGCCTTGTCTACAGAGTGAGTTCCAGGACAGCCAGGGCTATACAGAGAAACCCTGTCTCGAAAACAACAAATCCCAAAAACAAAACAAACAAACAAACAAAGACAGGGTTTCTTTGTGTAGCCCTGGCTATCCTGGAACTCACTCTGTAGACAAGGCTGGCCTCCAACTCAGAAATCTGCCTGCCTCTGCTTCCCAAGTGTTGGGATTAAAGGTGTGCACCACCACTGCCTGGCATGATATTAATTCTTACACATGGTGATCAGATCGGCTTCAGGGTGCCATGACAATTTTAAATGTCTTGAGACTTGCTTTGTGCCCTAGTGTGTGGTGCATTTCTATGAGCAGCTGAGAAGAAGGTATTTTATTTTGTGTTTGGGTGAAATGTTCTATAAGTATGATAGGTCCATTTGGTTTATAATGTTAGTTTGCTCCAGCATTTCTCTGTTTAGTTTTTGTCTGGATGACCTATCCGTTGGTGAAAGTGCTCTGTTGAAGTCATCCACTATACTTGTTTGAGGATCAATATGTGATTTTAGCTGAAACGTTTCTTTCATAAACTTGGTTGCCCTTGTGTTTGGTGCATAAATGTTTAGAATTACAATATTCTTTTGGTGGAATTTTTTCCTTGGTAAGAATGTAGTGTCCTTCCCCATCTCTTCTGATCATTTTGTTTTGAAATCTATTTTATTAAAATAACGATACATGCTTGCTTCTTGGGCCCATTTATCCTGAAGTGATTTCTATCTTAGATGTTACAGTGTGTTTCTTTGATGCATCAGAAGGATCATGGTGGTGCACGCCTGTAATCCCAGCACTTGGGAGGCAGAGGCAGGCAGATTTCTGAGTTCAAGACCAGCCTGGTCTACAGAGTGAGTTCCAGGACAGCCAGGACTACACAGAAAAACCCTGCCTCGAAACCGCCCCCCCCCAAAAAAAAGGATCCTATTTTCTAATCCATTGTGTTAGTCTGTGTGTTTCTATTGGGGAACTGAATATTGATGTTGAGAGTTATCAGTATGCAGGGTTTATTGATTCCTGTTATTTTCTTGTTATAATGTATGTCCCCCCCCCATTTGATTCACTGTTCTGGGATTATTTATTCCTTGGGTTTTCTTGGTGTGGTTAGCCACTTCAGATTGAAGTTTTCCTTCTAGCACATTCTGTAGGGTTGTATTTGTAGACAGATACTACTCATATTTGGTTTTATTATGGAATTATTTTCTTTCTCCATCTATTATGATTGTTTTTCTTGGTACAGTAATCTAGGCTGAATTCTGTGTCCTCTTAAAGTTTGTAGAACATTTTTTTTCAGACCCTTTTAGCTTTTAGATTGAGAAGTTGAGTCTTATTCTAATGGGCCTACATTTATAAGTTACTTGGTCTTTTTCCCTACCAGTTTTTAATTGTCTTTATTTTTTCTATACATTTAGTGCTTTGATTATTATGTGTCCTAGGGAATTTCATTTCTCAGCCAAGCTCTCTGTTATTCTGTATACTTATCTGTTTAAACCTTTTTTTTGTTTTGTTTTGTTTTTTGAGATAGGGTTTCTCTGTGTAGCCCTGGCTGTCCTGGAACTCACTCTGTAGACCAGGCTGGCCTCGAACTCAGAAATCTGCCTGCCTCTGCCTCCCAAGTGCTGGGATTACAGGCGTGCGCCACCACCGCCCGGCCTGTTTAAACCTTTTTATTGGTTCTTTGTGAATTCCACATCACTCACCTCAGTCCCACTCATCACCTTCTCCCCTCACAACCACCCTCCACCCTTGCCACCTCCCCCTCAAGAGACTAAAGAGAATCTCATTGTGGAAGCTCATTTTGTCCTCACTTCTTTGCTTGTAAATGTTCATTGCAACGAGTCATTGGTCTGGTCTGAGGTCTCTGGTTTTTGCTACACTCTCAATACTGGATCCTCACAGGAACTCCTCTCCTGTGGTTGCTCTGTGTCATGGAGATCCTGTAGTTTTGGATCTGTAGGACCAGCCCCTTCGTGCACTCCAGCAGTTCATCTATGGGATAGATTTTGGGGGTGCTCCAACTCATAATCCCTGGATCTGGGTCTGAGAGGTATCTGAGACAGTTTTCCCACATTCACTCCCTAGGCTTAGCTCACCAGCAACCCCCGACCCCCACCCCAGCAGCCTGGGCCAGCTCTACCCTGTCGCCCAGGCAAGGTGCAGCGCCTGCTCTTGGAGCGTTGCAGCAGGTGAGGTACATGGCCAGTTCACCCACTCTCATGACTGTGGGACCAGTTTTCCCACCTGCCATAGGTGTCAAGGGACAATCTTCACTATCACACAGCAGACAAGTTGCAGGGCCAGCTCACCTGCAACCCCCATATCCAGGGCCAGCTCCACTGCGCTGCCCAGGCAAGGTTGAGGGCCTGTTCTCTTGAGTGCTTTAGCAGGTGAGGGACAAGATCAGCTCTCCTGCTCTCATACCCCCAAGGCCAGATCTTCCACAATGCCCAGACGAGGTGTGAGGCTCGTTCTTTACAGCTCTGATATCAACATATTCACAGGTGTAAGCCTAGACCAGGGACATCCACCTGGCCTTTTGTGGTAACAGACCCCTGCTGCTGCAGGGCCATGCCCCCAGGGGCAGCATAGGTCAGGACCCTACTATGGTCCCAGGTGGCATCACTGGCTACTTACATCAGGCTTGCTCCTCACTACCCTTGAGTGTCCAGTTCTGTCTCTCTTCATTGTGGCCACATCTTTCTGTTTCTCTTTCTCTTCCATTTCTCCACCATCTACTTGCTTCTCTTAGTGGCTCCTGGGGGGTGTCTCTGAATATCTGGGGTCATCTCAGGAGTGGTTTATGAAGTACTATGCCCCAGTGTGCATTATGGTGCTGGGCAGACTTTATCTCCAGCATGGTCTGTCCCAAAGGCCTATGTGGCACCAACTGGTGGTCATCTCAGGCTAGGTTCCTGTCTGGGTACCATGGCGTTGGTCTGGTGGTTGTCTCAGGTTTGTTCCTCTCCCATACCCACCCAAGTGGCCCCGTGTGATGGTTGCCTGTCTCAGGATTACTTTTGCCTGGGGTCTGGGGTCCCAGGTGGGGTTCTCAGTCTCCAGCTTGCTCTCTGCCCCGGGAACCCATTCTGGACTGCATGGTGCTGGGCTGGTGGTCATCTCTGGCTCAGTTTTTCAAAGAAATGTTAGGCTACTAATCATTCAGATGTTCACAGGTCAGAACAGTGGGCATAGATATGGTCTCTCTTCTCTCTGCAACCCTGTATGTTTCTTATACCTTGATGTATACCACCTTCTTTAACTTAGGGATATTTTCTTCTATGACTTTGTTGAAAATATTTTCTCTGCTTTTGACTGGGATTTCTGGCCTATTATTTGTAGGTCTGGTCTTTTCTTAGTGTCCCAGATTTCCTGAATGTTTTGTGTATGAAATTTTTACATTTTAACATTTTATTTGACTGAGTTATTTGTTTATTCTATCTTGTTTTCAATACCTGAGATTCTTTCTTCCATGTCTTATACTCTCTTGGTTTGGCTTACCTCAGGTTTTTGTTTTGACTTCCCAAGTTTTTCATTTCCAGTTTTATCTTAGTTTGGGTTTTTCTTTTTTTGTTTTTGTTTTTGTTTTTTGTCTTTTGTTTTTCGAGACAGGGTTTCTCTGTATAGCCCTGGATGTCCTGGAACTCACTCTGTAGACCAGGCTGGCCTTGAATTCAGAAATCCGCCTGTCTCTGCCTCCCAAGTGCAGGTATTACAGGCATGCGCTACCACGCCCGGCTAGTTTGGGTTTTTCTTAGTGATTCTGTTTCTACTGTCATGTCTTGAACTATTCTCATTATTTTGTTCTACTGTTTATGTTTTTCACAGACTTCATTAAGGGATTTATTAATATTTTCTTTAAGGTTCTTGAATGTATTCACAATTGCTATTTTGAACTCATTGTCATGTGATTCCGATATATTGCATTTGCAAGTCTTATTGTTTCTTTTTGAAGATTTTATTTATATGAGTACACTGTAGCTGTCTTCAGATGCACCAGAAGAGGGCATCAGATCTCATTACAGATAGTTGTGAGCCACCATGTGGTTGCTGGGATTTGAACTCAGGACCTTTGAAGAGCAGTCAGTGCTCTTAACCACTGAGCCATCTCTCCAGCCTCTTGCAGGGATTATTATAGTAGGGTTGTTGCTATGTTCTGGTGGAAGCATTTTTTTGGGGGGGGGTTCGAGACAGGGTTTCTCTGTATAGCCCTGGCTGTTCTGGAACTCACTCTGTAGACCAGGCTGGCTTCAAACTCAGAAATCCTCCTGCCTCTGCCTCCCAAGTGAGAAGTATATTTTCTTGGTTGCTAATGTTTGTGCTTCTGCTGTTGTGGTGATTGAGGTGATTCTAGTGTTGCTATCTGGCCTTGATTTTGTTAGGTGGGGTGTTCTATTCCTTAGTTTCTGTTCTCCGTCTCTCTCTCTCAGTCTAGAGGTTTTATTGTTTAGGTCTCTGGGTCTGGAAGAAGGTGTTTGGCTTCTTGGTGGTGGAGTGTGGCTTGTGCTGGCATTGTAACCCATGGTGGGGCAATGGGACTTTGACATTAGAGTTGTGGAACTGCTTGACAGCCTGCCAGGGGCACCTGCCAGCTGCAATCTTTTCCATCTTCATGATCTGGATGGAGTGTACACAGGCATGGTATCAGGCAGTCATGTTGCAGCAATGGCCCTGATAAAAGTCTTTAATCTTCCCTCTGAAATTTCACAAGCCAGGCCTCCATCTTCTGCACTGTTCTCAACATTATCTTCCAAGCTCCTTCACAACATCCCACAGAGCTCTCAATATCCCGATGGCTCTTCTAGCTCAAAGTTCCAAAGTCCTTCCGCAGTCCTCCCCAAAACATGGTCAGGTTGTCACAAGAATTCCCTACTATGCTGGTACCAATTTGTCTTGGTCAGGGTTTCTATTCCTGCACAAACATCATGAGCATGAAGCAAGTTGAGGAGGAAAGGGTTTATTGAGCTTACACTTCCACACAGCTGTTGATCAACAAAGGAAGTCAGGACTGGAACTCAAGCAGGTCAGGAAGCAGGAGCTGATGCAGAAGCCATGGAGGGATGTTTCTTACTGGCTTGCGGTCTCCTCCCCCCCCCCCCCCCCCGCTTGCTCAGCTTGCTTCCTTATAGAACCCAAGACTAGGGATGGTACCACCCACAAGGGGCCCTCCCCACCATGATCAACAGCCGAGATAATGCCTCACAGCTGGATCTCATGGAGGCACTTCCCCAGCTGAAGCTCCTTTCTCTGTGATAACACCAGCCTGTGTCAAGTTGACACACAAAACCAGGCAGTAATCCTCTTCAGCTGTGATACGAAGTACCAGAAGCGGGACTCGGCAACCACATGGTTGAGTGCAAAGATGCACATTTGGTGCAGTGGCAATGGATGACACTTTGGGGTTGGCAAGCAGCACCCACACTCCCAAACCATCGTGGCAGTGTGTCCTTGTTCGCTGCCACTCACAAAAGGCTTTTTGTTCTTTCTTAATCTTAGAAAAAGTGTGGTGGCTGTGGGTTTCATAGTATAGAGTGCTTCTTCCTGTCAGTTGATGGTAGAAAGGAGTAGAGGTGGGCTAAGAGGAAGTGCTTAAAGAGCCTTCAGGAAAACGCTAGAAGGATCCTGTTTAAAGTGTTTTGAGGTATGGTGGGTGGGTGGGAGAGTGGGGTAACGTAAAGGAATAGAGATGGGATACAAGGGGGGGTCAATGGAGAGGGACCACCGGAAGGAGAAAATCTGTGTTCACAGCAAGGTTTGGTGGAGTCCCCCAGGGAACAGGGATGGGGGGGGGCAGACCCATGAGAACATGAAGCTATGGAGGACGGGAAGGAGAGTGAAAATCATCTACCTGAATCCAGGACCAGAGTGTCCTCAGCGGGTCCCTGGTAAAATTTCTTTTTATGTATTCTTGGCTGACAGAAGGCCGGATTCAAAGCAAGTTCTGTGGAGTCCTGAGGTAGGGTGGGAAGAGAGGCACATCAAAACAGTCTGTTACAGGGTTGGGGATAAGACTGGGAAGATTGTCGTGGAGGACCGAAAGGAGACTGGAGAATGCCCACCCCAGTCCCAGACTCTTGTGGCCCCTGGGGAGCCAAGGTAGAGAATCTGGGCGTATTTTTCAATTTGGAGAATGCTCCATCTGAAATGGAGTTTGGATAGGCTGACCTTCTCTTCTCAATTTATGGAATTCATTAAGGTCCAAGTATAAAAAGCAAGTTTTTTGAGAATCAGATAGTTGGTGGTGGAGCAGTAGAACTATATAGGAACCAAAGGCCAATAGAAGGTTTTATATAGGTACCATGTGGCCCGGAATTAAGATAAGGTTATGATGTCAAATAAATGAAGAACTGCGTTGTTTTATAACTTTGAATTTGACCTATGCTGCCAAACAATGCCTTTTTAAAGCTATTATATGGATGAGCTTTTATTATCATCAATTAGATTGTTACACATCCTTTTCTTACCCTAGGAAACCGTTACACCTGGACATTTCAGGAGTAAACGACCCAGAAAGCATTCCACAGGGCCAAAGAATCTGCCTCCACCCCAAGTTTAATCCCAACAATGAAAATGATCCAGTGAAAGCAGACATTGGCTTGGTCATTCTTGACGAGCCTATCTCTGGGGATGAAATACCACTATCTCAGTCCACTAATATATCCTTGAAGAGCTGTTCTAAGTGCCAGTACAGAAGCTGTTATGTGTATGAATACCAGAGTAAGTAAAAGGAGTCAAGTTACACTATTTTGGGATATTGGCTCTAGGAAAAATGATTCATTTTCTAAAGAAATTAAGTCTTTAAAGAGGGGGAAATAATCTAGAAAAAGTAGTGGGGGTCATTGCTGATGCCCAGCAATCCATTGGAAGATAAATTGAAGCATAAGAACGGAATGGGCTATGTCTGCATTTGAGTCTCAACTCGTTACAGAACTTTTTTTTTTTTTTTTTTGGTTTTTCGAGACAAGGTTTCTCTGTGTAGTCCTGGCTGTCCTGGAACTCACTCTGTAGACCAGGCTGGCCTCGAACTCAGAAATCTGCCTGCCTCTGCCTCCCAAGTGCTGGGACTACAGGCGTGCGCCACCACGCCCGGCCAGAACTTTTTTTTTTTTTTTTTTTTGGTTTTTTTTCGAGACAGGGTTTCTCTGTATAGCCCTGGCTGTCCTAGAACTCACTCAGTAGACCAGGCTGGCCTCGAACTCAGAAATCCGCCTGCCTCTGCCTCTTGAGTGCTGAGATCACAGGCGTGCGCCACCACCGCCGCCCGGCTCAGAACTCTTTTTATATCCAGGTATTTTAACTATTTCTTGTTCCTGTGATGAAAGATCTAACAGAGACGATTTGAGACAGGATAGTTTTATTTTGGCTCATGGTTTCAGAAAGTTCCATATTTGGCTGCTTGTCCCTGTGTACCGGGGAGAACAGTATTGCAATTGAATCATGGGTAGAGGCTGCTCTTCACTTTTTGGTGGTTAGGACGTAGACAGAAGGGAGGAGTACAGAAAAGAGCAAGAGTAAGATATTGGCCCCAGAGTGTGTCCCCAGTTAACTACTTCTTCAACCAGTTTTATCCTTTTTACTATATCTCAATACTATCATATTATATCCATCAAATGATTAATTCACTGTTTTGTTCAGAGTAGTCATGAGCTAGATGTTTGGAAATGCTTTAAAACGTGTCCAGAGGTGGGCTTTACTTAGGTACCGCAAGGTGATTCTTAGTCCGATCAAGTTTATAATCAAGACTAACCGTCGTCCATCACGCTGGGTAGTGGTGGCACATACCTTTAGTTCCAACACTCAGGAGGCTGAGGCAGGTGGAGCTATGTGAGTTTGAGGCCAGCCTGATGTACAGAGAAAATTCAAGGACAGCTATATACAGAGAAACCCTGTCTTGAAAAAACAAAACAAAAGACTAACCATCACAACAATTTAAGGAAGGTGCCAATGGTTCAGAAAGTACAAGGTAAGGGGATTTGCAAAGAGAGACGAGAAAGGAAGGAGGAAAGGAAAGGAAAGGAAGGGAAGAAAGGGAAAGACGACTGTTTTGGGAAGATTGATTGAACAGAGAGTTGTGACAAAGCAAAGTCTGAGATGTAGTGCTTTGCTTCTCAGCACCATCCTTTTCATGTGCCTTTAGGTAGCCAGAAGCTTGGAACCACCAGAGTCAAGAAGATAGAGGTGCAGCTGCTAGATTTCTCAACATGCCACCACCAACATTCTAATCTAGAGAAGACAGTGGGCTTGTGTATTCAGAGTCAACCACGGGAAGACTGCTGGGTAATCATATTCCGGAACAACATTAAGAATAAGAAGGAAATGCAAAAATGTACAATTATATAAATATGCAAGGAAATGTTAGCTAACAGGACATAAGGAAGTTGATGACAGACAAATATGTGAGCCTGGGAAGTTCCATTGGCTATTTGAGTGGCATAGAATTTGCACAAGGAAGGCTTTAGAAACAAGTGCGAAATACACAAAAGGATCAATGGACACAAGTACACTTTGTATTTCTGTCTTTAATTTTTTCTTTGGATTTGGTTTTTTTGAGACAGGGTTTCTCTGTGTAGCCCTGGCTGTCCTGGAACTCACTCTGTAGACCAGGCTAGCCTCGAACTCAGAGATCCGCCTGCTTCTGCCTCCCAAGTGCTGGGATTATAGGCGTGCGCCACCACCACCCGGCCTGTCTTTAATTTTTATTATATCCTCTGTAGGTATACTGAACATTGTATGGCTCAAAATTAGCTGTGGAGAGATATAGAAGACAGATACAACTCATCCCACATATTCATGTAGAAAGCCTATAGAAAATAAAGCCTTATGCATGAAAATTTTTAGGTACTAAAATATCTTGGACATTATGAAATCACACCCACAAATAATATTGCAAGACTTCCAGGAAAGCAATAATTTGAACTGTGGAAATCCTGACTGAATTACTGTAGGATATCAACAGCCTTGAGTGCTAAGTCTTTAGAGATGAGAAATACTTAAGTAAACAAGAACGAATGGAAAACTGTTCAAAACCCTGCTTCACACTGAGATGAGGGGATAACACATGCAAAGGTACAGAGTTAGTAGCTAGGTGTCATAGAGGATCATTGCAAGGGATGAGATGAGTCCCAGTACTATTTCTGGAAACATATTGGCTGTCGGGGCTCATGCTAGTATCTAGAAACACTGGTGCAAAAGACTTTCAGCAAGCACTGAAGGGACTGCTCTTTGCTTGGTGAGATAGAAAAGAATCGGCTGCAGTCAGTCCTTAGAATGACAGTCTGAGAGTGGAGATAAAGGAGCCAGACTGGATAAAACATTAAGGGATTTACAGTAGTATGGAGGTGGTTGAAAAGTCACTCATGGTACCAGCACCCAAAGCTCACTTTCTTGTACAGAAGGCAAAGTGTAGTAACCCCATAGGACAAATAAGTACAGAAGATATTTGCACAGTATGAAATTGGCACTGAGAGTAAAAGGAAGGTTAATTTAAGATGTGTTGAAGTTAATGTTTCAACTACTATTAAAGATAAGTAGCTATTTACCAAATAGGATAAGAAGTATAAAATGATATGATATTCAGGTCAAAGGAAGCAGAATAACTCAAGTCTGAAAAATGTAAAAATATCTGTTTTGAGGGGGGAAGTACAATTTGGATCATGAGCTAGGAGAGAAGTGAGATACCAATAATCATGCGGCAGATTCTGCAGGTGTTATTACCTTATAACATAAACGTGCTGTATTCTTTAGAGAACAGGGAAACATGCAAAGATTTTGACAAGAGAAATGGCGTGACAAAATTTATATTCTGAAGTTTACTCATTGTTGGTCTGAAAATGCTCTAAAAGGGAAGACTTGCTGAAGAAATTTGAAACAACAATTTACAAACTAACCTTATCTGAAGTAGGGTAATGACAGTGAAGATAGGGCAGGTCATGTTCTCATGAGTTTATATATGTTTGAGAGGTGATCAATAAGTAAATAATAACAGAAGTGATATTAACTATTTTGAGTAAAATAACATCAGGATAATAAACATAGAGCAGGGCTTATTATAACCTTGAATTCCATCTGCAATCTGAAAAGATTGGACTACAAAGACAGTGTTAGCCTAAAATACTTGCAATGCAAGATAGAAGAGTTTTTTGTCTATACAATCCCTTTCAATACAACTAGGTAATTAGAAAAGGCATTTGTTAAAAAAATTATTAAAAGTGTTTGACCGGGTTGGGTGGTGGTGGCGCACGCCTTTAATCCCAGCACTTGGGAGGCAGAGGCAGGCAGATTTCTGAGTTCGAGGCCAGCCTGGTCTACAGAGTGAGTTCCAGGACAACCAGGACTACACAGAGAAACCCTGTCTTGAAAAACAAAAAAAAAAAAAAAAAAAAGTGTTTGAACGGAATTATGGGAGAACTGATGAAGCAAGTAATTTGACGTGTAGTGCATAGAAAAGGCCAGTACGAAGATTTTTGATGTGAAAATATGTCTGGAATATTTAAATAACAGAAAAGACAAGCCAAGTGGCTATAGCATCTTAGCTAACAGCAGCAGTAGGTAGTGTTAAGGGTTTCTAAGGCCTTATATGCTATTATGACAACTACTCTTTTAACATTATTAAGACTTGAAAGCATTCATTGGAGAGTTTTTAAGCAGAAAGATGTATTTATTGGTCTTTCTTAGATTTTAAGAGGATGAGTTTGGATGCTATGTTAAGATCAGATGTGAGAAGGCCAAGAAGTATACCTTTTCATTAAGACACTATATTTCCTAGCCACAATAGAAGCCTTTCTAAATAAGAAAATTATTACACGGGGCTGGTGAGATGGCTCAGAGGTTAAGAGCACTGACTGCTCTTCCAGAGGTCCTGAGTTCAAATCCCAGCAACCACATGGTGGCTCACAGCCATCTGTAATGAGATCTGATGCCCTCTTCTGCTGTGTCTGAAGACAGCTACAGTGTACTTACATGTAATAATAAATAAATAAATAAATAAATAAATAAATAAATAAATAAATAAATTATTACACTTGATCTTAGCCAAAAGGCTAAGAAGTGATTAAGAAAATTATTTAAGCCGGACGGTGGTGGTGCACGCCTTTAATCCCAGCACTTGGGAGGCAGAGGCAGGTGGATTTCTGAGTTTGAGGCCAGCCTGGTTTACAGAGTGAGTTCCAGGACAGCCAGAACTACACAGAGAAACCCTGTCTCGAAAAACCAAAAAAAAATTATTTAATTATTAAAATAATTTTGGGAAAATTATTTAATGTATTACAATCATTATTCATTGAGAGAGTGAGTGGTAACAGTGTGGAAGAAAGAGAGGCACTAAGAATGATTTCAAGTTTTTTTTTAATTTTCATTTTTTTATTCACTTTACATCCCGATTACAGACCCCTACCTCCTTTTGTCCCAGCTCTACCCTTATAACTCCCTCCTCCATTGCCCCTTCCCTTGTCCTCAGAGAAGGGGAGCCTCCCTTGGGTATCACCCTTCAAGGTTTTTTTGTTTTTTGTTTTTGTTTTTGATTTTGGTTTTTTTTTTTTTTTTTTTGGTTTTTCGAGACAGGGTTTCTCTGTGTAGCCCTGGCTGTCCTGGAACTCACTCTGTAGACCAGGCTGGCCTCGAACTCAGAGATCCACCTGCCTCTGCTTCCCAAGTGCTGGGATTAAAGGCATGCACCACCACCGCCCGGCCTCTTTTTTTTTAAAAACATGAACATTTGGAGGGGTGTTGTGACTTTCACTAGGAAAATAAAGCAAAAGGAAGATTTTGTATGAAGAAGATCAGTGGTTCTTTTGGGTTTTAACATTAAGTTTGGTATAACTCTTAGAAATCCAAGTTCATTGCTGATAAAGAGGCTGATTGTAAGAGTTTATAATTAATACTGACATATTCTTTTTTAAAAAAAATTTATTGGATATTTTCTTTATTTACATATCAAATATTATTCCCTTTCCTGGTTCCCCCCGAAATCCCCTATCCCATTCCCCTTCCCCTGCTTCTATGAGGGTATCCCCCCAACTACCCAACCATTCCTGCTTCCCTGTCCTGATATCCCTCTACACTGGGGCATCGAGCCTTCACAGGACCAAGGGCCTCTCCTTAAGCAGAAAGATGAATTTATTGGTCTTTCTTAGATTTTAAGAGGATAAGTTTTAAGAGGATAGCCTGACAAGGCCATCCTCTGCTAAACATGTGTCTGGAGCCATGGGTCCCTCCATGTGTACTCTTTGGTCGGTGATTTAGTCCCTGGGAGCTCTGGGGGTTCTGGTTGGTTGATATTGTTCTTCCTATGGGGCTGCAAAACCCCTTCAGCTCCTTCAGTCCTTTCTCTAGCGCCTCCATTGGAGACCCTGTGCTCAGTCCATTGGTTGGCTGAGAGCATCTGCCTCTGTATTTGTGAGGTTCTGTAAGAGCCTCTCAGGAGACAGCTATATCAGGCTCCTGTCAGCAAGCACTTCTTGGAAGTCACAATAGTGTCTGGGTTTGGTAACTGTATGTAGGATGGATCCCAGGTGAGGCAGTCCCTGGATGACCTTTCCTTCAGTCTCTGCTCCACACTTTGGTACTGACATATTCTATGTTCTCTTATCATATGTCTCAACTGTATGTGCCCATGTCTTATGTTGGTAATTTTTGGGAGCTGCTTGATAATGAATATTATTTGAATTTTTCCCTCTCCCTCACATAGTATATGGATTGTATACACAGTAGATTGCATAAGTGACATATATTTCTTGGTTTTCTTATTCAGGTACAGAGAGCCAGTCCTGTCCTATGTCTCCTAAAGAGCCACTGGGAACTAGTGGGCCTCATACATAAAACTTCAAGGATATGCCAAAATCCCACAGTCATCATTAGAACAACTCCTTACTTTTCCTGGATAAAACGATTCATCAAGGCATCCAAGAAGCTACTGAATCCTACTTCCTCGCTACACTGTAGGACATTGTATGAAAATGAGCATGTTCCCCAAATCAGACATAGCCATAATTATATTCCAACTTCGGCCTCCCATAATCCCCCCTTGAGGGTTTTTCAAGGAATAGGTAATTATCCACAAACCCAAAATACCAACAATTTACCAAAAACCTTTAATTTTAGTGATTTAAATTATTTTCCTGATAGTCATAGATTATTCCTTGATAAAAGCCAGACCCCACAACCTGTCAAGCCATTGCCTATTGCTGGACTTCCAGGAAATTCTGAACAGAATTTAATTCAGTATTATCAGAATACTCCTCCACATAATACAGTCAATTTAAGTAAATCCAACACAACTACTTCTGGCACAACTATATCATATACTTTTCCTAAGACCAATGGTGCTAAACCCTGGGGTTTTGCAGCATATAATACTGATGAGTCTTTTGATAACATCATGGCAGATATAATTAAACAATCGAATCCATCAGAAGATAATGAAGTGGAACCTGAAAATTTCCATGAGGATAGAACGAGTGATGAATCTTGGATGGAAAATGCTAATGATTTAGAAAAATACCTGGAACTTTTGAGGTCCATGTCAAACGAACCTCAGAATCAATATACAACTAAGGCCAACTTCCCACCAAGTTTTCCTTTGTCTGCAGGAGAGGAACCCAGGGGACTCTCTACTACAAGTGCAGCTGTTAACAAAACAGACCTGCCCATGCATCCTCAACTACAAAATGAAACGTTTAATGTGCCTCCTTTTGAGAACAGAAGGATTCCCAAACCAAGTAGTATAATTGAGCTCTGGAGTTCTCCTTCTGACTACTACATTGTAAGTTCTCAAGATCAACTAGTTACTGATTCAACAAGCGCTCAGAATCATCTGGTAACTGATGCCAATAGATTCCAGATTCTACCAATGGCCAGCATAGGTATACCCTCGACTCCTAAATTTACCTATGAATCTTTACCTATTGATCTTGAGGCCAAATCCCCTCCATACCCAAATTAGCACAGTACAATGCCATCACAAGGCCAGTCTTCATTAAGGCCATTTCATAGCCTATAGTTGAAATTAAACCCCAACTGAAAGCTGAATCTGAGAGAGATAGACACCCAGATTAATCTTAGCCTAAATTATCTCTAAGGTGAAGTAGACATAGTAGGATTTCTTGTCTGAATCGAGGCTCACACTTTAGTCCCTTGGAACAACTTATGGCCTCATCTCATTTGAAATGTTGCTTGTCCTTATGGAAAATTATATAAAAACTTATCTCTTTAAAAAATTTCTTGTTAATTAGATCTTGTTTTGTTCCAGATTTTGTAAGTTTTAAGAGGATTCTTTTTACATGTGGATCAGTTTGGTGTTTTGAAAAATGTTGAAAATTATTCCAAGATAATTGAAGAGTCACACAGTTTAAAACCACCACCAGGGGCTGGAGAGATGGCTCAGGGGTTAAGAGCACTGACTGCTCTTTCAGAGATCCCAGTTCAATTCAGAGATCTGCTCTTTCAGAGATCAGAGTTCAGTTCCCAGCAACCACATGGTGGCTCACAACCATCTGTAATGGGATCTGATGTCCTCTTCTGGCATGCAGGTGTACATGCAGATAGATCATTTCACATACATAAAAACCATCTTAAAAATTAATAAAAAAAGTTAGCTGTGTTACATTTTTCCTAAATTGTAAAATTTTTGAAAAACTATAGCTCAACATTACAATCAGAATATTAACATAGAAACAACTCATCCATTTTATTTATAATTTTTATGTTTTATTTGTACTCATTTGTACATATATTTATTTTTCAGTTTTCAATGCATGACTTACATATACATTTTCACAGTCATGAGATATAATAGTTCTATTGTCATAAACCTTCCTCATGTTACCATTTTATAGTCACATCTACTGCTTTCTCACAAGAATCTTATCATTAATAGGCATTAATATGTTCTCCATCACAAAAGAGATACCATAAGCATTCTCCTCACTAGTAATATTTTGTAATATTATAATGTAGATCACAACCAGATACGGCCATAAACCTATGACACTTCTGTGAAGATAATATATTGTTTGGGGGGGGGTTCGAGACAGGGTTTCTCTGTGTAGAAACTGTGTAGCTGTCCTGGAACTCACTCTGTAGACCAGGCTGGCCTCGAACTCAGAAATCTGCCTGCCTCTACCTCTCAAATGCTAGGATTAAAGACGTGTGCCACCATAGCCCAGTGAAGATAATATATCCTAAAAGAGGATGTGGTGGTTTGAATAAGAATGGCACCCATAGGGTCATATATTTTAATGCCTAGTCATCAAAGAGTGAAACTCATGGGTAGGATTAAAAGGATTAGGAGGTGTGGTCTTGTTGAAGGAAGTGTGTCACTGGAGTTTCAAAATTGGGATGCCATTTTGTCCCTGCTGCTTGCAGGGAGATCAGGGTGTAGAATGTTCAGTTACTTCTCCAGTGTGTGACTGATGCTCCCTGCCATAATGATAAGGGTCTAAGTCTCTAAAACTGTAAGATGCCTCCCAGTTATGTACTTGATCACTCCCAGTCGTCTTGATCATGGTGTCTCTTCACAGTAATAGAACAGTGACTAAGAGTTTTTTTTTTTTTTTTTGGTTTGGTTTTTGTTTTGTTTTGTTTTGTTTTTTTAAGCTTTTCATTTCTTGGCATACATTTATCATAGTGTGTTTAACGATTCAGTTGTTGAATAGAAACAGATATTACATCAAGTTCTTGCTTAAATGTACTAAACTGCTAAAGGTTCATTCACAGGTTTATGTGTAAATTTTCCCTTGGGTTTTTCTGAGTCATGTGGCAATAATAAAGCAATTTAGTCTTGTAAGAAACTGCCTAACTGCTAAGAAAAATACAATCCAAATTATATACTGAAAGAAATGGCAAGGTCAGTAAATTAGCAAGCCAGAGGATATCCAGCCTGCAGTAGCTTAGGAAACGAAGCACCAAGAAGAATGGCAAATTGCCCAAAGTTCTTACTTGTTATTCATTACATTAACACTAGTTAAATTATCTAGATAAAAAGGAAAGATTGGAACACTTTTCAAAAAGAAAACAAAACCACTGTGTCTTTTCTATAAAAGATAAGCATTTGTTTCTGTTGAAAATCAAAAAATGGTATGCCACAACATCTTTGCATATCTCCCCATTCCTTAAATAATGGAGCATGTTGATGTTTTAAGGTAAAAATATCTCGGTTTGAGGAGAAAGGTGCTATTTTGATGGGCGAGAAGAGAAGTGAGAGACAATCATTGCCTCTCTTTTTTTCCACTATTATTACATGTGCATGTGTATATTCCTGAATAGAACTTCCCAGCCTATATAATGCTACTTGTATGTATGTTTTCAGGAAGGACCATTTGGTACTGGAGGACCAGTTAGTGTGCTCCTCCCTGGGGAAGAACATTTCTCTTCTTAACAGGATTCCTTAGTTGCCTGTAGTTCTTTATTTAAGGTTGAGGTCTTGTGGGCTTTTTCTCATCCAAAAGCATGTACATTGGTGTTATTTTTGTTTTGCTCATGTTCAGGAAGTCCTGTTGGCGAGACTTTATAGATGCAGCTTCTATCATTACTAAGTGACAAAACCTCACAGCAAATGCCCTGATCCTTTGTCTCTTACAATCTTTCTCCTCCTCATCTGTAATGTTCTCTGAGTCTTAGATGTGAGAGTTGTACTGTAGATGTATCATTTCGGACTGGTCTACACAACTCTGAATTTTGATTGCTTGTGGTTTTCTGTCATGGTCTCCAGCTCTTATAAAGAGAAGCTTCCTTGAGAAGGGATAAAGATTATACTTATTTGTGGGTATGAGGATAAATGTATAAATTGTTGGTAGGAATTATGGTAGTTTATTATGTTGGTTCCTCTTCAACATCCATGATTTCACTAGCATTGACTAATTTCCTAGATTTCCAGTACCAAGCATGATTGCCCTTTTGTTGAGTGGCTCTTGAGTCCAATTATAGAGTTATTAGCTACCACTAAAGTCCGTGTGCTGCGTTGCATCCTTAGGGTGATTGTGCCATCCTGGCCTTTGATGTGGTTCATAGGTGTCATAGTTGAGTAGAACTGTTGGCTGCTTCCCTCCTTTGGAAGGCTGCATGGCACCTTCTGGTACCATGAAAGCCAGTCTTCATGAAGGGCGCATTTAGCTCAGTTCCTGTTCAGGGAGTCTCTGGGACCGATTTCTGAAGCACATGGCGTCTTCAGCAATAGGGACTTACCTTCTACTTCTGAGGGGTAACCAAGGGCAACAGCAATGGGTTGTATGCTTTGGGAGTCTCTTGAACAGTACTCCATCAACATCTGCCCCTCCCCATTTTTAAAACCAGCTCACTTGTGTCCTGCTATTCCCCTTTATGTGCCCTCTAACTATCTTCCGTATTTACTCCCCAAGCCCCATCCCGGTGAGAACTAACTCCTTTTGCCATTTCCCTAATTGGGTGATTTGTACCCCATTATTCACCTCTCTATTGCTCCCTGGCCCACCTACTGTGGCCAATGGCCCTATTCAGCTTTCCTGGTTTCAATAGTTACTACAGGTTATGTATGTATTCCCATCTGAAGAGTTGGAGCTAGGAACCGCTAATAAGAGAGAAGATGTGATGTTTGTCTTTCTGGATCTTAGTTACCCCCCTCAACATGATCTTTTCTAGTTCCATCCATTTATTTGGAAATTTATAATTTCATTTCTCTTTACAATTAATTAGTATTTCATAGTGTACACACACCAAGTTTTCATTTCATTATGGGTGGTTGTGAGCCACCATGTGGTTGCTGGGATTTGAACTCAGGACCTTTGGAAGAGCAGTCAGTGTTCTTAACCGCTGAGCCATCTCTCCAGCCCAAATGGGTCAATTTTTGACTCTGTTTTGTGAGTTCTTTGTAGATCCTGGATATTAATGTCCTGTCAGATGTAAAGCCAAAAAGATCCCCCTCACGTCTTAGGGTTGTATTGCTGTGAACAGGCACCATGACCAAGGCAGCATTTATTGGTGCTGGCTAACAGGTTCAGAGGTTCAGTCCATTGTCATTAAGGCAGGAACATGGCAGCATCCAGGCAGGCATGGTGCAGGAGGAGCTGAGAGTTCTATATCTTCATCTGAAGGCTGCTAGCGGAATACTGGCTTCTAGGTAGCTAGGATAAGGGTCTTTAAGCCCACATCCACAGTCACACACACACACACACACACACACACACACACACACTGGCATAGAAAGGTTATGTGGGTTGGGGACTGGTAGGGAGGCTCCTGGTCGGTCTCCTTTTGCCTCCTCTTCCAAGGGATTCTTGTTGTTGTTGTTGTTGTTATTATTATTATTATTATTATTATTATTATTTTGGTTTTTCGAGACAGGGTTTCTCTGTGTAGTTCCGGCTGTCCTGGAACTCACTCTGTAGACCAGGCTGGCCTCGAACTCAGAAATCCGCCTGCCTCTGCCTCCCAAGTACTGGGATTAAAGGCGTGCGCCACCACCGCCCGGCTTTGTTATTTTTAACAAAATCTCAGTTGTTTCATTTTACCAGTGAAGACCTAGGTGAAAGCCTGCTAGCTCGGAGAGGCCGAGAGAAACCACCACATGACTTTTCTCCTTAGCCAATGTCCCAAAAAGAAGCTCTCCTCCATGCTATCTCGAAACCCCTTCAAACTCAATGTCTTTACCTCTACTTCCTGTGCATCTGTATTTATCCATCCTTCCCGATTCTGTCTTATTCTCTGTTTTTTTCTATGTTCACTCCCTGTCAACTGGTTGCTTGCTCTGCCTCTTGACTTGTGGTTGTCCTTTTTAGGTTTGTTTTTTTTTTTTTTTTTTTTTTTGGATTTTTTTTCCAAGACAGGGTTTCTCTGTATAGTCCTGGCTGTCCTGGAACTCACTCTGTAGACCAGGCTGGCCTTGAACTCAGAGGGTCCGCCTGCCTCTGCCTCCCAAGTGCTGAGATTAAAGGTGTGCGCCACCACTGCCCTGCATGGTTGTCTTCATTTAATCCTATTTACAATATTCAAGCAGAATGCTCTTGGATTAAAGGTATGTGCTAGGGCTGAGCACACCACAGCTAGTAATAGACATTTCCAGTAAATAATATGGTCTCAGGTTTATCTGTGATCAGATAACCTGCAACATTCCTCTCTCTTTGTCTAAATAAAAAGAAAAGGTTTTAACTCCCAATACAGTAAAACTATTCACAATAAGTGAAACTATTTCTGTTGAGCTTTCCACAGTGTTCATCTTGGCTGTATTTGGCACTTTTATAATTAAGTATTTATGAGTTCAAAGTTCTGTAAAATGTTCATGTCAGTCTTATATGAACTCAGCAATTTGAATGCCCTGATCAGTATGTAATCTGAAGCTTATTTGGGGGTGGTGTTTGTCATCTTAGTTTTGCAATCCTGGCTAGGTAGAACAACAGTCAGCCCAAGGGTGTCCACTGTTTGTGCAGAACCCAGTGGCAGAAGAGGCATGGGGTAGTGTTTCCCAGTGGTTAGCATTACCACAATCCAGGTGGATTCGTCACTGTGGGACCCCATCATTTTCTTCTTGGAGGCCTCAAAGGTTATTGTTAGAAATGGCAGAAAATGTAAACATTTAAAATACCCCATCCAGCAGGATCACATTCTATTAAGTACATCTGAGATACACAAACTTTGTTTCTAGGAACCTGCTTCAGATTAAAACCTGAAAACAGATGCAGATGAAGTTTTGGATTTTTCCTTTAACACACATGCATTGGTTTAGAGAAAGAGAGAGAGCCATGCTCTAATGCCAAAGTCAGCTTTATTTTTATTTAAATTGGGACCCCTTAAAGACCATTTGCTACTTATTTCTGTAGAGGGCAGCAGAAACAAGCTGGAGGTGGGCAATCCCATTTGGTCAGTTTACTCTTTTACTTGAGACATTTTCTCTTGGTGATATGTTCTTCTTCTATAGATGTTTCCTGATCCCCTTTCCCCCTCCCCTGTCCCCTCTCCCATCCAGGTCCTTCCCTCCCTCTCTGCCTCCCATGACTATTTTGTTCCCATTTCTATGTGAGATTCAAGCATCTTCACTTGGGTATTCCATTGTTTAAAACTTCATACAGCCTGTGGGTTGTACCATGGGTATTCTGTATTTTTTGGCTAATATCCACTTATCAGTGAGTACATACCATGCATGTCCTTTTGTGACTAGGTTACTTCACTTAGGAAATTTTCTGGTTACATCCATTTGCCTACAAAATTCTTGATGTCCTTGTTTTTTGTTTTTTGTTTTGTTTTGGTTTTTGGTTTTTTGAGACAGTGTTTCTCTGTATAGCCCTGGCTGTCCTGGAACTCACTCTGTAGACCAGGCTGGCCTCAAACCCAGAAATCCGCCTGCCTCTGTCTCCCAAGTGCTGGGATCAAAGGTGTGAGACACCACTGCCCGGCTGATGTCCTTGTTTTTAATAGCTGAATAGCATTCCATTGTGTAAATGAATTACATTTTCTTTATCCATTCTTCAGTTGCAGGACATCTGAGTTGCTTCTACTTTTGGGCTATTATGAATAAGGCTGCTATGAACATAGTGGAGCATGTGTCCTTGTTATATGTTGGAGCATCTTTTGGGTATATGCCCAGGAGTGGTATAGCTGGGTCCTCAGGTAGTACTATGTCCAGTTTTCTGAGGAACCACCAGACTGATTTCCAGAGTGGTTGTGCCAGCTTGCAATCCCACCAGCAATGGACGATTGTCCTCTTTTTCCACATCCTCACCAGCATCTGCTGTCTCCTGAGTTTTTCATCTTAGCCATTCTGACTGGTATGAGGTGAAATCTCAGGGTCATTTTGACTTGGATTTCCCTGATGACTAAGCATGCTTAAGTGCTTCTAGGCCATTGGAAACATCTGTTGAGAATTCTCTGTTTAGCTCTGTACCCCATTTTTAATTGGGTTATTTGGGGGTTTTTTGAGTCTAATTGCCTGAGTTCTTTACATAGTTTGGATATTAGCCCTCTGTCAAAGGTGGGCTTAGTGAAGATCTCTTTCCAGTCTGTAGACAGTCATTTTGTCCTATTGATAGTGTGCTTTCCCTTTCAGTTTCCTGAGGTCCCATTTATCAATTGCTGATCTAAGAGCCTGAGCCATTGGTGTTCTATTCAGGAAATTGTCTCCTGTACCAATGTGTTCAAGGCTATTTTGTGTCATCTCATCTATTAGATTTAGTGCATATGGTTTTATGTTGAGGTCTTTGATCTGCTATGGATCTGTTTTCATTTTACATGTAGACACCATTTGAAGATGATTTAATTTTTCCATTGTATAGTTTTGGCTTTTATTTTTTGTCAAAAGTCAAGTATTCATAAGTGTGTGGGTTCATTTCTGGGTCTTCAATTCTTTTCCATTGATCTTCCTGCCTGTCACTGTACCAATACCATGCAGTTTTTAAAACTACTGCTCTGTAGTATTGCTTGAGGTCCAGGATATTGATTCCCTTGGAAGTTATTTTACTATTGAGAATAGTTTTAGCTATCCTGGGTTTTTTTGTTATTCCAGATGAATTTGAGAATTGCTCTTTATAACTCTATGAAGAACTGAGTTGGGATTTTGATGGGGATTGCACTGAATCTGTAGATTGCTTTTGGCAAGATGGCCATTTTTACTATATTAATCCTGCCAATCCTAAAGCAAGGGAGATCTTTCCATTTTGAGGTCTTTTTTGATTTTTTTCAGGAATTTGTAGTTCTTTTACAGATCTTTCACTTTATTGTTAAGAATTACACCAAAATATTTTATGCTCTTTGTGGCTTCTGAGAAGGGTATTGTTTCCCTAATTTCTTTCTCAGCCCATTTATCCTTTGTATAAAGGAAGGCTACTGATTTGCTTGAGTTAATTTTATATTCAGCCACTTTGCTGAAGTTGTTTATCAGCTGTAGGAGTTCTATGGTAGAATTTTGGGGGTTGCTTATGTACACTATACTATTATATCATCTGTGAACAGTGATACCTCGACTTCTTTTTTCCCCCCCAATTTGTGTCCCCTTGGTCTCCTTTTGTTGTCTTATTGATCTAGCTAGAACTTCGAGTGATATTTTGGATAGTGAGCCTTGTCCTGCCCCTGATTTTAGTGGGATTGCTTCAAATTTCTCTCCATTTAGTTTGATGTTGGCTATTGACTTGCTGTATATTGCTTCTATTATGTTTAGGTATGTGCCTTGAATTCCTGATCTCTCCAAGATCTCCAAGATTTTTAACATGAATGGGTCTTGAATTTTGTTGAATGTTTTTTCAACATCTAGTGAGATGATAATGTGTTTTTTTCAGTTTGTTAATATGATGGATTACATTGATAGATGTCTATATATTTGACTATCCCTGCATCCCTGGCATGAAGCCTGCTTGATCATGGTGAATGATGTTTTTGAAGTGTTCTTGGATTTGGCTTGTGAGAATTTTATTGAGTATTTTTGCTTCGATGTTCATAAGCGAAATTGGTCTGAAATTCTTTGTTGAGTCTTTGTGTGGTTTTAGGTTTCAGGGTGACTGTGGCCTCATAGAATAAATTAGGTAGTGTTCTTTCTGCTTCTATTTTATGGAATACTTTGATAATTCTTGGTATTAGCTCTTTCTTGAAAGTCTGGTAGAATTCTGCACTAAAAGCATCTGGCCCTGGGCTTTTTTGTTTGGGAGGCTTTTAATGACTGCTTCAATTGTTTTTAGGGGTTATGGGACTGTTTGGATAGTTTACCTGACCTTGGTTTAACTTTGGTAAGAGGTATCTGTCTAGAAGAGCATCTATTTCATTTAGATTTTACATTTTTTGTGAAGTACTTTTGAAGTAAGTCGATTTTTTTCCTGTTTTTATGTCTTCCTTTTCATTTCTGATTTTGTTAATTTGGATACTGTCTCTCTGCCTTTTAGTTTTGCTAAGGGTTTGTCTATGTTGTAAATTTTCTCAAAAATCTTGGTTTTGTTGATTCTTTGTATTGTTCCCTTTGTTTCTTTCTTTTTTAAATTTGATATATTCTTTAGTTACCTTTGTTTCTAATTGATTGATTTTTTTTCAGCCCTGAATTTGATGATTTCCTGCTGTCTACTCCTCTTGGGTGTGTTTGCTTCTTTTTGTTCTAGAGACTTCAGGTGTGCTGTTAAGTTGCTAGTATAAAATCTCTCCAATTTCTTTCTTTCCTCCTTTCTTTCTTTCTTTCTTTCTTTCTTTCTTTCTTTCTTTCCTTCCTTCCTTCCTTCTCTCTCTCTCTCTCTCTCTCTCTCTCTCTCTCTCTCTCTCTCTCTCTCTCTCCTTCCTTCCTTCCTTCCTTTCTTTTTTTTTTTGAGACAGGGTTTCTCTGTGTAGCCCTGGCTGTCCTGGAACTCACTTGTAGACCAGGCTGGCCTCGAACTCAGAAATCCGCCTGCCTCTGCCTCTCAAGTGCTGGGATTAAAGGCGCCACCACCACCCGGCTCTCCAATTTCTTTTTTTCTTTCTTTTTTTTTTTTTTTTTTGGTTTTTCGAGACAGGGTTTCTCTGTGTAGCCCGGGCTGTCCTGGAACTCACTCTGTAGACCAGGCTGGCCTCGAACTCAGAAATCCGCCTGCCTCTGCCTCCCAAGTGCTGGGATTACAGGCGTGCGCCACCACGCCCGGCTTCTCCAATTTCTTTCTTTCTTTCTTTATTTCACTTAGTGCTATGAACTTTCCTGTTAGCACTTCTTTCATTGTGTCCCATAAGTTTGGATATGTTGTGGCTTCATTTTCATTGAAGTCTAGAAAGTCTCTAATATCTTTCCTTATTTCTTCCCTACCCAGAGATCATTGAATAGAGAGTTATTAAGTTTCCATGAGTATGTAGGCTTTCTGTATGCCAGCCCTAATCTGTGGTGATCTGATAGTATGCAAGGGGTTATTTTAATTTTCTTGAATCTGTTGAGGCTTGCTTTGTGCCCAATTATATGGTCAGTTTTGCAGAAAGTTCTGTGAAGTGCTGAAAAGAAGTATGTTCTTTTGTTTTGGGGTGAAATGTTCTGTAGATATCTGTTAGATCCATTTGATTCATAACATGTTTGTTTCATTGTTTCTGTATTTACTTTCTGTTTCAATGATCTGTCCATTGGTGAGAGTGGGCTGAAACCCCCATTATTATTGTGTGGTTCAATGTGTGATTTGAGCTTTAGAGCAGGCCTCTGGGGGCAGGCAGAGCTGTGGGGTAGGGAGTGGCCAATTTGCCACTGCAGGTGCAGACCAGAAGGAAGATGGAACTCCCAAATCTCCATAAATGTAATATGTCTATAGGATTCCATATAACTTCTTTATAACCTTGGGGGTGCCTATTATTTCCTTTTAGGTCTTTATAGTAACTGGATAAACTAAGGTTGGTTTTCTTACAAACTTGGGCTGCCCCTATTCAGTCTTATCATGTGGTATTGTAATGGGTTCTTGTCTAAATTTCTGTCTATGACTATTTTCCTATTTTCACTTATAAGTTTTTGTAAGGCTTGTATCTTATGAATGCAATTTTCATATTTGGCACAAAACCCACTATGACTATTAAGGATAAAATATGAATTACTTGATTGATAGTAATTATAATCTGTATTATGTCAATCTAGGGTAAGTCATTTATTTTTTTGTCCAAGGCTTTTTCAGCATCTAATAAGATGATTATGTGTGGTTTTTCTCCTTTCAGTTTGTCTATATAGTGGATTACATTGATGGATTTTTTTTATTTGGTTTTTTCGAGACAGGGTTTCTCTGTGTAGCCCTGGCTATCCTGGAACTTACTCTGTAGACAAGGCCGGCCTCGAACTCAGAAATCCACCTGCCTCTGACTCTCAGAGTGCTGGGATTTCAGGCATGCGCCACCACTGCCCGGCTTCGGATTTTTTTCATATACTAAACCATCTCTGCATCCCTGGGATGAAGCCTATTTGATCATGGTAAATGATGTTTTTGATGTGTTCTTGGATTCAGGATCTGAGAATTTTATTGAGTATTTTTATATCCATGTTCATGAGGAAAATTGGTTTGTAATACCCTTTCTTTGTTCAATGGTTTGGCTATCAGGGTGACTGTGGCCTCATAAAATGAATTTGGCAATGTTTCCTCTTTTCTATTTTGTGAAATAGTTTGAGGAGTAGTTTGAAACTCTGGTAGAAGTGTGCTCTAAAATCATTTGGCCCTAGTTTTGTTTGTTTTGTTTTGTTTTTCTGTTTGATTTTTGTTGGGAGACTTTCAATGACTGCTTCTAGGGATTATATTTAATCTATTTAAATTTATTCAAATTGTTTATCTGATCTTGATTTAACTTTGGCAAGTGATATTCATTGAGAAAATTTATTTCTTTTAGATTTTCCAATCTAAATGTTATATCTGCCTTTTCATTTCTGACTTGTTAATTTGAGCTGACTTGTTACTCTGTCTTGTTGATTTTCTCAAAGAACCAACTGTTGTTTCATTGATTCTTTGTGTTGTTTTCTTTGTTTCTATTTTATTGATTTCAGTCCTGAGTTTGGTTGTTTCTTGCCATCATCTTTTCTTGAGTATGTTGGCTTCTTTTTGTTCTAGAGCTTTTAGGTGTGCTGTTAAGTTGCTAGATCTCTCTAATTTCTTTGTGTAGGTACTTAGTGTTATGAACTTTCTTTTTAGCACCACTTTCATTCTATCCCATAAGTTTGGATATGTTATGTGTTCCTTTTAATTGAATTATAGGACGTCTTTAATTTCTGTCTTTCTGTTCTGACCCAGTAGTCATTCAGTAAAGAGTTGTTCAGTTCCATGAGTTTGTAGACTTTCTGCTGTTTCTGGTGTTGTTATAATTTAGCTTTAAACTGTGGTGGAGTGGGATGTAGGGAGTTAATTCAATTTCCTTATATCTGCTGAGGCTCGCTTTGTGATGAAGTATGTAGTCAGTTTTGGACAAGGTTCCTTGATGTCTTGAGAAGAAGGTAGTGTGTGTGTGTGTGTGTGTGTGTGTGTGTGTGTGTGTGTGTGAAATGTTCTGTGGACATCTGTTAGGTCCATTTGGTTTATAACATCCATTAACCCCAGTGTTTCTCTGTTTAGTTTTTGTCTGGATGACTTCTCCATTGGTAAGAGTGGGTTATTGAATGTTGTAGTATATATTTTATGTGCCTGGTTCTTTAAAGGATCCTATGTCCTCCAGTGTCAGTTGCCTCTTAGAATTATGGGGAAAAGAGGATATTTAAAAAGCCAACAGAGTCTTAGATCTAGGAGTAGGATTCAGGGGTAGCAGAGAAGGGGTTCCAGGAGACAGAAAAGTAGGGTCAGAGTGTAGCGTGAGAAGGGAGTACAGTTGGTGACTGTCTTAATTAGGGTTTTACTGATGTGAAGAAACACTATGACTAAAGCAAGTCTTATAAAGGACAAAATTTTATTGGGGCTGGCTTATAGGTTGAGAGGTTCAGTCTATTATAATTAAGTAAGGGGCATGGCAGTGTCTAGGCAGGCATGGTGCAGGAGGAGCTGAGAGTTCTACATCTTCATCTGAAGACTTCTAGGAGAAGACTGGCTCCCCTATGGTTAGGAGGAGGGTCTCATTGCTCACCCCCACAGTGACACACTTTCTCCAACAAGGCCACACCTCCTAACAGTGCCACTCCCTGGGCCAAGCATATTCAAACCACCACAATGGCAGTTGAGACAGGAGAAGGTGAGCTAACCTAGAGAAGATATTAGGAGACAGGAGAATAACCCACAAACAAAGTAGCAAAATTATGAAGAAAATAAAATAAAAGTTACAGTTGGTGTCCAACATGAAATGCTGTTTGAAGAAAAAAGAAACATTAAAAGACAAGTGGCCACCTGCGTGGCTAGGTAGAATGGGAGGCTTGATTTCAACTACCGTAGAGCAAAAAGGCAGGAAAAGAAGAGATGGATACTTGCTTTCAAAAAGTTCACAAGGGTATTTGCTGAGGCTGTTTTGGGGATAAGCCTCACATGATTTTCAGCAGCAGTTTTTTTTCTCCTTTTCCCCATTTTGGGTTGTATTCTCTATAAAAGACTAGCTGAGCAACTGAAAAAAAAATCAGGTAGAATTAGAGAAAAGACTGGCTTAGCAATCGGGAAAAAAGTGGGTGGAATCAGACAAGCTTGGGAATTAAAAAAAAAAAAGAAAGAAAATGCCAAATATAAGAAAAGGGAGAACAAATAAGTCCCAGTGACTCATTCAGAGAGAGGGAGTTTTCCGCAGGAACAACAAAGGGACAGAAATGTGTCAAAGGGCAGTCAAGTCAAAGAGTGGAAAAGCAGATAGTCAGATGAGATAGGCCTTTTCAGGAGACAAGGTTAAACCCATAACACCTTTTGAGGACAGGCAGTCCTGGCTCACAAAACCATGAAAGCATTCCCAGTAGTTATCCAGTATATGCATGCTAACGCAGATAATCCTCAAAGTTAAGATGAAGTTGGATGACATCCTGTAGAAGTGATGAACCTAAGATGTTTTTAAAGAGGCAATGAGGGGGAGGGGTGGGGGAAGAGATGAACTCTCTTTATGTGAAACAAACTAAATAATTGGGCTACTCAAACTAAATCACTCCCGAAATCTGAAGAAGATTGGTAACAGCTGTACTAGAGGCTGCCCCTCAATTGTAATTGATTGCCATGGTGGAGCGAAGAAGCCAGGTATTTGGAACAGTGCAATAGAGCAAAGGGAATTATTATAGTGAAAGAATAGTTGATAGGTGAAGGTCATTATGTTGATATACAAGAACAGGTTCAATATGAAGACACAGTCATAGAATAATGTCATTTATTACTTTTAAGAGCTTGGGACAAAGTTGAGCCGGCAAGACGAAGTCGACCTCATTTACAAAAATTATACAAGGCTCAGGGGAAGCCCTTACTGATTTTTTTACTAAGATTAATCTCAGCAGTAAATAAGATTGTATCTGACCCAGAAGCAGGGCAGTTGTTAATAGAGACCTTCGCCTTCGAAAATGTGAATACAGAACATAAAAAAGTCATAAGACCACTGAAGGGGCAGGCAGTGCCCATAGATGAATGGATAAAGAATATGATTGATATTGGTTCTAATATATGCCATGTTAATATAATAGGCTAAGCTATAGTTAGAGGCCTCTGATCAAAAGGCCAGCTGCTTTAATTGTGGGAAATATGGATATTTGAAACAAAATTGTGAACAAGGCATCTCAAAGGGTAATAATGGTTTTTCTAAATATAAATCAGAAGGACAGCATAGGCTTCCAGAAGTGTATAGGCAATGTGGCAAAGGTTGCCACTGAACAAATGGGTGCAGGTCCAAGAGAGATATCCAAGGCAATTTTTTTTTTTGCTGTAGGGAAACAAAATGGAGGGGGGTGGGTGGGCTAGCTCGAGTCCCCTCAGCAAAAAGTATGAACCATTTGCCTTTTGTCAGCCAGGCAAGAACAAGCAGGCAGAAAAACAGCAAATAAGTATTGCAGATCTAATTCATGGTTCTACAGACAGTGCTACTTTGGACTTGGACATTGTAGTGGTTTGGATAGGTTTGGCCCCCATAGACTTATTTGTTTGAACATGTTTGGCCCAGGGAGAGGCACTATTAGGACATGTAGCCTTGTTGGAGTAGGCGTGGGCTTGTTGGAGGGAGTGTATCACTGTGGGGGTGGCCTTTGACAGCCTCCTCCTTGCTGTCTAGAAGACAGCCTTCTCCTGGCTGCCTTTGCAACAAGATGTAGAACTCTCAGCTCTTCAGTGCCATGCCTGCCTGGATGCTGCCATCCTTACTGACATGATGATAATGGACTGAACCTCTGAACCTGTAAGCCAGCCCCAATTAAGTGTCCTTTATAAGAGTTGCCTTGGTCATGGTGTCTCTTCATAGCAGTAAAACTCTAACAAAGACAGAAGTTGGTACCAGGGACTGGGGTATTGCTATGATAGGCCTGATCAGGTTTTTGTTTGGAAGAATGTGGATTTGGGGACCTTGAATTTGGAAAGCAGTGTGGAATGCTTTGAGTGGGGCTTAATGGGCTATCCTAGTAGGAATATGGAAGACTTTGTTGCTGAGGGTGATTTGAACTGTGCAGACCTAGCTCAAGACATTTCAGAGGAGAATTTTAATATGTGGCCAAGAGAATGTTCTTGTAATATTTTGGTAAAGAATGTGGCAGGTTTTTACCCTTGTCTGAAGAGTCTACCTGAGACTAAGGTTAAGAGATTTATATTAATTGCATTAACAAAGGAAGTCTCAAAAAAGCTCATAGAGACTTTGTTTTCTGGTTAAGTCTCATGAAGGGTGTTTTGAACAATTTAGCAAGCTTAGAATGGAAAACTATAAAATATATGGTTCAGGTAATAAAGGGGCACCAAGAAGTGAAATGGAGCTGAATCCATTGTTCAGGGAAATAAACAGGGGCTGGAGAGATGGCTCAGTGGTTAAGAGCACTGACCTCTCTTCCAGAGGTGCTGAGTTCAATTCCCAGCAACCACATGGTGGCTCACAAACATCTGTAATGAGATCTGATGCCCTCCTCTGGTGTGTCTGAGGACGGCTACAGTGTACTAATATACATCAAATAAGATAAGAGTGGGTCAATTTGCATTCTTCTGCATGTTGACCTCCAGTTGAACCAGCACCATTTGTTGAAAAGGCTATCTTTTTTCCACTGGATGGTTGTGGCTCCTTTATCAAAGATCAAGTGACCATAAGTCTGTGGGTTCATTTCTGGGTCTTCAATCCTATTCCATTGATCTACCTGCCTGTTGCTGTACCAATACCATGCAGTTTTTAACACAATTGCTCTGTAGTACTGCTTGAGGTCAGGGATATTGATTCCCCCAGAAGTCCTTTTATTGTTAAGAATAGTTTTCGCTATCCTGGGTTTTTTGTTGCTCCAGATGAATGAGAATTGCTCTTTCTAGATCTATGAAGAATTGATTTGGGATTTTGATGGGGATTGCATTGAATCTGTAGATTGCTTTTGGCAAGATGGCCATTTTTACTATATTGATCCTGCCAATCCAGGAGCAAGAAATATTTTTCCATCTTCTGAGGTCTTCTTCAATTTCTTTCTTCAAGGACTTGAAGTTCCTATCATACAGATCTTTCGCTTGTTTGGTTAGAGTTACACCAAGGTACTTTATGTTGTTTGTGGCTATTGTGAAGGGTGTTATTTCCCTAACTTCTTTCTCAGCCTGCTTGTCCTTTGAGTATAAGAAGGCTACTGATTTGCTTGAGTTGAGATATAGAATTTTTAAATGATAATTTCACCAAGAAGATACTACAAAAATGCACCTAACAAAAGCTGTAAAACATCGCTTTTTTTTTCTTTCTGCAGAAATGGAAAATTGATCCAAAAATTTATAGAGAATTGCAGAAGTTTTGAACAGTTAAATATTATTGAGACAAAAATAAAGCTAGGATACTTACACTTCAGGATTTTACTGCTTAATATAAAATTACCACAATCAAGATAACGTAATTTGCCACACACACAAACATACCATATTAAGTTTAGGAAATCATGACACACATCAGGAATAGCTCAGCAATGTTATGATATCGCCATCTTGGAGCTCCTAATGCATGATTCCTTTATGCTTCGGTTCTCAAATGTGTCTCAGAGGTCCATGTGGTTCTGATCCAGCTTGTGGTACTATGGAGAGTGGTGGAACTTTTCAGAGGTCAGACCCAGTGTAAGGACATGAGGTCTTGGATCTATGCGGTTGAAAGAGATATTGGGACCCCCGATTCCTTTGGATCTTTCTCTTTGATCCTCAGTTGGCAAATGGTGAATTGCTTTCCTCCACCTCATGATTACGTCACCATGATTTTACTGTGGGTCCAAAAGCAAATGGAACAGATGACTACAGCCCGAACCTTATAAAACTGTCAACCAAAATAAACCTTTCCTCCTTATCAGTTTTCTCAGAATCAATGAAAAGCTGACTAGGGAAACTTCCCTCACACATGAAATTCATCTGTATTACAAGTATTACAAACATCTTATAAGTTTTTCATTAACAATTTTTTACATTTATTGGTGTTGCACCTGCGTGTGAGGGTATCAGATTCCCTAGAACTGCATTTACAGTCAGTTGCGAGCTACCATATGGGTGCTGGGACTTGAACCTAGGTCCTCTGGAAAAGCAGCCAGTACTCTTAATTGCTGAGCCATCTCTTCAGCCCCTCACTAACAAGTTTTAATTTTTCATAGAAAATTAACACCTAATCATTCAGTATACTGTTATAGGTCTTCATGTTTTTCCTTAACAGATTTCTGCAGGTTTTCATCTTGCAGTACTGAAACTTTACACTCACTGACAGCAACTCCCCTGTCTCCTATCCACTCTCTACTAATGAGCATTCTATTTTCTGTTTCTGTGAGTTTGATTACTTTACATGAGTTAAATCATATTAGTTTTCTGGAGACTGGTTTGTTTCACTTTGTATAAGATGTTCAAATTTCATTCATGGTAGAATAGGATTTCCTACATTTTGGAATTTAATTATCTTTCATTAATACTACATTTTGTTATTCTATTATTATATTTTAAGTTATTTCCAAATCTGAGAATTATGATTGGTGCTGTATATAATGAACATGGGTATGCACAGATCTCTTCAAAATCCTGCTTTCGATTCATTTGGGCATATATGTATCTTGAGGGTTGTCTGGTGTTGCTATGTATTCAAATGTTAAATACTGTTCTCCAAATCTGGTTGTCCCTAACAAGCAGATCCTTACATACACCAAATGATGCTATGTAAAATGTGCTTGTTCCATTCTCTCACTGGTTAAATAAATATGGCTACAGCCAATTTCTGGGGAGACTAGAGGAAGACAGGGCTTCAGTTACCTGGCTGGGGCCACAGGTAGGGGCCATGAAGAAAAAAAGAGAAAGAAGATAGGGAGGACAGAAGGCCTCCATTAGATGTGACTGACAATAAGCACGTGGCCTAGTGGCCTAGTGAAATGCCCCCTGAGGAAAGACTGATAGAGCACAAATAACCCCAGGGTGACTCAAACAGCAAATACTTGGGGAGTGTAGTTGGGGAATTAACTGTCTAGCATATTGTACTAGGGTTCTCTAGAGTCACAGAACTTATGGAATGTCTCT
The DNA here is from genome assembly GCA_964023405.1 of Apodemus agrarius. Taxonomy (NCBI): domain Eukaryota; kingdom Metazoa; phylum Chordata; class Mammalia; order Rodentia; family Muridae; genus Apodemus; species Apodemus agrarius. The sequence continues at coordinate 65,629,691 of OZ030010.1, read as the reverse complement.
ATATATTAAGAAAACTTACTGGTCTGCAGTCCAACTCATCCAACAATGGAAAGTCCAAGAATCTAGTAGTTTCTCAGTCCCACAAGGTTAGGTGTTTCAGCTGGCCTTTTATATAAGCTAGAACCCTGAAGAAGTAGATTCCAATAGATGTGCCGGCAAGTGCTGTTTTTCCTCAAGCTGCATGGGGTTTGGAACTAGGGCAATATATACATACACACACACACACACACACACACACACACACACACACATATATATATATATATATATATATACACACACACACACACACATACATATATATATGCTGATTTGGCACACGGGATTCTGGGAATCATAGCATAAGCTAAGACACAGCTGTGCCTCCCCAAACAAAATAAACACCACGTCAAGTGGCAGATTTGAACTCCAGCCTGGGGTCTTCCCAAATGCTGCCTCTTGGAGATACAGCTTAGTCTCACAGATGCTAAAAGCCCAAGCTGCACAACAAAGCAGGCAAAGTCCTGCTGCATGTCTCTTGCAGTCAAAAATTTTTAGAGAACAACATCAATTAAGATGTCAACACTACCTTAAACAATTGGTTTCTTTCAACATGGGCTCCAAGGGAATACCAGGACTGCTTGGCCTAGCACATGACACATATGATAGCTTGAGAATATGCTTATACAGTAAATAGAAGGGGATTTAAATAAAGTTAAATATAGAAAAGAATATTAATTTAGTTTTTATGAGAAAGGGGAAATAAGTGTATTTATTCACAGAAGGGAGAAATAAATGGAAATTGATATAACTGTTTTAAAGGATACATGGATGAATGAATAAATCCAGGCTTTTGATCTCAATGTTTAGAAGACAAAGGTAAGGACAGTGAGGTTTCTTGTGAGTCTGAGGCCAGCCTAATTTACAAACAAACCCAGGTTAGCTTGGTCTACACAGAGAAACCCTGTCTTTTTCCTTCCTTCTTTCCTTCCTTCCTTCCTTCCTTCCTCTCTCTCTCTTTCTTTCTTTCTTTCTTTCTTTCTTTCTTTCTTTCTTTCTTTCTTTCTTTCTTTCTAGTTTTGTCAAGATAGGGTTTCTCTGTGTAGCCCTGGCTGTCCTGGAACTCACTCTGTAGACCAGGCTGGCCTCAAACTCAGAAATCCACCTGCCTCTGCCTCCCAAGTGCTGGGATTACAGGCGTGCGCCACCACTGCCTAACAAGAGAAATCTTATCTTAATAAATAATAATTGTTTTTAATTGTTTTAAATAGCTTTGTTTTAATTTATCAAAATGAATGTGGTTATAATTTTAGTGGTTATAATGGTGTCTTAGTTAAGGCTTTACTGCTGTGAACAGACACCATGACCAAGGCAAGCTTTATAAAGGATGACATTTAATTGGGGCTGGCTTACAGGTTCAAAGGTTCAGTCCATTACCACCAAGGTGAGAGCATGGCAGCATCCAGGCAGGCAGGGTGCGGGCAGATCTGAGAGTTCTACATCTTCATCTGAAGGCTGCTTGTGGAAGACTGGCTTCCAGAAAGATAGGACTAGGGTATTAAAGTTCACCCCCACAGTGACACACCTACTCCAACAAAGCCACACCTACTCCAACTGGGCCACACCTTCCAATAGTGCCACTCCCTGTGTCGAGCATATAGAAACCCTGGCCCCCATAGGCTTGTTCAAACATATGAGTCTATGGGGGCCATACCTAAACATAGCATAATAAAAAATAAATTTAGTCTAACTTCCAAAGCCCCCATAGTCTGTAATAGTCTCAACAATGTTAAAAGCACAAAGTTCAAAGTCTCTCCTGAGATTCATCTGATCACTTAATTGTAATCCCCAAAGCAAGACAGAAAACCAGCTGGGAAAACTTCAAACTATGTATCTCCATAGCTGATGTCAAAGCGGTCTTCAGATCTCCAACTCCTTTTTATCTTTTTGGCTGCAAACTTCTTTCCCCTGGGCTGGTTCTACTCCCTGTTATTAGCTTTCCTCAGCAGATAGCCCACGGCTCTGGCATCTCAAACATCTTGGGGTCTCCAAGGCAGCTTCAATGTCATAGCTTCTTGCTTCAATGTCTAGGATCCACACAGGATCTTCTGGGCTCCTCCAAAGGGCTGGCTCCATTTCTCCAGCTCTGCCCTCTGTAGCTCAGGTTGATCTACTCCACTGATGCTGCTGTTCTGGGTGGTCATCCTGTGGCACTGGCATCTCCAATATGCTGGAGTCTTCTGCTGCAACCAGGCTTCACCAGTATCCTCTTCATGGTGCCAAGCCTCACTTCTTTGCATGATTCCCTCAGTCCTGGGCCATCAACTGCAACTGAGGCTGCACCTTCACCAATGGCCTCTCCTGGCCTCTCACAGTGCCAAGGCTCAGCTGCTCTTCATGCTCCCTCATGCCTTCAAAACAAGTACCACCTGGGTGACTCTTACACATTATCAAGTACAGCTGCAGTACAAGGTACAACCGTGGCTATCTCTAGAACACAGCTTCTTTGTGCTCCTAGAAAACACTTCCCAGAAGATTTCACCTCAGTGATGCTGGTCTCTTCTTAATCACTGCCAATTTCTTAGCTCCAGCTAACCAGCACCAATTGTCGCAGTAGTCCTTTCTATTTTCCCCTCTAAAGCCAGAGCTACATGGCGGAAGCCACTGTGTTCTGCTGCTTGCTGGGACTGGAACATGCCCCCCCCCCCATTCTATTACCGTTTTCTGTTGTCCAACTCTCTCACGGACTAAGCTTGGATGCCCTGGAACTTGCTTTGGAGATTAAACTTGAACTCTGAGATCTGCATGGCTCTGTCTCCTGCAATGCTGGGATTAAAAGTGTGTGCCACCATGCCCAGATAGAAATTTAGCTGGATGGGATCCTACCCCCAAATGTCTTAATCTGTTATCTCCTAGAACATAGGATTCAGCTCCATTTCACTTCCTGGTGTCCCCTTAAAATTCAAACCATGTATTTTATATTTTTTCTCTGCTTGCTACACTTGTTTAAAATGTTCTTCATGAGACTTAACCAAAGAACAAAGTCTCTGCTGGGCTTTTTTGAGACTTCTTTTTGTCAATACAATTAATCTGAGTCTCTTCACCTTAGCCTCAGGCAGACTCTTTAGACAAGGGCAAAAAGTAGCTATATTCTTCACCCAAATACCCTAAAACAATCTGTAAGCCACAATTTGAAATTCTTTACTGAACCATCTTGGGCCAGGTCTGCACAGTTCAAGTCACTCTCAGTGACAAAGTATTCCATATTCCTACGGGGATAGCCCATTAAGCCCCATTTAAAGCATTCCATGGCTGTCCAAGTTCAAACTCTTCAAGTCCCAAAATCCACATTCTTCCAGACAGGTCCTGCCTGTCACAGCAATACCCCAGTCCCCGGTACCAACTTCTGTCTTAGTTAGGGCTTCACTGCTGTAAAGACACCATGACCAAGGGAAGTCTTATAAAGGACACCATTTAATTGGGGCTGAGTTACAGGTTCAGAGGTTCACTTCATTATCATCAAGTAGCATGACAGCATCCAGGCAGGCATGGTGCAGGGGGAGCTGGGAGTTCTACATCTTCATCTGAACAACATTAGGAGAAGACTGGCTTCCAGGCAGTTAGGACATGCCCACAGTGACACACCTACTCCAACAAAGCCACACCTACTCGAACAGGGCCATACCCTCTAATGGTGCCACTCCCTGGGGCAAGCATATACAAACCACCACTAATGGTATTATAAATACTCTATGAGAGAGGTCAAATAGAGCAGATCTAAATAGTAAAGAGGCTGCTAAATTGAATCAGTCTATACTTTTGAGGTTGCTGGACCAAGGATATACTTTCTTGGAGAGAGGCTTTGTATTTGTATTAACAGGAAAGAAAAAAAGGCTTGGACTCATTCCAAAGTAATAAAGATCAGATTTGTTAGAGGAAGATGTCCTGAAAATCTTGGCTACAGATAAGAAGAAAAAATCAAGAAGACCAAACAGGACAGGTAACATGACTTGTTACCTGTTAGTTCCCTATATATGGAACTAACCCTAAAACTGGCTGAGACATAAAAATGTCTCTAGCCAGAACTTCAACTATATATAGCCAAAGGATCTTGTTGGCTACAGAGTCCTCAAAAATCATTGTGCTATCCTTTCATTTGGCATGAATGAAGATTTATATTACAATTTGGTTATTGATCACACTATAAAGAAAGATGATTGTCTTTGAGCTGCTCCAAAAAAAACCCCAAAATTCATTTTCAATTAATCCGTGCAAGCCTACACATTGCGTACAAATGTCTTTATAGAACCACGTACTGCATGTGAGGTTTCTATATTGCAGAATGAATGACTAGGAAGGAAGTCCTGAAAAAGGATTCATCTTTGAGGATGCTGAAATGGCCTGCTGTTCCAAGTCCCTGCCTGTTCCTGTGTCAACTGATGCTATTTCCACAGACTTGCTTCGAGAAGAACTTCAGGAAGGGCTGCTAATCCCCGATGATTTCAGTTCATCCAGCTTTTCAGACTGTTCCAGTCAGGAAATGATGCCAGCTGGCTTTATTTTGACTTAACCATTTTTACAATTTCCTTTTGGTATCCCAAACAGGAATTATTCACCCCAATCCAACAGGAAACAACTATAAGGATACCATGGTCCTAGTCCCTTAACTTGGGTGGATGATTTTGGTTATTTTATGAATCATTACACATGTTATTATATAAAGGAAGATTTACAAATAATTAGTTTTGGACAGGGATAAACTAAGTAGAGAACTTAGACTCAGGGATTTCTATCTTTCCTTTTGTCTTCTTTTGTCTTAGGTAAGAGAAAGAGGGTTGAGAAGAAAAAGAGAGAAAAAGAAAAATTGTAAGGAATTAGACAAATGGGGTAGATTATTGAATCTACTTTTAAACAATAGCATTTTATTGCCATAATCTTACATTGGTAAAAAAATCTTTATGTTCTGATGCAGAATTGAGTTTATATTTTGTTACATTGATATAGAATTTTGTATATTGATACGGGTTTAAGTTTTGCATTGGTATGAAATCTTTGTATATTGATACAAAATTTGAGATTAATTTTGTTACTCTTAGATAGGCATTGTGCCTATGCAGGTCATTTAAAAATACAAGAATTAATCCTAATCTTTATAGCTGCTATTAAAGCTGTTTAAGATAATCAAATAAAACAATTCAATAGTCAATCAACTCATAGTCAGGATAGATATTAGTTTGAATTATCACAAAAATGTACGTCCTGTGTTATACAGATAATAGGTAGCTGGAGACAGGTAATGTTTGTTTGTTCAGATATGCTATGAATAGATAGATGATCTTCAAAGGAGTCAGCGATCCATAGAATATGGCATTTAAAATAATTTCATTATTATTGTTATTATTATTATTATTATTATTATTATTATTATTAGTTTTTTTGAGACAGGGTTTCTCTGTGTAGTCCTGGCTGTCCTGGAACTCACTCTGTAGACCAGGCTGGCCTCGAACTCAGAAATCTGCCTGCCTCTGCCTCCCAAGTGCTGGGATTACAGGCGTGCGCCACCACACCCGGTTAATAATTTCATGATTAAAAGATCTTTTGACTATGAGACAGATCTGCTTCTAACAGTACTCACATTCCATTTCAAAGATGAAGCATCAATAATCTCCAACTGTGCAAGGTAACTACTGGGCAAAAAAAGCCTTATGTTTATCTACAGAATACTGTCCTTAAAGGACAAGTGGAAGCAGGATAGTTGGTTGCTTAGCTTTTCCAAGACAGACTAAGGTAGTCCTTCATAATTCCTGCTTCACTTAAGGTCTGTCAGATGTTCTAGACCCATCAAATCAAAGGTCAATATGCACTGTTATGTCTAAAATATCTTGAGTCAGAGCTAACCACTAGGCTGCCTGTCCTGCACCTACATGAACTCACTAAGGTATTTGTGGCTCACATGGAAGAATGCTACTAGTAAGCCAAAAACTTATGATTACAATACTCATGCTCTGTTATCTCAATGTTCTGAAATTCCCCCGTTCACCACCCATCCCCCACCCCCTGACCTTACCCAGGACCAATCAGCTTAAAGGTTAGCTGATAACACTTTGCCTGGTGAGCCAACTGCTCCCCTCCTTGCCCTTTAAACTTTTGTGATTTTACTTTTTTATTGGATATTTTCTCTTTCTTTCTTTCTTTCTTTCTTTCTTTCTTTCTTTTTTGTTTTTTTTGTTTTGTTTTGTTTTGTTTTGTTTTGTTTTGTTTTGTTTTGATTTGGTTTTTTCGAGACAGGGTTTCTCTGTGTAGCCCTGGCTGTCCTGGAACTCTCTCTGTAGACCATGCTGGCCTCGAACTCAGAAATCCACTTGCCTCTGCCTCCCAGAGTGCTGGGATTACAGGCGTGCGCCACCACTGCTCGGCTTGGATATTTTCTTTATTTACATTTCAAATGTCATCGTCTTTCCAGGTTTCCCCTTTGCAACCCCCCCATTCCATCTCCCCTCCCCCTGCTTCTCTGAGGGTGTTCCCCCACCCACCCACCCACCCACCCACTCCCACCTTCTTGCCCTCACATTCCCTTACAATGGGACATTGAACCTTCTCAGAACCACGGGATTCTTCCCCATCGATGCCCAACAAGACCATTCTCTGCTACATATGTGTCTGGAGCCATGGGTCCCTCCATGTGTACTCCTTGGTAGGTGGTTTAGTCCCTGGGAGCTCTGGTTGGTTGATACTGTTGTTCTTCCTATGGGGCTGCAAACCCCTTCAGCTCCTTCAACCCTTTCTCTAGCTCCTCCATTGGGGACCCCATGCTCAGTCCAGTGACTGGCTGCGAGCATCTGCTTCTGTATTTGTCAGGCTCTGGCACAGCCTCTCAGGAGACCGCTATATCAGGCTCCTGTCAGCAAGCACTTCTTGGCATCTGCAATAGTGTCTGGGTTTGGTAACTATATATGGAATGGATCCCCAGGTGGGGCAGTCTCTGGATGGCCTTTCCTTCTTTAATTCTCTGCTCCACACTTTGTCTCCATATTTGCTCCCCTGAGTATTTTGTTCCCCCTTTGTCTTAGTCAGGGTTTCTATTCCTGCACAAACATCATGACCAAGAAGCAAGTTGGGGAGGAAAGGGTTTATTGAGCTTACACGTCCACACAGCTGTTCATCACTAAAGGAAGTCAGGACTGGAACTCAAGCAGGTCAGGAAGACGGAGCTGATGCAGAAGCCATGGAGGGATGTTACTTACTGGCTTGCTTCCCCTGGCTTGCTCAGCCTGCTCTCTTATAGAACCAGCCCAGAGATGGTACCACCCACAAGGGGCCCTCCCCACCTTGATCACTAATTGAGAAAATGCCCCACAGCTGGATCTCATGGAGGCACTTCCCCAACTGAAGTTCCTTTTCCTATAACTCCAGTTTGTGTCAAGTTGACACACAAAACTAGCCAGTACAGAAGTACCTACACTTTGGTTTTCCTTCTTTTTGAGCGTTATGTGGTCTGTGAATTGTGTCTTGGGTATTCCGAGCTTCTGGGCTAATATCCACTTATCAGTGAGTGCATACCATGTGTGTTCTTCTGTGATTGGGTTACCTCACTTAGGATGATATTTTCTACTTCCATCCGTTTGCCTAAGAATTTCATTAATTTATTATTTTTAATAGCTGAGTAGTACTCCATTATGTAAATATACCACATTTTCTGTATCCATTCCTCCATTGAGGGACATCTGGGTTCTTTCCAGCTTCTGGCTATTATGAATAAGGCTGCTATGAACATAGTGAAGCATGTGTCCTTGTTATATGTTGGAGCATCATCTGGGTCTATGTCCAGGAGTGGTATAGCTGGGTCCTCAGGTAGTACTATGTCCAGTTTTCTGAGGAACAGTCAAACTGATTTCCAGAGTGGTTGTACCAGCTTGCGATCCCACCAACAATGGAGCAGTGTTCCTCTTTCTCCACATCCTCACAAGCAGAAGCTGTGACCTGAGTTTTTGATCTTAGCCATTCTGACTGGTATGAGATGAAATCTCAGGGTTGTTTTGATTTGCATTTCCCTGATGACTAAGGATGTTGAACATTTCTTTTCTTTTCTTTTCTTTTCTTTTCTTTTCTTTTCTTTTCTTTTCTTTTCTTTTCTTTTCTTTTCTTTTCTTTTCTTTTCTTTTGTTTTTCGAGACAGGGTTTCTCTGTGTAGCCCTGGCTGTCCTGGAACTCACTCTGTAGACCAGGCTGGCCTCGAACTCAGAAATCCACCTGCCTCTGCCTCCCAAGTGCTGGGATTACAGGTGTGCGCCACCACGCCCTGCTGAACATTTCTTTAGGTGCTTTTCAGTCATTCAGTATTCCTCAGTCGAGAATTCTTTTTTTTTATTAAAGAATAACTTATTTTTTTAAAATTTATTTATTTATTTTATGTATATGAGTACACTGTAGCTGTACAGATGGTTGTGAGCTACCATGTGGTTGCTGGGATTTGAACTCATGACCTCTGGAAGAGCAGTCAGTGCTCTTAGCTGCTGAGCCATCTCTCCAGCCCCGAGAATTCTTTATTTAGCTCTGTATCCTATTTTTTAATAAGGCTATTTGGTTCTCTGGGATCTAACCTCATAAGTTAGTTCTTTGTATATGTTGGATATTAGCCATCTGTCAGATACAAGATTGGTAAAAATCTTTTGTCAATTTCTTGGTTGTCATTTTGTCCTATTGACAGTGTCCTTTGCCTTACAGAAGCTTTGCAATTTTATGAGGTCCCATTTGTCTATTGTTGATCTTAGAGCATAAGTCATTGATATTCTGCTCAGGACATTTCCCTCTGTGCCAATGTATTTGAGTCTCTTCCCCGCCTTCTCTTCTGTTAGTTTCAATGTACCTGGTTTTATGTGGAGGTCTTTGATCCACTTGGACTTGAACTTTGTACAAGGAGATAAGAATGGGTCAATTTGCATTTTCTACATGCTGACTGGAAGTTGAACCAGCACCATTTGTTGAAAATGCTGTATTTTGTCCACTGGATGGTTTTAGCTCCTTTGTCAAAGATCAAGTGACCATAGGTGTGTGGGTTCATTTCTGGGTCTTCAATTCTATTCTATTGATCTTCCTGCCTATCTCTGTACAAATACCATGCAGTTTAATCACTGTTGCTTGATGTACGGGATGCTGATTCCCCCAGAAGTTCTTTGATTGTTGAGAATAGTTTTTGCTATCCTGTTTAGTTTGTGTTTCCATGATCTGTCCATTGGTGAGAGTGGGGGGTGTTGAAATCTCCCAGTATTATTGTGTGAGGTGGGTTATGTTGATGCCAAGCAACTTTGGTTTCTGTTGCTTAATTCTTGTGCTTGCCTCTCGCCATGTGTTTATCTCTGGTGCTACCTGCCCTTGCTGTCTCAGGGAGCTTGTCCATCATGTGATCTTGGTTGTGTCAGAACTCCTCAGAGTCCAGCTGTCTCTGGGATCCTGGGTGTGTCAGACCTCCTGGGTGCCAAGCTTTCTCCAGGATTCCTAAATCCTATGATCCTGCACATGTTAGAGCACCTGGAAGTGGAGCTTCCTCTGGGTGTTGTGGGACTGGGTCTGGAGCTGTTGCCCATGGTCTGCTCAGGGTGCCAGCTCAGACTGGAAGGAACCTGTGCCACTGTCCTGGCAGGGGTTCCTGTATCCCTGTGTTGGGGCAGATATTGTGGCCTCCTCGCCTATGATCCTGGGCGTCTTAGAGCACCTAAAAACAAGTCTACTCTGAGAGTAGACTAGTACTGCAATTAGGTTCCCGAGCCCTTTCTGAAGTCATGGATGTTCAGTATTATAGTGTGCATTCGATATACTATTCTTACTTACAATATACTATTCTTATTATTCTATACCTACTTATAAATAACTCCCTTAATGAAATATAGGAGAACACAGGTAAGCAGTTAAAAGCCCTTAAAGAGGAAACAGAAAAAACCTTAAAGAATTACAAGAAAACACAACTAATACGTATACATCTGAGATCAATGTTTAGTTAAGTGGCAATTCCTAAACCCCAACACAAATAATATTTATTCCTTAAATTTCTAATGGGGTTGAAGACTAGATAGTTATATTCTTACAATTAAACTTAAGTTGTTTAGGATTTAGGAACAGCATAAGATGTTTTTAGGATTGGTTAAGATAATAAATGGTTTGGATACAAAACTCTAAAGTCATTAAGATAGGATAGTTGGTAAAATAGCTTATCTAAGTTGCAAAATACAGACTCTACTTTTTAAATGTAACTCATACCTAAAAATTTCCATTATTTTTCATAATGCTTTCTAGTGTATGTTGTTTATTATTATAAGAGTTTTTTGATGTAATATATTTTATTATTTTGTTATCATTTTTTTCTTTTCTTTTTTTTATTTTTTTATTTTTTTTGATTTTTTTTGTATATATTCTATATTTACAATTCATTTCCCTTTTTCTGGTTCCCCACCCCCAAAGGTCCCACATGTCCTTTTCCCTCCCCCTGCTCCCGCATCCACCCCCTCCCACTTTACTGTTTTATTTTTTTTTGAGACAGGGTTTCTGTGTGTAGCTCCCTCCGGCTGTCCTGGAACTCACTCTGTAGATCAGGCTGGCCTCGAACTCAGAAATCCGCCTGCCTCTGCCTCCCAAGTGCTAGGATTAAAGGTGTGTGCCACCACCGCCTGGCTTATTATCATTTTTAATTATCTTCAATCTTTTTTTTCTTTTACAGTTCAATCTTTATCTTCCTCCCAGTTTCCTCTCAGACAGTTCATCATCCTATTTTCCCTCACCCCCACCCCCATCTCTGAGAGAATGTATCCCCCATCCTACCTTGCCAGCCTCCCCATTCTCTGGAGTCTCAAGTCTCTCAAGGGTTAGGTGCATCTTCTCTAAGTCCAGACTAGGCAGTTCTCTTTTGTATATGTGTTGGGGGCCTCATATCAGCTAGTATATGATGCCTGGTTGGTGGCTCAGTGTCTGAGAGATCTTGGAGGTCCAGTTTATTTGAAACTGCTGGCCTTTCTATGGGGTCACCCTCCTCCTAAACTTCTTCCAGCCTTCCCCTAATTCAACCACAGGGGTTCTCAACTTCAATCCATTGGTTGGATGTAAGTATCTGTGTCTGCCTCAGTCAGCTGCCTGTTGGGCCTCTCAGAGGGCAGCCATGCTAGGCTCCTGTCTGTAAGCACACCATAGCATCAGTAATAATGTCAGACCTTGGGGCCTTCCCTTCCCAATTTGGGCCTGTCACTGGACCTGCTTTCCCTCAGTTTCTTCTCTAATTTTGTCCCTGCAGTTTTTTTTAGACAGGAACAATTCTGGGTCAGAGTTTTTGACTGTGGGATGGCAACCCCATCCCTCTACTTGATGCCCTGTCTTTCTACTGGTGGTGAACTCTACAAGTTACCTATCCTCACTGTCGGGCATTTCATCTAAGGTCCCTCCCTTTGAGTCCTGAGAGTCTCTCACCTCCCAGGTCTCTGGTGCATTCTGGAGGGTCTCCTCACCTCACCTCCCAAGGTTGCCTGTTTCTATTCATTCTGCTGGCCCTTGGGGCTTCTCTTCTGTACCCCCCAATACCTGATCATGTTCCCCTCTTTTCCTCCCTGTTCCCTTCCCTTCCCAGGTCCCTCTCTCCCTCCTTCTGATTATTTTCTTCTGCCTTCCAAGTAGGATTGAAGCATCTTCACTTGGGGACTTCATCCTGTTAACCTTTTTGAATTCTGTGGATTGTATTCTAGGTATTCTGTACTTTTGTGTGTGGCTAATATCCACTTATTAGTGAGTACATATCATGCATGTCCTGTTAGGTCTGAGTTACTTCACTCAGGATGATATTTTTTAGTTCCATCCATTTGTCTGCAAAACTCGGGATGGCCTCATTTTTAATGGCTGAATAATATTCCATTGTGTAAATGAACCACATTTTCTGTATCCATTCTTCTGTTGTGGGGCATCTGGGTTGTGTCCAGCTTCTGGCTATCATAGTTAAAGCGTCTATGAACATAGTGGAACATGTACCCCTGTGGCATGATGGGGCATCTTTTGGGTATATTCCCAAGAGTGGTATAGCTGGATCTTCAGGTAGATCTATTTCCAATTTTCTGAGGAATCTCCAGATTAATTTCCCAAGTGGTGGCTATACCAGTTTGCAGTCCCACCATCAATGGAGGAGTAGGATGTCTTTTTCTTCAAGAAAGTGCTTTTTGAATCAGAAAAAAAAGAAAGAAAAGAAAAGAAAAAAAAGAAAAAAAGGGAATACTGGTTGCTTTCAGAGACTGCACAGACATAGACCCTGGTGATGCTATTTCACCTTTCCCCTGATTGGTGAATAAAGATGTTGACATCCAATAGTTGGGAAGGGTTCCCAGATTTGGGGTCAAAGGAGAACCAAGAGAAGAGGAGAAAATAAGCTGCATGGGGTAAGAATCTTAAAAGAAAAGCCATGTGGGTTGGCTAATTGGAGTTAAGAGTAGTCCAGACAAAACATGGCAAATTATATCATAGGATCATTGCCTGGGAAATAGACATCGTAGCATCGAGGATAGACATCTGGCCAGCTCCTGTGCTGATTAAGGCATATTATAAATGTAAAGTTTCTGTTTGTCTTTTATCTGGGAACTAAATGGTCAAAGTCAGTGTAGAAACCTTGCATTGGGATTAAGTTATTCTACACCATAAGCGCAAGTTGGAGATGAGAGATGCTTCCTCCTCCCGGTGCCCTCATGTAGACCTTCAGCAGAAGGTACGTATGACCTGCATTAAAGGTGTGTACTACCATGCCTGGATTTTGGAATTTGTTCTGTCCCAGGCTGGCCTTGAACTCAGAGATCTGTTTGCTCTGTCTCCTGAGATTAAAGGCATGTATTACCTTGCCTGGGCCTAAACTTTTCATGGTTCCTATGCCTCAAGATCTGGATTAAGTGTGTGTGTCATTCCCTGTGAAGATCTGGGTCTAAAGCCGGTGTCTTCTAGCTTCAAAATCTGAGTCACATGTGTGCCCTCCATCTCTGGATTGTGGTTCATTCCAGATGTACTCAAGTTGACAACTGGGAATAGCTATCACACATATAGAAAAATAGATTAGGAGTAATCTATTTTTTTATTTTCCAGTAATTGAGCTAAAGATGATTTTAAAAATCCATAGAACTCTGCCTTCATTATCAGCAGGCCGACTGGGTCGTATTAATAACTAATAGAATTATTAAATAACATTTAAAATACCATTTACATATGTACTCTTGAGAATGATGATTTGTAAGGTTTGAATTTTTAAAAATCTATAATTGTTTCCATAGTAGTGTACCGTTTTACATTGTCACCAACAGTATGTAAAGGTTCCAATTTCTCAACATCCATTTCATCAGTTTTTACAATCCATGTTACCAGTTTTGTCTGAATATATATTTATTAGATAAACATTGAATGGCAGTTCATCTAACTACATACAGTTTAGTAAGAACACAAATCACAATTTTTGACCAGTTTACAGCATGAAGCGATCATTTTGTACATACAACGCACAAACATGATAGTGATTCATATAGGATTCACTCTAATCTACATGCATATGTGTGTGTGAATCCCCTGTGACCATGCTACAAAAATTACACAAAGTATGAATTTGTCTATGATTTTCTTTTGAAATCCATTTCTTTTAACTGCATTCCTAAAATACACAGATGACAGGTTAGTACACTGAAGCCAAATAATAACAAAACAGAATAAAAATGTTTTTTTACATAAGCATAACATATAGACCAACAGATGCTAACAGAATCTAGTTTTTCCTTGGAAGATCCGTTGTTTTATACCTGCGGTACAGAATCACCACAGGAAACAAGAGCTTCTGAGTTGGTTGCTGAAAGGGCCTGTCAGTCCACCTTAGAGAGAGCTGCTGCAGCCTCCCTGTGAATTGTGGGAAATTGAAGCCTGGATTACCCTTTGTATTAATTAGACTGCTGACTTTGACCATAGGGTTCTCAAGGACCTTTTCTTGTATGTGTTGGGCATGCGCTATCCTATGATGACCATGGAGAGTGTGCTAGGAGGCTGATTGCTGAGGGGCAGAGCATAGAGGAACAGACCCTCAGTGTGCTCATAGAGCTCGTGGAGTGGGAACTGAATGAGGAGTTTCCAGGGTGAGGTGTCTGTCTGGTGACTCTGCCAAGATCCCTACACCAGAAAAACAGGGCTATACCCAGATTTCCAGCCCAGCCACTTTCCTGCAAGGGAACATAGAAACCTAGCAACTATGAACTAGATGGCCTCTCTTAATCTCTGTGGGTTACAAATCAAAAACGAATGAGGGAAAGGTATTTGTAGGGAGAAGGAAGAAAATAGGGGTGGGTGGAAGATAAGATAGGGTAGGGGTGACAGTAATCAGAATGCACTAAATACATGTATGGAATTTTCAAATAACAATTTTTTTTTTCCGAGACAGGGTTTCTCTGTATAGCGCTGGCTGTCCTGGAACTCACTCTGTAGACCAGGCTGGCCTCAAACTCAGAGATCCACCTGCCTCTGCCTCCCAAGTGCTGGGATTACAGGCATGCACCACCACCGCCCGGCCTCAAATAACAATTTTAATTAAGTTTATTATATAGAGAATGAAAAGCAAGATCTCAGATAAGGAGACGATTTCAAACCACATATTATGTTATTATGGTCTATTTTTATAATCCATATAGAAACTTTATAATTCTATACATTTTCTTTATAGAAAATTGTATTCAGATTCTATATGTTAGCGGATTTTTTTTTTTTTTTTTGGTTTTTCGAGACAGGGTTTCTCTGTGTAGCCTTGGCTGTCCTGGAACTCACTATGTAGACCAGGCTGGCCTCGAACTCATAAATCTACCTGCCTCTGCCTCCCAAGTGCTGGAATTACAGGCATGCGCCACCACGCCCGGCTATGTTAGTGGATTTTAAAAATGAGAAAAGGATTAGAACAAAATTTTCTCAACAGAGGGCTGGAGAGATGGCTCTGTGGTTAAGAGCACCGACTGCTCTTCCTGAGTTCAAATCCCAGCAACCACATGGTGGCTCACAACCATTTGCAATGGGATCTGATGCCCTTTTCTGGTGTGTCTGAAAAGAGCAATAATGTACTCATATACCTAAAATAAAAATAAATCTTTTAAAAAACATAAAAAAGATTGAAAAAATTTCTCAACAGAAAATACAAGAAACCTAATAGAGTCAACAGAAAGATGAAAATTAAAACAAAATTTGATGCCTTTTCTTATTTACTAGGATAGGTACGATAAACAAAATGGAAGAAAACAAAATATGGTTGGGAAGGAAAACTTTATATATTGATAACATGGTTATAAAATAGCATGGCTATCCTGCAAATTGTTGTAGCATTCCTTATGACTTAAAATATCTCAAGAATGTTTTCCTACTTTTCCATTGTGTGGTTAGGTTTTTTTTTTGGTCAACTTTAAACAAGTTGAAGAAGGAAGAGGAAACCTCAAATTGAGAAAATGCCTCTATTGGATTTTTTTTTAACTGCTCTTGAGAATGGAACCTGTCAGTGAGGGAATGTAAACTCTCCTGCAACAGAGTAGCAGACAATTTTTATTCCGATGGTTAAGAAGAGTCACTTAAGTAAAGTGTCCAGTCACAGGACAGGCAGCATGTGACCGGTAAGCAGCATGCTGCAAAAAAATGTTTTTCCATAGAAGCCTATAAACATATAACAATAGCCAGTTGTGACGAGGGATCTGAAGTAAACTCACCCTACCCACTATACCTGGGAGGGGCACAAAAACACATTCCAAGAACAGTTCCATATTTTGAAGAAACTGAGATCACAAGGCTCTTGTCGTAGTTCTTGGAGTTTTCTCACAAGCACTCAGAGTTCTCACAGAAATCCATTCCTGGGCCATCTTCTGAACAAGATCAACCTGCAGACAAGTCTATGAGGGCATATTTTGAATTAAAGACTGATGTGGGAGGGCCCAGCTCATTGTGTATGGTGTAAACCCTGAGCAGGTGGTCCTAGGTTGTATAAAAAAGCAAACTGAGCAAAGCAGTCAGTATGCCTCCGTGGCCTCTGCTTTCATTTCCACCTCCAGGGTCCTGACCTCTTTGATCCTACCTTGGCTTCTGTCAATGATGGACTGTGATCAAGACATGTAAGCCAAATAAAACCTTCCCCTCACATTGCTTTTGGTCGTGATGTTTATGACCATGTAAGAGAAAACAGACTAGGACACTCCCCGTACAAAGAAATGAAGGGTTTAGTCAGACTTCAATGAAAATAAATGTGAGACCACACATATGTGGGCCACACATTATACAATCCAAACATTTTGAAATATTTATAATGGGAGAATTCACAGAGATAGTAAGTGGATTGGTGCTTGCAAGCAGCCCACAAAGAGAGAAACTAGGATGATCATTAATAGACACCCACTTTCTTTTGAAGTTAATAAAAATATCCTGGAATTAGACAGTAGTCATACTACACAGCATAGTGAATTCATTAAAAGTGAGTTTTAGACCTTAAGTTGAATTTTGTTATGTAATTCAACTGTCGATTAAAAATGAAATGAATTACTGATATGTATTGTAAAATTGATTATGCCAAGTTAAAGAAGTCAGTACATTTATAGACTCACAAAGGAGATTGATAAAGTTTGAGTGAGAGCAGGAATAGGGGAATGACAGCAACTGGCTGGACGCTTTCTTTTGTAATAATTCAATGTTTTGGCATTTGTCTTTATTATATAATTCCTTTTTTATTTTTGGATTTGGTTTTTTCGAGACAGGGTTTCTCTGTATAGCCCTGGCTGTCCTGGAACTCATTCTGTAGACCAGGCTGGCCTCGAACTCAGAAATCCGCCTGCCTCTGCCTCCCAAGTGCTGGGATTACAGGCGTGCGCCGCCACTGCCCGTTTTTATTATACAATTCTTAAAAATCATTTTGTGGGGCCGGGCGGTGGTGGTGCACCCCTTTAATCCCAGCACCTGGGAGGCAGAGGCAGGCGGATTTCTGAGTTTGAGGCCAGCCTGGTCTACAGAGTGAGTTCCAGGACAGCCAGGGATACACAGAGAAACCCTGTCTCAAAAAAACAAAACAAAAAAAATCATTTTGTGGTATGTACACTGAGCTCAATAAATTATTTAAAATTAAGTAAGACAACACAAGATTATATTGGACCACGTACTCAGTAGTAAGACCTTAACCATTACTCAGATTGAGACAGGAAACATTAGTGACCTTTGCATAGACTAGTAATATTACTCAATATACTTTAATGGGACTTATTTTGCACTATGACTTCCACATTAATAAAAGGATTGTGGAAATGCTAGAGCAGAAGTATAGAAAGAAAAACTACCCAAATAGCCCAACTAAGAGATGATGTTGACCAGGGTGTTAAAATGGAGATGTGAGAAGAAGCAGAAATTCTCTGGAAAAATGTCCTTTCATTGATCAGTAGTCACTGTTAGTTCTTACCCAAGTTTAATTTTATATTTAAAAAGTCCTCTGTTGGGCTGGAGAGATGGCTCAGTGGGTAAGAGCACTGACTGCTCTTCCAAAGGTCCTGAGTTCAAATCCCAGCAACCACATGGTGGCTCACAACCATCTGTAATGAGATCTGATGCCCTCTTCTGGACTGAAGCTGGACTGTAGCTGAAGACAGCTACAGTGTACTTACATATAATAATAAATAAATCTTTAAAAAAAGAAAAAAATTTCTAATAAATCCCCTGCTAAAGATAATCTATTAGTTCCATTTTAGATAGCTAAGATTGTAACATGAATTAATGAAAATAATTTCTTGGACACAAATTTTAATTAAATTAATTGAAAGACAATTGTAACAAATGATATGATGTGGAGGGATTTAGAAACATGTACATATTCAGACGAGTGACTACACGGGCAAGAAAGAACTGGGAAAGGAGTAGCTTTGAGTGACTAACCTTAACTGATCTTGAGGCATGGTATTACAAGGAAATGAAAGTTTGGGATAACAGAAAAGATGTCTAAAACTTGAAGGCATATATTTAAAAGTAGATTTGTTTGTTAAAAGGTGGAAGATATAGACCAAGGAATTTGTATATTTGATAAATTTTGGCTGACCAATAAAGTAGACTGATAAGGGGACGAATCCTACAAACTCATACTTAAAGCATGAATTAAATTAGCTGACAGAACCTACAGAACGAATTTGAGAAAATTACTAACTAAGCAAGAAACAAGAAAAGCAGCAATCGTGACAGGACTAAATAAAACTGTGACCAGAAGCAATGTGTTAGTTAAGGCATCACATCTATTCTAACATGTGTTTACCCTTCCTTCATATCACATAGCATGTGTATTTGGTGAGCCGATGACAAGTTCATAGGTGAAGAGTGTATGCTTTACTCAGCGTGACATGTTTGAAGTAAAAAGCTTTCTTGTAAAATATTGAAACTTGTAGTATAAAATGTTAAAAGAGCATGAGAGCACATGGAAAACATACTTTATTGCATGTACAGATATATACACACACAACCTGCCAAGTCCTTTGTTGTTGTTTGTATCTATATATGCTTTCAAGGATGACTACTTTGTAATTTCTGGCCTCACATGTGGGAGAGACTAGTTCTCCTTAGTAGTCATTAGTTGCCTGTTGTTCTTTGTCTAGAGGTAGAACTCTGTGCGATTTCCCCCTTTTCAGTTAGCATATCAATTGATGTTGTTATTGTTAAGTTCTTGTTTATGCAGCTATTTCTAAGAGACAGTCTCAAAGAACACTTCTCAGCCCTCCAGCTCTTCCAGTCTTTCTTCTGAGGATGTTCTCTGAGACTTAGCTTGCTGCATTGAAGATGTATCTGTTGGATCTGGTCTCCCCATGGTCCATTGATCTCAGTATGATGTGTGGTTGTGGTTATCTTTAATGGCTTCCATTTTCAAAGCCAACTTGGGGAGGGAAGTGTTTATTACATCTTGCAAGTTTAGATTCTGTCATCAAGAAAGCCAGGGTAGGATCTTTCATTCTTGGCTTGCTTTCTGTAAGCAAGACTCTGCTGGGTACACAGGGGCCGTTGGGCACAGAGCAGCCTGCGCAGGAAGGGAAACTGATGTCGCTAAGTCATTTGCTGCCTGGTTCTCACCGAAGTGGATGAATAAAGTCCAACTGCCAGGGCGGGTTTTGAAGATAGAGTGAAATACTGCACAAACCGAGATGGCCACTTGGCCAAGGCCCCCCTGTATGAACCTGATTCCCTATTCTGCCCAAGGCTCACCCCATAGAAACATACCATTTCTTGTAATATGCATTTTGAAGCTTCTGCCATTCTTATTTTCCTGGCAGCTATTCATGTACTTCTAACCTGAGAGTTTCTGTTGCCCCTACTACTCTTACTATTTGACTAAGTTCTTTTTGTATGTTTGTTTGTTTGTTTGTTTGTTTGTTTCTTTTTTACTATTTTATTAGATATATTCTTTATTTACATTTACAATGATTTCCCCTTTCTTGGTCCCCTCCCCAAATCCCATTAAGCCATTTCCCCACCCTGCTCCCCAATCAACCCACTCCCGCTTCCCTATTCTGGCATCCTCCTACACTGGGGCATCGAGCCTTCATGAGACCAAGGGCCTCTCCTCTCATTGATGCCCGACAAGGCCATCCTCCGCTACATATGCAGCTGGAGCCATGGGTCCCTCCATGTGTACTCTTTGGTTGGTGGTTTAGTCCCTGGGAGTTCTGGGGTTACTGGGTTGTTCCTCCTGTGGCACTGCAAATCCCTTCAACTCCTTGGGTCCTTTCTCTAGCTCCTCCATTGGGCAGCCTGTGCTCAGTCCAATGGTTGGCTGAGAGCATCCCCCTCTGTATTTGTCAGACACTGGCAGAGCCTCTCAGGAGACAGCTATAGAAGGCTCCTGTCAGCAAGCACCTGTGGTCATCGATAATAGTGTCTGGGTTTGGTGACTATATATGGGATGGATCCCCAGATGGGGCAGTCTCTGGATGGCCTTTCCCTCAGACTCTGCTCTACACTTTGTCTCTGTATCTCCTTCTGTGGGTATTCTAAGTTCTTCATTCTTCAATATCAACTATGTTCTTTCTTGTAAAGCATTTCAATGCTGCTTGTTTGTGAAATGAAACCTCAGACAAGTCCAAAGTGCACAGAGATGTAGAGCAGGGAGATTAGAAATCTGCATGAAGGCTTTATTAAAAAAATCCATTTGCCAACCCTAACAATTCCCCAAAGGGAAAGAAAACAGGATTGAAAAAATGATTGCTCTCCTATTCACATGCAATGTTGTTTACGGTAAACTTGGAGCAACTTAAGTCCTTTTCAATAAATGAACATTAAGGCTAGGTAAGTACATACAATGGAATGTTTCTAAGCTTTGAAATAGAAGAACATGCTAATAGCCACAGCATAAATGAACCTTCAGGACATTTTCTTTAGAGAAAGTAAAAATAGACTAAGAGAATTTACTTTTTTCATAAAAAACTTGATATTGTTAAAATGCTAATTGATCTATTAATCCAATGTAAGCTCATCACAATTTTTAGTCTCTCCCCCCCAAAAAAAAACTTGAAAAGGTGAACATAAATCTATATGGTGAGTTAAATATATTAATGCATGCTTAGAATCACAGCACTCAGGGAACAGATATAAAAGTGCTACAAATTTGATGTTGTCCTGGGCTCTCTATTATAGTTGAGACCAGCCTGGGCTATATGATGCAACCTGATCTCAGAAACCAAACAAGTATATGAACTATGTATAGAATTGTAAAAGTAAAAAAAAAAAAAGAATTGTAAAAGTATTATAATTGCCAAAGTTATTTTGTAAAAGAAATGATGATGGACTTGTAATTTATAGTAAAAGTTAATTCAAGATGTGGTAATCAAGACATCATGCTGATATGGTAATAAGGACAGGCGTGGGCAGATTGATGAAACAGACAGTCTACAATTCCTTACATCTATGGGTCTAGTGAGTTTGAAGATTTCTAGGCCAATCAAGGTCAAAAGGAATGAAAAAGGTTTTTTTTTTTTAATTTTTTTTAATTTTTTTTTTTTTTAGCTAAGCTAAGGCTCATAAGACAACATATATAAATTAGCTCAAAGAGAGATCCATCCATCTACATTGGAGATCTAAAAGTATAAATATTTAAGAACAGCACAGGAGGAAGTCTTTGATACTTTAGATTACATGGATTTCTTCCTTATGACAATAAACATGGCCCACTAAAAATAATAAAATTGGTCTATGAAGACACTGCAGGCAGGTAGTAAAGTGCTTGCTGGTCAAACAGGAGGACCTGTGTTTAGAGCTCCAGCCATCTGCATGAAAGTTCGCTGCTGCAGCATGGGGTGGGGGGTGGGGGGAACAGCAGGATCCTTGGAGTTTGCTGGCCATCCAGTCTAGCTGAATCAGTGAGCTCTGGGTTCAGTGAGAGACCTTTTCTCAAAAACTAAGTAAAGAGTAATTGAAGAAGACATCTGATCTCCATATATATATATGCATGATGTATATACTCATATGCACAAAAATGATAAAAATTAATCTTACCAAAATTAAAAGTATTTCAAAAACACCATTTTATTGGGCACTAAAAATATGCAACATACTAATAAAAATTATCAATTTTTTTTGTCCACTGATCCATCAGTGAAGACTTGGGCTATTTCCAACTTTGAAAAAGTTTTTACATATATCGTTACCTGTATGTATGTAACACATTGTGTCTGGTGTATGCAGAGGTCAGAAGAGAATGTCTGATGACCCAGAACTGTAGTTATAGGCAGTTGTGATCCACCACATGGATGCTGAGAGCCAAACCTATTCCCCTAGAAGAGCAGCGAGTGCTCTTACCTGCTAAGCTATTTCTCCAATTTTTTCTAAGTTTTTGCTAATGTACATGTGCTATGGACACGAGTATGCAAACATCTGAGACTGCTTTGACAAAAAAAATATATATATATATATAAGTGGAATTGCTTGATCACATAATAATCATGTTTAATGTTTTGAGGTATTGCCATACTGATTTCCACTGTCCTTACTCTCACCACCGCTTGCTATTTTCTATATTTTAAGCTATCTCAATAGGTATAAAATTGGATCCAGATATGATTTTGACTTATACTTACATAATCAATGATATTTGTTATCTTTAAAAACAATTCTTGAACATTTTATTTATTATTGGATGGGTGTCATCCAGGTGAGGTCTCAGGACATGTGTGGAGGGCAGAGTCAGCTCTCTCCTTTAACATTTGCATGGCTTTAGGTATCAGTTTGCCAGGTGTATGCAACAAGCACCTTCCCTCACTGAGATAAGATATCTTACTTCCCCCTACCTAGAGGAAATTTAAATTTACTGCATAGCCTTCTATTGTATGAATGTTCTATCATATATTTAACCACCTCTTTAGTGCTGATATTTGTATTCCAATAAACTTAAAAACTCAAGAAAATTCTGTGATTTTCAAAAACATAATAGTACTTTACATTTGGCTTTTCTTTGTAAAATTCGTAATGGCTTTTCTTTCGTTTGGTCTGTTTTTTTTTTAAGACAAAAATCACATGTACTCCAAGCTAACCTAGAATTGCTTTATGCGGAGGCTACCCCTGAACTGCTGATTTTCCATCTTAGTGCTGTGATTACAGGCTAAAACAACATCACAAAAGGGAAAGTGGAAAGTGGGGTTTTATCCTATATGCTCACTAGTCACACAGCTGGCTCTTTTACAACAGGCTTCACCACACACACACACACACACACACACACACACACACACACTGTCATCTCTTCCTCATCAGGAAATACGAGAACTTTCCAATTTAAAATCATACAGGTTGTGAAAAATACAGAACCTAGGGTACAGAATATTTAAACCAGTGTCAGGTTACCTCATCCAAAGGCCACCCATGCTTATTTTTGGTCATTTTAAACCTCAAAGCATCTCTTAGTCCGCTCCTCCCCCACCCTCCTCCCTTCCCCAGAGCCTCCGGTTGTCACCAAGGGGATAGAGGAAAGACGATTAGGTGCCTTGCCCATTTTTTTCATTCTTTGTCATTGTTTCCATAGAGCTATTTTGAAATTATGAACATATAGTATCACATTGAAAACGGAATGAATGATACTGCATTTTTGCAAAATTCCACAGGGTATAGGGTGGAGGATGAGCCATAGGCAGAAAAATCAGCCATGTTAGAGAACCTGGGAAGGCAAGAGGTGTTGAAAATTTGATTCATCTACTAATTTACTGGCTCAGGGTTTGTCAATCACAACGGCCTGGCAAATGAGATTAGAGAAGAGTCCTGGGAGGGAAGGGGTGACGCAGCAAGCCGCATAGAGAAAAAAAAAAAAGCCGAGAGACAACTGCGTAATCACACTGCGGCACCAGTTCCTGCATCCCCCGCCTCCGAGTGGCTGGAGCGGCTGCTTGCGGAGGTCTGCCCACTGCGGCTCTCTGCAGTCTCTAGCCTGTTCCTTCAGGGCCTAGAGGCGGCTTCGGGTCTCCGCCCAGACAGCCCGGTTTCAATTCTGCTATCCCAGCTTCAGCACCGCCTTTATCCCCGCTGCCTGCTGCCTGCCATCACTCCAGCAGTCCGGCCGCCGCTGCCTCTTGGTCCATCTCTGCCAGATCATCGCGCATCTGCTATATTGGTGAGTCTTCCTGCGGAGATCAGGTCTCCTGATCTTCGGGTTTAGCCACCATAAGTGCAGGCGATCTTTTGAAAACAATGGCTGAGTCAGTCGAACAGAAGGAACTGTCTGAATTCAACCAAGAAGAGCTTGGTAGCCAGGTAATGGCGGAGGGGCCGGAGGGAAGTCAGGACCACAGTGAAGGTGCCTCCAGTGAGCCTGGAGATGGCGGGCAACATGGTGAAGAGACCGTGGCTGCTGACGCAGGGGAAGAGGGAAAAGGCGAAGAAGCTGCTGCAGGGTCTGGGGAAGCTGCTGGGGAAGGCGGAGGTGCTGATGAGGACTCAGAGTCAGACCGTCCAAAGGGACTCATCGGTTATCTTTTAGATACCGATTTCGTTGAAAGCCTCCCAGTGAAAGTTAAGTGCCGAGTGTTAGCTCTTAAAAAGCTTCAAACAAGAGCTGCCCATTTGGAATCCAAATTCCTGAAGGAATTTCATGACATTGAAAGGAAGTTTGCTGAAATGTATCAACCCTTACTAGAAAAAAGACGACAGATCATCAATGCAGTCTATGAGCCCACAGAAGAGGAATGTGAGTATAAATCGGACTGTGAGGACTATTTTGAGGAGGAGATGGAAGAGGAGGAAGAGACTAACGGCAACGAAGAGGGCATGGTGCATGAATATGTGGATGAAGATGATGGCTATGAGGACTGTTATTATGATTATGATGACGAGGAAGAAGAGGAGGAGGAGGAGGATGACAGTGCAGGGGCCACCGGAGGAGAAGAGGTTAACGACGAGGATCCTAAGGGGATCCCGGATTTCTGGTTGACTGTTTTAAAAAATGTTGAAGCGCTCACTCCTATGATCAAGAAGTATGACGAGCCCATTCTGAAGCTGCTGACGGATATTAAAGTGAAGCTTTCGGATCCTGGGGAGCCTCTCAGCTTCACGCTCGAATTCCACTTCAAGCCCAACGAATATTTCAAAAATGAGCTGTTGACAAAGACTTACGTGCTGAAGTCAAGGCTCGCATGCTACGATCCCCACCCTTACAGGGGAACTGCCATCGAGTATGCCACTGGCTGCGACATAGATTGGAACGAAGGGAAGAATGTCACGCTGAGAACCATCAAGAAGAAACAGAGACATCGCATCTGGGGAACCGTCCGAACCGTGACTGAAGATTTCCCCAAGGACTCTTTCTTCAATTTCTTCTCTCCTCATGGCATCACCTTAAACGGAGGGGATGAGAATGATGATTTTTTACTTGGTCATAATTTGCGTACTTACATAATTCCAAGATCGGTGTTATTTTTCTCAGGAGATGCGCTTGAATCTCAGCAGGAGGGTGTAGTTAGGGAGGTTAATGACGAGATTTATGACAAGATTATTTATGATGATTGGATGGCTGCAATCGAGGAGGTGAAAGCCTGTTGCAAAAATCTTGAGGCATTAGTTGAAGATATTGATCGTTAAAGCAGAGTAGATGCTTCTGAAATTAACTGCTCTACATGCAGTTACTGAAGACATAAGCAGTTAGTATTGTCTCGTGTTCTGCATTTTTCCTGTCATGCCAGTTTAAAAATTCAAATACTAATTAACCTGACCTTGCATTGTAGTGGTATGATGTTTTCAAGACATGTAGACTGTGATAAATGATTAAGGGCATTAATATAGTGTGTAGTGTAATTCTTCTGAAGTCCTTGTGCCATGTACCTATTAATCTGTGGCTGTGAATATTATTAGAAATGCTAAATGAGATTATTTGTTTGCAAAGAGAATATTGGAAACCTACCTAAGAGTGCTTTGCTATTTTTCCCCTTACCTTCTTAGAGCTTTAGCCAATGGACTTAATTTTATTGTGCCTGCTTCATTTTGCAGTAAATATGCAGTAGAATTTAAAGCTTGAATGCCTAAGAGGCCTGCATATGGTTGAGAATTTCAGGCAAAATCATATTTATTATTGATAACAGCTAGTACAAGGCTTCTGATTGTGACTGTGCTAAATAATAAATAATAAAACTCAATTGTACTGAAATTACTGTTTATCAATGATATGTGAGTTACAGTATTTTCAAATGTTGCAAATATTGTCCTGTGTAATTGTGAAAACTGTGATTACAGTGTACATTTTTCTTTCATGATAATACTGAGTCATTCACTGAAATGGACACGTCACCATTTCTGGAAATATATTTCATATCCTGTTCATTCACTGAAAAATAAAATGAATAAAAATGTCATGGTGTTATATGGTTTAAAAATGAACTTTTAAACTATAAAGGCAGTATGTTCATTGGAAGACACATAAAAATATTTAAAAAAAATACATTAATTAAAATCAAACACATATTCACCAGAGATGAACACTGTTAGTATTTTGATTTGCTTTCTACAAATTATTTTTCTATAAGTTATTCTTATGTGTTTATGCATGCATGCAAATTTACCAACACTGTTTAACAGGCATATTCCAACATTATTTATAACTGATCTAATTTTAATTTTCAGATTGAGTTGCAGGGAAACAAAAATCCGGTAAATTCATTTCTACTTTATAATGTAAGTACTCTACAAATAACAGATTCCTATGTGCTATTCTCTATTTTAAATTTTTAATCTTTCTACAGTGTTAGTTGTATATACCTCCTTATGACACTGGGGGGCAGCACTGACCGGGGACAGTGGAATAAGCTGCCCAGACTGTCCAGAGATGAATTTGCTTTTGTCCTTTAGGAACACTCAGATGTCCCCCCCCCCCACGAAAGGCTTTTCCTTTTGACAAACTCTATGAAGAATTACACCTATCCTCCTAGGATAAGGGACCTTCTTGGTCACTTTTGTGCCACATAGAGGCTGTGAGGGGCAAGGAAGTGCTAATTCTGGTTTATTATTGCTGCCCACCTACGCTGCCATCCCAAACGCTTGTGAAGTGAGCTCACTGAACTATAACCCACGTGGAACAAAAGCTTTGCCGTAACTTATTCTTCTACTATCCACTACTGAACATGCTTCCTTTTTTATATTGTGGTCCAGAGAGGTAAGTTTCTAGCATTGCCTATTTTTCTTACTTCTGCCTGGTAAAACTGGGAAAGAAAATAAAAGCTTTACCTTTTCTATTCCTTTCTAGACAGGACTTTGAAAGCCAAGATCTTCTCCCAGATATAATAATAGATGTTCTGGTGCTTTTCTCTTGAATTGCAGTAAGTGGAAGCATATAGGGAAACAGACACCTTACTACTATAAAGAACCAAGCGATTCTGCCAATGTGCATCCTGTAAATACAGACAGCTGCATGCTTTTCACAATGATTAATATTGACCTTTGGCATTTACTACTACCCCCAAACTCACCCCACAGATAGTGGCTTCTTTTTATTGTGATACTGTTACTATGCACTAAAAACAAAAATAAAACAACAACAACAAAACCCAGGAACATAAAAAAAATACTTTTAAAGCTTGGGGTGGGGGCATTCTCCAGTAATCCCAGCACTCGGAAGGTGGATATCTGCAGGAGGATCAGGAGTTCAAGGCCAGCTTCAGCTATATAAGGCATTTAATAACAGCTTGGGCTATGTGAGACACTTGTAAAAATAAACAAACAAACATGAGGAACATGGGTAACTCTCCTGCTGTTTTGCAGAGAATGCCTAGTGCCTTGCAGCGTCCCATGGCCTTTTCTGTTGTCTCTATGGGCTAGAATAGTTAATGTGCTTCGTCTGGATTTACCCTGCTATGGACCCCATTGCTACAACTGCCATGTCAGTGTCCTCTACCAAAGGTATGTAAAGAATGCACCTAGGGTTTATCAAGGCTTTTTCAGTCTTCACTGCACAGAAAGACAATACATACCACAGAGAATAGAATGGATCCATAAGTGTTAGAACACAAAGGAGACTTTGGTCTTTGTGTGCTTTGGTGCAATATTTAGAGAAGTAGGGGGCTGCTGTAGATTGGATACTGGCAAAAGTAGGAACCATTTATTAGTACTAGCTCAATAAATATTAGCCACGGTGTATCTTGGAAAACTAGAAAGATGATAAAGCTGTACCTGGTAAAACAGTTGAACACTGGCTGGCAAGATTGCTGCTCAGCAGGGAAAGGCACCTGACAATGGGCCTGATGACCTGCGTTTGGTCCTCGGAACCCACATGGCCAGCGAGATAATGCACTCTGGCAAGTTGTGCTCTGATCTCCACAGATGCATGTGTGTGCACGCAGACACACTGTAAAAAAAAAGATGCACATGTTTTAGCTTCTGTATGGGAGTATTTGCTATTAAGAAGAGCAACATAGTACTCTTTTATTTTGGACATTCTTAAACAAATTAAGTGGCCTAGCTTTGCCTCATTTTATTATACTTCCCAAGCAACCTTGTTATTATTCTACAAAATGAATTATGTCTAACAAGAGACTAACATGGCCTACCTGTATGAACCAGGCCGGATTCTTGATACCAGGGATTGCTTTTAATTTTCCCTTTTTTTCCCATCTTTATCCCAGGGAAACAGTTTGAGGCTTTAATGACTCCCCTGCTTTGATTTATCTTTAGTTTTAGGATATTTCAGGCCTTGAGGTTAGGCTATCAATCTCAGGCCACCACATAGTCCTGCACTAGAGTTTAGGTCCCAACTATATTAAAAATATGATTTGGAGGTTGAAAAGATGGCTCATCAAGTAATAACACTTTTGCAGAGGACCCAGGTTCCATGCCTGACCCCCACGTCAGGCAGTTCTCAGCTGTCTCCAGCTGCAGGGCATCTGACCTCCCCATCTGACCTCCACAGGCGCCTGCACTCATACATGTACATACCCACGCATACACACAAGCATATATTCTCACACACATTTTTTTAAACTTGTGGCTGGAAAGACAGCTGATTGGTTAAGAGCACTTCCTGTTCTTGAAAAGGACCTGGGTTCAGTTCCCACAAGCCATATCAGGTGCCTTACAATCATCTGCAACTCCAGTTCCAGGGGACTTTATCATCATCTTTTGGTCTCCCTGGGAAGTGTACATATAGCACACAGACATACATGCATGCAAAACACCCACACATATAAAAAAATAAATCTTTAAAACATTAAAAGAGCAAAATATATATAATTTCACCTTAACTCTTTTTATGCTTTCATTTATCTATTTATTCATTCACTTTACATCCTGATCACAGCCCCCCTCTCCTCCCAGTCTCAACTCATACCTCCTCCCCCCATTCCACCCTCCCTTTCTCTTTAGAGTCATAGCAGGACTAAATGCATCCTCTCCCGCTGAGGCTAGTCAAGGCGGCCCAGCTAGGGGAAGGACATTCCAAAGGCAGGCACCAGAGTCCTGATCCAATTGTTGGGGGACCTACATGAAGACCAAGCTGCACACCAAAACAGAAAGAAGGCCCAAGCAGGGATGCTTGAATCTCACTCAGAAGGGGAAATAAAATAGACACTGCAAGTGATGGAGGGAGGGAACTGGGTGGGAGAAGAGGTGAGGAGGTGGGGTTCAAGTGTAGGGGGAGCAGGGTGGGGGTGAGATGGCTGGGAGAGAGAACAGAAATTGAGGGGGCATCTCTGGAACAAGCCAGAGACCTATACTTGCGTTTTAAAAATAAATTATTCATGGATTTTGGACTCCAGAAGGTTATTTGAGGTAACTGTTAGAAAGAACTTCTGAGAATTTTTGTCTTCCTAGGGAATAGTCCGAGAACATATATATGTATATATTCCCTTTTAAATACACGATAATAAAAAATAAGGTTTTTGGTTTTATATATCAGAGGGACTAGCCTATCTGAATTCCAATCCCAACCCCTGTAACAATATATAGTTTTACATACAAATACTATATGAATCTATCTTTGCTATTTTATTAATGTCCATATTTGTGAGATATTCAAAACTACACATTATTAAATTACTAATTAATAACAATTACTACCCTAATTACTTTCCAATGTAAATGAAGTAAAAGTTCACATTTCGTATTTCAAGACGTCTCCAAGATATCTATCTGATCTGCTACTACAAAGATAAAGTGTCAAGTTGAGTAGCAGTACTTAAATTATTCACGAGACCAGTATATTAGTTACTTTTATGTTGCTGAGACAATACACCACAATCTGAAGCAGTTTATGAAAGAAAGAATTTATTTTGGCTTATCATTCCAGATGGATACAATTCTGTCATGGTGGGGTAACATGGAAGCAAGTAGCAGCCATGACAGCAGAAACAGGAAGTGGAGGGATTGCATATTCAGCTGCAAGCAGGAAGCAGAGAGAAATAACTGGAATTGAACCGATGGTATAAACTGTCTTTCCTTTCTTCCTTCCTTCCTTCCTTCCTTCCTTCCTTCCTTCCTTCCTTCCTTCCTTCCTTCCTTCCTTTTCTTCTTCTTCTTCTTCTTCTTCTTCTTCTTCTTCTTCTTCTTCTTCTTCTTCTTCTTCTTCTTCTTCTTCTTCTGGTTTTTTGAGACAGGGTTTCTCTGTGTAGTCCTGGAACTCACTCTGTAGACCAGGCTGGCCTCAAACTCAGAAATCTGCCTGCCTCTGCCTCCCAAGTGCTGGGATTACAGGCGTGCACCACTATGCCCGGCTGGTATAAACTTTCAAAGCCCCTTCTAATAATTTTCTTCCTTCAGCAGGGGTACACTTCCCTATAACTGCCCAAGACACTGCCACCCATTGGGGACCAAGCGTTCAAAATACCTGAGTCTATGGAGGATATTTCTCATTCAAATCACCACACCTGGCTCATGAAAAGGCTCATTCAGTCAGTTACTACTGAGGTATTTCCACATTGCCAAGTATATTCGTAGCTTTTGATTTGTGTATACCAACACCAATGTTTATTTGAGGCCATTTGTTCAGTGGCTGCTGTGGTTTGAATAAGAATGACCCCATAGGCTCACATATTTGAATGCTTAGTCACCAGGGAGTAGCACTGCTTGTAAAGAATTAGGAGGTGTGGCCTTCTGGGAGTAGGTGTGGTCTTGTCAGAGGAAGTGTGTCTCTGAGGGTAGACTTGAGGTTTCAAAGGCCCAAGCCAGGCCCAGTTTCTCTCTCCTCCTGTTGCCTGTAGATCCAGATATGGAACTCTCAGCTATTTTTTTAGCATCAGGTCAGCCCACATGCCACCATGCTTCCCACCATGATGACAATGGACTAAACCTCTGAAACTGTAAGCAAGTCCCAATTAAATGTTTTCTTTTATAAGAGTTGCCTTGTCATAGTATCTGTTCATAGCAGTAAATGAGTAACTGAGACTGACCAACAAATATATCATGAATCTCATTTTAAATATGTGGTAACCAGAGACAAATAGAATATAGAAAATAAAAATTGGAGTTGGAGATGGATCAGCAGTTAAGAGCACTGACTGCTCTTCCGAAGGTCCTAAGTTCAAATCCCAGCAACCACAGGGTGGCTCACAACCATCTGTAATCAGACTGATGCTCTCTTCTGGAGTGTCTGAAGACAGCTGCAGTGTACTCACATGTAATAAATAAATACATAAACAAACAAACAAACAAACAAACAAATAAATCTATAAAAAAAGAAAAGAAAAGAGAGCTGGAGAGATGGCTCAGTGGTTAAGAGCACTGACTGCTCTTCTGAAGGTCGTGATTTCAAACCCCAGCAACCACATGGTGGCTCACAGCCATCTGTAGTGAGATCTGCTGCCCTCTTCTGGAGTGTCTGAGGACAGCTACAGAGTACTTACATAATAATAAATAAATAAATCTTTAAAAAAAAAAGAAAAGAAAAATTATGTGAAAATTATATGCAATATAGGTAATGCATATAGGTATATAACATTTTGGTTTTTTGCTTAGCATATAAATATGTGCAATATGAAGTATGCTGTTTATAAAACAGAAAGCATTTTAAAAAGAAATAACACATCTGTGGGATGTGTTTTCTTTTCTCTATTGAATATAATCTTCATTTACATTTCAAATGCTAAAACCTTTCCTGGTTTCCCCCCCTCCCCGAAAACCCCCAACCCCTCCTCCCACCCCCTGCCTCCACGTATACGCCCCATCCACCCAACCCATTCCCACCTCCCCAAACCCCCAATTTCCCTTTGTTGGGGCATCTGTTGAGCCTTCACCTGACCAAGGACCACTCCTCCCACTGATGCCCGACACGGCCTTCCTCTGCCACATCTGTGGGATGTGTTCTCTTCACATTATTTGCCCAATGACACCTTTTAAAACTAGCAAGGAACCAAAGACTTTTTGTGGGCTAGCCAAAAGGAATGGGTGAAGCATCACTGTTCAGGCCACGGGCTTTATGAACCCATGCTTTATGTGTAAGGATACATGTGGTCTGTAGTTGGTGAAAAAAGAAAAAGATAGTCCTGGTGTAAGCAGGTGCCTTAAGTGGCCTTGCAGAAGTTGGAGTATGTTTACATGTTTTTTTTTTCCCACTTTGAAGTCTAAAGTCTTCTCTTGTGCCCACTGAAGTGATCATAGGAAGTGTGAAGAAAGATTGATGATCATTTCTTGGCTTCTGGCTAAGTTTAAGTAGAGAAGTTCAGGTAGCAACCTAGAGGGAAATCAAAATTTAAGTGGAGTGTCTTAGAAATGGGCAATGAGGGAGGCTTTAGATTAGTTCAGCTTTGGTGTAACTGAGATCTCAAATGCCCACAGAATAAGTATTCTTTTGATGAATGAAATATGATCGTGTCTTAGAATGAGCTCAGGTGATATAGCAAGTATGAACATATACACAAGGAATGGCACAGAAAGGGTCACTGCTTGTGACACCTGCAGAGCATGCCCATGTCAATCCTGTAGATACATTTAGAAGACTAGGTAATGTGTGATTATTACATAATCTGCAGGGCACAAAAACGCATTCCAAGAATAATTTTGTGTTTTTGAAGAAACTGAGGTCACTTTTCTTGTTTTCTTGGAGCTGTCTCTCACACACTCAGAATTCTTTTTTTTTTAAAAAAAGATCTATTTATTTATTATGTGTAAGTACACTGCAGCTGTCTTCAGACACTCAGATCCAATTATACATGGCTGTGAGCCACCATGTGGTTGCTGGGATTTGAACTCAGGACCTCTGGAAGAACAGTTGGTGCTCTTAACCGCTGAGCCATCTCTCCAGCCCCACCACTCAGAATTCTTCTTGTGTGATTTCATTCTTGTACGGTGTTTTGACGACAGTTCATCACTGAGGGAACTCAGTTAAGAACTGAAGCACTGGCTCCCCTTCTGGATTGGACTCTGGATCACGATCAGCTAGGCGATCAGCTAGGCGGCTTACACAGTCCAGGCCTCCTTGCCTAGGGATGGTGCTGCCCACTGTCGGTTGGCTCCTCTCACATCAGTCACTGGTCCAGGTAATTTCTCACAGATGTGGCCAGAGCACAAGCTCAAGCCCACAGCTGAGACTCCATCCGAGCACTCTAGGCTGTTTCAGCTGACAGCTGCAGCTACTAGGACTCCTTATCACTTGTCAGCCTGACACAAACACACAGCGCTTAAAGCCATGACCTTTTCATTCTTGTCTCCAAGATCTCACGTTAAGATCAAAACATAAAACACCATTCAACTTTTAGATTTGATTTTTTTTTCGAGACAGGCTTTCTCTGTATAGCCCTGGCTATCCTGGAACTCACTCTGTAGACCAGGCTGGCCTCGAACTCAGAAATCTGCCTGCCTCTGCCTCCCAGAATGCTGGGATTACAGGTGTGTGCCACCACGCCCGGCTTAGATTTGAATTTTATGCTTAAGCTTTTGACTTGCACGTATGTCTGTGTACCACATGCATGCCTAAGTGTGATGATTGTGAACCACTATGTGGGTGCTTGGAAGTGATCCCAGGTCCTCTGCAAGTACAAGTGCTCTTAACACCCAAGTCATCTCTCTAGTCCCCAACAGCCCAAATTTTATAAGTTCCACAATCTAAAAATTTTAATATTTTAAAAGTCCAAGGTCGGGCTGGAGAGATGGCTCAGCGGTTAGGAGCACTGACTGGTCTTCTGAAGGTCCTGAGTTCAAATCCCATAACCACATGGTGGCTCAAAACCATCCATAATGAGATCTGATGCCCTTTATTGGAGTGTCTGAGGACAGCTACAGTGTGCTTACATATAATAATAAATAAATCTTAAAAAGAAAAAAAGAAGTCTGTTTTTTTTAAAAAGGTCCAAGGTCTATTTAAACATTCAAAGTCTTAATTGTACAATACTGTAAAATAAAAAGTTACAGAATTTATTATTCCAAAATGAAAAAAAATCAGTGTGCAGTTACAATGACGTCAAAGCAACTCCCAAACTCCAGCAGTGTCAATCAAATCCTTTCCTTCAGTATCTCATATCCGGAAACCACTCATGCTCATCTGGGCTCCAAATCACTACAGTACTCATGCTCTGCCATCTGCAGCACACAGAACTTGTTACAAACATAAGCTCAGGTTGGCTCTGTTCCACACCTCCCACCGTCCTGGTGAGCAACCCACGCTCCTGGTATCTCCAATATACTGGATGTCGTCACTGTTACTGATGCTTCACTTCAGCAGTGGTCGTCACCCAGGGAGTCTCAACAGGGGTTCCAACTGTGCCACAAAATGCCAAGCCTCCGCTGCTCGCTCTGGCTCCTTCGTGCCTTCAAAACTCATACCGCGTGGGAGACCTTACAGATGATTTGCCAAGTTCTTTCTGTTGGCTTGTTGTATACCCTTGTCGCCCTTATGCTGACCCTGAGAAAATACTGCTGATTTCATCTTTTTTTTCATTTATTGGATATATTCTATATTTACAATTCGTTTCCCTTTTTCTGGTTCCCCACCCCCAAAGGTCCCACATGCCCTTTTCCCTCCCCCTGCTCCCTCATCCACCCCCTCCCACCTCACTGTTCTTGTACTCCCCCACAATGATGTTTTGGTCTATTCTAGCACCAGTGTCCACTCCTTTCTTCTTGTGAGACATCACTTGGTATGTGATTGATGTCTTTGGTGTTCCAAGCTTCTAGGCTAATATCCACGTATCAGTGATTGTATACCATAGGTATTCTTTTGAGACTGACGTTCTCCAGCTCCATCCATTTCTCTAAGAATTTCATGAATTCATTGTTTCTAATGGCTGAATAGTACTCCATTGTGTATAAAAGATTTATTTTCTTTTTTATGTATGTGAGTACACTGCAGCTGTACTGATGGTGGTGAGCCATCAGTAGTTGCTGGGAATTGAACTCAGGACCTCTGCTTGCTCTGGCCCAAAGATTTATTTATTATTGTGTGTAAGTACACTGTAGCTGTTTTTAGATGCACCAGAAGAGGGCGTCAGATCTCATTACGGTTGGTTATGAGCCACCATGTGGTTGCTGGGATTTGAACTCAGGACTTTTAGAAGAGCAGTCAGTGCTCTTAACTGCTGAGCCATCTCCTCAGCCAGATTTCATCTTAATAATGCTGACCTCTTATTAACCACAGCTGATTCTGGCTCAAATGGCCCCGAAAAAGTCTTTGGTTCCTTTTGAAGATCTTCAAACCAGTATAGCCCAGTAAAAGTGTTAAGGGAAATACAGATTATGGAGGCCTGGTTTAAAAACAAGTCCATTAAACTCTGAGCACTTACCAGCTTTTCTACTTCAAAGTTCTGAAACTTTCCAGTCTTCCCAATTAAACAACATGGATATGGACATGAGTCCACTATGGCAACATTACACTCCTGTTACCAATTTCTGTTCTACTTTCATTCTGTTGCTGGCATAAACCACTCATACATTATAATGTATTAAAATATTATTAAAATAAAGGCATGGTGGCGCACGCCTTTAACCCCAGCACTTGGGAGGCAGAGGCAGGCAGATTTCTGAGTTCGAGGCCAGCCTGGTCTACAGAGTGAGTTCCAGGACGGCCAGGGCTACACAGAGAAACCCTGTCTCAAAAACCCAAAACAAACAAACAAACAAACCACTCATACAGAAAGCAATCCAAAGAAAGGAAGCTTAAGCTTACAAGTACAAGTGTATCAACGAGGTATGCCAGAACAGCAAGTTAAGCAAAAATTGAGGCAGAAACTATGAAAGTACACTCTTCACTGACTCACTCTCTGAACTGCATTCTGACTTAGTCCTTGACTCATGTGCAGGCAGACTTTTCATCCATCCCAGGACCACCTGACTAGGGATGGTGTCACCCACCCACTGTGAGCAGAGCCTTCCCATATCAATCATCAATCAAGATAATCTCTCACAGACAAGGCCACAGGCCAATCTGATCTGATCAATCCTTCACCTGAGACTCCCCTCAGTGACTCAGGTTGTGTCTACTTGATAGGTGA
This sequence comes from Apodemus agrarius, assembly GCA_964023405.1. Taxonomy (NCBI): domain Eukaryota; kingdom Metazoa; phylum Chordata; class Mammalia; order Rodentia; family Muridae; genus Apodemus; species Apodemus agrarius. Next base: position 65,593,812 of record OZ030010.1, on the reverse strand, counting down.
AATTTATCAAGACAAGTAACCATGTGTTTTCATTAAATTTCATATTTCAAAATTAACATGCTTTCATACAATCACATTCTTTCTCTATCATACCGTACCCCCTCCAACACACATACATGATCCAGAATGAGAATCTCAAAGATTGTCAGAAGAAGCCATTATCAATGAGCTTTCAATGTACACAGAAGTGATAAAATGTGATGCTTTGCATATGTGTACATGCTTGCTTCTGTGTGAATGTCCTTACTATACATTGAAGTATTCACCAGTAATAAGGGCAAATATTTGGATAATTTTTTTTCTATTCCAAATATTGCCTAGATGTTGCCAAGAATCCTATGGATAAGGGAAGAGTCAATAATCTGTGATGCCATTTCTTACTATGACAAGGTGCTTTTTATTGCACATATTAGAGGAACTGAATAGTTTTTCTTTTCTAAGACCCATATTAGCCAATACAACATGTTTACACTTCACACCAAGCATGAAACTTCCATATTCTTGCTATAAATTAATATGGTGTTTGTAGACCATTCCAGTGCTGGAATGGCTATGTATAGGATTGGCCCACTTTCATTCTTTCTCATACATACATCATTTTTTTCCTGGCACCATTTATCCAAAAGACTGTCTTTCCTACATTTAGCAGTTATGGAAACTTTGTAAAAATCCTATGACCACATATATGCATGTTTTTTCCTTGTCTCTATATTCTATTCTAATTGTCTATGAGTCTCTTTATGCTAGACCCATGCTGTTTCGTTTATTGCAATTTTATAATAAGTTTGACATTAGGAAGTGTAAGTCATAGAAGTAGATTTTTATTTTCAAACTTATGACCCTATTTAGGGGTCCTTTAAGACTTCATGTGAATTTTTAGGGTATTCTCTATTTCTACAAAATCATCCATGATATTTTTATAGCAATTGAATTTATTTACTAAATTGCTTTTGGTAGCGTTGTCATCTTCACAATACAGGATATTATAGGTCATGAATATGGGATGTCTCCATTTATATTCCACTGAATTTCCTTCAGTCCTGTTCTAGAATTAATAGTGTACAAGTTTCCTATTTTGTTAATTAAATTAATTCTCAATTTTTTTGTTTAGGGTTATTATGAATTGAACTGGAATTTTTTAAAGATTTATTTATTATATGTAAGCACACTGTAGCTATCTTCAGACACACCAGAAAATGGTGTCAGATCTCATTACAGATGGTTGTGAGCCACCATGTGGTTGCTGGGATTTGAACTCAGGACCTTTGGAAGAGCAGTCAATGCTCTTAACCACTGAGCCATCTCTCTAGTTCCCTGTACTGGAATTTTTTAAATTTACTTTTTTGATATTTTATTGTTAGTGCATGAAAATGCAACTATTCGATTGTATATTGACTGAATTCTGTAGTATTTTGTGCAACATAGGAGTTATATCATTTGTACATTTACTTTTTCCTTTCTAATATTGAAGCCTTGAATTTCAATTTTTTTCTGATTATTTTTCTCATTTTAAAATTTTACTTAAGTATACTTCACCCTTTTATTAAAAATAGATTCTTTTCTCAAATAATAAATCCCGATTAGTTTCCCTCCTCCTACTCCTCCCAGTTCCGCCCCATATTCCCTTCCACCTGGATCCACTCCCCTCGTGTCTGTCATTAGAACAGAACAAGCACCTAAGAGATAACAAGACAAAACAAAAGAAAATATAATAAGATAAAACAAAACCCAGCCCATTGAAGATAGACAAGACAACCCTACAGAAGGAAAAGAGCCCAAGAGAAGACAGAAGAATCAGTGACCCACTTATTCACACACTCAGGAATCCCATAAAAATACTAAACTGGGAGTCATACCAGCAGCAGACCTGGTACAGACCCATGCAGGCCCTGTGCGTGCTGACTTGGTCTCTGAGTTTATATGAGCTTTGCTTGGTTGATTTAGATGAACTTGTTTTCTTGGTGTCCTCCATCCCCTCTGGCCCTTACATTCTTTTTGTCACTTGCTTGCAAATGATCATTCCAGTGAGTCACTGGTCTGGTTTGAGGCCTCTGGCTTCTGATGCTCTCTCAATACTGGATCCTCATTGGGACTCCTATCCTGTGGTTGCTCTGTGTCATGGAGATCCTGCAGTTTTGGATCTGTAGGACTGGCCTCTTCATGGGCTCCAGCAGTTCATCGATGAGGAAGATGATGGGGGTGTCCCAACTCAAATACCTAGATATGGTCAGCCCAGTGGCTCTCCCACTCTCACTCACAGCGCTAACTAACTCACCAGCAACCCCTGAAACCAAGGCCAGTTCTACCCTGCTGCCCAGACAAGGTGCAGAGCCCTCTCTTCCAAGTGTTGCAGCTGATGACTCCAGAGCCAGCTTTCCTGCCTGCTATAGATGGCGAGAAATGAGGAGGGGAGGAGGGTATCTCTCCCTCATCTGTGCCATTGTCCAGCAAGCAAAGAGGCGGGGCTCCTTTGCAGTCACATCCTCAGGCTGGCTCACCTGCAAGCCCCACACCAGGGCCGGCTCTTCTGCCTGCTGTATGGCCCTTAAATCCTTTCTGCCTCCTTTTCTGTGGGTTTCCCTGAACCCTGAGGGAAGGGATTTGATGGAGACATTCCATTTAGGGCTGAAGAATATCCTCTTCTATCACTCCCCACCTATTCTTTTGAGGCTGGATCCCTCCCACGCCCACGGCCCACAATTTCTCAGCTAGTCTAGAAGCTAGCAAGTGTCTCAATACTTTTTCTGCTTCAGTGGCAGGGCGATAGGCATGCATTGGATGCCTGTCTTGTTACATGTGTGCTGAGATCCAAGCCTCAGTCTTCATGTTTGCTCAGTAAGGGCTCCTAACATGGCTTATCTAGCTAGTCCATGAATAATATTTTAATGGTCACAGAATTTAATTTGATGAAGATTTTTTTAATGCCAACATTTTCTTTTCTTGTAATTTGTGTTTGTTCTTTTGGTTTCTGCTTCACACTGTCTTTATAAAACAAAGAAATGAGTTTACCTTCCTTTTTGGATACTGTCCTTTACGTTGTAGTCCAGACTAGCTTTGAACACATGCTTTTCCTGCCCCAAGCCTCCAGAGTGCAAGGATTACATATATGTACCACCATATGTGGGGCTTCTTTATTTTCTAGGAGTTTCTTTTTCTGAAGTGTTTGGTAGCACTCATGTGAAGACATCTACCTGTGCTGGCTAGTTTGTGTTACCTTGATACAAACTAGAGTCACTTGGGAAGAGAGAATCTCAGCTGAGGAATTACCTCCATGATATTGGCCTGTTGGTGTGTCTGTGGGACGTTTTCTTAACAAATGATTGATGTAGGAAATCCAGCGCTCTGTGAGTTGCGGCATCCTTGGGCAGGTGGGCCTGAGCTGTATAAGAAACGATGCCCCAGTATAGGGGAATGCCAGGACAGGGAAGCGGCAGTGGGTGGGTTGGTGAGCAGGTAGAGGGGGGAATGGGTTAGGGAGTTTTCAGAGGGGAAACTAGGAAAGGGGATAACATTTGAAATGTAAATAAAGGAAATATCTAATACAAAAAGAAAAAGAAAAAAAATAGTTGGGGTCCCAACCTAGTCTGCCTACCCCTCTCCCAACTTCTAGGCTCCAGGCAACTACAAGGCCCACAACCTACAGGGTCCTTCTATGCCACATACAACTTCTCCGCCCAGCCAGATTCTTCACATCTTGCTCTAAGCTCTATCCAGTTGAGTCTGCCCGATCCTCCCTTCCACTCTCTCCATACCTAGCCTGGATCCCATGTCCCGTGTTGAAGCCTAGTCTGGCCACTGGTACTTTGTGCTACCCCCTAACTTCCAGGCTCTAGACATGACTCACACTTCTAAACCACAATCAACAAGCCACCTGCAAGCCACCACATCCATCTTTTCTGCCCAGCCAGGTCCTTCCTGTAAATATTGTGCCATGGCCTAGCTTGGAGAGTATGCTTAATCTTCCTGTTATAAAACCTCTCCAAATACCAAGACCTAGCCTGCATCTCACATCTAATAGTATGGCCACCCCTACTTAGTATGGCTACCCCTACTTGCATTGTCTGCAACCAACAGATTTTTGGCCACTACCCATGCTGTCTTCCCATAGCCTAACGCATCCAACCACCCAGCCAAGCCAGGTCCTGTACACCTTGTGCCAGGGTCTAGGCAGGTGATTCCACCCAATTCTCCCTTTCATGCACCTTCTCAAAACTCCAGATCTACCTCCAAACTCCATGTTTGCATCAGGATGTACAACCCAGCCCCTTTTCTGCCTGACTTCATTCTATCTTAGCCATATACAACCTTCAGGCCCATCCTGGCCCACAGATCCTGTGATCTGGTTCAGCCTGGTGTGTTTATATCAGACCTAATAAAAGAAAACTAATAGAACTAATAAAAGAAGTGCCTTTGGCCACATTGCATTTCAAAAATATAAACAATATGAAAGATCAAGTCAGCATCTATCCACCCTAAGCCAGCAGTCCTGCAGAAATGTTCTCTACTGGGAGTTACTTAGATGAAACCCAGGATGCAGCATTTTTCCCCAACATAGTATTTTTTATTGATTATTTAGGAACTTCACACAACACACCCCAATTCACTTGTTTCTCATTCCTCCCAGGTGTACCCTTCACTCATTGTGCCTTTTCTTGTCAAAAGAAAAGAATATACCGACTCCAATTTGCATTGCCCATATACTCACTGTAGCATGGTCAAATGCTGAGTGCCTAGCTCCTTAAAGATAACTGTGTCCTTCCCCACCTGCTCCCCCACCGGAAGCCATCAAAGATGAAGAACTTGACTTTAGCATCTTTACCACAATTTTTAAGAATTCTCTTCAACAGTTTTCAGCTTTCTATCTGGACTTCCTTCCTTCCTTCCTTCCTTCCTTCCTTCCTTCCTTCCTTCCTTCCCTCCTTCCTTTTCTCTGTCTCTGTCTGTCTGTCTGTCTCTCTGTCTTTTTTTGAGGGGAGCATGTTGTCACAGAAGCCTTCAATGTCTCTTGTTCTCAGTTATGACTGTACAGTCATGAGCACCACTGTGAGAGAAGCTTCCTTGCCCATAACAGTCAGCAGCAGCATAGATCATGGACTTCCACATGGTTTCCAGTGGCAGCACAGACCACGGACTTAACATGGCTTCCAGCAGCAACATGGACCGCAGACATCCACATGACCTCCAGTAGCAGCATGGACCTCAACAGCCTTAATCACAGACATAAACATAGTCTCTGGTGGCAACACAGACAGGGGGCATGAAGATAGCCTTCAGCAGTAATCTGCATCAACATGGCCTCCAGAGGGAGCACAGACTACAGACATCAACATAGCATCTGGCAAGTAACACATACCACAAACATTAACACGACTTCAATAGGCAGCCTAGGCCACAGATACCAACATGTCGTCTGGCAGTAACAAAGACCATGAACAGCAACATGGCCTCTGAAAGCAAATTGGACCATGGATATCAATACAGACTGCGGTGCCAGTACAGACTACTGACACCAGCATGGCCCCTGGCCATAGCATGGACCGTGGAGGTCTTTTGAGGAGTCATAAACCAGAAAATGAATCATTTTTCCTCTTGGATATCTTGTTGTTGCTTAGAGCCAGGTCAATTAAGTGACTGGGCAGTTCATTTAGGGGTAAAACCTATGTGAGCTTCAGGCTTCTGTACATCACCCTGAAGGCCCTGCTCAGTAATAACATGCCCATTTTCCGGGCTGGTGAGATGCCTCAGCGGTTAAGAGCAGTGAAGGTCCTGAGTTCAAATCCCAGCAACCACATGGTTGCTCATGACCACCCATAATGAGATCTGATGCCCTCTTCTGGTGTATCTGAAGACAACTAGAGTGTACTCACATATAATAAATAAATAAATCTTAAAAAAATATGCTCATTTTCCCAGTGTAGCTGTGATCCTATACCTGTCAGTTTCCCCCAGGCATCTTTTAGTTCTGCCTCTCTCCCCCGCGCACTTACCTGCACTCTGCCATCTTTCTCACCTCTCCATTGCACATTCATCCTTCAAAGCGGGATTACAAACTGTTGCATATATGTATATATCTCCCAAACAATTTTTATAAGCAAATATTTATTGCAATGAGTCATTGATCTGGTCCAAGATTTCTGGTTTCTGAAGCACCATAAATACTAGACTATTGTTGAGACTCATCTAGAATAACCTCTTGTTGCCCAAAGTCAGGGTGATCGTATGCTTGGGCAGTACATCCAGGGCAAGATCTGTATGAGGTCCGGGCTGCTGCATACCTCTCTTCCCTCAGTGCTGACTGCCTGGCCAACACTCCCAGCATGACCATTATGCTTGTAAGTCTGTGGGAAGTGCCATTGGCTCCCTGCTCTTCTCCCCCAGCAAAGTGAGCTGTGCAAGCTGCAGAAACAGTGGTGCCATGTAGCTCTTGGTGGGCTGAGGACCAGCCCTTCTTAGCAATGGCAAGTTCCTTTGCCTGCGGTAGCCCCATCCCCATTGTTACTGCAACATCTCTGGCTTTGCTACTTTGTCAGGCACATGGCTCCACTCTGCCGTCTTTCTTCCCGATTTCACGAGAGCACTTTTTAAAGCATCTCCCCACAAGACCTGCCTTTTTTAGTTGTTCACGAGATACTCTATATTCTGCAGACTCACCCTCTGCTTTGCCTCCCCTTGAAGCCTCCATGGGTTCACCCTCTGCTTTTGCCTCCCCTTTCAGACTCCTTACAGCTGCTCCAAGGTCCCTTGGGTGCTGACAGCTGCTGCCATCTTGAATCCCAGGATGCAGAATTTAAAAGAACAACAAAAAAAAATTTCATCAAAGAGGTCAAGGAATTTAAGAAGATGTAAAGACATAGCTCAATGAACTTAAACAGATTGAATTTAAAAAGAAACAAAGTGGGAGGGGGTGGATGAGGGAGCAGGGGGAGGAAAAAGGGCATGTGGGACCTTTGGGGTGGGGAACCAGAAAAAGGGAAATGAATTGTAAATATAGAAAATATCCCCCCCCCAAAAAAAAGAAGAAACAAAGTAACTCCTGAGTTATGTCCAAGAAATACAAAGGTAAGGGGACAACATTTGAAATGTAAATGAAGAACATATCTAATAGAAAAAGAAAAAAAAGAAATATAAAGGTAAAGTTGATGGAACTGACATGACAGAGACAATCCAGGACTTGAGGACAAACAAAAAATCAGGACAAACAAAAAAACAAACAAAAAACCAAGCCAATAATCCAATTAGAAAGCTCAAGGAAAAGTGTAACATCTAAAAAAGACCAGCTGTTTATCTTTGTCTTTGGTCCCTGGAAGATAAGTTCTCAGTAACCCTGATGAAAGGACAACATAAACCCAATTTGTCCCCATCTAAGGACCAGGCCTGATTTTTGAAAAGAAGGCCATAAGGCACCAGCTCCAGGAACAGACCATAAAATCCAGAAACAAGGTTATAAAACCCCTCCCAAAGAACAACCTGGACATAACCACAAAAAGGAGAAATATCTTATCTCAGGATGGTCCGTCTACACTGGGCAGCCCTATCTCATCCTATGAGCTTGTAACATAGGAATGCAGACTACTGGCCACTTGTGACCCCCTAGCACCCACCAATGAAATTCTAGATTACCTAATCCTTCTAGAGAGTTACCTCAGTTCCCTATAAGAAAGCCTTCATGCCTTTGTCTGGGGTTGACATTTTTTTACTTCTGTAACTTACTTACACAGATACCCAAAGATTGTTTTGAGTTCCCTTAATCACTTAGTTTAGCATAACAGAATAGTTTTACTTGCTTACATAGATATCTAAGGTCTTTGTGTGGTTTTGCCTTTAAAAGTCCTTCCCAGGGGTCACAAACTCTGTAACAAAAGGCTAACAACTAGAATAATCCAAACAGACGATAGAATATCAGGGCTTGAAAATGAAGAAGAGACCTAGACCAAACAGGCAAAGAATGTGAAAAAGGGGAAAGAAACACACAAAATAGGAATGTGCATAAAATGTGGAACATCATAAAAAAGGCCAAACCTTTGAGTTATAAGAATAGAAGACGATGAAGAACCCCCAAGTCAATGAGGTCATAGAAGAAAACGTCCACAAATTAAGGAAACACACATATAGATAAAAGAACCATTCACGCTCCATTCTCCCACTGCCTCTCCTGTACCTCCATCAGACTCCTGAACCATACAGACAAGCTTCCCTTCCCCCTTCCCTTCTTTCCTGTTTTCTAAGCCCTCTGGGCCAAGTCAAGCTGCCCTGAGCAGCCTGTATCCCAAGGGGCCACCCACTCTCCTGCCACCTCCCCCCCTCCATCAGACCTGAGACTCCTGAAACATATAGAACTGCAGGTCCAGAACCATACACCCCAAGGATATCCACCAGAGGTCTGCCACACCAGGACCACTGAGGTTGACCCCCCTCCCAATACCTACTATGACAAGAACATCCAGGGACCAAAACCATCCAGATGGCTAAAGGCCCTCAAAAGTATACAATCAACAAGAGCCAGTGCAATATGACACCTCCAGAGCACAGCTACTCTACTATAGCAAGGCATGGATATCCTAACATAACCGAAACACAAGAAAATAGCTTTAAATCCAATATTATAAAGATGATAGAGGCCTTTAAAGAAAGGAATAAATCCCTTAAAGAAATACAGGAAAATACAATGAAACGGGCAGGGGTCTTTAAAGTGGAAACAAATAAGTCCCTTAAAGATATAAGAAAATACAATTAAACAGGTGAAGGAAATAAATAAAACTGTGCAAGACCTGAAAGTGGAAATAGAAGCAATAAAGAAAACATAATTGAGGGAATCCTGGAGATGGAAAACCTAAGGAAGAGAACAGGAACAACAGATGCAAGCATCACCAACAGAATACAGGAGATGGAAAAGAGAATCTCAGGCATAGAAGATACTGCAGAAGAAATTGATACATCAGTCAAAGAAAATGTAAAAGAGTCCCACCTTCAAGGCCCAGAAAATATTCTCAGTAAAATCATAGAAGAAAACTTTCCCAACCTAAAGAAAGAGATGCCTATAAATATACAAGAAGCTTATAGAACATCAATTAGTCTGGACCGGAAAAGTAACTCCTCCTGGCACATGATAATCAAAACATAAAATCTACAGAACAAAGAAAGAATATTAAAAGAGGTGAAGAAACCCCACATCCGACAGAGGGCTAATATCCAATATATACAAAGAACTCAAGAAGTTAGACCCCAAAGAACCAAATAACTCTATTAAAAAATGGGGTACAGAGCTAAACAAAGAATTTTCACCAGAAGAAATTTGGATGGCTGAGAAGCACCTTAAGAGATGTTCAACATTATTAGTCCTCAGGGAAATGAAAATCAAAACAACCCTGAGATTTCACCTCACACCAGTCGGAATGGCTAAGATTAAAGACTCAAGAGACAACAGGTGCTGGTGAGGATGTGGAGAAAAAGAGGAACACTCCTCCACTGCTGGTGGGATTGCAAGATGGTACAACCGCTCTGGATATCAGTCTGGCGGTTCCTCAGAAAATTGGGCATGACACTTCCAGAGGACCCTGTCATACCACTCCTGGGCATATACCTAGAGGATTCCCCTGCATGCAATAAAGACATATGCTCCACTATGTTCATAGCAGCCTTATTTATAATAGCCAGAAGTTGGAGGGAACCCAGATGTCCCTCAAAGGAGGAATGGATACAGAAAATGTGGTATATTTATACAATGGAATACTACTCAACAATTAAAGATAATGAATTCATGCAATTTGTAGGCAAATGGTTGGATCTGGAAAATATCATCCTAAGTGAGTTAACCCAATCACAAAAGAATACACATGAAATGCAATCACTGATAAGTGAATATTAATGAGCCCAGAAGCTCTGAATACTCAAGGCACAATTAGCAAGTCAAATGATTCCCAAGAAGAAGGAAGGAGAGGACCCTGGTCCTGAAAAGACTGGATCCAGTTTTGTAGGAGAGTATCAGAACAGAGAAATGGTGGTGGTGGGGTGAATGGGGAATAGGTGATGGGGGAAAGAGGACTTATGGGACATATGGTGAGGGGGGGGGAACTGGGAAAGGGGAAAGCCTTTGGAACAAAGAATATAGAAAATTAAAAAAATTGAAAAAAAAGAGGTGAAGGAAAAATGTCAGGTAACATACAAAGGGAAACCTATCAGAAACACACCTGACTTCTCAACAGAGACTAAAAACTAGAAGTGCCTGGACAGATATCCTGCAACCTCTAAGAAATCCACCCAGAAAAATTATCAATCACCATTGATGGAGAAAACAAGACATTTCAAGACAAATCCAAATGCAAACAATATCTATCCACAAATCCAGGCCTACAAAAAATACTAGAAGGAAAAGTCCAATCCAAGAAGGATGACTACATTCAAGAAAACACATGAAGTAAGTAATTACATACCAGCAAAACCAATAAAATAACACAAATCTCTCTCTCTCTCTCTCTCTCTCTCTCTCTCTCTCTCTCTCTCTCTACACACACACACACACACACACACACACACACACACACACCACAAGATCACACCCCACCAACATAAAAAACAGGAAATAACAATCACTGGACATTAATATCTCTCAACATCAATAGACTCAATTCCCCAATAAAAAGACACAGGCTAACAAAATGGATGTGGAAACAGGATGCAAGAATCACTTCAGCCATAAGGATAGACATTATCTCAGAGTAAAGGGCTGGGAAAAATTTCCTAAGCAAATGGACCCATGAAGCAAGCTGGAGTAGCCATCCTAATAGCTAATAAAATGCACTTTCAACCAAAATTAATCAAGAGACAGGGAAGGGCACTTCATATTCACCAAAGGAAAAATGTACCAAGATGATATCTTAATTCTGAGCATTTATGCTCCTAAGACAAAGTCATCTACATTTGTAAAAGAAACATTGCTAAAACTTAAATCACACATTGAACTCCATACATTAATAGTGGGAGAGTTCAACAGCCCACTCTCACCAACTGACAGGGCCTCCAGACAAAAACTCAACAGAGAAACAATAAAAAGAATAGACATTATGAATCAAATGGACCGAACAGACATGTATAGAATATTTCACCCAAACGTATACCTTCTTTTCAGCACCTCCTGGATCCTTTTCCAAAATTGAGCATATTGTCAGTCACAAAACAAGTCTCAACAGATATAAGAAAATTGAAATAACTCCTTGTATCTTATCAGATCACCATGGATTAAAGCTGGACTTCAACAACAGCAGAAATAACAGAAAGCCTACACACTCATGGAAACTGAACAACTTTCTATTCAATGATCACTGGTTTAGGGAAGAAATAAAGAAAGAAATGAGAGACTCTAGAATTCAATGAAAATGAGAATATAACATATCCAAACTTATGACACACTATGAGATCAGTGCTAAGAGGAAAGTTAGAGCACACAGAGAAATGAGAAAGTTCTCAGATTAGCAATTTAAAAGTATACCTAAAAGTCTATCTCATGACTGCATGTAGCTGACAGATATATCTTATATCAATGCTTAAGCTGAGATTTTAGCTAGATTTGGGGTGACCAAATGCTTAGAAGCCTGAATCCACAATCAGCTTATGAGTGCCTGGAAATGGAGTCAGACACCTTGAAGAACTTACTTTGTTTTTTCTTTAAGGCCATGCGAACAAGAAAACTCTGTAAACAGGTAGATGATCTGAATCCCTTCAAGGAAATATCCCAGGGATTATTGTGGCTATGAGTCCTAACAAAAGAAAATCAGGTTTTTGTCTGAGTGTCTGAGGATTTAATTCCTTCCAGTGTTTGAGAAAGCAGTCAAGTGACGACTTTCTTGGAATAAGTTTGTGCCATCTGCAACAAGAGAGAGAAGGGGAGAGGGAATCTTGGGTCAGGGTTGTTCTCTCTCTACTCTGGTTCCCAGTCTACCTGAATGGCCATTCATAGTCTGCCTTCAGGGAGCAGCTAGTGTGGTCTGATTTTTTTCCCTGAGAGAGGCCAGACTAGGTAATGGGATATCAAACCTTACCCATGCTTCAGTCCCCCACCATATCCCAGATTCCTCTGTTTGTATTCCAAAATCCTCAAAAACACCCATTTAGAGGGAAAGATAGAGAAGTCTTCAGTCAAAGTTGCCCTTTCCCTATCCCCATTTCCTAGTCCACCTGGATGGCTATGTCCAGTCTGTGAGCAGGGAGCATCTAGTATGGACTATTCTACCCCCAAAAGAAAGGTCCTACTAAGTGGGATTTCTATGCCTTACCATCTGGTCCATCTCTTAATGTCTTCCTTTAGTAAATTACACAAGCTCTGAAGGAAACCAGAAGCTCCATTCACCCCTGTTCCAGCCTCACACAATCTAGTGATCAGACACAGAATTGGAGACAGAGCCAAATGCAGAAAAAAGCATATAGGCTCCAGCTCATTAGCCCATTGAGACACTTAGGGGAAGCCCAGGGCCGAAGGCTTATCCATCTCATTCTGGAGCCCATCCACCTACCAAGTCAGAAGTTCTAATCCATATGCAGAAATCAGCCAACAATCAAAATTATAGATCCAAGAGGGAAGAACCAGGGAACAATTACCACCAGATATAGCTCAGTGTCCAGTGCCTGGGATGTATCTGTAAATTTCTGGGACCTAAAAGGGCCTGGGAAGTTATAATCCTTTGGCTCTGCTCTCTGTACCACACACGGCTCATAACATAGTTTAGGCCAGCTCCACTCCACAGCTGCTGCTGTACTTGGTGCTCATCCCACAGTCCTGCCATTTCTTCCAACTTTTATACCAACACCAGTACCACATAGGAGACTCTTACATATTACCAGGTTAGGCTGACAGCATAAAATGCAGCTTGGGGCCCCTCTGGACTACACTATTTCTGTACTGGTACTGAAGAAATACTTTCCAGATGATTCATCTCAATGACCCTGAGCTTTTACTAATCACAGCTGATTCTTCAGCCCCAGATCACCAGTATCTCTTGTCCCCAAAGCAAAATTTTTACTCCAGGGGACTCTTGTAAATCACAGCCAGTTCTTCAGCCCCAACTGATGAGAACCACAGAACGCATTAACAGTCCTGATATAGTTAAGAGACTCTCAAACTTCTCTTAGAACTTTCAGAAGCCAAACCTACTAACCTATCACTATCCATGTCTGACAGGGAGTTCACAGGTATTCATCACATTCCTGTCTAGTCCCCAGATGGGCAGGCTGGAGGCCTTTTGGGGAAACAACTCTGGTTATATAAGCTACATAACTGTGACTTGGCCCTGAACTATAAAACATCACTCAAACAATACAGGTTACATGCAACTTCTGGGTCGTTCTAAAACTGGCCAGCAAGGTTCCAGACATGTGCTGTGCTTGCAAGCAGGCCACCTCTACTCACCATCTATTTGATCGTGTTTCTTTTTTTCCCAATGTAAGATTTTTATTGATTATTTGAGAATTTCACATCATGTACCCCAAGCACACTCACTTCCCAGTCCTCCCATGTCTGCTCCCACTGACCACCCTTGTGACAAGAAGGAGGAGGAGAAGGAAGAGAGGAGGAAGACGATGATGATGATGATGATGAAACAAAACCCAAAAACCAAGTCCAATTTGTGTTGCCCATATACACAATGAAGCATGGTCAAACACCCAGTGGCCAGTCCCTCAAAGAAAACTGAATCTTTCTCCACCACACCCCACTAGAAGCCATCAATTATGGAGAGCTATGTTTTAGCATCGGTATCATTTTTTTTTTCAAGACAGGGTTTCTCTGTGTAGCCCTGGCTGTCCTAGAATTCACTCTGTAGACCAGGCTGGCCTTGAACTCAGAAATCCACCTGCCTCTGCTTCCCAAGTGCTGGAATTAAAGGTGTGTGCCACCACTGTCTGGCAAGAATCACAATTTTTAAGAGTTCTCATCAATGTTTTTCTGTCTAGGTCTTTTTTGGGTGGGGTGGGGAGTAGATAGAAGTTGTCACAGAAGCCTTCTCTTTTACAACTGAGAGTCTGCAGTCACTGATACCACTGTACAAATAGCTTTCTTTCCCTTTATAGTCAGCAGGATCATGGATCATGGGACTTCCACATGGTTTCTAGCAAAAGCATGGGCCATGGACATCCACATGGTCTTCATGTTAACAAATACCATGGACCTCAGCATGCTCTCTGGTACCAGTACAGACCATAGACATCATCATGGTCTTCTGCCACAGCAAGACTGTGAACCACAACATGGCCTTCCTTGGAAGGACAGGCCACTCACATCAACATGGCCCTCAGTGGCAACCCAGGCCATGGACATCCACCTGGCTTCCTGTGGTAGCACTGGCCTTGGACATCCATATGGCCTCCAATGGCAGCCCAGACTATGGACATCGACATGAACCTCATGTTTCAATACAGCCTGGGGCAGTAGATCATGGATAACAGCATGGCCTTCAGGGGCAGCATGGACTATAGAGGTCTTCTGGGGGTGGGTGGGGGCAGGGGATCTAATCCTTTCTTCATTTCCAATATCCTGTTTTTGTTCAGAGCCAGGGTGATTATGCAGCTGTTAGTGCGTTTGGAGGCCAAGTCTGCCCAAGCTCTAATCTGCTGCACATCAACCTGTCAGCCCTATTTAGCAATTACATGTTCCCCATTCATCACAGACTTCTCTCATACCTGTCACCACCACTGCATCTCTAGCTCCATCTTTCCCATTGAGCACTCATCACTCTGTCCCTCTGTCTTTCCCACCTCTCTATCACATATTTGTCATAGCAATGTTGGAAACAGCAGTGTGTCTGTTTATATATATATTTTCTCAAACAGTTTTACATGCAAGTACTCATTGCAATGAGTCACATGCAAATATTCACTGCAGTAAGTCACTGATCTGGTTCAAGGTTTCTTGTTTCTGAAGCACCATAAACACTGGGCCATTGCCAAGACTCCCCTCAAATATCCTGCCATTGTCTGGAGTCAGGGTGATGTTGTGGCTAGGCAGGGCATCTAGGGGCAGGGTCTGAGCAAGCTCCTGGTTGCCACACACACCTCCAGCTCTCTATGTCTGCCACTCTAAAAGTTGTCTAAAGGACCAGGTTTGACCTTTGTGCTTGCAGCCTGCTGGCAGCACCACTGCCTCCACTCTCCATCTCTCAGCAAAGCAAGCAACACAGGTTGGAGCTGCAGTAGCTCCAAGCTGGGGCCGGCAAGTGGGCCTACAGACCAGCCCTATTCATTAACGATGTTTCCATAGGAGCTTCCATCACACACACACACACACACACACACACACACACACCACCCTGTCCTTGGTGCTTGCTGCCCCAAGGCTCATCAGACATAGCTAACTGCTGAGCTTGTAGGCTGCAGAGGAGCACCACTGCCCTGTGATTTCCATCTCCCAGCAGGGCAAGCAGCATGCTTGACCCATGGTTCAGCAGGCATTACTGCTGGCTGCGATGCCATCTTTCCAATTTCATGAGTTCAATTTGTAAAAGCATCTTTCCACAAAGACTTGTCTTTTATTTTCTTTTAGCTGTTCTGAAGGTACTGTGGGCTCTTCAGATTCCTTTTCCACCTCCTTGTCACCCTTCAGAGCCTCCATGGCTCTCTCAGACTCCTAAGAGCTGCACAGTGGGTGCCAGCAGATTCCACCATCTTGGCTTTCTCCTACTTGCTCATTTTCAACAGCATATCTACCTTCCCTGTCACATCTCATTAACAACCATGAGGCTAAGGGTTCAAGGTTGCAACATGTAACATATGTAACATAAAAGGCAGTCACAAAGCAGGCGGATTCTCAATTGGGAGAGAACTAAAGTCATTCCTGGTAGGGCACAGGGAATATCTAATTGGAAAAATAGTAGTAATAGTCCCAAGGATCATCAGGACAGAAAGGTTCATGGCACAACTGGTGAATACTTGCAAGAACATTCTTGACCATTGTTACAACAATACCATTTGTGCTCCTGGAGAGCCCCTGGGCATAACAACTAGGCCAAGGATGGTATCTGCTGTGGAAAAGCAGCACCAGGAGCACTGGAACAAGATGCTACAAATGCCACTTTACTATCAGAAGTGAGATCCTAGAAGGAGAGTCACCCAGAGTACTCAGAACATGGCAGTCTGACGTCAGATTTCCAGAGCTTAATCCCTTCTTGTTCTCATGACCCTATATCAGTGAAGGGGTTCTGATACACTAAATGCACCCCTTCTGTTACCTCTGGGGGCTTTTCTCCTGAAGGCAATTCCTTTACTGACAACAATTAGCAAATATTGTGAAGTATGTAGGAAATACAGGAACCTTTAACAGCCTATCAAACTTTACCCAGTAAGAAACCATTTCATCTCTCTCCTCCCAGGTCTCTAGTACATTCTAGAGGGTCCCCCCCCACCTCCCCAGGTTGTCTGTTTTCATTCATTCTGCTGGCCCTCAGGGCATCAGTCCTGTTCCACCCCCCAATACCTGATCATGTTCCCCTTTTCACCTCCCCCTTGAAATGCCCAACAGTGGGGAGAGGGAACTTATAGAGTCCACCCACCTCTAGTAGAAAGACAGTGCATCAAGTGGAGGGATGGGGTTGCCATTTCACAGTCAAAAACTCTGACCCAGAATTATTCCTTTCTAAAATAACCACAGGGACAAAGATGGAGAAGAGACTGAAGGAAAGGAGGTCCAGTGACAGGCCCAGACTGGGATCCATCTCAAGGGGAGACTCCAATTTCTGTCACTATTGCTGATACCATGTTGTGCTTACAGACAGGAGCTTAGCATGGCTGTCCTCCAAGAGGCCCAACAAGCAGCTGACTGAGACAGACACAGATACTTACACCCAACCAATGTACAGACGCTGGAGATCCCTGTGGTTGAATTAGGGAAAGGCTGGAAGAAGCTGAGGAGGAGGGTGACACTATAGGAAGACCTGCAGTCTCAACTGACCTGGTCCCCTGAGATCTCTCATATGCTGAGCCACCAACCAGGCAGCATACATAAGCTGGTCCCAGGTCCCCGACACATACAGCAGAGGACTGCCTGGTCTGGCCTCAGTGAGAGATGTACTTAACCCTCGAGAGACTTGAGGCACCAGGGAGTGGGGAGGCCTGGCAGGGTGGGGTGGGGGACATCCTCTTGGAGACAGGGGAGGAGGAATGGGATAAGGAACTGTCAGAGGGTAGACTGGGAGGGGGGATAACGACTGGACTGTAAAAAAAGATTAAAGATAATTTTCAAAAAGGAAAGAAATCAGTTCATCTAACTCTCAACTCATGCCAAGAGCCACTCAGAGCTGTGGAGTTATCCTGCCCTGTTGGTTTATTTCCATGTTCATTATTTCCCAGTAGATGAGACGTTTTGTCCTCCAATTTGTGTTTAGAATAGGACAAAGTAAAGAAAAAATAAAAACAGGAATTCATTTCTTAAGGCCAATGGGTCAAAGAGACACTATATCAACTTGACACACAAACTACAGTTATCTAAACAGAAGGAACCGCAATTGAGAACATACCGCCATAAGATCTGGCTGAAAGTCATTTTCTTAATTATTGATTGATGGGGGTGTTACCAGCCTATTTTGGGTAGTTCTACCCCTGGGCTGGTGGTCTTTGATTCTATAAGAAAGCAGGTTGTGCATGCCAGGAGGAGCAAGCCAGTAAACAGCACTCCTCCATGGCCTCTGCATCAGCGCCTGCCTCCAGGAACCTGCCCTGTGTAGTTCCTGTCCTGACTTCCTTCAACAATAAACAGCAATATGG
The DNA here is from genome assembly GCA_964023405.1 of Apodemus agrarius. Taxonomy (NCBI): domain Eukaryota; kingdom Metazoa; phylum Chordata; class Mammalia; order Rodentia; family Muridae; genus Apodemus; species Apodemus agrarius. The sequence continues at coordinate 65,576,070 of OZ030010.1, read as the reverse complement.
AAGTATAAACCAGCTTTGCTTTGGAGAGCCCTTTGGTATTTTACTGCAGTAATAGAAACTCTAACTAAAACAAGTTGGTACCAAGATTGTGGGGTGTTGCTGTGACAGACCTGACCATGTTTTTGTGTAGTTTGTGGAAAGACTTTGGAACTTTGGGCTAGAGAAGCCATTGAGAATCGAAAGCTCAATGGGATATTCTGTGGGACCTTGGAAGATAAGAATGTTGAGAGCAGTGAAGAAGATGGAGGCCTAGCTTGTGAAGCTTCAGAGAGATGTTTAAAGCTATTTTTAATTGAGATTCTGTCATTTTGGTCAGCTGTGGCTGAAGAGTCAGCCATGATTAACATGAGACTGGAAACACTGAAGTGAAACCTTTGCATTACCGAGACAATTGATGCTGGTTAGTTGGAGCTAAGAAATTAGTGATGCGGGCTGGAGAGATGGCTCAGTGGTTAAGAGCACCGACTGCTCTTCCAGAGGTCGTGAGTTCAATTCCAGCAACCACATGGTGGCTCACAACCATCTGTAATGAGATCTGATGCCCTCTTTTGGTGTGCCTAGTGTGCCTACAGTGTACTTATATAAATAAAAGTAAATCTTAAACAAACAAACAAAAAAGAAATTAGTGATAATCTAGCAGAGACCAGCATGATTGAGGTGAAATCTTCTAGAAAGTGTTTGCTCAAGGTCAGAACACACAAATGGTGTTTGATCACAGCAATAGAAACCCTACTTAAGACAGTTGAGCCCACCAATAGAGATACAAAATTTATAGAATATATATGGGACTTATTAGAATGGCTTACTGGCTGTGATGCAGCTAGTCCAATAATGGCTGAATACTAACAGATGATCCAAGAATCCAGTATTTGTACAGTCCACAAGTCTGGATGTCTCAACTGGTCTTCAGTGTATGCCAGAATCCAGAAGTAGGCTTTGATGTTAGTGAAGGAATGCACTTGCTAACCAGAGCAAGAGCAAGTAGGCAGAAATCAAGCCTCCTTCATCCATGTCCTTTCTATTGGCTGCCACAAGAAGGTGTGTCCCAGATAAAAAGGGGGTGTCTTCCCACCTCAAAAGATCCAGATTAAAAGTGGGACTTTCCATTTCAAATGATTTTGTTAAGAAAAGAAAATTCCCACAACCTGTAGAGGTGAGTTGTGCATGGTCCCCTGAAACCTATTATCTAGCTCTGGGTTCACTCTTCCATCCTGAGGAGCCTTGAAGGACCCCAAGAGTGCCCTGCTCCCCCGTGGAAGCCTTCAGTGGCACCAAGATTAACCAACTTGGAACCCTGCTCCACTCCTCCCATTCCATCTGGGTCCTTCTGGGATGCAGCCTGCAGGAGTAAGTTGCACACAGGCCCCGAACTCCATTGTCTAACTCTGGGCTCACTCTTCAGTCCTGAGGAACTTTGCAGGACCCCAGGAGCATTCTGCAGAAACCCCTAAGAACTACCAGCTTGGAACATTGCCTCACTAATCCCTTACCAGTGGGGCCTTTGTAAAACACAGCCATCAGAGTGGGGTACCCTAACCTCCATTGTCTGCCCCACCCTCCAGCCCTTCCTGAGAAGTTCTGCTGCCATCAGGATCATCCAGCCAAACACCAGGGAAAACCAGATGCCTAAACGACAGCATAAGAACACAGTCAACAAGGCCCAGGGCAATATGGCACAACTAGAGCCCAGCTTTCCTGCTACAGCAAACACTGGATATCCTAATGAAAATGAAGCACAAGAAGAGGGTCTTAAAATCAATATTATAAAGATGACAGTGGTCTTTAAAGAGGACATGAATAAATTCCTTAAGGAAATACAGGAAAATATATCTAAACAGGTACAGACATTAAGAGAGGAGACAAATAAAAATAAACACAGGAAAAATGGAATCAAACAGGTGAAGGATATGAATAAAACTGTCCAAGACCTGAAACTGGAATAGAAGCAATAAAGAAAACACAAACTTAGGGAATCCTGAAGATGGAAAACCTAGGAAAGATATCAGGAACTACAGACATAGGCATCACCAACAGAATACTAACTACACTCAGGCGAAAACAAGAAATAAATAATTTCACACCATTAAAACCAATATAAGAGAGACACACACACACACACACACACACACACACACACACACACAGAGAGAGAGAGAGAGAGAGAGAGAGAGAGAGAGAGAGAGAGAGAGAGAGAGAGAATGATCACTGGGTCAGGGAAAAAATAAAGAAATTAAAGACTTTAGAATTCAATGAAAATGAGGATACAACACACTCAAACTTGTGTGACATTATGAGAGCAGTGCTAAGAGGAAATTTCACAGCACTAAGTGCCCTCATAAAGAAATCAGAGTGATCTCACACCAATGAATTAAAAGTACACATGAAAGCTATAGAAAAAGAAGCAAACACAGTAAGGAGGAATAGAATACAGGAAATAATCAAACTCAGGGCTGAAATTAATCAATTACAAACAAAGAGAACAATACAAAGAATCAAAACCAAAAACTAGTTCTTTGAGAAAATCAACAAGATAGACAAACCAACTAAAAGGCAGAGAGACAGTATCCAAATTAACAAAATCAGAAATGAAAAGGGAGAAATAAGAGCAAACACTGACGAAATTTAAAGAACATTAGGTTTTACTTCAAAAGACTTCACCCCACAAAATTTGAAAATCTAAATGAAATGGATATTTTTCTAGACAGATATCAGTTGCCAAAGCTAAGTCAAGATCAGGTCAAATATCTGAATAGTCCTATAACTTGTAAGGAAATAGAAGCAGTCATTAAAAGTCTTGCCAAAAAAAGAAAAAAAAAGCCTATGGCCAGATGGTTTTAGTGAAGAATTCTAGCAGACTTTCCAAGAAAAGCTAGTGACAATACTCTTCAAACTATTCCACAAAATAGAAACAGAAGGAACATTGCCAAACTCATTCTATATGTGGGCACAGCCATCCTGTGTGGTGGTTTGAATATTCTTGATCTATAGGATGTGTTAAGAGATGTGGCCTTATTTGGAGAAAGTATGTCCATGTTGGGGTGGGCTTTGAAGTATGGAAGAGTATGACCCAGTATGGAAGAGTCAGTCTTCCCCTGGCTGACTTCTGATCAAAATGCCAGAACTCTCTGCTCCATCTCCACCACCATGTCTGCCTGGATGCTGCCATGCCTCCTGCCATGATGATAATTGCTGAACATCTGAGCCTGCAAGCCAGCCCCAATTAAATTGTTGTCTCTTATAAGAGTTGCCTTGGTCATTGTGTCTCTTCACAGTAATGGAAAACCTAACTAAGGCATGTTGATATTAAACCACACAAAGACTTAACAAAGAAAGAGAATTTCAGACCAATTTGCCTAATGAACATTGACCCCAAACTACTTAATAAAATACTAGCAAACTGAATCCAAGAAAACATCAAAGACATAATCTACCATGATTAAGTATGCTTTGTCCCAGGGATGCAGGGGTAGTTCAATATATGAAAATCTACCCTCATAATCTGCCACATAAATACACTGAAAGAAAAAAAATCATCTCACTAAATGCCAAAAAAGCATTTGAAAAAATCCAACATCCCTTCATGATAAAAGTCTTAGAGAAAGAAGGGATACAATGTTCATACCTAAATACAATAAAGGCAATGTACACCAAGCCAATAGCCAACATTAAATTAAATGGAGAGAAACTTAAAGCAATTCCGCCAAAGTCAGGGACAAGACAAGGCTGTCCATTTTCTCCCCATCTGCTCAATATAGTATTTGAAGTTCTAGCTAGAGCAATAAGACAACTAAAGGAGATTGAGGGGATACAAACTAGAAAGGAAGAAGTCAAAGTATCACCATTCACAAATTATATGATAGTGTACATAGATGACCCCAAAATTCTACCAGAGAACCACAGCTAATAAATACCTTCAGCAATGTGTCTAGATACAAAATTAAGTAAAAATATCAATACCCCTCTTTTATACAAATGATGATAAAGAGGCTGAGAAAGAAATCAGAAAAACAACATCCTTCACAATACTCACAAAAATACAAAATAACTTGGTGTGACTCTAACCAAGCAAGTGAAAGATCTGTATGAGAAGAACTTCATGTCTCTGAAGAAAGAAACTGAAGAAGATATCAGAGGATAGGAAGATCTTCCATGCTCACAGATCAGTATGTTTAACATAGTGAAAATGGTTATCTTACCAAAAACAATCTACTTATTCAATATAGTCCCCATCAAAATTCCAACACAATTCTTTACTGACCTTGGCAGGGCAATTCTCAACTTCATATGGAAAAAACAAACAAACAAAAAACTCAAAAAACAAAACAAACCAAAAATCCCCCAAAACAATCTGAACAATAAGAGAACTCCTGGACGTATCAGCATTGCTGACCTCAAACTGTACTACAGAGCAATAATGATAAACGATGCATGGTATTGGTACAGAGACAAGCAGGTGGATCAGTGGAATAGAATCAAAGATCCAGAAATAAACCCCCACACCTATGGAAACTTGATTTTTGACAATGAAGCCAAAACCATACAATGGAAAAAATAAAGCATCTTCAACAAATGATGTTCTAACTGGATGTCTGCAGGTAGAAAAAAATGAAAACAGATCCATACTTATAACTCTGTACAGAACTTTAAATCTAACAGAAAAGTGGGGAATAGCCATTGGTAAAAGAGACAACTTCCTGAACAGAACTCTAATGGCTTAGGCACGAAGGTCAACAATTATAAATGAAATCTCATGAAATAGAACAGTTTTAGCCGCCGCGCTCCTTCCCCCCACCCCCACCCCCCACTGGTGGGGAGAATGAAGTTCACGTACAAAGAAGAGCACCCATTCAAGACAGGACGCACTGAGGGCGAAAAAATCCGAAGGAAATACCCAGACCGGGTCTCGGTGATAGTGGAAAAAGCTCCCAAAGCTCAGATAGGAGACCTGGACAAAAAAGAAATACCTGGTGTCTTCTGATTTTACTACAGTTCTACTTCTTGATCCGGAAGCGAATTCATCTCGGTGCTGAAGATGCCTTGTTTTTGTCAACAATGCCATTCCACCCACCAGTGCCACGATGGAGTTCCTATACCAGGAACACCATGGAGACTTCTTTCTATACATTGCCTACAGTGAAAAAAGCGACTACGGTCTGTGAAGCTTCTGTACCTGAGGTGGGGGTTCCATTCTTCAGGCTCAAACACCATCTCCTTTCTTCAGGACCTGCACTTAATGTCTGAGGCTGACTCTCCAGACCCTCTCAGCGGGAGGGTAATTGCAGAAATGAGCCCCTTTCCTCGTGACCCCTTCGAACCCCCCCAAACCATCCCCTTCCCCCTGCCCACGAACCCACCTCCCCCGACTTTCCTGCCTTGGCATTCCTCTACACTGGGACATCGAGCCTTCACAGGACCAAGGGATTGTCCTCACATATGAATCTGTTGTATTCTGTAATGGTGTACCATAAAAGGATCAGGAAATCCCCTAGACACTTTGTGGGCTGTTTATGAGTTAAAAGTCTTATCTTGACACTTAAAGTCAATTCAGGAATTGATACTTTTGAGTCTAAACTTAACAGGAATAAAGTTACAAAATACTTACCTTATAAAAGCTATTAACTTATTATGAATTGTTAAAGATAACTAAGACATAGGAGTTAATAGTCTCTCATAAAGGATCAACTTTTTTTTTTTTTTTTTTTTTTTTTTTTTTGGTTTTTCGAGACAGGGTTTCTCTGTGTAGCTCCGGCTGTCCTGGAACTCACGCGGTAGACCAGGCTGGCCTCGAACTCAGAAATCCGCCTGCCTCTGCCTCCCAAGTGCTGGGATTAAAGGCGTGCGCCACCACCGCCCGGCCAAGGATCAACTTTTTAAATATGTTCAGAATTATACTTGTAGTCATGCTAAGTACTAATGTAATTAATTACAGATAAAAGCTTTATTTAGCCTCCTTGTATGTTTTCAAGGTATAGCCTAAAGCAAGTAAAAGCCAAGCAAGGGTTGCTCAGCTCATACATACCTAATAGATAATGGTCCTCAGACTTGTTAGAGACCTGCTGAATATGGCATTCAAGTTATTAAAGCCTGCTATAACAGAGACCCCAGCTCCCAGCAGTGACCCTGCAAGATCTCCAAGAAGATGATGGAGCAGGGCAACAATTACTCCACCTAGATTGTGGTGGTGCTAATCACTGGGTAAGAGTGCCCCAGTGCCTCACCTGCTGCCAGGACCCCTGCCCAAACTGTGGACAAACAGGACATCAGTTGTGAATTTCATGAAATGAACCACAAGGACCTGACTGCACAAACCAAACAGAGCTGAACAGAATTTCATGAACTCAAATGTACTCAACTGAATCCCCAAACTGAACTGCTCCATGGGTATTGAACTCAATTATCTCCCTATACTGGTCTTAAGTAGCCTCTCTTTACCGTCTGTACTCATGAGAGTTGGGAGTATCCTATCTCTGATTCATTCTGTCAAATCTTTCTCTGATTCATCACTTTGTCTGCTCCTCAATTAGATGTCATTGTTTGGAATTAAAGGTGGGACAAGTACAACTGGGAACAAATAGATATTCCAAGCAGCATTATTTAGCCAGAAGCTGAGAGAAGCCACCTTGAATTAGACAGCTTGGAAAATTAGATTGTACAGAGGCTAGAAGTTTCCTGGCCTAGGTCTAGAGATAGTTAGAACATAGAAAGTAATGCTCAGGGCTCAGCCCAAGCCTTGTATTAACACAGCTTGGCTACAGCTCTCATCTCATCCTGTCATCAGAGGAAATAAAAGCAACATTTACATGGGCCCACTTTTCAGGTATGCCAATTGGCCCCACTTTGCCCTCTATTACAGAGTTTCCTTTTGACTTAGTATTTCAGCCTGTTAGGGGGACAAGGGATGATGTGCTGTTTTCTGTAATTACTTCCAGCTGAAACAAGGGTGTCTGTTGTCAGGGCCCAGGAAGGCTAAAAGGCTAGTCAAATGCTGGGGCAATGGGTCATTCATCTGAGCATCTAATTAACTGACCCAGATGAAGAGAGGGATCAATCACATCAGCTAGATTGTTTTATATCAGCCATATTGCACAGATCTAGATATTCTTTGGATGTGGTCCCTTGCCAGAGCTGCCATGTTGCTGGATTAAAATTTCTCTACAGGCACAGATTTATCAACAGATAGATTCATTTACTGAAATAGTTCTATAATATGATGGGGCACTGGCCTGCTTTGTGCAGAACAGAGGTATTATATGGCTTTAAGAGAAACTTATTATTTTTATATAAACCATTTGGAATTATAATCTGGCTGAGGTCAAGGAAACAGTATAAAAAGGGAACCTGAGATGAAATACCTATGTTGGTGCCTTGTTCCTTTTCAGAATCCATCTACGTAGTAACCCTGATGTCAGTCATCACAGGGCCTTCACCCCTTCTGCTTCTGCTAATTACTGTTGGCTCTTATATCGTTGATACCTTTATTAGATGATAATTCCTATCTGGATACCATTAAGGTGATGGTTTTTCAATCACTTAAGTCCTACGAAGACTTCTGACTTCTGCATCTGATTCCTCAAGTGTATTGCTATTCAGAAGGAGGCTGAGAACATTTAGGACTTTTGGACTAAACTTGCTCAATTAGCATACCAGGTGCCAGTACTCCTGGTAATAGGGTTGGGAATAGAAGGATTCATAGGATTGGAAACTCCTGCACTTATTACTGGTGTTCAGAACTTTTAAGTTCCCAAGCCAACAGGTTTATCAACATCTATCTGAGCTGGAAATATCTACCAGCTATGTGACTATCTCTTCCATGGCAGAGAGCATATTACAGAATGGAAAGGGACTGGATTTGTTCTTCATGCAACAAGGGGGTTTCTTCATTGTGTCTCATAAGTTTGGGTATGTTGTATATTAATTTTCATTGAGTTATAGGAAGTCTTTAATTTCTTTCTTTATTATAGCTTCAACCCCAGGGTCATTCAGTAGGGAGTTGTTGATTATCCATGAGTTTGTATGCTTTCTGCTGTTTCTATGTTGAAATACAGCTTTAATTAGTGGTGGTCTCATATGACACAGGGAGTTATTTCAGTTTTCTGGTATTATTGAGAGTTCCTGCATGACTGAATATATGATCAATTTTTTAGGGTGTTCTCTGAGGTGCTGAAAAGTCATATTTCTTTGTGGTTTTGTGTGTGTGTGTGTGTGTGTGTGTGTGTGTGTGTTTGAGTGAAATATTCTTTAGACATCTGTTAGGTCTCTTAGGTACATTATTTCTTTGTTTAGTTTTTGTCTAGGTGATCTGTCTATTGGTAATAGCTGGATATTGAAGTTTTCCACTATTTTTATTTATAAATAATATTTATTGATTGATTGATTCATTCATTCATTTTATATTCTAATATCAGTGCCCTCTTTCCACCCAGTACCCCCTCACACAGATCCTACCCCACTTTCCCCTCCCCTTCTCCTCTGAGAAGGGGAAGCCAAACCTCCTTGGTTGTATGCCCCCCACATTCTTTCCCACTGAGGCCAGACAAGGCATCCCAGTTAGGAGAACAGGATCTACAGGCAGGCAACAGCTTTAGAGGTAGCCCCCACTCCAGTTGTTGGGACACCTGCATGAAGAGCAAGCTGCACATCTGCTACATATGTATAGTGGGCCTAGGTCCAGTCCATGCTTGCTCTGTGGTAGCTCAGTGTCTGAGGGCCCCCAAGGGTTCAAATTAGTTGACTCTGTTAATATTCCTGTGGACTCCCTATCCTCTTTGGGTCCTTCAGTCCTCCCAATGCTTCCATAGGACTCCTTAAGCCCCATCTAATGTTTGGCTGTGGGTCTCTGCATCTTTCCATTGGCTGCTGGGTGGAGCCCCTCAGAGGACAGTTATGCTAGGCTCCTGTCTGCAAGCATAGCAGAGTATCATTAATAGTGTCAGGGATAGATTCTTGCCCACCCATGGGATGGGTCTCAATTGTGGCCAGTCATTGGTTGTCCATTCCCTCTGTCTCTGTTCTAACTTTGTCCCTCACATCCTGTAGGCAGGACATATTTGGGGTCAAAGGTTTTATGGGTGGGTTAGTGTTTTTAGCCCTCTTCTTGGAGTCCTGCCTGGACAGGAAGTGGCCATTTCAGGATCCATATTCCTAAGTCTCAGCTACAGTTGCCCCCATAGCTCCCTGGGGCCTCCCCCATCCCAGGTTCCACCTTAGATCCATCAGAATAACTAAGATGAAAAACTCTAAGGACAGCACATGCTATCAAGGATGTGGAGCAAGGGGAACATTCCTACATTGCTGGTAGAGGTGCAAACTTGTACAATCACTCTGTAAATCAATCTGGTGGTTTCTCAGAAAAATGGGAATAGTACTACCTCAAGACCCAGACATACCGCTCCTGGACATATACCTAAAAGATGCTTCACCATCCCACAAGGATACTTGTTCAACTATGTTCATAGCAGCCTTATTCGTAATAGCCAGAAACTAGAAACAACCTAGATGTCCCTCAACTGAAGAATGGATAAAGAAAATGAGGTTTATTTACACTTTTATTTTTAAATTAAAATATAATTACATCATTTCCCCTTCCCTTTCCTCCTTACAATACCTCTCACATCTTCTTTCTATCAAATTCATCACCTCTTTTTCTTTGTTATGTTACATATATCTAACTTACATATATAAATGCATATATACCTACAGTTTTTTAGTTTGTTTATTGTTAGTTGTATATATTTTATTTCACAGATGACCAATTCATATTGAATAATCAATTAGGGGCCTTCCAGGGAATGCTTTTTCTTCTGCTCTCAGCATTCCTTAGTTGCCTATATTTTTTTGTTTAAGGGTAGGACCCAGTGAGATTTCCCCTTCCATATTACATATATTACCAGAAACCAAAAATAGATGTTATGACTATGTAAATTTCTTTTAAAATGAAACAGATTGGAGCTGGAGAGTTTGCTCAGTCCGTGCAGTACTGCTGCATGAGCATAGGAACCTGGCTTCAAATTGAGCATGGTGGTACACACCTGTAACACTAGTGCTGCTCAGACAGACACAGGAAGGTTCTTGGAACTTTCTAGCCAGCCTGTGTAGCAACATTGGTGAGCTCTAGTTTTAGCGAGACAACTTGACTTAAAATTTGGAGAGTGATGGAAAAAGATATCTACTATGAATGCCTGACCTCCACTTGCATGTGTGTTCCATGTCACCATAAATGCACACCAAAGCAATGTAGGGCTCAACTGAGAAAACATTAGACTAATAATTGAACATGAACCCTGACTGACCATTCACATATTATTTGAGCCTTTTGCTTCCAATTTTAAATGAGATGTGGGTTAGTCAGATCTACACAGTACAATAGGAGTAATTAGCCATGGAGATGATATTCAGTAAGGAAAAACATAGTTTTTGCATCCATTTAACGTTTTTTGCTATAAATGCATCACAAGATGGCCTGGGGAACCTACTACCCACTTTGCGATTACCTAATATGAGCCTCTTAATCCAGTACAAGAAGATTTTGTCTTCTTTCCCTCTGCTTTCATTTCTTATCTTCTTTCTCATCGCCTAACAGTCTATTTAGTGGAAATCTGCATTAGCTAAAAAAACAAGACAAAAAAAAAAAAACCCCGAAACCAACCTTACATTTCTTTAAAAAAAAAAAAAAGTGGCACTGGCACCATAGCAAAGATCTTTAGAAACCACCAGTCTTTAGAAACCTGTCATCTGAAGGGGAGGCTGTGAGACAGAGTGAGGAGAATCCTCAAACTAAATCTATATTTATCACTTTCTTAAACTAAAATTATACTTCTACATATCTAAAAAGCTGCAAAGAATGTATTAACATCTTAACTACGAGTTTCTGTTATTTTAAAACTGAACCATAAACTGTTAGAGCTGAAATATCATAAACCTTCTCTTAAAATGAACAGCCTTTACTTTTTTTTTTTTTTTTTTTTTTGGTTTTTCGAGACAGGGTTTCTCTGTGCAGCCCTGGCTGTCCTGGAACTCACTCTGTAGACCAGGTTGGCCTCGAACTCAGAAATCCGCCTGCTTCTGCCTCCCAAGTGCTGGGATTACAGGCGTGCACCACCACGCCTGGCTACTTTTTTTTTAAATTTATGCTGAAATACCACTGAAAGCTGTCCTGTTTTCCTTATCTTAAAAACTTTGAGGTTGGAGAGATGGCCCAGTGGTTTAGAGCACCGACTGCTCTTCCAGAGGTCCTGAGTTCAATTCCCAGCAACCACATGGTGGCTCACAACCATCCGTAATGGATCTGATGCCCTCTTCTGGTGTGTCTGAAGACAGCTACAGTGTACTTACATATAATAAATAAATAAATAAATAAAAATCTTAAAAAATAAAAAACACAAATAAACAGACAAAACAAAAAACTTTGTAATGCAACGTGGAATGCCATCTTCCAAATACATTCATTATCTGTCTTAACCCTCCCCTAGTGCTGGTCCATTAAATATTTATAACTTGTTCTGAATTTGAAGGTAAATGCTTTTCTTTTCTAGTGATTTCACAGTTGAATATCTTCATCTTTGGACTTCAAAATAGCCAGAATAGACAAGGGGTGATTGGCAACTTAGTAGCAGTACTCTTTAGTGTGATGCAACTGATTAACGAGTACTCATGACACATGAGTTCAGGCAACAATTACCATAGGTTTTTCTTTTCCCTCCTTCATTTCGTCTCATTCCACTCCTTCTTTTGGAGTATTATTAGGTTGAAAATCCTGTAGTAGAAAACAACAACTGCCTGGAGATTCTCTCTCTAGCAGGAGTGGCAGCTTCTTCAACAGAGCGCTCTCTCTCTCTCTCTCTCTCTCTCTCTCTCTCTCTCTCTCTCGTTTTTAATTTTATTGGATATTTTCCTTATTTACATTTCAAATGTTTCCCCCTTTCCAGGTCTCCCCTTTGAAACCCCCATCCCATCCCTCCTCCCCCTGCCTCTGTGAGGGTGCTCCCCACTCACCTACCCACCCACTTTCATTTTCCTCCCCTGGCATTCCCCTACACTGGGGCATTGAGCCTTCACAGGACCAAGGGCCTCTCCTCCCTTTGATGTCCGATAAGGCCATCCTCTGCCACATATGCAGCTGGAGCCATGGGTCCCTCCGTGTGTATTCTTTGGTTGGTGGTTTAGTCCCAGGGAGCTCTGGTTGGTTGATACTGTTGCTCCCTCCATGGGGTTGCAGACCCCATCAGCTCCCACAGTCCCTTCTCCAACTCCTCCATCAGGGATCCCCCTCACCCCCCACCCCACGCTCAGTCCAGTGGTTGACTGAGAGTATCCACCTCTGTATTTGTCAGGCTCTTTCAGAGCCTCTCAGATAACAGCCATATCAGGCTTCCATCAGCAAGCACTTCCCAGCATCCACAGTAGCATCTGGGTTGTTGACTGTATATGGGGTGGATCCCCAGGTGGAACAGTCTCTGGATGGCTGTTCCTTCAGTCTCTGTACTATATTGTGTCTCTGTATTTGTTCCTGTGAGTATTTTGTTTCCCCTTCTAAGAAGGACCAAAGCACTCACACTTTGGTCTTCCTTCTTCTTGAGTTTCATGTGGTCTGTGAATTGTGTCTTGTTTATTCTGAGCTTTTGGGCTAATATCCACTTATCAGTGAGTATATACCATGTGTGTTCTTTTATGACTGGTTACCTCACTCAGGATGATATTTTCAAGTTCCATGTATTTGCCTAGGAATTTCATTAATTAATTGTTTTAAATAGCTGAATAGTATTCCATTGTGTATAAGTACCACATTTTCTGTATCAGTCCCTCTGTTAAGGGGCATCTGGGTTGTTTCCAGCTTCTGGTTATTATAGATATGAACATAGTGGAGCTTTTGTCCTTATTACATGTTAGAACATCTTCTTGGTATATGCCCAGGAGTGGAATAGCTCGGTCCTCTGGTAGTATTTTGCCCAGTTTTCTGAGGAACCGCCAGACTGATTTCCAGAGTGTTTGTACCATCTTGCAATCCCACCAGCAGTGGAGGAGTGTTCCTCTTTCTCCACATCCTTGCCTGCTGCCCTGGCCTGCGGGTTTTTTTGACTGGGGACCCTAGGAGAGAAGGGCAGAGAAACAGGGACAGGAGACGTGAAGAAGGCCAAGACCAACTTTGTTCAAGGCCCCGCAAACTGTATTTTCTCAGGGAACGTATACAGGCAGGGGAAGAAGCAGGGCAAGTGGGATTTTCCACGTGTCTCCTGGGCATTCTGACAAGATGAATCTCTGGCAGCTGTAAGATGTTTTCTTCTTCTGGGAGGGCACAGTGACCATCGACCACCTGATCTCTCCAAGGTCTGTAGCTGAGGAGAAGTCAAAACCTAAGCCTATCTTTAAAACAAACTCTAAACATAAAGTAAGGTCAGTTTGGCTCCTGGCAGCCAGTATCTGTTTTCTCCTGAGTTCTTTATCTTAGCCATTCTGACTGGTGTGAAGTGAAATCTCAGGGTTGTTTTGATTTGCGTTTTCCTATGACTAAGGATGTTGAACATTTCTTTAGGTGCGTCTTGGCCATTTGAGTTTCCTCAGTTGAGAATTCTCTGTTTAGTTATGTTTCCCATTTTTTTAAATAGGGTTACTTGGTTCTCTGGGGTCTAACTTCTTTAGTTCTTTGTATATATTGGATATTAGCCCTCTGTCAGATGTAGGATTGGTAAAGATCCTTTCCCAATTTGTTGGTTGCTGTTTTGTCCTATTGACCATGTCCTTTGCCTTACAGAAGCTTTGCAATTTTATGAGGTCCCATTTGTTGATTCTTGTTCTTAGAGCATAAGCCATGGTGTTCTGTTCAGGAATATTTCTCCTGTATTTCTTTAATGGAGTTATTTATGTCCTTCTTAATGTCCTCCATCATCATCATGAGATGTGATTTTAACTTAGAGTCTTGCTTTTCTGGTGTGTTGCAGTATCCAGGGCTTGCTGTGGTGGAAGAACCGGGTTCTGATGGTTTGAAGTAGCCTTGGTTTCTGTTCCTTAAGTTCTTGCCCTTGCTTCTCGCTATCTGGTTATCTCTGGTGTTAGGTGGTCTTGCTGTCTGTTTCTGTGTCTAGACCCTCCTGCAGACCTGTGTGTCAGTACTCTTAGAAGACCAGTTCTCTCCAGGAGGAATTTTGGTATGGATCTGTAGCATAGGGTCAGCTCTGAGGTACAGACAGAAACCAGAAGGGTCCTGTCCCTGGCTGTTCCTTGGATCCTGCATCCTGATGGCTCTGAGAGGGTCTCTATTGGGCCAGGAATTTGAACAGAAGTGGTGGTCTTACCTGTACTCACAGGTGTGTCAGTGCTCGTGGGAGACCAGCGCTGTCCTACTCTCCTAGAGGAATTTGTGTATGTTGCTTTGTGTATGTTGCATTGTGGCACAGGATTAGCTCTGGGTGCAGAGAGAAACTGGAAGGCTCTTTTCCCAGGCTGCTCCTTGGTTCCTGTGTCCTGTGTGTTCTGGGCGGGTCTCTCTGAGCAGAAGTGATGGTCTTACCTGAGCTCACAGGTTTGTCCAAACTCCTGGGAGGTTAGCTCTCTCCTGGCGGTATTTGGGTATGGAGCATTGTGGCACAGGATCAGCTCTGATTCTTATCTTTTAAAGATGCTTGTCAATATTTGGGGTTTCTCCCAGCCTTTTTTTTCTTGTCCATTTTTGTACAAGGCCTTTAGAGTCTCCTTACCTCTAAAACCTCCTCTCATCTTCCTTCTTTGTTTGTCTACGTAGTTTTTCTCAAGATTTCTTAACTTATATTAGAGCACTTTGAGGTGGTTCATCCTGATGAGGTTTCCCCCAACAAAGTCTGTGGGTCTAGAAACATGTGTAACTGTAAACTACAGGAATGAAGCTTCCAAATTAGATTCAGCTCCAATAATCTGAGCCCTGTGTCCCAAATTCTCAGTGTCCTCAGTAATAGAGACTTACCTTTAATCTTGGAAGGACAACCAAGGGCAGCAGCCATAGTCTTGCCTTGGGACTCTGTCTACCCTGACCTAACATTTGAAAGGAGGATTCTAGTGCCTGGTACTAGAGGACTTTTTAGCCTATGGTTCTTGTGTAGAACATTGTCAGGCCTGGGCCATTGCTTCCTTATATATATTGTGTATGAGTTTTTAGGTAAATCTTTTAAATATATATAATTTTATATATATTTAATCAATTATATATAATATATATGAGTACACTGTCACTGTCTTTAGACACACTAGAAGAGGGCATCAGTTTACATTACAGATGGTTGTGAGCCACCATGTGGTGGCTGGGAATTGAACTCAGGACCTCTGGAAGAGCAGTCAGTGCTCTTAATTGCTGAGCCATCTCTACAGCCCAAAGGTAAATTGTAAAGATTCCTTGATGCTTTTTAAAACAACCTTGACATTATTTGTCCCTCCTTCTCACTGGGTATTGACCTCCCTCAGCCCCAACT
The DNA here is from genome assembly GCA_964023405.1 of Apodemus agrarius. NCBI lineage: Eukaryota > Metazoa > Chordata > Mammalia > Rodentia > Muridae > Apodemus > Apodemus agrarius. Next base: position 65,560,636 of record OZ030010.1, on the reverse strand, counting down.
GGAGCACCCTCTCCATTACTCTTTTCCACTTCGTATCACCTATATCCTGGTATTCCTTTCAAGCCCCCCTCCCTATCTATGGTCCCATTATACTTTCCTGTTTTCTGTTGTTACTCTATGTTGTACACTCATACCTGAGGATTTAGAACAAGGAATTACAGATGACAGAAAAATCAGGAATTTGTTGTTTTTGGGGGGTCTGGGCTACTTACTCAATATAGTCTTTCCTAGGTCCATCCACTTACCTGCAAATTGCATTTTGATTTATAGATGAATAGAACTCCATTGTTTATATGTACCGCAATTTCACTATCCATTTGTCTTTGTAATGATATTTGTGATGTCAATTAATAGCTATGCTCATCTGTGACACAAGATTTCCTTTAAGGTGTAGTAAGTGGTACTCATATCTTATTGGTAACCACCAGCTGTCTAGTTGGGTACTAGAAACCTAGCCAATTTCCTGGAGCTAGTGAGTTCATGGAGCTTAGAAAATAATCTGTTACTAGTATAATTCTTAGCCACCTCCTAAATCTCATCTTTATAGCTGCAGATATGTGTTGCTATTGCCCCTCATTTCCAGCAAATGGAACTTATCACAAAAAGCTATAACAGAACTGTGATGGCTATTTTTGGTTGTCAACTTGACTATATGTGGAATTAACTGAAGCCCGAGTAGCTGGCAAGTTCATTTCTTCACTGGCATAAGAGCCTACTTCTTTGGGATTCTGGCATATACTGAAGACCATCTCAGATATCCAGCCTCATAGACCAAACAACTATCAGATTCTTGGACTTTCTTTCAGGAGACAGCCATTGTTGGAATAGTCAGACCACAGCATGTCTAATAACTCTAATAAACTAGTCTAATAAATCTTGTTTTTATATATATGTATACATATATATTCATTCTATCCATTCTGTTTCTCTAAAGAACCCTGACTAATACATGGATACAACCCAGAAATCAGTGGGTTATCGGAAGCCCAGCCCCAATGGATACACCTACAACACAGTTCCTGCATTTATGGCTTGGGATTTATTGAGGAAAAAGAAGTCAGAAAGATTATAAGAGCCAGAATACCAGAAAGTATGTTGTGAGGCAGTCTCTCATAGAAATTGTTATGTAAAAAGATCAGAACATTGACAATATCAATGGAAATACTAACACAGGAAGGTGAAAACTCTCACAGTGTCATACCCCTGGATAAGGAACTACAGGCAACTGATGACTGCTGAGAAAGAGATAGATAGATAGATAGATAGATAGATAGATAGATAGATAGACAGACAGACAGATAGAGCCTCTCCTAGTTGGTTGTCCAGTATAGGGTGGTCAACTCCAAAATTATATATATATATATATATATGAACAAAAATTGACTTCAGTAGGTTATATTTTTGTCTTTGTGAATACATAGTGATAATAATCTAAGAAGCAGCTACAAAGTTGGGAGTGGGGAATGCGGAGGAGCTAGAGGGAGTAAAGAAAAAAAAGGCAAGTGATGTAATTATATTCTAGGAAAAAGTATATAAAATAACCACAAATTCAGGAGTGGGGATGAGAGGAATTTGAGGTGCTGCCATTGGCAGTAACATCACTCGTTGCATGAAGTTCTGCTGCTTAGAGCTGTTGTGAGACCCTGGAGCCAGCACGTTGACACCAATGGGAGTGGAAGAGAGATGTCACTGCTGCATCAAAGCCAGGACAGCTCCGGAAAGCCTTCAATCCCAGGTCCAGTTTGCATTGCACTTATACTCTACAACCACAAGGTGGGGCAAACAAGCCAGGAAACCTTTACAGCTGCTTACGTGACAGTCAGCAGGTTGTTAAGGGCAACAACCTATTGTTTCATCTTTTTTTCCAGCTATTTCTCCAGCTGTTTCTCGGAGTCATTCTGTTTCAGGTAGCAAGTGACGTCATGCTTGGTAAATAGGCAGTACAAACAATGCTCTAAGAAAATCACTAAATAAATCAATAAATCAGAATTAATAATTGGTCTTTTCTATCATATTCTATATTAAAGCTACTTAGCAAATAGATCAGTGTGTGAAGGAAGGGGAAGTTATAGATCATCTTCTGTGCGATTAATTTGGGGCGCTTTTTCCTTTTGCCACAACAGCTAATGCAAATGTTCTTCAGTGGACTACTCCACCTCAGCTTTAAGCGATCTTCATGATAATATACATCAGGTCCTCTGCTGCTGTCTTCATCTTGGGCCAGCTTTTCCAAAAACTGTTTCCTCAGCCCTTCTGCTTTTCTTAGCCCCTCCCACATCTGTGACTAAAGCTTACCCAGGCCAAAGTATATCTATCATTTCAGCGAATCCTTCCTGGTCCCCAAAACTAAAAGTACAAGGGATTGGGAAATACAGCAGGCTTGGCAAGTGACCCAGTTACTGAATGCTATGGCAATCTCAGTCTTCCTGAATGCTTTGATAGGATCATTCTTTACACTTAGGACTGAACAAGGGCCTGACTGGTGGTTAAGAATGCTCTCAAAAGGCTTCAAGCCAAATTCTCTGACCTAGAGGTCAAATACCCCAGGGAATTTCATTTTATCAAAAGTAAATTTGCCAGGATATACAGGCCCTTATTGGCAAAAAGATGCAGGATTGTCAGTGTCTTATATGAGCCCACAAAAGAATATGAGGTGCAAAGTTTTAAATTATAACTGTAGTGAGGATGCTTAGATGTATAGTTCAAGGATAATTTGGAACATGAAGACTTGGAGGGTATCCTACTTGCTTGTCTACTGCTGGGAAGAGATAACATGACTGTGGTGGTTTGTATAGGTATGGCCTTGACAGACTCCTGAGTATGAATGCTTGGCCCATAGGAAGTGGCACTATCAGGAGGTGTGGCCTCACTGGAGGAAGTGTGTCACTCACTGTGTAGGCAGACTTCGAGGTCTCATATATGCTCAAGCTCTACCCAGTGTGGAAGACAATTTCCTCCTTGCTGCCTTCAGATCAAGATGTAGAACTCTCAGCTTGTCCAGAACCATGTCTGCCTGCATGCTGCCCTGCATGCTACCATGATAATGGATTAAGCCTCTGAAAATATAAGCCAGCTCCAATGAGATGTTTTTCTTTATATGGGTTGCCTTGCTCATGTTGTGTCTTCACAGCAATAAAACCCTAAGACAATGACCAAGGCAGCTTCTTTTTTGAAAGCATAAAATAGGAGGCTTGCTTACAGAAGTAGCTGAGCTATTACATGTTGCAATAACAACCATAAATCAAATAGAGAGAAAGGTATTGTGAGCTCTCTGTTGTTCCTGCCACCATGCCTTTGCTCTACCACTATGGACTCTAACACTCTGAAAACATAACCTCAAAGCAACTTATAAATGAAAGTATTTAATTGGGTTTATGTTTTCACATTTTGATTTATAATTAGGAGGCAGAGATAAAGAGACACAGTGGAAAGCCATTGAGTCTTGTGAAGCCTCAATGTCCACTCCCAGTGACCCATCTTATCCATGAAGGTGCACATCTTAATCCTTCCCAAACAGTTCCACCAACTGGGGACTAAGTATTCAAACATATGAGCATATGAGAGCCACTCTTATTCAAACCGCTACAAATATACTTATGTAAATAAAAAGTAATAACCTTGTTAAAATAATGTTTAAATTGTGCTCCCATATGTTAGACTGCTAGATGATTGCTAATTACACTTTTAAAATGTACTGATACTGAAGCTGGTTAATCCCATCTGTGCTGTTGCCAACAGAGTCTGGAGAGTTCTGCCTGTGCTATTCTCAGTATGGAAGCTTGGTCCAAGCAGCAAGTCCTATGTTCCAGCCCAGTCTAGTCAACTTGCTTGACTTTAGCCTGCCCAGGTATGCTGGCTAGTTTTTATGTCAACTTCACACAAGCTAGGGTCATTTGGGTAGGGAGAGTCTCATTTGAGAAAATGTCCCCACCAGATTGCCTAGAGGCAAGACTATTAGTCATTTTATTAATTTATAATTAACTAGTAATGATATGAGTAGGCCCAGCCCATTGTGCACAGTGAAACCCCTTTCAGGGGGTCCTAGGGTGCTTAGAAACCAGGCTGAGTAAGCCATGGAGAGAAAGCTCATAATCAGCACTTCTCCATGTCTTCTGCTTCATTTATTTTTTTTTGCCTTCATTTGCTTGCCTTAGTTTCTGCTCTGACTTCATTGATGTGGAACTATACACTTCAAATAGACCCGTTACTCCTCAAGTTTTTCTAGGCCATGGTGTCTTATCACAGCAATAATGAGGTGCTCTCTGACCAGCAGGGCAGGCAGAACAACGATCCACATGAGGCAAGAAGGGAATCTGGTTCAACACAGCTCAGTTAAATGGTGTTGGTTCAAAGTTTTAAAGTCTGACCCTGAACATTTAATTTTAGGCTTATTTAAGTATAATACAACTTTGGAAAAAAGTTTCCTGGAACAACACAATCCCATGTACAAGGAAGAATAATTATTTTGAAACTCTTTTCAAAGTATATGTCACTTCTTCCATGAAGACTGGTTTACATGTCTTACCTTAAAGGCCTAGGAGAGGATCTGGTGTGGTCTCTGTAGAGGTCATCTGGGCTATTAGTCACCTCCAGTCATATAGATAGCACTGAGGTTGCTTAGACTATTATCTACTTCCAGTTCTGCTTGTGATAGCTTGGTATGGCCTGGTCTTAATACAAAGATAACACAAAGATCACATAGGCTATTAGCCGCCTCCATTCCCAAATTCCTGAGTGGAAAACAACTTATATATCTTTTTCTTCTTTGAGAAGACAACCTTGCATGTTTAACATTTCTGGTTCCCTTAGTGCTACCTGTTAGTGCAAGGACCTTTTTGCTTCAATACAATAGGACAGAAATTGGTCCCATGTTCGTAGGTGTTTTCTATAACAGACATGGCCATATGTTTTGGGGAAGATTTACCGTGGTATTTGTACTTTGGTCTGGGAAAGTCACTGGTTGCTTTGGAGCTTAATGAGAACTACACTGGTCATGTCCTATCAAAGGAAAGGCTGTTCCTGAGGGGTCTGACATCTCCCACAGAAACTTCTTCATAGCAGAAACCACAGCCCCAGAGAGCTATCTGCTTATACACTGATTTGAGGCTATTCTTGTTCAGTCCTGGTTTCTATTCTAGTGGCCACAAATTCTAGACAGTCCAAGAAAATACTGGCAAAATATTTGTTAGAAACTTTTAGTAGCTGTCTTAGGGTTTTACTGCTGTGAACAGACACCATGACTAAAGCAACTCTTATAAGGACAACATATAATTGGGGCTGGCTTACAGGCTCAGGGGGTCTGTCCATTATCATCAAGGTGAGAACATGGCAGCATCCAGGCAGGCATGGCACAGGACGAGCTGAGAGTTCTATATCTTCATCTGAAGACTGCTAGTAGAATACTGACTTCCAGGCAGCTAGAACTAGGGTCTTAAAGCCTATGCTCACAGAGACACACCAACTCCAACAAGACCACACCTACTAGTAGTGCCACTCCCTAGGTCAAGCAGTTACAAACCATCACAGTAATTTAAATAATCTGGAATACAAGTTACATGATCTGGCTATAGAGAAATCTCTTTACAAAAGACTGCTGGGGAAGGGGCACCTGCACATTTGGTTTACTTCAAAGAAACAGTTGCAGCACTAGTAATTGCTACAATACTATGGAAAATAAGATCTGTTCTAGACTGTGCTGTTCCAAACTGGGGAAAGATTTTGAAAAAGATGTTTTTGAACACACATAGTAGCACAGCCCACCTCTGTAGTCAGCAGAGCTATGGCATTTATAAATGTGTGAGAAAATATGGGGCGAATACCTCAGACATTTAATAGTATCAAACATACAGAGGAACCACTAATAATTAGCGGATTGTGGGCATTCTCTTCATACCATATTAAAGGTCTCTGATATTTTAGGTAAGATGTTTTCTGTTACTGAGACTACAAAAGGCATCGAGTTATTCGAGGAGATGCAGTGGATAGTACTACTTTGTAGGAGATTATAGAGGGAATGAAACAAAAAACGGAATATAGAGAATGTTGCCTTCCATTCTGATGAAGCTTTGCTACAGAAGTTAATGAGAAAATAGTTACAGCTATATTGTAACCAATGCCCCAGTGATTAATGTCTTTAAGGAACCCCTTGCCTATTCTAACAAAAGGTCAAAAGGGGGCCAGTTATATTTATATAAGACACCAGCCAGGGATTTCATCACACTTGAAGTAAAAGGAGACCTTGAGGAATATTATCACCATTTTCTCCATACTGTTTTCAAGAATAGAAAGATGATCAAAGTCATCTCCATTGAGTCCTGGCAGCCTGCCCAACAGTGGGGAGTTAGAACCCGAAGAGACCACCTCCAGTAGATAGACATGGCCCTCGGTTGAAGGAGGGGACCACCCACCCATCTTCAAAAATTTTGACCCAGAATTGTTCCTGTCTAAAGGAAATGCAGGGACAAAAATGAAGCAGAGACTGAAAAAAAGAAAGGCCACCCAATGACGGGCCCAATTTGGGATCCATCCCATGCACAGGCACCAAACCCTGACACGATTACTGAGGCCATATTGTGCTTGCAGCTAGGAGCGTGACATGGCTGTCCTCTGAGAGGCTCTACCAGCAGCTGACTGAGACAGATGCAGATCCTCACAGCCAACCATTGGACTGTGATGGGGGCCCCTATGGAAGAGTTAGGGGAAGGACTGAAGGAACTCAGTGAGACTTCAACCCCATAGGAAGACCAACAGTATCAACTAACCCAAACCCCTCAGAGCTTCCAGAGACTAAGCCACCAACCAAGGAGCACACATGGTCTGCTCCGTGGCCCCAGGCACATGTGTAGCAGAGGACTGCCTTGTCTAGCCTCGGAGGGAGAGGTTGCCTTTAACCCTGTGGAAACTTGATGCCCCAGGGAAGAGGGATGCTGATGGGGGTGAGGTGGTGGTGGTGGTGGTGGTGGGTGGGCAGGTGGGGGTGCACACTCTCAGAGGTGGGAGGGATGGGGTGAAGAACTAGGGGAGGGAGGACCAGAAAGGGGGGCAACTTTCAAAATGTGAATAAATAAAATAATTTCATAAAAAAGAAAGATGACCCAAAAAGCTGCTCATTTAAATGAACTAGATGTGGCATATTGTTAGGCTTTATTTAACCTGATTGTTGTGCATGGAGTGTGTGCACACATGCATGTGTGCACCTGTGTGTTTGTAATACCTGATCATTGTACACATGTGTGGATTTCTTGTTTTATGATACATGACTGACAGTTTGTTGGTTTATGGAATACTGCCCCTCTTTTTCCTTTAAAAAAGTTATTTATTTTATGTATATGAATGCCATATCTGCTTGTACACCTAAAAGCCACAAGAGGCTGTGAGCCACCATGTGGTTGCTGGGATTTGAACTCAGGACCTCTAGAAGAACACTCAGCGCTCTTAACCGCTGAGCCATCTCTCAAGCCTAACCTTTTTATATATACATTTCCCCTCATGTTTAGATTATCTCAAATTAGGAAACACTTATAACCACATGCATATTAGTGTACAGAAGGCTTTTTAGGGCCCTTTATTAATAGATAGTAACTTATTCTGGTGTTGATTTTATGTAACTACATATCACACAAAACAGATTTGCTTAAAATTACCATGACTGCTTTAAGTTTATATTTAACGTGTGTTTTGTACAAAGGAGATTGTATAAGATATATTTAAAATTTTAGTGATTTAAGTCTCTTTACAAATTGTCATAATTATTATAAACACAGACTTTTAAGAAAATACTTGAAATTAAATTGTCTCTTGTCCATTCACCAGAAAATGAAACATGGACTTAAGAAAATTGTTGGTGTTATTGCACAGTAGAAAATGATGCCAGGACATAATAGAACTACTACAGCACAACTAACCCCACTGCTCTTGTAGAATATAAATTACTTATTCTACATTAAACAGAATAATGATTCTTATTTGAATGTCTAGGCATTGTACATTTCTATTTTATGCCTCGGTCATTGTATTGTACTAGTAAAATGGCCAATTTGAAAGTCCTGTTCTACAATTTTATATGTCAGATATTACAGGTAGCTCTAAATATGAACCTCAAGATTTAAAGAAGATAATGTTTTGATTCTATTATAGCTTCATTAAGTTTTTAAAAAAATTAAATTGAATATTAAATTGTATGGATATTATTTATTAATTTAAATCAAACCCTTAGTAACTAATACTTAAGCAAGTTTTTGATGTTATACCAATGAAAATCACAGTTTTTAAAAGATGAGTCTTTGGTTTTTATTTTTCCAAGACAGGGTTTCTCTGTGTAGCCCTGGCTGTCCTGGAAGTTACTCTGTAGACCAGGCTGACCTTGAACTCAGAAATCTGCCTGCCTCTGCCTTCCAAGTGCTGGGATTAAAAGTGTGCACCACTACTCCCCAACAAAAGATGAATCTTAATGCACAGAGTTGGCTATATTTAAAGTATTCATTGTCAAAATATTTATAGTGATTTTCTGTTATATCCTGAGTGGGCCAGGGCATCTGACTAGACATTAGTTTCTTCAAGGTGACTCATAACATTAAGTTAGTTCTGTCCTGCAGGCTGCCTTTGGCCAGCTCTTTTATTTTTAATTACATACTGTATGAGGCTATTTTCCCATCTCATAGCAGAAACTGAGTAACTGCAATAAAGACCAAATAGTCCACAAAATGTCGTGAAACATTCCTTTCTATGGTTAAACACAAACACACAAAAGCTAGCTAGTTGTGTTCTAAGAAAAGGAACATGCCCTTGCATTTTAAGAGAGATGTTGGTTTTCCTCGGAATCCCATAAAAACACTAAAGTGGAAGCTGTAATATACACACAGAGGACCTAGTGCAGACCTGTGTATGCTGTTTCATTTTCTGTGAGTTCATATGTGCTTTGATCATGTTGATTTAGAAGGCCTTATTTTCCTGGAGTCCTTTATCCCCTCTGACTCGTATACTCTTTCTACCTCCTCTTCTGTGAGGTTCCAGAAAAAATAGAAGACATAAAAGTACAAGGTAGAATATATGGGAAGAAGAAAGGCCCAGCTGGGAGGAGAACAATAAGGGAGTGATAGGGAGTGAAGTTGACCAAAGCCCATGATATGCAGGTATGAGATGCCATTAAAAACCTATCATTTTATACAACGAATATGCAATAATAAAAGATTTTTAAATTTCACATCTAAATATGGAAAAAAAGAATGCCTAAGGAAAGCTCAACACCACCCAAAAACTTTACTATGTTCTATTTATCATCTAAGATAGACTTCTCCTACCCTCTTTCTTGAACCACACACTGAAAAACAATATGTTAAACATATTAAAAAGAAACAGAAGGATTTCTCTGAGAACCCGAGAACATCTTTTGATGTATGATTGTTAAAAAGGATAAGGAATGGTAGCCACGGGGCTACAGATCTTTAATCCCAGCATTAGAGGCAGAGGCAGGCAGATGTCTATAGATGTCTATGAGTTTGAGGCCAAATCCAATTTTGTCTGCAATGTGAGTTCCAGGACAGTGAGACCCTGGAGAGAGAGAGAGAGAGAGAGAGAGAGAGAGAGAGAGAGAGAGAGAGAGAGAGAGAGAGAGAGAGAGAAGAAGGAGGAGGAGGAGGAGGAGGAGGAGGAGGAGGAGGAGGAGGAGGAAAGAAGAAAGGAAAAAAGAAAAGAGGATAAAATATGTCTTTCATTGTGCATTAAGACTGAATGCATACTTAGATGGCTACCACAAGCACAGATAGCCTAAGCGTATTTATACTGGCCACAACTTTGTCATTTTTAACTTCACTGACTTTCCTGAATGCTCACACTTCCCCACCCTCATTCTCTGCTTAACGTGTGCAAATCATCTCTATATAAATCAGAATGGAGCTCAGTTCTTTCTTTTTTTCCCTTTTTTAAAAATTATTTTCTATATTGTTTGTTTACATTCCAAAGGCTTTCTCCTTTCCAGTCCCCCCACCACCATATGTCCCATAAGGTCCCCCCTCCCCCCGCCTAGTTCTTTCTTCTGTTGTCTGTCCTTACTGACTGGTCTGTTCTCAGCTTTAGTTGGTCGTCTACAACATTCATTTTCAATGTCAGAAGAAATTCAGGAGACAAGAGAAAAATGAAGGAGAACTCTTCCCCAAGGTTCTTTCCAACCTCTACAGTATGTGAGTCCAAGTAATGCTGTAGGTATGAACATACCAGGTTAGGGTAGCCATTTGCAACTATACACTCTTCCAAGATGTGCCCAAGCACTGTGCCTGGAATGGAAAAGGGAAGCTGCCACTAAGGTCTCTGGGAAGTGTCTTTGAGAGGGAATGTTTAGTTACAAGAGGATGACGACAGTACACAGATCACTAGGATAAGGGGTATGGCCTTGTTGGTGAAGTGTGTCACTAGGGGTGGTAGTTGAAGTTTAATAAACCCACAGTAGGCCCAGAGTCAGTCTATATCTGTCTCTATCTCTGTCTCTGTCTCTGTCTCTCTCTCCCTCTCTGGATCAGGATGTAGGTCTCAGTTACTGTTTTAGAATCATGAGTGCTGCCATGGTCCTTCCATGCCCCCACCATGATGGACTAAACTTCCAAAACTATAAGCAATCCCAGAATTAAATTATTTTATAAAGATTGCCTTGGTCATGGTATCTCTTCACAGCAATAGAACAGTGCCTAAGACAGAAGTTGGTACCAGGGATCTGGGTATTGCTGTGACAGGTCAGGCCTGACCTCATTCTGCTTGTTGGTGGAATGTGGATGACTTTGGGACCCTGTATTAGGAAAGCACTTGGATGCTTTAAGCAGGTCTTAGTGGCCCGTGCTGGCAGGAGCATGGAAGGCAGTGGCGCTGAGAGCAATGCAGATTATGACACCCAGCTCGAGAGGCTTCAGAGGAGATTATTAGTACATGGTCTAGAGATCATTCTTGTGGTGTTTTGGCAAAGGATGTGGCTGTTTTCTGCCTTGTCCCTAAAAACCTGCCTAAGGCTAAATTGAAGACTTTTGGATTAATGGCATGTGTTGACTATGTCATGTGTTTATAATAGAGTGACTATGTCACTCTTATGCATATTTATAATGAAAATGAGCAGGCTGCACAAAGAGAATACAAAATTTAGCAGTTTCAGCCACATGGTTCTGGCTTTAGAGTCTAGGATACCAGAAAGGGGTGTGAAATCTTTCTCCATAGCTAAAAAAAGCTACTGAGGCCAGGCTTGTATCAGGAGTGTCCTAATATGGAGGCACAGAGAAGCCATCTTGTGAAACTGTAATGTTTGTGAAGCATGGAGTGTGTAGGAGACCCCAAGATGTTGGAGATGACAGTGATGCGGGATGTCTTCCTAGGAAAGTTGCTAACAAGCAGTGGAACCAGGTCAAAAGAAAGAGGTGTGTCTCATACTGTTGTTCCTCCTGTGGCGCTGCAAACCCCTTCAGCTCCCAGTACTCCCAGAGCTCCCAGGGACAAAACCATCAACCAAAGAGTACACACGGAGTTACCCATGGCTCCAGACACATCAGCAGCAAAGGATGACCTTGTTAGACACCAAAGGGAGGAGAGGTCCTGGAAAGGCTCCATGCCACCGTGTAGGGGACAAGGAAGCAGAAGGGGATGATTGGGGAACGGGGAGGGGGGAGGGGAGATAGCTTATGGGATTTTCATGGGAGGGGGGAACCAGGAAAGGCGACAACATATGAAATGTAAATAAAGAATATATCTAATTAAAAAAAGAAAGAGGTGTGTTACAGTTGTCAAAGCTGGGAGGAGTAGCAGATCTGAAGAGATATGAAGAGCTCTTTAACATCAGACATGGAGATGCAGAATTTGGAGTTAGTCCTGCTGTGTTTTGGATTTATTTTGGTTCATTATCTCCTTACTATGTCCCCTTTCCTCCATTTTAGAATGATAATATATATTCTATGCCATTTTATGTTGAAAATATGTAATCTTTTAAAATTTTGGTTTCATGGCGAGTGTTTACAGCTAAGAGACTGGCTTGAGTCTCAAAAAAGACTTTAGACTTTTAAGCAGTCTTGAAACTGTGAAAGACTATGGAGACTAGGATAAATGCATTTTGCATTACGGTGTACCTACAAACCTATAGAGTCAGGGAGTTGAATGTGATAGTATGAATAAGAACGCCCCCACCATAGGCATTCAAGACACCAGGCTCACAGACACCCCTGCCCCTGCCTGCAGATCAGGATGTGGATCTCAGTACTGCTCCAGAACCAGGAGTGCCACCATGTTCCCACATGCCCCTGTTATCCATCCCCCTGTTATGACGATAAAGGACTAACCCTCTGAAACGAATTCTGCCTTTTATAAAAATTGCCTTGGGGCTGGAGAGATGGCTCAGTGGGTAAGAGTACTGACTGCTCTTCTGAAGGTCGTGAGTTCAAATCCCGGCACCAACATGGTGGCTCACAACCATTCGTAAAGAGATCTGATGCCCTCTCTTCTGGTGTCTGAAGACAGCTACAGTGTACTTACATATAATAAATAAATAAATCTTAAAAATTTGCCTTGTTTGTGCTGTCTCTTCACAGCAATAGAACAGTGACTAAGACAGCCAGTATTGTCAGCATCAAAGTGAAGAGAACTCAAGGCTCAGATGTGAATTCTTCAATAGTATCTGGGAACTCTAGGCAAGAAGTTTCTCCCTCACATATGACACTATTTTCTATCAGTGCAGCTCTCATTCTTGGACATTGAGACCACTAAGGATTCTAGGTAGTAGAATCTTGACTTCAATTTGGCTTTCATCTTGAACATGAACCAATATTATAGTCCAGAATAGTCTTTCTTACTTCCTTGTGCCAGTGTATATTCAGCATAGGACCACAAGTCCATCAAGTAACTCACTACTTTTTCCCAGCTCAAAGCTATTTGTTCAGAGGCTGAAACCAGCCTCTAAATATAATTGTTACATGTGCCAAGAAAAAAATAGACCCTGGGAGCATCCTGACTGGGGGGCTTTCTGCAGCTACAGAGACTGGTTAGTTCTACCTTAAGCCCCAATTACACACACACACACACACACACACACACAGAGAGAGAGAGAGAGAGAGAGAGAGAGAGAGAGAGAGAGAGAGAGAGAGAGAAGATTCGTTTAGTATGTATCTGAACCATAGGAAATCCCTATCACCTAAGCAAAGGTGTTCTCTTGGTGGGACCAAGAAATTCTACAGAATATACCAAGATACATGCACATATGCACACACAAAACCATCTAACATTAGGCTATTCCCAGAGAGATAATGCATGACACTAAACTAGATGTAGGTCTGAATAGTCACTGGCACATTTATGTCTTTTTAGAGAAGGCTTACAGTACCTACAATAGAGATGGCAAATTCAAACCACCAATCACAACGACCGTCCCACTCAGCATTTGCATTCATCTGCTTGAGCCTTAGGAGTCATATCCAATGCCCTGGAAGAAGAATACTTTGTCAAGAAGCAGTTGCTCAGTTTTAATCTTTTTTAAAAGATTTATTTATTTATTTATTTATTTATTTATTTATTTAGTTGATGTATATGAGTACACTGCAGCTGTCTTCAGACACACCAGAAGAAGGCATCAGATCCCATTACAGATGGTTGTGAGCCACCATGTGGTTGCTGGGAATTGAACTCAGCACCTCTGGAAGAGCAGTCAGTGTTCTTCACTGCTTTGCCACCTCACCAGCCCCCTCAGTTTTAATCTTTAAGTTACATTTTGGATAAAAATTGAAAAAGCTAGATTCCCTGAGAAGAGGAAAAAAATTCAAGGTTTCTGTGCAGTGCTCTGGACATTGATAAGGTATCAAGAGAATGTTCACACCCGCAATGTGGAAAAGACCTTAATTTCCCAGTCAGGAAGGCCTTCAGGAAAAGCAAGATCAGGCTGACCAAGACTCTACTCAGAAACTCAGAACTGAGAGGGAAAAATAACAGCATCTGTGGCAGCTTTTCTTCTACTTCACTTCTCTAGCAACCAGGAAGCAAGACTAGCGGGATGGGATCTATATGGGTGATATGACCTGCTGAATTTACCTCACCTTCTTATGTCCAGTAGGAATCCCCAGGGCTCACTTGTTGGTCGTAGTGCCAGAAGTCTTCACCAAGTATAAAGATGGGCCAATCACTCCACAGCAGCCAGCAATGAAGGAATCTATGGGTAATGCAGGATCACCATTCACCTGTTGCACATGACACAAGCATAATTAAAGAAAGAATTAGGAAGATGGGATGAGAGAGCTGCAGTTGTAAACAGCTTCACTGTAAACAGGTTCTACCCTGAACCAACTGCTTCCTTTAGTGGCAAAACAGAGGCCATAGATGAACAGTCAGAAAGTCTCCAAGTTATCTATCAAGAACAGAACTAGAGACACACAGGGAAAGTAACAATAGTCTATCAGGAGGCTTGTTGATAAGTTTTCATGTAGTGTGAATGAGGCATCACATAAAAGAATGTCCCCTACACTTCCATTTCACAGTCCTTAGAGACATTAGAGGTGGTCTCCCGACCGCTTACATTTTCCAGACAGGCCAGCACACATGTCCCAGCCCAGCCTGGTAAGTTCACCTTCTTACCTACAAACCTCCTAACCTCAGACAGAGCTTGAGTCCCGTGCCCAGCAATTCAGCCCAATGTGAGGAGCCTTGCCCCTGCCTTTTCAACTTCTAGATTTGTGACTAGACATACATTCTGTGCACAGCCAAATCTGTTGTGTCCACAACAGACACACAACCAGTAAATATAAGGTTGATCAATGGAATCAAACTGAAGACTCTGAAGTAGATTTACACACCTATGGATGGACACGTGATTTTTATAAATAAGCCATCTGGATAAAAGAAAGCATCTTTAACAAATGGTTCTGGTCTAACTGGATTTTGTCATGTAGAAGAATGCAAATAGATATATATCTATCAACCTGCACAAAACTCAAGTACAAGTGGATCAAAGGCCTGAACATAAAACCAGACACACTAAATCTAATAGAAAAGAAAGTGGGGAAGAGCCTTGAACTCATTGGCACAGGAGATAACTTCCTAAACAGAAAACCAAATGCACAGGCACTAAGATCAACAATCAATAAATGGGACCTTATGAAACTAAAAAGCTTCTGTAAGGCAAAGGACACCATCAAGACAAAACAGCAGCCTACAGAATTAAAAAAAAAGATTTTCAGTAACTCTACAACCAATAGAAGACAAATATCTAGAATATATAAAGAACTCAAGAAACTAGACATCAACAAACCAAATAATTCAATTTTAAAATGGGATACAGATCTAAACAGAATTCTTAATAAAAGAATCTCAAATGGCCTAGAAGCACTTAAAGACAAGTTCAACTTCCTTAGCCATGAGGGAAATGCAAATCAAAACAACCTTAAGATTCCACCTCACACCTTTCAGAATGGCTAAGAGCAACAATACAAGTGACAGCTCCTGCTGGCAAGGATGTGGAGCAGGGGAAACTACTGAGCCACTTCTCTAGCCATAAATGCTACTTGTTTTTATTTTGTAACAGCCTTTGGTGCTCCGTGGAGTAGTTTTAGTGAAATAATTGTTCAACTCTGTTTATTAAGATTGTTTTGCAAGAAACATCTCTAACAGGATTCTTGTTTTTTTTTTTTTTTTTTAAAGTTGGAAAGGGACATTGGGATCAACCCCAAACAGCTTGGATAAAAGAGAATTCATAGCCAAGGAACATATGCTGAGGCATGTCAATAAATGGAAAATGACTAAGAAGAAAAATACAGGTAGGTGATCATGGCTAAACCTCTCTAACAGGATTTTTTTTAAAGGTTAAGTTCCTCAGATGTCACCTAAGTTATGGTAGAGGAAGAACTTCTGAAATCGAGGTTGATTAGGTACTGTAGAATGGAAAGGAATTGTTAAACTTTATTAGCAAGGGTTCTTTTTTAACCCTGGCTTTTATTTTTTTAAAGAAATGCATACATGAGCCTAAGAAAGGTTCAAGAGCATAGATAAAGTTTAGTTAGGCAGAGAATCTCTGTTCCTCCCCTTGTTCAAGAAATGAAGAGATGTGGGTGAGAGAGGCCTGCAGTCTCAGCTATTTGGGAAGGTGAAGGAGGAGGGTAGCAAGTTCAAAGCTTGTCTCTGATATAAACCGAGTTTAAAGCCAGCGTGAGCAACGTAGTGAGACTCTGGCTCCTACCCAAAGAATTAAAAGCAGGCCAGATGCATGGATTAGAGTTGCTTACCTAGACTATGTTTGGCCCTTGAGTTTCATGATTCCCAGCCCTGAAAAAAAAAGTTTAAAATTAATGAAGAGATATTCTCTTCTCCTTCAAACAATATAACCCAGCATTCTCATTTGATCACCCTTAATTAGAAATGGATGAATCATGTTTTAAGGCCCAGTAGTAGAAGATCTCTGCTGGGTGATGTCCATAGTCAGACATTTTGTCAAAAGAAATTTCTATGAATATGGAGAAAACAAAGATTATTGTTGTACTGGGAAACCCAGTTTCTGAGTACAGGAGGAAGTCGGGTGAAATTTCTTAATATTAGGCTTAAGTATGGCAGTTACAACCTCACAGATTTCCTGGTTAGCAGTTTGGATATCTCTGATCTAAGTAGTATTGAGTATTCTGATGATTTAATTCATACTCTGGCCATCAAGACCACCACTCCAGGAAGGACAGTGAGGCATTGGTGAGAAACACCTAACCTTGTCTTTCCACATTCCAAGTGAGGTGGAAGCATGTCTACTGGAAACCTTCCTTTTCCACACAGACAAAACTGTGAGCCCAGACCCAGCCTCCTCATATGCAGTGTGGATCCCTGTTGTTTCTTTTGCTGCATCCTAGGATATGTAGATCCACGACTCTGGGAGTGTTTCAAGATGACTTTCCTCACCAGGAGCCTTCGTGACGCATTGCACAAAGCCATCTTCCTGGTCTTAAGCGTGTTTAAGTGTTGTTCTGCAGTGTCTGAGTCATCCTCTTTCCCATCTGCCACACTGTCCAAAGGCTGGACATGGTTGCCATGGTGATCTCTCCAGTACAAGGCTCTGAGGATAGGTCTCTGGCCCCAAATGCTGCATTATCCAGCTAAGGCTTCATGAGCATACTTCAAGGGGTTTTAGAGACTAGGTGCAATGAAAACATTGGCAGAACCTTAAAAATAAATCAGCTATTTCAAAGAGCTATTTGATTAAAAATAAAAAAAAGTATGACTCACTTCCCCATTGAAAAGAGAAGCTGTTTGTTCAGAAGTAGTGGAGAGACACCAGCCACATCCCCCACTGCAAGATGAGCTCCAGAAGCCCAACATATATACTCTGGTCTGTGTGAGCAGAGGAAAGGGTCATAACATGAAGGGCTCAGGCCAGGTAAGCTACCTTAGTAAATCTCACAGGAACATATAGAATGGACAGACAGATTGGGAACTTTCTATAGTGCTCCAGAATCCTAAGGCTTTATATATGGTATTTCCAAAGTAGAAGTTCATAGTATATCATCATATGATAAGGGGGCTCTGAGGCCACAGAAAAAACCTGGGGGAATCTGAGAGTTGCAGGGGAGAACAGGTCTGAGAAGGGATCTGGTTCCAGGCACAAATACTGAATGTAGCGAGTCACTGATCACAGGTTCCAAGAGTTGCCCTGCTATGTGCTGCAGTTAGCAGTGCTCTGGCTCACACCTGAATTCTCAGCCTATGTGCCTACATCCTCCTGAGGCATCTATTTAGTAGACAACTGGACAATTACAGGGTCCATATTTTCATGACATTATCTTTAGTGCCATCTTGACAATGATCACACTTCCATGTGTTGATTCTTCTGATACTAGTTAGTCACAAACACTATGACAGAAGAAAAGGGAGGATATGGTGACCCTTGATGTGGAACCATCCTGTGAGGAAGTACCCTCAACCAAAGAGAAGAAGCTCCAAAACACTCTCCAAGCAAATGTTCCACTAAACAGAAATCCACCTAAACATCATATTCCGCAGAAGCATTGTCCATTTGATTGCACAGGACTTTTTCTAATCTTAGAAAATAAGGTGATAATCAAAGAGCTATGAGGGCAGGGGCTGTCTAACAGTTCAGGACTGACCAGGCACCCCTAGATTCATCTGCAGAAAGTAGGGTAGAGTGCTCCTTACCACTGTGATTAACTAGGGACCTGTGGCCCATTCATAAACTACACATTTTGACTAGAGGCCAGGAGCCATATATGTGGCCTATGTATTGGTTGGCTCACAAATTGGCTGTGTGATCATTCCTGGCAAAAGAGAAGGAAATGGGATCGCCAAATAGCTATATACCTTGTCCGTATCATTAGTTACAGACTGGATTTGTGCAGCATTTATTCCTTCATCAGATTTTGGGGAGTATTTAAGGATTTGAAGAAGTGTGAGACATATAGGACATATGAGCAAGTGGGAGGAAGGAGGTGTTGCGTAGGGGGACACAAAGGGAAAGGAGGCTATGTGAGTTACTTTCCTATTGCTATGATAAAAACACCATGACCAAGGCAACTTATCAAATACGCATTAATTGGACTTACGCTTTCAGAGGGTTAGAGTCAACATATAGCCAAGAGCCCACATTTTAAACCAGAAGTAGGAGGAAGAGAGACAAACTGGGAACAGCATGGGGTTTTGAGACTTCAAAGCATGCCTGCAGTGACACAGCTTCTCCAAAAAAGCCACACCTCCCAATCCTTCCCAAAGAGTTCCACTATTTGAAATAAGTATTCATACACATGTGCATATGGGGGCCATATTGCTGGGCTTTCAGGGTCCCACTTGTGGTTTAATAATAATAGCAACGTGAAAACATCTGTATAGTTTAAGGCTGTTAGCTCTTTTGCTGGGGCAGTCTCTCAGCTAGGTACTAACTTGACCCTGCTCCATTCCTGTCCATGTTTCTGTCCTCCTTCTGTGTCTCCAGTGGTATTGCTGATTGTTATAAAGGTAAAGCACATATGAAAGGCCACTAGGAATAGCTGAATAATGGACTTAGTCAGTTGTATTGTAGTTTGTTTTCTGTTGCACCATGACCAAAGCAACGTGTGAGGAGGGGGTTATTTGGTTTACAGGTTACAGTCCATTATCAAGAGAAGCCAAGGCAAGAACTCAAGGCAGAAACCAGGAGGCAAGTACTGAAGCAGAAACCATGGAAGAATGTTGTGTATGGGCTTGCTTCCCCAGCTTGCCCAGCTTCCTTTCTTACACAACTCAGGACCACTTACCCAACTCTGGCACCACCCAAAGTGGGCTGGACCCTCCCACATCATTTGGCAATATAGAAAATGGCCCACAGACATGGTGGAGGCAATTTCTCAATTGAAATTTTCCCTTTCAAGGGGACTCTAATTTCTGTCAAATTGACAAAAACTGATTAGCACAGTTGACATCAATTTGACACACAAATATATCACTATTAAACCATGATCTTTCATTTCTTGTTTATCCCACAACCCTCATGTTAATATCACAATCTAAAACACAATATCACTTTAAAAGCTCCACAGTCTTTAAAAACTCAAACACTTTAAAAGTCCAAGATCTCTTTTAAAAATCTGAAGTCTCTTAGTGGTGGTTTCGTGTAAAACAAAAGCTAAAGTATGTATTTTCTACCCCAAAAGGTAAGAACCAGGTACTAAGAGTAATCACACATAAATGAAATCAAGTCCAGCAGTATAGCTACAAATTCCAGGAATTCTGTGTCTGACATCTGGAACTAAGTCATGATCTTCTGGACTCTTAAAAGTAGGATTTGGGTAGTCCTGCTTCTCTAGCTCTGCCATCTGTGGAGACAGCTCATCCGGCAGGTTCACACCACCTCCATTTCACACCTATGACTTTTTGGTTGTTGTCCTATGTTCCTGGAATCTCCAATATTCCAGGGTATTCACTGCAACTGAAGCTAAACTTTCACCAGTGGCCTTTTACAATGCCAAATCTTAGCTTTTGTTCATCATGATTTTTTTGTGTCTTAAAACCAGTACCACATGGGAGACTAACACATTTGGAGGCTTGACTTCTAGTTTGGGATGGAGCTTTGGCCCCCTCTGGACCACAGCTCTGTGTGCTGACTCCAGGGAAAGACTTCTCAGAAGACTGCATCCCAGTGATGCTGGTCTTTTATTAATCACAACAGATTTTTCAGTCTCACCTAACAAGCATCAAGTGTTATAGTAAAACAAAAGTTTCACTTAAATGATGCTCTACTCTTGTTAATCACAGCTGATTCCTTAGCTACAGCTGATGACCAGAAACCACAGGTTCTTAATTCAAATATATCACATGAATGGTCCATAAATAGAGTCTTAGATGGACTAGCAAACTTCCATCTGACTTTTCATAAGCTAGGCTTTCTTCATCTCATTTCTTTCAAATTATCTTCCAAGATTCTACAGAGGAACCAATTAAGCTGAATATTCAATGGGTTTTCCAATGCAAAGCTTCAAATTCTCCACTTTCCTCCCACAAGAGCCTCGGGTATAAAAGCCACATGGTTAGGTCCATCACAGAAACAACTCCATTCTCCTGGTACCAACTTCTCTTCTTGCTTACTTTCTGTTGCTGTGATAAATACCACAACCAACCAACCAACCAACCAATCAACCAACCAACCAACCACCGTTAACAACAAAACTCTTGGGAAAGAAAAGGTTTACAGGTTGCAATCTATCATCAAGGGAAGCCAAGACAGGAATCAGGAGACTGGAATGGAATTAAAGACTGGAAAAAACTTTCTTATTGGCTTGCTTCCCCTGGCTTTTACTGCTTGCTTTCTTATACAGCCCAGGCCCACCTTTGCAGGCATTACATCACCCACAGTGGTCTGGGCACTCCTGTATCATTCACTAATGAAGACACTACCCTATAGACATTGCCATACACCAGTCTGATGGAGGTGAATCTTCAATTGCAGTTCTTTTTTTTTCCAGATGACTCTAGCTTGCTTCAAGTTGAGAAAAAACTAGCCAACACAAGCCACAACCACTTTCAGCAGAGTTGCCATGACCAAGTATACAGCTGGAATGGACAAATGGGTAACTTTTGAGGAGCCACTAACACCTGATCTTGGGGTACAAAGATAGCAGCTCTGAAGCTAAGAGATCAGCATGGAGAATCAGCATACAGTTGAATAACTTTCTGTCAATAGCATCATGTAGTAGACCCTCAGGAGGGGTGTGCCAAATACAATGCTTAGGAAAAGAGAAGGTTGCAGGGTTAAAGGCCTGCTAAGTTGGAAGGAAGCCTTACTTAACATCAGAGATCACTTAGCATCTATGGTCTTTCAAATCTCCCTTTGGCTCCAGTCCCTCCTGCTGTGCCTTGTAAGGGAGTAGGGTTCACCCAAACTACACACAAAAACTATAACAACATGATAATGTTTTCCATATTCCCTTTCCAGCTCTCTAACGACAAAATGAAAGTCAACAATGTAGACTCAAGGCAGATAATTGTTCAGTTGGGTGGGCACTGAATGCCAGTTTCACATCTACTTTCTTTCAGGATCATTTCCCTTCTCAGGAAACTTATGAAGGTTCATGTTTTCCAGTTTTGTCAATTTAAAATTCAGCAAAAAACATTGATGGATAGCAGAAACATGGCAGAGAAAGGAGCTCCAAAGGCAGAGAAGAAAACATCAACCAAAATGTCACTCAACTGTTATGGAGTTTCAGAAACTAATTAAAAGCTCAGAGAAAAGACATTGAACTGGTGGTGGCAGGCAGACAAAAAACCACATACCCAAAACAGCTATAGAATCAGAGGTGAGAACCTTCACACACACACACACACACACACACACACACACACACACACTGCTGGTTTTGATGCCTTATGGCTTATGGGGCTGATCTTCATTTCACCTAAGGATAAAGACATTGTTATTAATCACCAGTGCCTGGGACATGAATTGCAGTTGATGTTAATGAGAAACCAAATGAACTATTTCTAGATGATGAAGACATGGAGTCTAGAAGAGTGAGGAGAGCTTCAAAAGACCTAAGCTTTCTCAGGGACTGACTTCTAACCTCTGAGGACTGGGAAAGCCTGTGCAGTACTGAACATGAGACTTTTTGCAATCTCTGAGAAGTTTCCTCTGGTCCCATGGGTATAAGGAAATCAGTATTTCAGGTCTGGAAGCATAACTCAGTGGTAGGATCCTGAGGTGGTTGATTGAGAATGGCATCAAAGGTTCATATATTTGAATGTTTGGTTTCCAGTTGGTAGAACCATTAAGAAGGTGTGATGTTTTGGTTATTAAATTGGCTATATCAGGAATTAACTAAAAGCTAAGGAGATAGTTGCTCTGAACTCTGCTTGCTAATCATCTCTCAAATCTATAGGAAAAAGGGCAAATATATTCACAAGATTAATGTGGCTGACCAGGATCAGGTGATGCTAAATGAAGATTTGGGTAGAAGATCATTTATCAATGCTCACTTTCAAAACCACCTGGGAAAATAGCTTGGCATTGATAAGGGCTCGAGTACACAGCTGCCGCACAATCCAGTGATTATATGCATAAATGTTTTTCAAAGCCAAGTTAGAATACACACCCAGGAAAATTTTGAGTAGACAGATATTCGATCCTGATTGAGGCCAGATTTATAACAAACATAGCGTAGACACATCCTGCACATGCCGATCGCAAGCTGAGCACATAAGCAAGCTGCTGTGTAACTACGCAGAAAAACACTGGCCAGCAATGAACACACACAGAACCTTGACTGAGGAAACAAAACAAGAGAATCTCAAAATAATTACTATTAGGATTGAAAGAAGCCAGAGCCTTTAACAGGTCCATACTGTGGTGTGTGTGTGTGTGTGTGTGTGTGTGTGTGTGTGTGTGTGTGTGTATTTAACAATCTCCATTTGTGCACAATTCCAGGAAATAGAAAGAAGCCCTCATTTCCAGAAAGCATATCTGTGTTTGCCTAGAGACAGAGAGGAGAGTGTCAGGGTGAGGGAGAGGGGAGCGTTGCTAAGGGCGGGAGAACATGTTTTCAGTGGTGGTGAATATTCTGTGTGTCACGTGTCCAAACTGCCGATTGCTTATCTGAACATCTGAGCAATTTATCATGCATCAGAAATATCTTAATGCAGCCTCAAGAAGTCAAGGGAAGGAAAACCATAAATCAGAAACTCTTTAAGCTATGGGGAAACAGGGAAGTCACCAGATTTGTTTGCCTTTGTGGACTCACCAACAACAACACCATCAGAAAAAAAACAATGTTAGAAAGGTCCCACACCTGTGGTAAAATGAGAAAAGCACAGCTCTGGAAGTAAATGAACTCCAAGCAAACCAAGGCTCACAAGGAGAACAAGGCTCCCGGTGAGAAACACAGAAAGACTACTAAGTGAGAGGGTCTCGGTTACTTTTATTATCATTATTTTCTCACCTTCTTTTTTTAATGATTTATTTACTAATTATGTGTAATTATGTACACGGTGGCTGTCTTCAGACACACCAGAAGAGGGCATCAGATCCCATTACAGATTGTTGCGAGCCACCATGTGGTTGCTGGGATTTGAACTCAGGACTTCCAGAAGAGCAGTCAGTGCTCTTAACCGCTGAGCCATCTCTCCAGCCCTCCTTCTTTCTTTCTTAATATCTCTCTTTCTCTTCTTCTTCTTTGGCAAGGAGACTGTTGATTTTTGAAAGGATTTTGCAATAAACACAGTGGAGAGGCTCCAAGTAGCTGTCTATTTGTTTCCCTCATCCCTGTCCTCCTAGGAGTCTGTCTTAGTTAGGATCTAACTGCTGGGAGCAGATACCATGGCCAAGGCAACTCTTAGAAGGACAACATTTACCTGGCTTACAGGTTAGGAGATTCAGTCCAGTACCATCAACCCAAGGGCATGGTTGAGGGCTGCATCTTCCTTCCAAGTGACAAGCTGCTCTGGGTGGAAGAGCCAGATCTCAGGTGATTTCAGATCTCATCAACTACAGTAGGCTCCAGATCAGGAAAGACTGCCCGAGGCACATGTTATCCAGCTGCGGTTTCACAGAAGAAGGGGGTGAGGGAGTCCTTCCTTCCACCACTGGTCTTATCACTCTGCATCTGCCCTAAGGCTGAATCCCAAGATCCAGACAACAGAGATCCCAGCAGGCATTGCCCATCCACACACCAGCCTGTCCCACTTGGACTGTAATTCACTCATGCATGATGAGTCTTCTGTAAATCTCACCTAGAGTTGGGGGCACAGGTCTCAAGTGAGACCTCACAACTGCTTTTCTATTGTGTTAAAACACCTTGGCCAAAGAAAATTGAGGAAGTGTTTACTAGAGCTTGCTTGGAGTTTCAGAGGATTAGTGCATGACTATCTTGGTGGGGAGCATGGCAACAGGAGGTCAGGCAGGCAAGGTGCTGGAGCAAGAGCTGAAAGCGCAGATCTTGATCCTTAAGCTTAAAGCATAGAGAGGGTCAACTGGAAACTGTATGGGCTTGGGGAAATCATACCAAACCACAGATTCTCATGCTCTCTGTAACCTAGAGTATCTGCGGGGACTGCTGATCACTACCTAGCTGTGCAGCTACGGTGACAGCTTGTGTTTGGACAGAGCAGAAAAAACAGGGTGGTTTCCATGACCAAGAGTGGAACAAGACTGCCTTGGGGTAAATTGTATCCCAGATCCTGTACTCAGGGCAGTGGTTGAAGCACAATGTATGAAAGCTACCAAAATTTACAAAGTTTACCAAATGTAACATGGAGATGCTGTTAACACCAAATCCATAGGCTGCTACAACTTAAATAGTTTAATGACACTTTGCCTCCTATGAGGATTTGTATCTGTGGGAGACAGACACAGAGAGTGTATTTGGAGGTTGAGACATTGATTCCAAAATGAACTCCGATGTATCAAGCTTTCAGATGATCATAGGAGGAGGAAAAGGATAAGTTTCAAAGTGCTCAGAGAGTGCATTTCCTTTACCCCTCTAGACAAACCAGGTATATTGGGGGTGGAAAGGTTCCCCATCTTGACTTCAAGAGACCTTACCAGGCTGTGTGGAGACTAAAGGTTCTGTCTGTGAGGCAGACTGGAGCCTGAATTGCACAAGGACTAGTAAGCCAGGAATTGCCACTTTATAACATTAAACTTTGGTGATATTTGGACATGGCAGCACCAGAAGGCATCCAGTACATTTGCACAGAGGCAAAGCATCAAGCTTTGTGAAGTCTGTCCAGATGTGGCCCAGGAAGAGTCTGAAAGAAGAGACAGAAAACACTCCTGATTCATGCACCAGGCCCTTGAGCAAGAAGGTAGCTTCACACCCCTTGAGAGGGTAGAAGATGGCTTCCACATGCTAATGTGCAAATACCTTGAACCCCAGATAGAAGATCAGTGGATCCTAAAGCTGCTCTGATTGGGAGAAGGCCTGCAGAGGGAGTAAGCTAAGTGCCTTAGGGGAGAATCAGGCAGTAGCCTGGGGTGAAAAGGGGCCTTTAGCAAGGACTGAAGCCAGGAGGTCAGACTCCCTCTGTTCTGACACTTTGGTCCTAGTCAGAGGGAAACATTCAGGCAGCCTAGGGTACCAGAAAGAAAACCCACTGGCTTCAAGAAGCAGATGAACAAGCCAATCTCAGGACAGAGGGAGAGGGGTTTAATAAGGAGTCTATTGTATGGGCACCGACTGCTTGCCAGGCACTGGTGGAAAGCATTGGCCATTCGTGACCACGTTTGATGAATATCTCTTTGTACAGCCCAGGACTCCAAAGGTAAGGAAGAGCAAAGAACATACAGTAACATGTCCAAGGTAAGCGCCACTCCTGAGCCGTGGCCTTTGCCGCGTGTCAGGTACACTGTTATGTGATCACTCCTGGAAACCGCCTGTGATTACAACACACAGGGGCAGGGAAACCTTGAAGCCTGTGATGGACTGTGAATTGGTTGAGGGGACAAAGGAATAAGGGCAAGCTGTGATGTAACCTCTTGCTGTGATCAGTCTTTGCTGTTGCTTTCAAAGAAGGATTAGGGCAAAGGGAGCATCCTAAAGGATACTGCCAGGATCCTTCAGGAGACTTTCAAACACTCCAACCTCCAGCAGGAACTAAAGCATAAAATGGTTTCATGTTAGTCTCTAAGATTCTGCCTCCAAGCCAGTTTTGTTCCAGCGTCCATCTTCTAAGTGCTCTGAGGTAGCAGATGACCAGCAGTGTTTGAGAGCTGCCAGACCGATATCCTTCTTATCTTCTTCTGCCCAACCTGAGGCCAGGGCCATCATCTCTTGTGGGCTGTGACTGATCATGCAGAACTCAAGGGCAAAGATTCAAAAGGACTCCCAACTTCAAAGAGAGAAGGGAGAGACAGACAGAGAGAGAGAGAGAGAGAGAGAGAGAGAGAGAGAGAGAGAGAGAGAGAGACAGGGAGAGAGAAAATGACTAGAGGAAGGGACACAGTTAGGATAGACCAAGATCTTATTTCTTCTTGGCTTTAGACCCACCCAGGAGAGATCCAGGGTTCTCTCTATGAAAAACAGCACAGGACAGGGAATGGCAAAGAGA
The DNA here is from genome assembly GCA_964023405.1 of Apodemus agrarius. Lineage (NCBI taxonomy): Eukaryota > Metazoa > Chordata > Mammalia > Rodentia > Muridae > Apodemus > Apodemus agrarius. The sequence continues at coordinate 65,534,134 of OZ030010.1, read as the reverse complement.
TGCCAAGGGGGCAGCACTCGGTCAGATACGTCTTTAATATATTTATTTGCCTTTGCAAAGGACCAGAATAGGTGGGACTTAAAAACACACAAAATGTGGTTCTTGTGTTCTGAAGAGCAGTGCACGAGCATGTGTTTTGAGAACAACTGTAACAATCGAAGTCAGCCATGTGTCTACTCATCTTAGAGCATGTGTCTTGCAAACTGTAATAATCTAAGTTAAAAATGTGTCCACTCTTTAGAAAAGATTCAGAAATTACAATGAGGGGGAGACCACAGGAAGGATAGAACCCACAGCAGAGAGGAGTGTCATGGGATGATCAGAGAGCTCCAGGTGGCCAGGGTCTATAGAGGACTGAAGGGGATAATTCGCTAAGAGCTCATAATACCACAGCCATGACAAGAAATTGGCACTTGAGTCAAAGGGAACGAGGCTGCCATTGGGACAGGCTATGGATGTGATGACTGGACTTTCAGAAGGGTCAGCTCACTGGGTAGAAGCTGCGAGTGTGAAGGGAAGGAGCGAGCAGACTCTGGGACTGCAGGAGGGAGGATGGCAATAGAGATGAAGACCTCTGGCTGGCATTTGCCAGCCTGTGGCCACAGGGACAGCCTGCAGGCAGAATGGTGTCTCCAGGTCCATGTGGACAGGGAGGACACGGAGCTGTCCCTCTGACAGTGTTTGGCTCTCATCCTTGGATGGAAGCTCCTGATCGATTGTCATTTGGAGAAGACTGCTGGAGGAGGCACAAAGGCAAGGAACTGTTGAACCTCGGATAATCACCTGTTCATTCATTATTTATATAATTATAATTAGATGGGATTTCAGACGACTGGTCCATGATTCCCTCTAAGGGTCTGGTGCATGCCACCTCCTTTTTGTCGCTTATTTTGAGAATCCATGCATCGCACAACAGATGTCAGATGGAAAGACACTGTGGTGTCGTGGTGAATGGCTATCAGGTGTCAGGGGCATAGCACCTTCTCCTTCTGCTTATCTCTGCACACCTCTCACATCAGCAGTCCTTGCCACAAGGAGAAGCAGCCAGAGCTAGAAATGAGTCAATGTGACGTGGGCCCGCCCCAGGCTTAGGGCTCTCCCTGCTTACCCATAGCGATCTGAATGAGTCCAGACCTTTATTTGGACAGATGCCCCTCCCTCCACCCTAGGTCCCACAGTTTCATCTCCACATCCTCCTGTTTTCAGGTTTTCTGGCAAGTCTGTTTTCAGATGCTCCGGGGAAACTAAGTTCGCTGAGTACAGCACCGTCTGGTGATGTGAAGTCATGGTATCCGGCAGGACCTTGAGGAATACCAGGGTATCATTAGATGAGGGACATGAGTGGCACTTCCTCCCATCTGAGAGGCCCCTCCTCCCTCTAGGGACTCTGGACAGCCCTCACCTCTGTCATGAGCTTAGTCCTCTGAACACTTTTGCTTACACGTGGGATAAAGTCACCAGAAAAGAACTGGAAAGTGGATATAGGACCTTCACGGAGGCAGCAGAGAAAGGACTTGGGCAGTCTACTGCTGGGGTCCAAGTCACTCTACTGGTCTCATTTCTGTGACTGCGGATCGTAAGGATTCTCTCCAGGGCCGATTTGTAGATGTAGGTCCTATTCCCCCTGCACCCGTGTCTCCCGCCATGCCGCTGAGGTCCATGGACTCCGTGGGCATGTCCACTAAGGCAGAGTGGATCTTGAAGAGCCCTGGCTGTGGAGTCTTCCTCCAGTTGGTTTCCCCTGTCATTTCTCTTCTGCTCCTGTCATAGAAGCTCCCCTTCTGTGGTCACATGACACCTGTCCCATCCTCTAGCCCCACAGACATCAGGGCTTTCTCCTTGCCCTCCACCTTGGATACACACATGGCATGGTGAGGCGGAGCTCACCTGTCCCCACTCTTGGCAGGCATCTTGCCCTAGACCACTAGAGGATGGCATTTAGCTCCCAAGCCCTACTAGATGCCAGCCACTCGCCTCCGCTGGCACAAGCTCTAACTAGGTGCGGAGAGCTGGGTATTTCCAGAGGCTGAGGTTCCTATCTGTGCACCAGCTCCTCAGGGAGACATGGAGAGGCCTGCCTCCTCATGGCCCACTGCCTCACACCCCGAAGTTCCTGTTCTCCTAAGCTGTGTGCCTTCTGCCACTAGAGAAAGCCGTGTTTCTCACATAAACAGGATGGACTCGGTGCTGTGGCAGGAACATGTGTTGACTTGCAAAATTCCAAGGACTGCACAGTCTGATCACAGAGACCTGATGGGATACTGTGTTCAAACCGTCAATAAATAATTACAACAGTGCTCGACCTCTAAGCCACGAGGAAATCACAGGCAAAACTCGCTGCAGTCCATCTAACCCACGTCAGAATTGCCACCGTGAAGGGGGCAGAGCAGACACATGTCAAGGAGGTCATAGGGAGAGCGGAACTCCTCTGGGTTTAGTGTGGACTGGCCGGGCCCTGAAGGGGATCAGTATCGTGGTCCCTCCCAGGTAGAAAGAGAACTAGCCTGCCGCCCAGTGTTGCCACCGTTGGTCATAAGGACTGTGAGCCCACAGAGCACACAGATATTTGTGCCTCTATGGGTTGGCTGTGCTCTGAATGATAGCCAGGAACGTGAAACTCCCCGGGGGAGCCTCCGGGGATGAGCACCTGAAGAGCACAGGGTGCACAGGCATGATGGGATGTTAGAGTGTAAGGCTCAATTGAAGAACGAACAGGATACGTTGAGTGGAATTGGACCTGGTAGATGGCAGGGGTTAGGGTGAAAGGAGGAACTATAATGACACCTGTAGGAAGAAGTCAAGGTGAAACCCAAACTGACTGTCTTCCATTAAATTTCACTGGAAAAGAGTGCAAACCAAAACAAGCAAAACCAACTCAGTCTTCTGGGGAGAGGGCAGTTTTGATACATAAATGGGCAGCTTGGGCTCCTCTAGTGGAGTCAAGAAGCCTTGAGGTGGGGCCCCAAGGTCTGCTTATTTTTCGTTGGTTGCTTCATGTATCCTGTGCAGCACGTGCATGGGAAACGCGCCACCACACTCCCGAAATGGCAGTGCAGACGGAGGGGAAGTTTGCTCTGACTGCTCTGTAGCTCGTTCAGTCTGACAGTTTTCTTTCTGTTCTGCCACAGATTTGTGTGTGTGGGCTGCCGTCCTTGTAGTCACGCTGATGTTCAGATCCCTTTCTGCTTCTCTGATCACATGCTCCCTTTCCTCACAGATGCTGAATGCTGAAAGGCCATGGCCGAGGAGCCCCCGCTCTCTCCCAACCCCTGGTCCTGGACAGTTTGTCCACAACACGGGCTCTTGGGCATTTCCTCTTCAGCAGGGCTGCCCTTCATTCCTACAGAATGCTCCACATCTGGTCCTCCTTTCTGAAGGACAAGGCACAAGAGTCTCTGCTTTGCTCTGCACTCTGAAGGATGTCAGCTTGACTGCCCCCTTGAGTTCTCTGTCCCCCACACCCACACCCCCAAACCCCCCGCCATTGGGCTCTCCACACCAGCAGGGAGCAGGGATTCACTGCTTCCTGTCCACACTGTGATTTTACACCCCCAGCCCACAGTGCCAGGAGCAAGATGTGGTGACTGGGGACTCTGCATTTCATCCCAAGGTGAGATTTCAGGTCCTGCTCTCTTTTGCCCTCTAGGCAGTGATGCTCACTTGTTGGTCCAGGTCAGGAACCTCAGAATCTGGAGGGCTCTCAGCCAAGAGTCAGGAAGCTCCTGGCTGTGGACCTGGCCTTCCCCAGTCCCTGCCCAAGCAGGCCAGCCCAGGTTTGGCTGTCTTTCTCTCCCCATTGGGGACCGCCCTGGAGGGTAGGTGCCCCTGCTCTACAAGGGCCACCTGGCAGTGGGAGGAGAGGTTGTGAGGAACCTGGGGTCTACAGAAGGCCCTGTGCTGTGGCAGAGTCATGGAGAGGCTGAGGTGGAGTGGGGTGCAGTTGTAGTCCAGGTTCTCGCTCCCCAGAGCAGCTTACACAGCCCACCTTCCTCTGTGTTCCAGAGCTGTGCACCCCAGGGCCTGTGCAGGCTCTGTGTACAGTGCTGTGGCAGGACCTTGTGAATGAGCAAGCATTCTTTATTCTCTCCTTTGGAAATGTTACCGGGGGAGGGCGGGCAGGAAGGGGGAGCAGGCTCAGAAAATGGCTCAGCAGGCTGCGTGGGGGAGCAGGGAAGACTCATGCTTTCCTGGGTGGCAGTGATGAGGTGTGTGTGTGTGTGTGTGTGTGTGTGTGTGTGTGTGTGTGTGAGAGACAGGGAGAGACACTCAGAGACAGAGACACATAGACATAGGGAGTTAGACTGCCAGCAGTGCTCTAGTGCCTCTGTGCCAGTTTGAGAGACAGAGACACAGCAATGGACACACAGACACAAACAGAAGGGGAGAGAGGAGCGGGGGAGGGAGGGAGCATGCTCTTGCTCCACTGTGTGCATCAGAGCTCATGCTGCTCTCTGTGTGTGTGTCTCCCTGTCTCTCTCTGTCTCTGTCTCTCTCTCCCTGTCTGTCTCTCTGTCTCTCTAAGGGAAGCCCCCTCCGATGTTGGAACATTGCTTCTGGGCTCCTTGAGGCAGGGCTAGCCCATCTTCAAGCCCCCCACCTTCCTCGCAGCCTCGCAAGGTTCTCACTGGAATCCTGGCCACCTTCCCTTATGGGGGTAGAGGCAGGGCCCCCCCCATCCCTCCCTCCCGCCCGCCAGAGACGCGGCAGCCGCATCCCACCTGCCAGCGCACAGCCCGGTCCCCGTCCCCGGCATCGCCTTCCCCAGCGCGTGGGCGCCCAGAGGCTGCGCACTGGTACCCCAGCCAGGCTCAGCCCGTCCCCGCCCGCGCGCCCGCAGCCCCGCAGCCCCGCAGCCCCGCAGCCCCGCAGCAGCCACAGGGGGAACCAAAGAGCCAGAAGCCTTCCCAGCCGCCCGGACCACAGACGCCAACCCCCCCGCCCGCCCCCACCCCACGCCGCCCGCCCGCCCGCGCCCCGCACGCCAGCCAGCCCACGACCGAGCGGCGGCGGCGGCGGCTGCAGGCTGCGGAGAGCGAGGCGGCTGCGCGCGCTGGCGGCCGGCGCTCGCCACCCCGGGGGACTCGCTCGCTCGCTCCCGCCGCAGCGGGGTCCCGGTCCGCGGCCGCCGCGCCAGCCCCCGGCCCGCGTCCCGGCGCCCGCCGGCCCTCGCCGCCTCTCCGCCCCCTCAGTGCCCGGCAAGGGGGGTCGCGGCAGCGGCCCGGCGGCAGCGGTGACCGTGGCGTCCGCGGCGATGGTGGCGGCGGAGGCGGCCGCGGCGGCGGCGGCGGCGGCGGCGGCGGTGGCCGCGGCGGAGGCGGCGGCGGCGACCGTGGCGGAGGCGGTGGCGGAGGCCTCCGTGGCGGAGGCGGAAGCGGAGGTGGAGGCTGAGGTGGAGGCCGAGGCCTCGGCGGAGGCCAGCCTGGGGAAGGCGGCGGCGGCGGCGCTGGCGGCGCTGGCGGTGAAGAAGGCAGAGGCCGGCGGCGGCGCGGCCGCGGCGGTGGCAGCCACCAAGGCCAGCCTGGCGGGGGCCCGCCTGGAGAAGGCCGGCCTGGCGGGGGCCGCCGCGTCGCGCCCCTACGGGAGGGTGGACTTGGACGAAGAGCTGGCGGCGGCCTTGGCCGCAGAAGAGGAAGAGGCGGCGGTGGCGGCGATGGCGGCGGCGGCGCAGGCGGCGGCGCAGGCGGCCGGGGGCTCGGACGACGACGGCCTCCCCGACTTTCCCACGGCCTCGCTGTACGTGGGCGACCTGCACCCCGAGGTGACCGAGGCCATGCTGTACGAGAAGTTCAGCCCCGCCGGGCCCATCGCGTCCATCCGCATCTGCAGGGACAAGGTCACCCGGCGCTCTCTGGGCTACGCGTATGTCAACTACCAGCGACCGGTGGACGCCAGGCGGGCCCTGCAGACCATGAACTTTGACTTGATCCACGGCAGGCCAGTGCGCATCATGTGGTCCCAGAGGGACCCGTCGCTGCGCAAGAGCGGGGTGGGCAACGTCTTCATCAAGAACCTGGGCAAGACCATCGACAACAAGGCGCTGTACAACATCTTCTCGGCCTTCGGCAACATCCTGTCCTGCAAGGTGGCCTGTGACGAAAAGGGGTCCAAGGGCTACGGGTTCGTGCACTTCCAGAAGCAGGAGGCGGCCGAGCGGGCCATCCGCGCGCTGAACGGCATGTTCCTCAACTACCGCAAGATCTTCGTGGGGAGATTCAAGTCCCACAGGGAGAGAGAGGCCGAGAGGGGAGCCTGGGGGCACCAGTCCACCAGCGCCGACTTCAAGGATTTCGAAGTCGACTCGGATGACGAGGCCACCTTTCGATGAAGACGTCCCAGGACCCAGCCAGTAGAGCCGAATCTCGGCTCCTGACCCCGTTTACAGCCCCCGCCCCCCCAACCCACCAGCAGTGTATTGTATTGGGAGTGCAGGTTTCTCTCTCCCCTCTGCCCCCTCCCTCTCTCCCTCGCTCCCTCTCCCCTTCGCCCCTCCCGCTCCTCTTTTCCCCTTTCCTCCCCCTCTCTTGCCCTCCCTCCCTCTCTCTCCCCTCCCCTCTCTCTCTCTTCCCTCCCCCTCTTCCCCCCCCCCCACCTCAGAGCTAGCTAGATTCCCCATCCCCTCTCTCTTCCTTGGGCCTCTGCTCTCCCCCCCTTTCCTCCCCAGCCCCAGCAAGGGCCCCCTGTAGAGAACAATCCCACTAATCTGTGCCATTGGAGAGGTCAAAGGCTGCCTCTTCTCCCGGTGGTGGTCGGTCTGATTCTTAAAAGCGTTTTTTTCTGTCTCTTTGTTTACTGCACAGGTGATGCAATTCATGGTAGAACTGTCTGGAAGGAGAAGGAAGTCTCAAGTGGGAGAAAGGAGCAAGAGTGTGATTGCTTCCCACCATCCTAATACACAGAGAGAAGCCCCTTTATCTTCTTTGGTGTGCTCTTTTTCCAGGCTCTCTGCTCCCCCTCTCGCCTCTAGCCCCAGACCCACCTTCCCTAGTAACACCTTCTTGTAGAGTGGTTCATGTGTGTGGTGTTTCTTAACCTGCTTTTTCCCAGCAACGAAAACCAAACAGAAATCAACGCGTTGAACTTGTTCCCATGCTATTCAACAGGCTTATGATAAGACTGTCATCTTCAGTGCCTGCAGAGTGCTCCTGTGTATCCATGGACCTTAACATTTCTGTAATCGTTCCTGCATTGTTGGACATTCAGGTGGTGCCTAGGTCTCTCCCTGTGTTTAAAACCAACACTGTGTGCCCTGAGGAGTGAGTCCTTCCTTGTCAAGCCAAATCTAGGCTAGCACCCTGGATGCTCCCTCCTTAACTGTGGACTTGCAGGATCCACATAGAGACGTTTCAAAGACTTTCCCTGCGTGTTGTCAAAAGGCTCCCTTTCATAAGCATTGTACCAGTTTGTATTTGTGCCAGCCAGCCAGCCAGTGCAGCTAGGAAAAAGAAAAAAATGGATATGCTCATGTTCCCTGCACAGTCTCATGGTCCCCTCAATCTCATTCTCTCTCTCTCTCTCTCTCTCTCTCTCTCTCTCTCTCTCTCTCTCTCCCTCCCTCCCTCTCTCTCCTTCCCTCCCACCCTCCCTCCCTCCCTCCCTCCTTCTCTGCTTGTGTGTCTCTGTATGCTTGTGTGCACATGCGTGCGTGCGCGTGTGTGGTCAATCTCATGAGCTGCAAATGGCCTCTTCACTGTTGTGGCTATTTCACTGGAATTGAATGCTGTTTACCACCCCTTCCCTGCGTTCCTGCTTCCTTTCCTTTTCCCTCTTGCCAGAAAAATAAATCAGCTATATTGCAGGAAAAAACAAAATCACTAAGCAGATGATTTATCAAAGCAATGGAATGCTAGAATGCTGTCAGCAATCAATCCTAATGACCCCATGCCTTCTTGAATTGTCCTCATTTCCATGTGCCCGCTGTTTTTCAGTAACCTCTGAGATATTTTCTTGTTTCTCTAGTATTGTTCTTATGCATTGTCATGTATGTATATTATAATGTACATACTGTTTTTATATCTGCTTTTCCCGTGTGTGTTTGTGTGTATGCGCAAAGACTGCTGAGCTTCATTTCCTGTCATTAAAGATACTTTTAAAATATTTTCTTTGGCTGTTGGTACTTGATTTTTGTCTTGGGTAACGTGCAAAATATGTACATTGAAGTAGATAGATTGAATCATAAATGTGTATGAATATTCCTGTCTATATATCCATCTCTTTTGTCTTTGTGTACACTTTATTAACTATTCATTTTTCTAATCAACCTTAATAACATTCAAGGATTTTTCCAGATTAAACGCGTAGAAGAAATTTCAAATGTTAAAAATACGTGTTACCTGTCTCATTGTGAAAGAAAAGTGCATTATTTAATTGCTATACTCAAAGATAGTATATGCTTACCTCCTTATGCTGGTCCAGGCCTGTAAGTGTTCCAGATGTACTATTATAATTTTTTGTTTCTGTATATGGTTTATCTTTTAATAGATATAAACACTTTGTAATTTTATATATTTTCACATTTGTTTTATATAAATTATACGTAATTATGATTGAAAATATATATTTAAATTTTTTCAATATAAAAAGGGTAATAAAAGAGACCCCACAAACATTTCTGAATACCACTACTTGCAAAACATGAAATATATCTGACAATGTATTTATCATATAATATACATTGTTTCAGTGAGGTATATTTTTTCCGTCACAATTCTTTAAGAATAGTCATCTTGTAAATCACTCGACATATTCATACATTTTTGTTACAAATTTCACCACTGTGATATCCAGTCATATCCACAACACAACCATCTGAGGACATGTTCAAAATATTTCTCCATATAAGATCAATTCTATGAACACTTCTTTTTTTCTCCCTTTCAACTGCATTTCAGACTAAGTGATATAGATATGTCAAATATTTTAGACTGGTTAAGGTCTTTACTTAGCGATTTGCTCCTGTAGTAGTGCAGGAGAGTCTATATACTACTATTCACCTCAGTTCTTTCAGTTGCTCATTGTGCTTTTTTTTTCATAAAACTTCATTTAAAAAGTGAAGATATAGCTGGGCGTGGTGGCACACGCCTGTAATCCCAGCACTCGAGTGGCAGAGGCAGGCGGATTTCTGAGTTCGAGGCCACCTTGGTCTACAGAGTGAGTTCCAGGACAGCCAGGACTACACAGAGAAACCCTGTCTCAAACCAAAAAAAAGTGAAGATATAGCATGGTGGTTCTCAACCTGTGGGTCAAGACCCTTTTGGGGTGATTACATAAGATATCCTGCTTATCAGAAATTTACATTATAATTCAGAGAAGTAGCAAAATTATACTTATAAAGTAGCAACAAAATAATTTTAAAGTTTGGGGTCACCACAACACAAGGCACTGTGCTAAAGTGGTCTCAGCATTAAGAAGATTGAGGACCACTGCTCTAGTACATTAAAAGACAGAAGAAAAACTTCATTTTAGTTTCTCTACAGGCCTTTTCTATATCTCTATAAGAATTTCCAAACAAACATAACCACAACTGTATAAAACTTAGGTTTTAAATACTCCCCCCATTTTGGTAAAGTAGCTCTCCATGCTTATTTTTCTGTTATTGCCACAATCATAGTTAATTGTTTTGTAGTTGTATTGCCCCTCCTCGCTTATCCCAGGGAAAATTATTTAACAGTCATTTTCCTCATTCTGGCTATTAAGTAACACTTGAAATTCAAGATAACTGTCAGAAATGTTTATTAGAAAGAAAAAAATATGTTTAATTAATCACTTGAAATGTTTCTATAAACTCTATAATGCAAAATAAAACTATGACTCAGTAGGATTGACTAATTTATATCATCTAATACTTCTTTATAGACCCTTCTTATAGATCAAGACAGCTTTGACAGTTTGGCACAGAATTACTGGAAGCTTTTAACATTTTTGTAGGCTGTAGATTACTGTTATTGTTCATAGAAATTATATCCTAAAGTAGATCTGTTGCATTATTTGTTTAGCCCATCCTATAAAAGGTTCAGAAATAACCTTTAATTCACAAAGATGAATAGCTATTAGTATGATAGAAAGATTCATATTAAGCCAGGTGTGATTGTACACAACTACAATCTAAGAACCCAGAAGTCTAAGGCAGGATAATCCTGAATTTCTGACCTGCCTGCATACATTGCTAGACAGTGTCTCGCAATAAATATTTAATTATCCATGTTCATTACCAGGACAAATATTGCCTTAACTTTGATTCACTCAAGATAAAATCCAGTTCATATCTAGCAGCAAAATAATCTGAGTGGACTGAGAATGAGATCAGTTTGCCAATTTCTACAAAAAAGACAGCTAGGTTTCTGATCAGGTTGTGTGAAACATAGATTGACTATATTATCTCTTATACCATAGTTTTAAATTTTCTAATACATTAACCTTCCTTTTACATAGGTCTATGAACAAAGTTTTGTTGCATTCAGAGTAGCAGTTTACATTTATTATATTAAATTTCTTGAATGAAACTCTTTATGAGATATTATAAATAGAATTTATTCCCTAATTTTTCTTTTATTATTGATACTGCATAGAAATAAAACTATTTTTATATATTGGTCTTATACTCTAATTTTTCTTTTATTGATTCTTGTACTTTATAAAGAGATCGTGCCATTGAAAGCTAGAGTAATCAAAGCAGCAATGTAGCATAATTAAAAACAGGCTCTTTGACCATCCAAACATGAGCTGCAACAATGAACATGTCAAAAGCCCATGAGGACTCAACCTTATACAAAAGTGTAGACATCTGAGAAAAGCTAGGCACAGGAGAGGGGTCTTCCTTAGGAAAAGCACACCAGTTGGTCACCCAGTGCTAAATGGTTGGTCCTGGAAGCATACATGTAAGTAAAATTATATGGATTCAACAGGTTATATTTAGGAACACACATACACACACACACACACACACACACACAAACAATTAGTAAAAATAGAGGCCATTAGTGTATAGAAGAAAGGAATAAATGGGAGGGTTTGTAGGAAGAAAAATGAAGGGAAAATGTAATTATACTCTCAAGAAAAAACCTTATAGGCACTAAGAGTGAGGAGATAAGTTTGAACAAGTACACACACACATACACACACACACACACACACACACACACACACACACAATGGCACAGTGAAACTTTTATAGTAAAATCATTTAAGATATATCAGCGGGACAGAATCTAAATATTAGAAATAAACTCAATATGCAGGCAAATGATCTACAACAAAAGATTACACAATAAGGGATTATTTCTTCCAAAAATTATTTTGAGAATACCAGATATTCAAATACTGCCTCTCTCCCAGTTTTTACTTGCATTGCATTACATACAAAACTGATTAAATTTGACTAAAATGAATGGCTGATCTAAGCATATGACCCGAATCCCTAAAACTCCAAGAAACACAGGCAGGAGAGCAACTTCATTCCACTGATGTTAGTGATATTTTAATGGATATAATACCAAAGCAAGAACAATGAAAACAAAAATAAACAGGATTATGAGAAAAGGAAATATTTTTTCATAGCAAACAATAAAAATAAAAAAGCAATAATCAGAATGGAAGAAAATATTTTCAAATTCTATATCCAACAATGGGCTCATATCCAAAATATATGAAGAAACACTGCAACCAAAACCTCAGAAAAAAACTTACTTAAAATGAGCAAAAATGTTGAACAGGTATTTTCCAAAGAAAGCCATATAAATGTTAAACAAGTACATGAAAAAGGTGTTCAGCATAACTGATCAACATCACTGAAATATAAGTTGAAGCCACAGTACTAAAATGGTTATATTGAAAGTATATACACAATGGAGTACTATTCAGCCATTAGAAACAATGAATTCATGAAATCCTTAGACAAATGGATGGAGCTGGAGAACATCATCCTGAGTGAGGTAACCCAGTCTCAACAGAATACCCATGGTATGCACTCACTGATAAGTGGATATTAGCCTAGAAGCTTGGAACACCAAAGACACAATACACATACCAAATGATGTCCAAGAAGAAGGAAGGAGTGACTCCTGGTTCTGGAAAGGCTCAGTGCAGCAGTGTAAGGGAATACCAGGACAGGGAAGTGGGAAGGGGTGGATGGGGGAACAGGGGGAGGGAAGAGGACTTATGGGACTTTCCAGGAGGAGGGGTTCCAGGAAAGGGGAAATTTTTTGAAATGTAAATAAAGAATATATCGAACAAAAAATAAAATAAAAAAGAAAGTAAAACAAAAAATCGAGGCTATGAATAAAAGAGAACACATATATTGTTGCTAGAAATAAAAACTAGTATAGATATTTTGACACACAGTATGGAGGGTCCTCAAAAACTAAAATGTAGGTTTGCATCCACCCACAGAACTCTTTGTACGGCTTCCACCACCCTATTCCATACTCAGACTATCCATCTTTTCCTTCTCCAAGGTCTATCCTGGTAAACAACCCCAACCGCCCAAGACTTGTTTTTATGAAACCTAGCCTGGGTTCCACAGCCAGCACCCAAGTCTAGTCTGGCCACCTGCACCTTGCCACAGAAAACTTGTAGGTTTCCACTAAGTCTCACATTCCATGCCCAGGACTAGTCTCATCACGTCTTCCTGTGTGTGCCACAGCCATCACCTAAACTGCTGCATCCTATCTGCATTTGCTGCTCACAAGATCTTTTGTGCCACTTCCACCACTCCACTCCACTCCACTCCACTCCACTCCACTCCACTCCACTCCACTCCACTCCACTCCACTCCACTCCACTCCACTCCACTCCACTCCACACTCAACCTTGCTATGCCATCCTCCAAGGTCTAGCCTGGTGGGTACCCTTGATATCCTCATCCACACCTTTTCCAAAATCCAGCAGATAGGTTTAGGCTGAGCCTCACAACCAGTGTACCAGCCTAGTCTGTCCTTTCCCACCTGCACTGCAGAGGAGCTCAAGGCTTGGGTCAGAATTGTCTCAGGATTTCTCCACATCATATCCAACTTAGACCTATTTACCCCCACACTCGTTCCTTGGATGCGAAGCACATCCTTTATACCTACCCAGGTCCTTCTGCCAACCTGACTTTATTCTACCTAAAACATTTCCAACCTCTAGATCCAACCTGTCCTCATACCTTCTTCTCCTCCAACCTTTTCTACCCACAACAATGACAAATGAAGCCCACACGTCCAGAGTTCATCATGGGAATATTGACAATGAAAGACCAAGCCATATCTTTTCTTTACAACCTACCAGTCCTGTAGAAGTGCTTGCTAATGAGAATCACTTAGATGAACTCACAGCCTGCATCATTCTAAATGGAGAGAAGCTTGAAGTAATCTAACTGAAGTCAGGGATGTGACAGAATGAGCACTGTTCCCACTCCTTTTCAAAACTGTGCTCAAAGTACTCACTGGAACAATAAGGCTAGAGAAAGAGACTGGCCAGGCGGTGGTGGGGCACGCACACCTTTAATCCCAGCACTTGGGAGACAGAGGCAGGCGGATTTCTGAGTTTGAGGCCAGCCTGGTGTACAGTGAGTTCCAGGACAGCCAAGGCTACACAGAGAAACCCTGTCTCGAAAAACAAAAAAGAAAAAAGAAAAAAAAAGATGACTTTCCGCAGAATTGGGGTGTAATGATTTGTTAATGCTTGGCACAGGGAGTAGCACTATTGGGTGTGGCCCTGTTGGAGTAGGTATGTCACTGTGGATGTGGGCTTAAAGACCCTTATCCTAGCTGTCTGGAAGTCAGTATTCTACTAGCAGCCTTGAAATGAAGATGTAGAACTCTCAGCTTCTCCTGCACCAGGCCTGTCTGGATGCTGCCATGCTCTATTTTTTTTTTAAATTTTTATTTTCTACATTCTATGTTTACATTCCAAAGGCTTTCCCCTTTCCCAGTTCCCACCCACCATACTTCCCATAGTTCCTCCCCCCCCAACTATTCCCCAATCATTCCCCCTCGCCCCCTCGGTTTCTTTACTAAACTGGATGCAATCTTTACAGGCCCAGGGTCCTCTCCTTTCTTCTTGGGAATCATTTGACTTGCTATTTGTGTCTTGAGTATTTAGGGCTTCTGGGCTCATTAATATCCACTTATCAGTGATTGCATTTCATGTGTATTCTTTTGTGATTGGGTTAACTCACTCAGAATGATATTTTCCAGGTCTAACCATTTACCTACAAATTGCATGAATTCATTATTTTTAATTGCTGAGTAGTATTCCATTGTATAAATATACCACATTTTCTGTATCCATTCCTCCTTGGAGGGATATTTGGGCTCCTTCCAATTTCTGGCTATTATAAACAAGGCTGCTATAAACGTAGTGGAGCATGTGTCTTTATTGTATGCAGGGGAATCCTCTGGGTATATGCCCAGGAGTGGTATGCCAGGGTCCTCTGGAAGTGACATGCCCAATTTTCTGAGGAACCAGCAGACTGATTTCCATAGTGGTTTTACCATTTTGCAATCCCACCAACAGTGGAGGAGTGTTCCTCTTTCTCCACATCCTCGCCAGCACCTGTTGTCTCTTGAGTTTTTAATCTTAGCCATTCTGACTGGTGTGAGGTGGAATCTCAGGGTTGTTTTGATTTGCATTTCCCTGATGACTAATGATGTTGAACATCTTTTAAGGTGTTTCTCGGCCATCCGAATTTCTTCTGGTGAAAATTCTTTGTTTAGCTCTGTGCCCCATTTTTTGATAGGGTTATTTGGTTCTTTGCGGTCTAACTTCTTGAGTTCTTTGTATATATTGGATATTAGCCCTCTGTCGGATGTGGGGTTGGTGAAGATCTTTTCCCACTTTGTTGGTTGCCGTTTTGTCCTTCTGACAGTGTCCTTTGCTTTGCAGAAACTTTGTAATTTTATGAGGTCCCATTTGTCGATTCTTGATCTTAGTGCGTACGCTATTGGTGTTCTGTTCAGGAACTTTTCCCTTGTGCCCAAGTCCTCCAGGGTCTTCCCAAGTTTCATTTCTAATAGTTTCAGTGTGTCTGGTTTTATGTGGAGGTCCTTGATCCACTTGGAGTTGATCTTAGTGCAAAGAGATAAGAGTGGGTCAATTCGCATTCTTCTGCATGTTGACCTCCAGTTGAACCAGCACCATTTGTTGAAAAGACTATCTATATTCCACCGGATGGTTGTGGCTCCTTTATCAAAGATCAAGTGAACATAAGTCTGTGGGTTAATTTCTGGGTCTTCAATCCTGTTCCATTGATCTGCTTGCCTGTTGCTATATCAATACCATGCAGTTTTTAACACAATTGCTCTGTAGTACTGCTTGAGGTCAGGGATATTGATTCCCCCAGAAGTCCTTTTATTGTTGAGAATAGTTTTAGCTATCCTGGGTTTTTTGTTGCTCCAGATGAATTTGAGAATTGCTCTTTCTAGATCTATGAAGAATTGAGTTGGGATTTTGATGGGGATTGCATTGAATCTGTAGATTGCTTTTGGCAAGATGGCCATTTTTACTATATTGATCCTGCCAATCCAGGAGCAAGAAATATTTTTCCATCTTCTGAGGTCTTCTTCGATTTCTTTCTTCAAGGACTTGAAGTTCCTGTCGTACAGATCTTTTGCTTGTTTGAGTTACGCCATGATACTTTATGTTGTTTGTGGCTATTGTGAAGGGTGTTATTTCCCTAATTTCTTTCTCAGCCTGCTTGTCCTTTGAGTACAAGAAGGCCACTGACTTGCTTGAGTTAATTTTATAACCTGCCACTTTGCTGAAGTTGTTTATCAGCTGTAGAAGTTCTCTGGTGGAGTTTTTTGGGTCGCTTAGGTAAACTATCATATCGTCTGCAAATAATGATAGTTTCACTTCTTCCCTTCCAATTTGTATCCCTTTGACTTCCTTATGTTGTCTAATTGCTCTCGCTAGAACTTCAAGTACTATATTGAAAAGATATGGAGGGAGAGGGCAGCCTTGTCTAGTCCCTGATTTTAGTGGGAATGCTTCAAGTTTCTCTCCATTTATTTTGATATTGGCTACTGGTTTGCTGTAGATTGCTTTTACTACGTTTAGGTATGGGCCTTGAATTCCTGCTCTTTCCAAGACTTTTAGCATGAAAGGATGCTGAATTTTGTCGAATGTTTTTTCAGCATCTAATGAGATGACCATGTGGTTTTTTTCTTTCAGTTTGTTTATGTAGTGGATTACATTGATGGATTTCCGTATATTGAACCATCCCTGTATCCCTGGGATGAAGCCTACTTGATCATGGTGAATGATCGTTTTGATGTGCCCTTGGATTCGGTTAGCAAGAATTTTATTTAGTATTTTTGCATCTATATTCATAAGAGAAATTGGCCTGTAGTTCTCTTTCTTTGTTGGATCTTTTTGTGGTTTAGGTATTAGCGTAATTGTGGCTTCAAAGAATGAGTTGGGCAGTGTCCCTTCTGTCTCTATTTTGTGGAATAGTTAGAAAAGTATTGGTGTTAAGTCTTCTTTGAAGGTCTGGTAGAATTCTGCACTAAAACCATCTGGTCCCATACTTTTTTTGGTTGGGAGGCTTTCTATAACCCCTTGTATTTCTTTAGGGGTTATGGGACTATTTAGCTGATCTACTTGATGCTGATTTAATTTTGGTATTTGATATCTGTCTAGGAAATTGTCCATTTCCTCCAGATTCTCCAATTGTTTTGAGTATAGACCTTTGTAGTAGGATCTGATGATCTTTTGAATTTCCTCAGTTTCTGTTGTTATGTCCCCCTTTTCATTTCTAATTTTGTTAATTTGTATACTGTCTCTGTGTCCTTTGGTTAGTCTGGCTAAGTGTTTATCTATCTTGTTGATTTTCTCAAAGAACCAGCTCCTGGTCTTGTTGATTCTTTGTATGGTTCTCTTTGTTTCTACTTGATTGATTTCAGCCCTGAGTTTGGTGATTTCTTGTCTTCTACTCCTCCTGGGTGAATTAACTTCTTTTTCTTCCAGGGCTTTTAGGTGTGCTGTTAAGTTGCTAGTGTATGCTCTCTCCAGTTTCTTTTTGGATACACTTAGGGCTATGAGTTTTCCTCTTAGCACTGCTTTCATTGTGTCCCATAGATTTGGGTAGGTTGTACCTTCATTTTCATTGAATTCTAAAAAGTCTTTGATTTCTTTTTTTATTTCCTCCTTGACCAAGGTGTCATTGAGTAGAGTATTGTTCAGTTTCCATGTGTATGTGGACTTTCTGTTGTTTTTGTTGTTATTGAAGACCACTCTTACTCCATGGTGGTCTGATAGGAGGCATGGGATTAGCTCGATCTTCTTGTATTTGTTGACATCTGTCTTGTGACCAATTATATGATCAATTTTGGAGAAGGTACCATGCAGTGCTGAGAAAAAGGTATCTTCTTTTGCTTTAGGATGAAATGTTCTATATATATCTGTTAAATCCAATTGGTCCAAAGTTCCCATTAGTTTCACTGTGTCTCTGTTTAGTTTCTGCTTTCCTGACCGGTCCATTGAGGAGAGTGGAGTGTTGAGGTCCCCCACAATTATTGTGTTAGGTGTAATGTGTGCTTTTAGCTTTAGTAAGGTTTCTTTTACGAAGGAGGGTACCCTTGTATTTGGAGCATACATGTTCAGTATTGAGAGCTCTTTTTGGTGGATTTTCCCTTTGGCCAGCAAGAAGTGACCTTCTGAGTCTCTTTTGATGACTTTAGGTTGGAAGTCTATTTTATCTGATATTAGAATGGCTACCCCCGCTTGTTTCCTGAGACCATTTGCTTGTAAGATTGTCTTCCATCCTTTTACTCTAAGGCAGTGTTTGTCTTTAACACTGAGATGTGTTTCCTGTATGCAGCAAAATGTAGGGTCCTGTTTCCATATCCAGTCTGTTAATCTATGTCTTTTTATTGGGGAATTGAGTCCATTGATGTTAAGAGATATTAAGGAATGGTAATTATTTCCTCCAGACATTTTTGAAATTATTTTTATTTATTTATTTTTATTTATTTATTTATATTTGAGAGGTTATCTTCTTTTGGGTTTGATGAGAGGAGGTTTCTATCTTGCTTCTTCCCGGGTGTAGTTTCTGTCCTTGTCTTGGTGTTTTCCCCCTATTATCCTTTGTAGGGCTGGATTTGTGGAAAGATATCGTGCAAATTTGGTTTTTTCATGGAATACCTTGATGTCTCCATCTATGGCGATTGAGAGTTTTGCTGGGTAAAGTAGTTTTGGCTGAAGTTTGTGTTCTCTTAGAGTTTGCATGATATCTTCCCAGGATCTTCTAGCTTTCATGGTCTCAGGTGAGAAGTCTGGTGTTATTCTGATAGGTCTTCCTTTATATATTACTTGGCCTTTTTCTCTTGCTGCCTTTAGTATTCTTTCTTTGTTTATTACATTTGGAGTTTTGATTATTATGTGACGGGATGTATTTCTGTTCTGGTCCAGTCTGTTTGGGGTTCTATAGGCTTCTTGTATATTCATGGGCATCTCTCTCCTTAGGTTGGGGAAGTTTTCTTCCATAATTTTATAGAAGATATTAGCTGGCCCTTTAACTTGTAAATCTTCACTCTCGTCTATACCTATAATCCTTAGGTTTGGTCTTCTCATAGTGTCTTGGATTTCCTGGATGTTTTGAGTTACCACCTTTTTGCATTTAGTATTTTCTTTGACTGTTGAATCAATGGTTCCTATGGTATCTTCGGCTTCTGAGATTCTGTCTTCTATCTCTTGTATTCTATTGTTGATACTTGCATCTATGGCCCCTGATTTCTTCCCAAGGTTTTCTATCTCCAATGTTGCCTCCCTCTGTGATTTCTTAGTTGTTTCTACTTCTGTTTTTAGTATCTGGATGGATGTGCTCAGATCTTTCGCTTGCTTGATTGTGTTTTCATGTATTTCTTTAATAGATTTTTGTGCTTCCTCTTTCATAGCTTCTACTTGTTGGCCCACGTTCTTCTGTAGTTCTTTAAGTGACTTTTGTCTTTCTTCCTTATTGTCTTCTTCTTTTTGATCCATCTTCTCCCGAATTTCTTGAAGTGATTTTTGTATTTGCCTCGTAAAGGCTTCTAACTTTTGATCCATTTTCTCCTCTTTCTTTAGGAGATTTTTCTATGTGTTCAGCTACCAGCATCCTGACCAGTGATTTTATATCCAAGTCTTGTTTTTCTGGTGTTTTGGGGTATCCAGGGCTTCCTGTTGTTGGAGAACTGGGTTCAGATGCTGTCATGTTGCCTTGATTTCTGTTAGTAACGTTCCTTCGTTTCCCTTTTGCCATCTGGTTATTTCTGGTGTTAGTTGGCCTTGTTGTCAGTGGCTGGTGTTTGAATCTCCTGTGAGGCTGGGCTCACCTGTTGTTTCTCTACTGGTAAATATGCGTGACTGCTGCTTTAAGGGTTCATAAGCTGGCTGCCACCCATGCAATTGTAGCCCCTGATGGAGTCTGTCTACCTGGGCTTCTCCAGCTGTGTCCTGGTTGCAATATGGAGGCCTGCCGCTATCACTGTTCCAGGGGCTGGTGAGCTGGTTGCTGCCCACTGCCTCGGTGCACGGCCAGAGGGCGTGGGGAAGTCCCGCAGAGCCTAGGAGGAACTCGGCCTGCCTGGCGGCGAGAGCCTAGCAGATCCCCCAGTGAGGGTAGCCCTGGAAGGAGTGTCTACCTGGGCCTTTCCAGCTGTGTCCTGGTTGCAATATGGAGGCCCGCCGCTATCGCTGGTCCAGGGGCTGGTGAGCTGGTTGCAGACCGCAGCCTCGGTGCGTGGCCTGGGGGCGCGGGGAAGTCCCGCAGAGCCTAGGCGGAACTCGGCCTGCTTGGCGGTGAGAGCCTAGCAGATCCCCCCCCCCCCCGTGAGGGTAGCCCTGGAAGGAGTGTCTACCTGGGCCTTTCCAGCTGTGTCCTGGTTGCAATGCTGCCATGCTCTTGATGATAATGGACTGAACCTCTAAACTTATTAGCCAACACCAATTTGTCCTTTATTTGTAAGACTTGCCTTGGCCATGGACTTTGTTCACAGCAGTAAAACCCCAACTAAGACGGGGTGGATATCTTTTCAGCTATATATCTGATAGGACATTAATAACCAGGATCTATAAAGAACTCACAAAACAGAGTCAAAAATGACCCATTTGAAAAATAGGCAGTGGTGGCACATACCTTTAATCCTAGCACTTGGGAGGCTGAGGCAGGTGGATTTCAGAGTTTGAGGCTAGCCTGGTCTACAGAGTGAGTTCCAGGACAGCCAGGGCTATACAGAGAAACCCTGTCTCAAAAAATAAACCAACAACAATAATAAAAAGAAAAAACAAAAACAAAAATTAGCCTGGGACTTGAATAAGAGAGTTCTCAAAAGAAGAAAATAAGGGCTAAGAAATATCTCAAAAAAGTTTATCATCCCTAGCAATTAGGGAAATGCAAATCAAAACAACTTTGAGATGTCATTTTTCCCAAGTCAGAGTGTCAAAGATCAATTGAGTAACTGACAACAAATGTTGGAGGGGATTTGGAAAAGAGAAGCCTCATTCACTATTGGTGGGATTCTAAACTGGTGTAGTCATTATGAAAATCATTGTGGAGGACTCTCAAATAGAAAAGATACCATATGACCCAGCTATACTGTCCCTTGGCATAGACATGTCCCAAAGGACTAGACATCCTATGCCATAGACACTTGGTCAGCCATGTTCATTACTAGTCTATTCACAGTGGCTAGGAAATGAAAACAACCTAAATGTCTGTGCTGGTGAGTTTAGGTCAACCTGATACAAGCAAGAGGCATTGGAGTGGAGGAAACCTCAACTGAGAAAATGCCTTCATTAGTTTGGGGCATAGGCAATTCTGTATGGCATTTTTTAAATCAGTGGTTGATGCAGGAAGGCCCAGGACATTATGGGTGGTTCCATCCCTGGGCTGGTGATCCTGAGGTCTATAAGAAGGAGGCTGAGAAAACCAGTAAGCAGCACGCCTCCATGGACTCTGCATCAGCTCCTACCTTCAGGTCACTCCCCTGTTTGAATTCCTGTCCTGACTTCCTTCCATGATGAACAGTGATATGGAAGTGTAAGCCAAATAAACCCTTTCCTCTCTAACTTGCTTTTTGGTCATGGTGTTTTATCACAGCAACAGAATTGGTACCAGGGTTTACTATGACATACCTGACCATGTTGTTTAGAGAAGGATTCTCAAAAGACTTTAGAACTCTGGGATAGAAAAGCCATTGAGTGTTGAGAGCGCAATGAGATATTCTGTGCGAGCTTGGAAGAAAAACTATTGAAAGAGGTACAGAAGATGGAGGAGGCCTGGCTTGTGAAGTTTCAGAGGGAAGCAAAGACTTGACACTGTGTGAATAATCTGTGGTAACTGGTCAGCTGGAGCTGAAGAATCAGCTATGATTAATAGGAATAAGGACCACTTCAGTGTTGTTTTTTAGAAAAAAAAAACCCTTGTTTTGCTGGGACAATGGATGGTGATCAGCTAGGGCTAAAGAATCATTGATGTGAAGTCCTCTGAGAAGTGTTTCCTTCAGGTCAGCACACAGTGGTGGCCAAGTTTGCACCTCATGTTGACAGCTGAACTTGTATTTTAATTCACCCAGGTGGTACTGGTTTTGAAGGCATGAAGGGATCCTGGAGAGTAGCTGAGGCTTAGTACCATGTGGCAGGTCTGGGGTCACTGAAGAGAGCCCAGGAGAGACTATTGAAGATGTAGCCCAGTTGCAGAAAGAGACTCCAGCAGTTTTTAAGATTCCAGTAACATGGGAAGACCACCGAGAAAAGTGGAGTGAAGTCAGCTGAAGCCTAAAGACAAGATGTGTGTGCTGCAGAGGGCAGAACTAGAGAGGTGACTCAAGCACTTTGGAGAAACCCAGAAGATCTTTGATAAATTCTAGGCATTGATTTATTGGCACAGTAATTTGGTTTTGCTTTGTTCAGATTGTCAGTGTGCCTTTTTTTTTCTCTCTTGAAGTAAGAAAGTATTTAACACAATTTGGATTTTACAGCAGCCACAATTCAGAGATTTTGAATTTTAAACGAGTTTGGATTTGAAAAGCAACTGGCCATTTTAGAGGCCAATTTTTTTAAAGTTTTTTATTTTTTTAAATCAAATCAGATCATGAGACTTAAAATGTTTGGAGTATTGTGATGCTCATATTAATATGATATCTTGGGGATGAATAAAAATGGAAACATTGTGGCTTAATAAAGATGTGTTTGCATGTCAAGTTGACAAGAGGTCAGGAATGCTGGCTGGTTCTGTGTGTCAACTTGACACAAGATAGAGTCATATGGTTCTTTGTAAATTTCAAATCACCCACCTCAAATCCCAGTCACCTCCCCAGCCCTTAGTATTTGCCCTCTGTCCTCGCAACTCTCCTGCAAAAGAAAACAATAGCTTCTGCCTGGTCCTTTCTGCAGGGGCAGACTCTTGGCTGGTCTGCTCCAGTGAAGACACCATATCCTGATCCATCCTAGAGAACCTGCTGCACTCAGAGCAGTTGGTAAGAACTACCCCCTGGAATCCCAGAGCTGCTGCTGGGAGCCTGGTGGACTCGGAACCCATTAGCCACCCAAACCCCCACATTCCCGAATACCACTCCCCTTCTATCCCTTTTGCGCTTCCTTCTCCCAGTCCTTTCTGCTGGGGCAGACTCTTAGCTGATCTGCTTTAGTGAAGACACCATATCCTGACCAATCCTAGAGGCCCCACTACACTCAGAGCAGTTGAGGACCTGCTGCACTCAGAGTAGTTGAGGATCAGCTGCACTCAGAGCAGTTGGGCAACAGCTTGACTGCTCCACTGAAGACCCAACAGTCTGGAGGCCTTCCAGGAGATCTACTGCAGCCAAAGCAACAGATCAGCAGCTTCTCTGCCCCAGTGAAGAGCCCCCAGTTGGGAGACCCCACAGGTGGTCTGCTACAGCAAAGGCTACAGGCCTACCAGGAGACCTGAAGTGATCCAGGGACAAAAGAGGCAGACTCCAGACAGTCCCCCAGACCAGCAAACACCAGGGATATCCAGATGGTGAAAGGCAAGCACAAGACCATAAGCAACAGAAGTCATTATACCTGGGCATCATGAGAACCCAGTTCTCCCACCAGAGCAAGCCCTGAATACACCAACACACCTGAAAATCAGAAAGCTGACATAAATTCTATATCATGAAGATAATAGAGTCCTTTAAGGAGAATATCAATAACTCACTGAAAGAAATACAGGAAAACACAAGTAAAAGGATGAATGAAGGAGGTCATTCTGTCTCCATGTGCAGGGCAACCCCAGCATGCTGAATAATAAATAAAAATTCTCTTGCTTTTTGCATCGATTCCCATCTCCATGTGGTTCACTCAGGGAGTCTCTCTGGTAAGTTAAGACTCCCACAAGTCTTACATTTGGTGCATTGGCCAGGAAATTGACCACCTGTGGGGACATGCTGGGGTAGTGAATTGGAAGTCTGGAGCATGTAACTCCTTGTGGTTTGTTTTCTGTCTATTTCACTGTGTGTCAAAGTTTGAGTCTGTAAGCTTGTCTGAACTTTTGGTTTGCTTGCAAGTGTCTGGGAGGCTGGAGGCTGGGAGAGCCTACGGTGTCTGGTGCCTGGTGTGGGGAGCTCGACTGGCAGACCTGCAAAGGTCGAGACCACGGTGGTCTGAGGGATGCCCCAGACCCAGGAGAGCCTGGAGAGCTCTGCTCCTTCTGAAAATGGCAGGACAGTAACTGTGGGAGCCAAGTTGTGCTGGACCAATCTAGGGGCAAACTGTTTCCTCTGTGTTCCTTAGTGTCTTGTTCTGTGTCCCTGGACCTAGACACACCTGTGACAAGGTCAAGTTGTTTTTCTCTGTTTGTTTCAATCCAGGGTGGCACACATCCAGCCATGCACCCGCACTTCATACCCCCTTCCCATGCCTGTTCCAGAGGCTGATGGGGAAATGTGGGCGGGGTTGATTGTGGGACTGGCAGGGGATCGCTCCCTGGCCAGCGACTGGCTA
This sequence comes from Apodemus agrarius, assembly GCA_964023405.1. Lineage (NCBI taxonomy): Eukaryota > Metazoa > Chordata > Mammalia > Rodentia > Muridae > Apodemus > Apodemus agrarius. Next base: position 65,510,215 of record OZ030010.1, on the reverse strand, counting down.
CTGCAGGGCACACTTCCACCTTGATGGTGCGCTGCAACTAGCTCCAGGATGGCCAAGAAGGCATGGCGTGGAAGGGTGAGTCACCTGTGGCACCAAACCACCCCACCCCCAGGTGTTACAACCCCAGATACCTGTCACCCCTCCCTGACTTCCTGGGGAGCCCGGCTGCTCTCCCACAGTGCCACCCATCTCCTATCCCTGCCCCTGTTGCCTTTCTCCCTCCTGAGGGAGGGGACCTGGGGGTGGAGCACATGCTGTTGGAGGTCAGGTGGTTATTCATCAATACATTCTGCATTTTTTTCTGAGCATTTTTACTCAGGAATGCCCCCTGGGTAGAGAACTGAATTCAGCTTATTTTTGACTCCATGCAGGAGCAGGAAGCTCTAGAGAGGGGGAGGGGTCGATGGAGCCACAGTCATTATAGCTCATTGACTAGGTAAAAACCTAGAGGCTCATATAGTATCTTAGCTTATTTCATTTGTTTTAGATTGTTTTGATTTTCATAATAGGTGTGATGCTGAGTTTTGTGGTTATATTATTCCTCTGAGAGAGAGGTCAAAATGAAGGTTTTTCTGGTTCCTGGCTCAAGGATAGGCTGATTTGGAAAAAAGGATTTTTGTCTTTGTGTTTTTAAAAAGGGTAATTGGGCTTTGGACATCTTCCAGAACTACTTAGATCAGAAATGATAGAGGGAGACCTCCAGAAGTCTAGATTCCAGAATATAAAACAAAAAACATCTATCTTTGTGATACTAAAATTTTGTTTTGAGATTTATATATTACAGAAAATACAGCCAGGTTGAGTCTCCTCATCGAACGTGCTGAACTGACCTGCTTGAACTCCTGAGTGCCTGGACTTCAGCTAGACCCAGTCAAGACACAGAAATCAGAGACCAACCAACTCTCCCATTTTCCCTACCCTTCCCCCACCCCCTTATTAATATCTCAATGCCCATACTCAGCTTGAAGAAGTTACAAAGAGTTGCTGACCCAGTTCCCTGGGATTTGGGGCTGGAGAGGGTTGTTGTTAAGTTGTCTTTCTAGAGGATGTAGAAATGGTCAGATTTGAAACAGAGAGGAAATAAGATTGATTATATAGCCATAATTTCATTTGGCAAAAAATCCTTTTAATTGTTACTAAGTTAAAGTTGTAAGCTCTTATTGGGTACAGGAAAAAAAAAGGTGAAGGAATTGAATAAAGTGCTCTAAGACCTAAAAGTGGAAGTAGAAACAATAAAGAAAATGTAAATGGAGGCAAACTTGAAAATGGAAAACCTAGGAAAGAGGTCAGGAATTACAGATGTAAGTATTACCAACAGAATACAAGAGATAGAAGAGAGAATCTCAGGTGTACCATAGAAGAGATACCATAGAAGAAGATACCATAGAAGAGATTGACACAGCTATCAAAGAAAATTCAAAACATAAAAACCCCTAACCCAAATCATCCAAAAAATTCAGGACACAATGAAAAAACCAAATCTAATATAATCAGAATAGAGGAGAACAAAGATTCTCAGCTCAAAGGACCTGAAAATGTCTTCAACAAAATTATAGAAGAAAACTTCCCCAACCTAAAGAAGGAGATGGCCATAAAGGTACAAGAAGCCTATAGAACATCAAATAAATGGGACCAGAAAAGAAAATCCTCTCATCACATAATAATCAAAACACTAAATGCACAGAACAAAGAAAGAATATTAAAAACTGCAAGGGAAAAGGACCAAGTAACATACAAAGGTAGATCTGTCAGAATTACGCCAGACTTCTCAACAGAGATATTAAAAGCCAGAAGAGCCTGGCCAGAGGTCATGCAGACTCTAAGAGAACACAAATGCCAGCCCAAACTACTATACCCAGCAAAACTCTCAATCAACATAGATGGAGAAACCAAAATATTCCAGGACAAAACCAAATTCAAACAGTATCTATCTACCAATACAGCCCTACAGAGGATCCTAGAAGGAAAACTCCAACACAAGGAAGGTACCTGCAGCAAAGAAAGGACAAGATATTAAGCATCTCACAACAAAGCCAAAAGGAGAGAACCACAAGCACATAAAGCCACCTACAAAAACAAACATATCAGGAACCAGCAGTCATCTCTCTTTAATATCTCTCAATATTAATGGACTCAACTCACATGTAAAAAAAAAAAACATAAGCTAAAAGACATTTGCTATCCAGACAGACTGAAAGACCCTGGAGGACATGGGCACAGGGGAAAGTTCCTGAACAGAACACCAATAGCTTATGCTCTAAGATCAAGAATTGACAAATGGGACCTCATAAAATTACAAAGTTTCTGTAAGGCAAAGGACACTGTCAGAAGGACAAAACAGCAACCAACAAAGTGGGAAAAGATCTTCACCAACCCCACATCTGACAGAGGACTAATATCCAATATATACAAAGAATTCAAGAAGTTAGACCCCAAAGAACCAAATAACCCTATCAAAAAATGGGGTACAGAGCTAAACAAAGAATTTTCACCAGAAGAAATTCAGATGGCCGAGAAACACCTTAAGAGATGTTCAACATCATTAGTCATCAGGGAAATGCAAATCAAAACAACCCTGAGATTCCACCTCACACCAGTCAGAATGGCTAAGATTAAAAACTCAAGAGACAACAAGTGCTGGCGAGGATGTGGAGAAAGAGGAACACTCCTCCACTGTTGGTGGGATTGCAAAATGGTAAAACCACTCTGGAAATCAGTTTGGCGGTTCCTCAGAAAATTGGGCATGTCACTTCCAGAGGACCCTGGCATACCACTCCTGGGCATATACCCAGAGGATTTCCCTGCATACAATAAAGACACATGCTCCACTATGTTTATAGAAGCCTTGTTTATAATAGCCAGAAATTGGAAGGAGCCCAAATATCCCTCAAAGGAGGAATGGATACAGAAAATGTGATATATTTATACAATGGAATACTACTCAGCAATTAAAAATAATGAATTCATGCAATTTGTAGGTAAATGGTTAGACCTGGAAAATATCATCCTGAGTGAGTTAACCCAATCACAAAAGAATACACATGAAATGCAATCACTGATAAGTAGATATTAATGAGCCCAGAAGCCCTAAATACTCAAGGCACAATTAGCAAGTCAAATGATTCCCAAGAGAAGAAGAAAGGAGAGGACCCTGGGTCTGAAAAGATTGGATCCAGTTTTGTAGACCCAGAACAGAGAAATCGTGGGGGGGGGAGATGATTGGGGAATAGTTGGGGGGAGAGGAATTATGGGACGTATGGTGGGGGGGAACTGGGAAAGGTGAAAGCCTTTGGAATGTAAACATAGAATATAGAAAATAAAAATTTAAATAAAAAAAAGAAAGAAAGAAAAAACCTTAGGTGACAGCAGATGTTGGAAAAGATGTGGGGAAAGAAGAATACTCCTCCATTGCTGGTGGGTTTGCAAACTGGTATAACCACTGTGGAAATCAACCTGGAGATTCCTCAGAAATTTGGAAATAGACCTACCTGAAGACCCAGCAATACCACTCTTGGGAATATACCCAAAAGATGCCTCCATGATGCCACAGGGGCACATGTTCTACTATGTTCATAGTGGCCTTATTTGTGATAGCCAGAAGCTGGAAACAACCCAGAAGTTCCATGACAGAAGACAGGATACAGAAAATGTGGTTCATCTACACAATGGAATACCACTCAGCTATTAAGAACAAGGACATCCTGAGTTTTGCAGGTAAATGGATGGAACTAGAAAATATCCTGACTGAAGTAACTCAGACCCAAAAGGGCATGCATGGTACGTAAAGTGAATGTTAGCCAAAATAATAATAATAATAATAATAATAATAATAATAATAATAAGTGCAGAGTACCCAAGATACAGTCCATAGAACTCAGAAAGGTCAACAAGCTGAAGTGCCCAAGTGACACCTCAGTCCCACTTGTGAGGGAGAAATAAGCAATCACAAGTGGGAGGAAGGGAGGGACTGGGAGGGAAAGTGGACAGGGGAGAGGGAGTAAGGGTGAGAGGGGAGCCTGCTCTGGTATTGAGTGAGGGAAAAGGACTGAAGCCCCGAGGGCCAGCAGAGAGAATGGAAACAGGCAACCTCAGGAGATAGAAGGTTGGGGGGACCCTCCAGAATGCACCAGAGACCTGGGAGGTGAGAGACTCTCAGGACTCAAAGGGAGGGACCTTAGATGAAATGTCTGACAGTAGGGGGAGGAAACTCATAGAGCCCACCTCCAGCAGGAAGATAGGGCATAAAATGAGGGAGGGGCCATCCCACAGTCACAACTCTGACCCATAATTGTTCCTGTCTGAAAGAATTACAGAGATGGAAATGGAGAGGAGCCTGAGGAAAAGAAGGTCCAGTGACAGGCCCAAAGTGAGATCCAGATCAAGGGGAGGTCCCAAGGCCTGACACTATTACTGAGGCAATAGAGTGCTCACAAAAAGGGACCTAGCATGACCTCACTCTGGAAGACCCAACAAGCAGCTGAAAGAGTCAGATGCAGATATTTGCACCAACCAATGGACAGAAGCTGCTGACCCCTGTCGTTGAATTAGGGAAGGATGAAAGAAGATGAGAAGAAGAGCGACCCTGTAGGAGGACCAGCAGTCTCAATTAGTCTGGACCCCTGAGATCTCTCAGACACTGGACCACCAACCAGGCAGCATACGCCAGCTGATATGAGGCCCCCAACACACATACAGCAGAGGACTGCCAGGTCTGTGTTCATTAAGAGATGATGCACCTAACCCTCAAGAGACTGGAGGCCCTAGGGAGTTTAGAGGTCAGGTAGGGTGGGGGTGGGGTGGGGACATCCACGTGAAGACAGGAGGTGGGGAGGAGGTATGGGGTGTGGAACAGTTGCAGGGTGGAAAGGGGGCAGGGAATAAAATACAGAGTGTAAAAAATTAATTTAAAAGGTAAAATAATATAAAATAAAATAATAAAAACTTTTTCAGTGGAAGCTGCGGTGTGCCACAGTGTGTGTCCCACACTATGCCCTTTTGCCCACACATCTTTTATTGTTTTGTTTTGTTTTGTTTTGTTTTTGGATTTGTTTTTTTTGAGACAGGGTTTCTCTGTATAGCCCTGGCTGTCCTGGAACTCACTCTGTAGACCAGGCTGGCCTCGAACTCAGAAATCCGCCTGCCTCTGCCTCCCAAGTGCTGGGATTAAAGGCGTGCGCCACCACGCCTGGCTTTTGCCCACACATCTTAACTTGCGAATGTTTATTGCAGTGAGTCATTGGTCCGGTTCGAGGCCTCTGGCTCCTGCTACGCTCTCAATACCAGACCCTCACAGAGACTTCTCTAGGATATCCTGCCGTTAGCCTGTGTCACAGACTCTGCAGTTTGGGTTCTGCAGACCAGCCCCTGCACGTGCTGGAGCCGTTCATAGATGGGGTGTGTGTTGGGGTGGGCCAACTTAAAGCCCTGGATCTGGGCCTCAGTGCTAGCTGAACTGGCCAGTCTGCCAGCTCTTCCACTACCAGGGCAACCTCTCCAGCACTACCCCAGATAGCTCACACAATGCTGCAGCCTGGAATGGTCAGGGCCAGCTCTCCCACTCTTATGCCCTTGGGCCAGCTTACCCACCCCCAGACCACCAGGGCCAAGTCTACTGTGTTGTCCAGGCAAGGTGCAAGCCCACTCTCCCAAGTGCTGCAGCTGGTGAAGAGCAGGGACAACTGTCCTGTTCTCCTGACCTGGGGGTCACAGGCAGTGAGAGGTGGGGAGGAGGGTAAGGCATCTCTCCCTCACCTATGCCACCATAAAGCAGACGAGGGGCAAGACCAGATTTCTGGAGTGTTGCAACAGGAAAGGGGCAGGGACATCTCTCCCTTGCTGCCCAGGTGAGGGGTGGTGCCAGCTCTCCCAAGTGTGGTGGCCTGCAAGGGCCAGTAACTTTCCCAACACAGGCAAGGGGTAGGTCCATCTCAGCACGGTGCTAGGACATCAACATATCCTCAGGAGGCAGCCTAGACAAGGGATATCTTCATGGCTTTTGTTGGTAATATGGACCTCAGACATCAACAGAGACTCGGACTGTGATGGGTCATGAACCTAGACATGGCCCCTGGCAACAGCATGGGCCTCAGGTGGTAGTGCAAGACATTCAGATTGATGCTGATTTGCAAACTGTCTTAGTTAGAGTTTTACTGCTATGAATAGGCACCATGATCAAGACAAATCTTACAAAGGACAACATTTAGTTGGGGCTGGCCTACAGGTTTAGAGATTCACTCCAGTATCATCAAGGAGGGAACATGGCAGCAGGCAGGAATGGTGTAGACTGAGCTGAGAGTCCTACATCTTCATCTGAACGCTGCGAGCAGAATACTGTCTTCCAGGCAGCTAGGGCGAGGGTCTTAAAGCTCACACCTACTCCAGCAGAGCCATACCCTCTAAAATAGTGCCACTTCCTGGGCTGAAGCATATACAAACCACCACAGAAGGGAAGGTGAAGACTTAATCTGCAAACAGAAGTAAAGTCTTGTAAACCAAAAGACTTAATTTTGCAAACAGAAGTAAAGTCTTGTAGGATGAGTGCTTGAGAGAGGCTCTAGACACAGAACAAACATTTTGCATCCTTTAAAGTGGGTGCTGGGAGTTCTAGGAATGGGGCTTGGGTGCCTAAAGAGAGGGAATAGAGGATGTTTTACTGATAAGGTGGACAATAGATGGTCCTGGAAATAATCAGAATTTGTAGTACCCGTGGAAGAAAAATTGAGTGGATCCTACCAGCAAGCCCAGTAGCAAGAGTGCTCTGGGAAGACAGGCAGGGATAGGTAAGCACAAGGGGGATTTAAAAAAAGAGGATCCCCCTTGAAAAGTATTTGGCATGGGATTTTGGAAAAAAAAACTGAAAATGTGAGGTGACGTGGGAGTGGGTGGGAGAACACCCTCTCAGAGTCAAAGGGAGGAGGTAGGGGGTGAAGAACTCCGGGAGGGGGAACTGGGAGGAAGGAATCTCTGAGAAGAAGGGGAGCAGTGGGAATAGGAATTTGTAAGGGTAGGACCGGGAAGAGAGGAGGTAGGAGATGTAAAGTGAATAAACAAATGAATTATTGCCGAAAAAAGAGCCATACTGTAAGAAGTATATACTAACATTATAGACTCAGTAAAATCTCCATCAAAATTCCAATGAATCAGGATGTAAAGTTGACAAAAATAATGATTAAAAGATATTATATTAATTTCTTAAAAATTCCAATGAAAGTCTTCAAAAATCCAGAACAATCAATTCAAAAGTTGATATTAAATCATAATAACCCTGAATAACCAAACAAGTCCTGAACCAAAAGAGAGATTTTGGAGGCATTAAAATACCCCAAAACAAACTAAACTATAAAACCAAGATAACCAATATACTGGCACAAAACAAAGGCATAGACCAATGAAACAGAGAAACCAGAAATAAGCCTTCCCACCTACACACCTGTGGTTTTTGACAAAGATGTCAAAAACATATGTTAGAGAAGAGATAGGCTTTTTAGTGTTGGTAAAACTGTATATCCACATGCAGAAGACTGAGACTATAATGTGACTAGTCAACCTGTAAAAATATCATTTAAAAATGAACAAAGTCCTTAGTTTTTAGATTAAGTTCTGAACTTTTGCAATTACTAAAAGGGCATGTAAAATATATGCTTCAGGATAAAAGCAGAGGCGCCTTCTGCTGCCTGGCCTTTCTAGCAGACTCTTGGCGGGCCTGCTACCGCGAAGACACCATCTCCTGATCCATCCTAGAGAACCCACTGAACTTTCCAGGGAGGGGGGAAATGGGGAATGGGTATAACATTTGAAATGTAAATGAAGAATATATTCAATAAAAAAGAACCCCCTCCCACCTCTGGAGTCAGAGCTGCTGCTGGGGGCCCTGTGGGACTCACTACCTAGCAACCACTGAAGCCCCCACCCTCCCTAATACTCACTCCCCTTCTGATCCTTCCTTCGCCCCTTCTGCCTCCTGGACTTTCTGCTGTGGCAAACTCTTGGCAGGTTTGCTACTGCAAAGACAGCATCTCATGATCCATCCTAGAGAACCTGCTACACTCAGAGCAGTTGGAGTGAGGAGAGGCCTGAGAGCACAGGTAGGATCACCCCTGCTGCTCAGACAAACCCATCTGGAACCCTCAGGTGGGAGCGTTCCAGTTTATGTCTCAAACTGGGGACCATCCTCAGCCACAGTGCAACATACCCAGGTGATACAGGGAGATAACTAACCTCCCAGGACTGTGGAGAGGCTGGAGAACACAGAGCTAATCCTGACACACAGAGCTACATACACAAATACCACCACATGAGAGCTGGTTTCCCAGGAGTGTCTACATACCTGTGTGCACAAAGAGAACAGGAATCCCAGGAGTACAGATACACAGGCTTACAGGACAGATAAGTAACAGTCAGAGACAGCAAGACCAGCTAATACCAGAGATACCCAAATGGCAAAAGGTAAACACAACACAACAGAAAACAAAGCAACATGGCACCATCTGAACCCAGTTCTCCAACAAGCAGTCCTGGATACCTCAACACACTGGAAAAGCAAGATCTGGATTTAAAATCAAATTTCATGATGCTGATAGTGGACTTCAAGAAGGACATAAACAACTCCCTTAAAGAAATACAGGAGAACATGGCTCAACAGGCAGAAGCCCTTAAAGAGGAAACACAAAAATCCCTTAAAGAAATACAGGGGAACACAAACAAATATAGGAACTGAACAAAACCATCTAGGATCTAAAAATGGAAGTAGAAACAATGAAGAAATCACAAAGGGAGACATCTCTGGAGATAGAAAACCTTGGAAAGAAAGTCATAGATGGAAGCATCAACAACAGAATACAAGAGATAGAAGAATCTCAGGTGCTGAAGATACCATAGAAAACATTGACTCAACAGTCAAAGAAAATGCAAAATGCAAAAAGCTCCTAACCCAAAACATCCAGGAACTCCAGGACCCAATGGGAAGACCAAACCTAAGGATTATAGGTATAGAAGACAGCAAAGATTTACAACTTAAAGGGCCAGTAAATATCTCCAGCAAAATTATAGAAGAAAACTTCTCCAAACTAAAGAAAGAGATGCTCATGAACATACAAGAAGTCTTCAGAACTCCAAACAGACTGGACCAGAACAGAAATTCCTCCCATTACATAATAGTCAAAACATCAAATTCACTAAACAAAAAAAGAAAATTAAAAAGCAATAAGGGAAAAAGGGCTAGTAACTTATAAAGGCAGACTTATCAGAATTACACCAGACGTCTCAACAGAAACTATGAAAGCTAGGAGATACTGGGCAGATGTCATAAGAGAACATAAATGTCAGCCCAGGCTACTATACCCAGCAAAACTCTCAAGTACCATAGATGGAGAAACCAAAATATTCCATGACAAAACCAAATTTACACAATATTGTTCCACAAACCCAGCTCAACAAAGGATAATGGGTGGAAAACACTAACACAAGGAGGGAAACTACACCCTAGAAAAATCAATAAAGTAATCTTTCAACAAACCCAAAAGAAGATAGCCACACAAATAGAATTCCACCTTTAACAATGAAAATAACAGGAAGTAACAATCACTTTTCCTTAATATCTCTTAACATCAAAGAACTCAATCCCCCAATAAAAAGACATAGACTAATAGACGGTATGCATAAACAGGACCCAACATTTTGCTGCACACAAGAAACCCATCTCAGTGACAAAGACAGTCACTACCTCGGAGTCAAAGGTTGGAAAACAATTTTCCAAGCGAAGTAGCTGTATATAAAATTGACTCAAACAAATCAGTAGCCTTCCTCTACTCAAAGGATAAACAGGCTGAGAAAGAAATTAGGGAAACACCCTTTACAATAGTCACAAATAACACTACATACCTTGGTGTGACTCTAACCAAGCAAGTAAAGATCTGTATGACAAGAACTTCAAGCCTCTGAAGAAAGAAATTGAAGAAGACCTCAGAAAGTGGAAAGATCTCCCATGCTCATGGAATGGCAGGATTAATATAGTAAAAATGTCCATCTTGCTGAAAGCAACCTATAGATTCAATGCAATCCCCATCAAAATTTCAAATCACGTCTTCATAGAGCTAGAAAGAGCAATCTGCAAATTCATTTGGAATAACAAAAACCCAGGATAGCAAAAACTATTCTCCACAACAAAAGAACTTCTGGGGGAATCACCATCCATGACCTAAAGCTCTACTACAGAGCAATAGTGATAAAATCTGTATGGTATTGGTACAGTAACAGGCAGGTAGATCAATGGAATAGAATTGAAGACCCAGAAATGAACCCACACACCTACAGTCACTTGATATTTGACAAAGGAGCTAAAACCATCCAGTGGAAAAAAGACAGCATTTTTAACAAATGGTGCTGGATCAACTGGAGGTCAGCATGCAGAAAAATGCAACCAGACCCAATCTTATCTCCTTGTACAAAGCTCAAGTTCAAGTGGATCAAGGACTTCCACATAAAACCAGATACACTGAAGCTTATAGAGGAGAAAATGGGAAAGAGCCTTGAACACATGGGCACAGGGGAAAATTTCCTGAACAGAACAAGAATCGACAAATGGGACATCATAAAAGTGCAAAGCTTCTATAAGGCAAAGGAAACTGTCAATAGGACAAAACGGCAACCAACAGACTGGGAAAATATCTTTACCAATCCTACATCAAATCGAGGGCTAATATCCAGAGAACCCAAGAAGTTAGACTCCAGAGAGTCAAACAGCCCTATTAAAAATGGGGTAAAGAGCTAAACAGAGAATTCTCAACTAAGGAAACTTGAATGATTGTAAAGCACCTAAAGAAAAGTTCAGCATCCTTAGTTATCAGAGAAATACAAATCAAAACAACACTGAGATTCCACCTCACACCAATCCTAATGGCTAAGATGAAAAACTCAGGGGACAGCAGATACTGGTGAGTATGTGGAAAAGAGGAACACTCCTCCATTGCTGGTGGGATTGCAAGCTGGTGCAACCATTATGGAAATCAGTTTGATGGTTCCTCAGTAAATTAGACATAGAACTACCTGAGGATCCAGCTATACCACCCAGAATATGCTCCAACATGTAATAAGGACACATGATCCACTATGTTCATAGCAGCCTTATTTATTTATTTATTTATTTATTTATTTATTTTATTTTATTTAGTGAAAGGGCAAGTAAAGACACTTTATGATAAAATTAAAGATTTGCATGGAAAATATTTCAGATAAACCATTAAAATTGACAATTTACATAGAAAATGAGGGAGTAAAGTGGTAGACATGTAAAACATTGCTAAGTTAATTGAAATATGGGATAGAAACATTTTATGATAAAATTAAAGATTTACGTGGGAAATATTTCTGATAAAATTGTAGAAAAATGTAAAAAAACATGTTAAAATTGAAGATTATCATGGAAAATTTTATAATAATGGTAGGCATAAAAGTATTCCTAAGTTGATTAAAAGTGGAATTATAAACATTTTCTGATAAGCTTGAAGATTTACATGGAAAATAATTCTGATAAAATTGCAGAAATATATAGAAAAACATGTTAAAATTAAAGATTATCATGGAAATTATATAGATAAAATAATAAGCATAACGATAACTCTAAGTTAACTTGAAGCAATCCCACTAAAATCAGGGACTAGACAAGGCTGCCCTCTCTCTCCATATCTTTTCAATATAGTACTTGAAGTTCTAGCGAGAGCAATTAGACAACATAAGGAAGTCAAAGGGATACAAATTGGAAAGGAAGAAGTGAAACTATCATTATTTGCAGATGATATGATAGTTTACTTAAGCGACCTAAAAAACTCAACCAGAGAACGTCTACAGCTGATAAACAACTTCAGCAATGTGGCTGGTTTTAAAATTAACTCAAGCAAGTCAGTAGCCTTCTTCTACTCAAAGGACAAGCAGGCTGAGAAAGAAGTTAGGGAAATAACACCCTTCACAATAGCCACAAACAACATAAAGTACCTTGGCATAACTCTAACCAAACAAGCAAAATATCTGTATGACAGGAAGTTCAAGTCCTTGAAGAAAGAAATCGAAGAAGACCTCAGAAGATGGAAAAATATTTCTTGCTCCTGGATTGGCAGGATCAATATAGTAAAAATGGCCATCTTGCCAAAAGCAATCTACAGATTCAATGCAATCCCCATCAAAATCCCAAATCAATTCTTCATAGATCTAGAAAGAGCAATTCTCAAATTTATCTGGAGCAACAAAAAACCCAGGATAGCTAAAACTATTCTCAACAATAAAAGGACTTCTGGGGGAATCAATATCCCTGACCTCAAGCAGTACTACAGAGCAATTGTATTAAAAACTGCATGGTATTGGTACAGCAACAGGCAAGTAGATCAATGGAATAGGATTGAAGACCCAGAAATTAACCCACAGACTTATGTTCACTTGATCTTTGATAAAGGAGTCACAACCATCCAGTGGAATAAAGATAGCCTTTTCAATAAATGGTGCTGGTTCAACTGGAGGTCAACATGCAGAAGAATGCGAATTGACCCACACTAGGATCAACTCCAAGTGGATCAAGGACCTCCACATAAAACCAGACACACTGAAACTATTAGAAAAGAAACTTGGGAAGACCCTGGAGGACATGGGCACAGGGGGAAAGTTCCTGAACAGAACACCAATAGTTTATGCTCTAAGATCAAGAATTGACAAATGGGACCTCATAAAATTACAAAGTTTCTGCAAGGCAAAGGACACTGTCAGAAGGACAAAACAGCAACCAACAAAGTGGGAAAAGATCTCCACCAACCCCACATCTGACAGAGGGCTAATATCCAATATATACAAAGAACTCAAGAAGTTAGACCGTAAAGAACCAAATAACCCCATCAAAAAATGGGGTACAGAGCTAAACAAAGAATTTTCACCAGCCGAAATTCGGATGGCCGAGAAACACCTTAAGAGATGTTCAACATCATTAGTCATCAGGGAAATGCAGATCAAAACAACCCTGAGATTCCACCTCACACCAGTCAGAATGGCTAAGATTAAAAACTCAAGAGACAACAAGTGCTGGTGAGGATGTGGAGAAAGAGGAACACTCCTCCACTGTTGGTGGGATTGCAAAATGGTAAAACCACTCTGGAAATCAGTTTGGCGGTTCCTCAGAAAATTGGGCATGTCACTTCCAGAGGACCCTGGCATACCACTCCTGGGCATATACCCAGAGGATTCCCCTGCATACAATAAAGACACATGCTCCACTATGTTTACAGCAGCCTTGTTTATAATAACCAGAAATTGGAAGGAGCCCAAATATCCCTCAAAGGAGGAATGGATACAGAAAATGTGGTATATTTATACAATGGAATACTACTCAGCAATTAAAAATAATGAATTCATGCAATTTGTAGGTAAATGGTTAGACCTGGAAAATATCATCCTGAGTGAGTTAACCCAATCACAAAAGAATACACATGAAATGCAATCACTGGTAAGTGGATATAAATGAGCCCAGAAGCCCTAAATACTCAAGGCACAATTAGCAAGTCAAATGATTCCCAAGAAGAAGAAAGGAGAGGACCCTGGGCCTGTAAAGATTGGATCCAGTTTTGTAGAGAAACCGTGGGGGGAGGGAGAATGATTGGGGAATAGTAGGGGGGAGAAGAATTATGGGACGTATGGTGGGGGGGAACTGGGAAAGGGGAAAGCCTTTGGAATATAAACATAGAATATAGAAAATAAAAATTAAAAAAAATAAAAAATAAAAAAGAGGAAAAAAGATAACTAAGTTGATTGAAGGTGGAATTATAAACATTTTCAGATAACATTGAAGATTTACATGGAAAATATTTCTGGTAAAATTCAAGAAATAGACAAACACATTAAAATTGACTATTTCATGGAAAATTTTACATAAAAAATGGTTGATGTAAAAACTCTTTCTAGGGGGTGGGGAACCAGAAAAAGGGAAATGAATTATAAATATAGAATATATCCAATAAAAAAATGAAAAATGAAAAAAAAACTCTTTCTAAATTAATTGAATGTGGAATTAGAAATATTTGTGATAAAATCAAATATTTACATTGAAAACATTTCTGATAAAATGGAGGAAGTATATAGAAAGACATTAAAATTGAAGATTATCATGAAAAATAATGCAAATAAAATGCTAGACATAAAAGAAATTACTAAATTAATTAAAAAGGGAATTACAAACATTTTCTGATAAAATTTAAGATTTACATGAGAAATATTTCATTAGTCTATGTCTTTTTATTGGGGAGTTTTGTCCATTGTTAAGAGATATTAAGGAATAGTGATTGTTGTTTCCTGTTATTTTTTATGTTATTTTTATGTTTGTGTGGATATCTTCTTTTGGGTTTGTTGGAAGATTACTTTCTTGCTTTTTCTAGGGTGTAGTTTCTCTCCTTGTGTTGGCATTTTCCACTAATTATCCTTTGTTGAGCTGGGTTTGTGGACAGATATTGTGCAAATTGGGTTTTATCATGGAATATCTTGTTTTCTCCATCTATGATGATTGAGAGTTTTGCTGGGTATAGTAGCCTGGGATGGCATTTGTGTTCTCTTAGGGTCTGTATGAGGTCTGCCCAGGATCTTCTTGCTTTTATGGTCTCTGGTAAGAAGTCTCGTGTGATTCTGATAGGTCTGCCTTTATAAGTTACTTACCCTTTTTTTCCCTTTCTGCTTTTAATATTCTTTCTTTGTTTCATGAATTTGGTGTTTTGATTATTATGTGCCAGGAGGATTTTCTGTTCTGGTTCAGTCTATTTGGAGTTCTGAAGGTTTCTTGTATGTTCATGGGCATCTCTTTCTCTAGGTTAGGGAAGTTTTCTTCTACAATTTTGTCGAAGATATTACTGGGCCTTTAAGATGTAAATCCTCACTCTCATCTATACCTATAATCCTTAGGTTTGGTCTTCTCATTGTGTCTTGGAGTTCCTGGATGTTTTGAGTTACAAGCCTTATGCATTTTGCATTTTCTTTGACTGTTGAGTCAATGTTTTCTATGGTATCTTCAGTACCTGAGGTTCTTTCTTCTATCTCTTGTAGTCTCTTGTTGATGCTTGCATCTGTGACTCCTGAATTCTTTCCAAGCTTATCTATCTCCAGAGATGCCTCACTTGGTGATCTTTATTGTTTCTACTTCTACTTTTAGATCCTGGATAATTTTATTCAGTTCCTTCACTTGATTGTTTGTGTTTTCCTGTACTTCTTTAAGGGATTTTTGTGTTTCCTCTTTAAGGGCTTTTACTTGTTGACTGATGTTCTCCTGTATTTCTTTAAGGGAGTTATTTAAGTCTTTCTTGAAGCCCTCTATCAGCATCATGAGATACGATTTTAAATCCAACTCTTGCTTTTCTGGTGTGTTGGGGTATGCAGGACTTGTTGTGGTGGGAGAACTAGGTTCTGATGCTGCCATGTGGTCTTGGTTTCTTTTGGTAGGGTTCTTGTGCTTGCCTTTCACCATCTGGTGCTAGTTGGCATTCTTGTCCCTGGCTGGAGTTTGTTCCTCCTGTGGGCCTGTAAGCTTGTGTCCTTACTCCTCTGAGCTCAAAAGTGAAAGCACTCCTGGGATATCTCTCTCTTTCCTGGTGGGCTATGCACAGAAGATTGTGGAGTCTCCTGGCTCCCCGGTGCAAATGGCTGTGGGCAGGAAGACTTCTGTTCCAGCTGCTCCACTGATCTTAAGCCCTGTGTGCTCCTAGCTGGTTCCTTCCAGAGAGAAGGTGGAGATCTCACCTCTATGCTTAAAAGTGAAAGCCTGCTGGGAGATCATTCTTTCCTGGCGGGCTATGCACAGAAGGCTGTGGAGTCCCCCAGTTCCTGGTGCAAATGGCCAACAGCCTTATTTATAATAGCCAAAAACTGGAAAGAACCCAGATGTCCTTCAACAGAGGAATGGATACAGAAAATGTGGTATATTTATACAATGGAATACTACTCAGCTATTGAAAACAATGAATTCATGAAATTCCGAGGCAAATGGATGGAAGTAGAAAGTGTCAGCCTGTGTGAGATAACCCAATCACAAAAGAACACACATGGTATGCACTCACTGATAAGTGGATATTAGCTGAAACACTCAGAATAAACAAGGTACAACTCACAGACCACAGGAAGCTCAAGAAAAGGAAGACCAAGGTGTGGGTGCTTCAGTTTTTCTGAGAAAGGGAACAAAATACTCACAAGAGCAATTATGGAGACAAAGTCTAGGGTAGAAACTGAAGGAAAGGCCACCCACAGACTGTCCTACTTGGGGATTCATCCTATAAACAGTCACCAAACACCGACACTATTACGGATGACAAGAAGTGCTTGCTGGAAGGAGCCTATTATGGTTGTCTCCGGAGGGGCCCTGTCAGAGCCTTACAGATACAGAGGCAGTTGCTAGCAGCCAACCATTGGACTCAGTGCGGGATCCCCAATAGAGGAGTTGGAGGGAGAACTGGAGGAGCTGAAGGGGTTTACAGGCTCATGGGAAGAGCGAAGATGTTGGCCAACCAGACCCCCCAGGGCTCCCAGGGACTAAGCCATCAACCAAGGTTTACACACAGTTCCAGAAGCAATTGTGGCTGAGGAATGCCTTGTTGGGCATCAGTGGAAGGAGAGGTCCCTGGCCCTATGAAGGCTAGATAGATACCCCAGCATGGGGAAATCCAGGGGTGATAGGTCGGCGTGGGTTGGGCAGAGGGGCATCTTCTTGGAGGCAAGGAGTGGGAGGAGGGGTTGGGGGTTTTCTGGGAGGGGGGAACCAGGAAAGGGTATAACATTTGAAATATAAATGAAGAATATATTCAATAAAAAATAAAAAATACACTAGGCAAAAGAAAAATGAAAGAAAAGAACAAAAAATACATAATTCCTAGTAAAAAGCAAAATAAAAGACCAGAATAGTGTCAAAAACAAAAAACCAACCAAACAAAAAAAGCAGAGGCAGTGACTTTCTGAATATGATACCTACATCTATGAAAATACTAGTAATAATCCACAATCTTGATTTCATTGAGTTAAACTTCTGCTGCACAGAAAAGGAAACAATTACCAGTTTGAAGAGATAACCTACAGACTGAAAGAAAATTCCTGCCATGTACTTACCTAAGAGGAATTAGTATCCAGACTATACAAAGAACTAAAATTATTACAAACTCAAAGAACAAATATTCCAATATATAAATGGCCACATAAATTATAGTTGGGATGAAACAACTTTCCAAGTGTGTACATAAAAATAGCAAATAAATATACAAAATAATGTTTGATATCGTTTTTTATGGTGTTGAAGTCAAGAATTATTTTTATTTTATTTAAAATTTGTTAATTTGTTTTGTTTTGGGTCTTTTTATTACTTTTATTTTTTTTTACAGTACAGTGGAAACCCCCTCCCACTCTGCCCTCCCACAGTTCCTCATCCAATTCCTCCTCCCAGTCTCCAAGAGGATGTCCCTATTCCTCCCCCACCCCACCAGGCCTTCCCACTCCCTGGGGCCTCAAGTCTCTAGAGTGTTAGGCATTATTCCCCCACAGAGCACAGACCAGGCAGTCCTCTGCTGTATGTGTGTCAGGGGCCTCAAACCAGCTACTGTATATTGCCTGGATGGTGGCTCGGTGTCTGAGAGATCTCAGGGGACCAGGTTAGATTAGACTGCTAGTCTTTCTGTGGAGTTGCAACTCCTCCTCAGTTTCTTCCAGACTTTCCTTAATTCAACCACAGAGGCCTCTGGCTTCTGTCCATTGGTTGGGTGTAAGTATCTGCTTCTGTCTCAGTCAGCTGCTTCTTGGGCCTCTCAGAAGACAGCCATGCTAAGCTCCTGTCCATAAGCACACCATAGTAATAGTGTCAGGCCTTGGAGCCTCCCCTTGAGATGGGTCCCAATTTGGGCCAGTCACTGGGCTGCCTTTCTCTCAGTTTCCTCTCCATTTTTGCCCCTGCAGTTCTTTCAGACAGGAACAATTCTGGGCCAGAGTTTTTGACTATGGGATAGCAACCCCATCCCTCCACTTGATGCCCTGCCTTTCTACTGGAGGTGGACACTATAAGTTCCCTCTCCCCATTGTTGGGCATTTCATCTAAGGCCACTCCCTTATGAGAGTCTCTCACTTCCCAGGTCTCTGGTACTTTCTAGAGGATCTCCCTTCCCCCTCCAAAAGATTACCTGTTTCCATTCTTTCTGCTGGCTCTCAGGGTTTCACTTGGGCCCTTTGGATTATTAACCTTCTTGAGTTCTGTGGACTGTACCTTGGGTATTCTGTACTTTTCTTGGCAAATATCTACTTATTAGTGAGTACATACTGTGCATGTCCTATTGGGTCTGAGTTACCTCAGATGATATTTTCTAGTTCCATCCATTTGGCTGCAAAACTCAGGATGTTCTTGTTCTTTTTTATTAGATATATTCTTTATTTACATTTCAAATGTTGTTCCCTTTCCTACTTCCCCCCTCCCCCAAAAATCCCATAAGCCATCTCCCCTTCCCCAATCAACCCTTCCCCAATCAACACTCCCCCACTTCCCTGTCCTGGTACTCCTCTACACTATGGCATCAAGTCTTTCTAGGACCAAGGGCCTCTCCTCCTTTTGGTGTCTAGCAAGACCATCCTCTGCTACCTATGTGTCTGGAGCCATGGGTAACTCCATGTGTATTCTTTGGTTGATGGTTTTGTCCTTGGGTGCTCTGGGAGTACTGGGTGACTCCTATGGCACTGTAAATTCCTATAGCTCCCTGGGTCCTTTCTCTAGCTCCCCCATTGGGGACCCTGTTCTTAGTTCAATGGTTCCCGTCTGTATTTGTCATGCACTAGGAGAGCCTCCAAGGTAAAAGCTATATCCAGCTCTGGTAAACCAGCAGTTGTGGGCATCCACAATAGTGTCTGGGTTTTGTAACTGTATATAGGATGGATCCTTTGGGTACTTTGTAGAAAGGGGAAAAATACCCACAGAAGGAGAGACAGAGACAAAAGGTGGAACAGTCTGAGGGAAAGAGCATCCAGAGATGTCCTTGTTCTTAATAGCTGAGTAGTATTCCACTGTGTAAACGAACCACATTTTTTGTATTCATTCTTCCGTCATGGAACTTCTGGGTTGTTTCCAGCTTCTTGCAATCACAGATAAGGTCACTATGAACATAGTGGAAGACAAGACCCTGTGGCATGGTGTGGAATCTTTTGGGTATATTCCCAAGAGTGGTATAGCTGGGTCTTCAGGTAGATCTATTTCAAATATTCTGAGGAACCTCCAAATTGATTTCCAGAGTGGTTTTACCAGTGTGTAATCCAACCTGCAATGGAGGAATGTTCCTCTTTCTCCACATCCTCTCAAGCATGTGTTGTCACCTGAGATTTTGATCTTAGCCATTCTGATTGGTGTAAGGTGGAACCTCAGGGTTGTTTTGATTAGCATTTATCTAATCACTAAGTATTTTGAACATTTTTTTAAAGTGCTTCTTGGCCATTCAAGATTCCTCTATTGTGAATTCTCTGTTTAGTATTATACCCAATTTTTTGATTGGGTTGTTTGTTTTTTTGTAAGTTAGCTTCTTGAGTTCTTTTATATATTTTGGAGATTAGCCCTCTCTCAGATGTGGGGTTAGTGAAGAATTTTTTCCTAATCTGTAGGTTGCTGATTTGTCTTACTGATTTTTCCTTTGCCTTACAGAAGATTTTACAGACCTCAGTTTCATGAAGTCTCATTTACCAATTTTAGATGCTAAACCCTGAGCCACTGGAGTTCTGTTTAGGAACTATGTCCTCTCCTGCCCCTCCCTGTGCCAATAAGTTCAAGGCTCTTTCCCACTTTCTTTTCTATTAAATTCAATGTATCTGGCTTTATGTTGAGGTCCTTGATCCATTTGGACTTGAGCTTTGTGCAAGATGACAAATATATATCGATTTTCATTTTTCTACATACCGACTGCCAGTTAGACAAGCACCATTTATTGAAGATGCATTCTTTTTACCATTTGTATATTTTTGTATTCTTTGTCAAAGATCAAGTATCCATAAGTGTGGTTTTATTTCTGGGTCTTCAACTCCATTGATCAATCTGTCTGTCTGTGTACCAATATCATGGAAGTTTTATCACTCTTGCTCTGTATGTAGTACAGCTTGAGGTCTAGGATGGTGATTCCCCAAGTTCTTTTATTGTTTGAATCGCTTTCACCAACCTGTTTTTTGTTGTTGTTGCTGTTGTTATTTTTCCATATGAAATTGAAAATTGCTGTGTTCATGTCTTTGAAGAATTGTGATGAATTTTGATGGGGATTGCATTGAATGTGTAGATTGCTTTTGACAGTGTACTGGCTGCTTTTGTGTATCAACTTGAAACAGGCTGGAGTTATCACAGAGAAAGGAGCTTCAGTTGGGGAAGTGCCTCCATGAGATCCAGCTGTGGGGCATTTTCTCAATTAGTGATCAAGGGGGGAGGGCCCCTTGTGGGTGGTGCCATCCCTGGACTGGTAGTTTTGGGTTCTATAAAAGAGCATGCTGAGCAAGCCAGGGGAAGCAAGCCAGTAAAAAACATCCCTCCATGGTCTCTGCATCAGCTTCTGCTTTCTGACATGCTTGATTTTGAGTCATCCTTTAGTGATGTTCATCCTTTAGTGATGAACAGCAATGTGGAAGTGTAACAAAGTGAATAAACCCTTTCCTCTCAAACTTGCTTTTTGTTCATGATGTTTGTGCAGCAATAGAAACCCTGACTAAGATAAATTGGTACCAGGAGTGAGGTATTCCTGTGACAATCTGACCATGTTTTGGGGATGACTGTGGAAGGACTTTGGAACTTTGAATTAGGAGAGCCATTAGGATGCTAAGAGCTTTGTGGAATGTTTGATAGGAGCTTGGAAGATAATGTTGAGAACAGTGCAGAAAATGGAGGCCTGGATTGTGAAATTTCAGAGGGAATATTTTAAACTCTTATCAGGGCTGTTGCTGTTTTGATTGTGAAGATTCTGTGGTTTTGGTTAGCTGGGGCTGAAGAATCAACTGTGATTAACAAGATAACAGAACTAACTAAAGCAAAACCTTTGCAACTGGGACTATAGATGCTGGTTAGTTGGAGCTAAGAAATTATTGGTGATTAAGAAGAGATCAGCCGGGCAGTGGTGCAGCACGCTTTTAGTCCCAGTACTTGGGAGGCAGAGGCAGGTGGATTTCTGAGTTCGAGGCCAGCCTGGTCTATCAAGTGAGTTCCAGGACAGCCAGGGCTACACAGAGAAACCTTGTCTCAAAAAAAACAAAAAGAAGAAGAAGAAGAAGAAGAAGAAGAAGAAGAAGAAGAAGAAGAAGAAGAAGAAGAAGAAGAAGGAAAGAAAAGAAAAGAAAAGAAAAGAAAAGAAAAGAAAAGAAAAGAAAAGAAAAGAAAAGAAAAAAGAAAAAAGAAAAAAAGAAGAAGAAGAGACCAGCATCATTGAGGTGAAATCTTCTGGGAAGTGTTTTCTAAGAGCACACAAAGGCTGTGTTACAGAGATAGCCAAGGTTGTACCTTGTGCTGAGGCTGGACTTGGAAATGTATAAGATTCACCCAGGTTATACTAGTTTTGAAGGCATGAAGGGGTTAAAAAGAGCAGCTGAGGCTCAGTATTGTGAGAAGCCATAGAAGGCCATTGGTGAAGGTGCAGCCTCAGTTGCAATTGATGGCCCAGGACTGAAGGTATCATGCAAAAGAGTTGAGGCTTGGCACCATGAAGTGTGCCTACAAGAGGCTATTGGTGAAGCCTAGTTACAGCAGAAGACAGCAGTGTTTTGGAGATGCCAGTAGCAACAACAGTGGAGTACAGGCATCTGCAGCATAGAAGACAAGGTCTGTGCTACAGCTGGAGAAGTGATCCAAGCCCTTGGAGGAATCCAGAAGATCATGAGTGAATCCCAGACTTTGAACTGTTAGAGTATGATTTTGCTTTTGATTGTGACTGTGCCCTGATATTTTTCCCTCTTGAAGGAAGAAACTATTTTAGTGGAGCCTACAGTTAAGATACTTTGAATTTTTTAAAGTCTTTATATTCTAAAAGATATTGGACATTTTAAAGAGATCAACCTTTTAATATGTAAAGACTGTGGGACTTTTAAAGTTATTTAGATCTTGGGGATGAATAAGAAAGTAAGGGTTGTGTCTTACTAGTGATGTGTTTGTATGTCAAATTGACAAGGGGTCAATTGTACTAGCTGGTTTTGTGTGTCAACTTGGCACAGGCTGGAGTTACCACAGAGAAAGGAGCTCTTGTTGGGAAAGTGCCTCCATGAGATCCAGCTGTAAGGTATTTCCTCAATTAGTGATCAAGAGGGGAGGACCCATTGTGGGTGGTGCCATCCCTGGGCTGCTAGTCTTGGGTTCTATAAGAGAGCAAGCTGAACAAGTCAGGGGAAGCAAGTCAGTAAGAAACATCCCTCCATGGCCTCTCCATCAGCTCCTGCTTCCTGATCTGCTTGATTTAGAGTCATGACTTCCTTTAGTGATGAACAGCAACATGGAGGTGTAAGCTGAATAAACCCTTTCTTCCCCAACTTGCTTCTTGGTCATGATGTTTGTGCAGGAATAGAAACCCTGGACTAAGACAGATAGGATGACCATTTTTACTTAGTTAATCCTACCAATCCATGAGCATGGGAGATCTTTCCATCTTCTGAGATCTTCTTTGAGTTCTTTCTTGAGAGTCTTGAAGTTATTGTCATACAGATCTTTCATTTGTTTGGTTAGAGTTACCCCAAGATATTTTATATTATTTGTGACTATTGCCAAGGGTATTTCCGTGTTTTCGTTTTCAATCCATTTATCATTTGTATAAAGGAAGACTACCATTTTGCTTAAGTTAATTTTATATCCAGCCACTTCGCTTTTTTGTTTATCAGCTGTAGATGCTCTCTAGTAGAATTTTTAGAGTTGCTTACATATGCTATCAAAGCATCTGCAAATAGTGATACCTTGACTACTTCTTTGCCAATTTGTACCCCCTTAATCTCCTTTTGTGGTCTTGTTGCTCTAGCTATAACTTTGACTACCTTACTGAATAGGTAGGGAAAGAGCAGGCAGCCTTTTCTTGTACCTGATTTTAGTGGAAGTGATTCAAGTATGTCTCCATTTAATTTGATATTTGCTGTTGGTTTGCTGTATATTATTTTTATTATGTTTATGTATGGGCCTTGAATTCCTGATCTCTCCAATACTTTTTAAAATTTTTTTATTATTTATTTATTTATTTTTATTATTTTCTATATTCTTTGTTTATATTCCAAATGATTTTTCCTTTCCCGGTACCCCCCTCCCCATAAGTTCCATAAGCCCTCTTCCCTCCGCCTGTTCCCCAATCAACCCCCTCCCACTTCTCTGTCCTGGCAATCCCCTGTAATGCTGCAAGCCTTTCCAGGACCAGAGCCCTCTCCTTCCTTCTTCTTTGGAATGATTTGATATGTGAGTTGGGTCTTGGGTATTCAGAGCTTCTGGGCTAATATCCACTTATCAGTGGCTGCATTCCATGTGTGTTCTTTTGTGAATGAGTTACCTCACTTAGGATGATATTTTCCAGTTCCAATTGTTTGCCTAAGAATTTTATGAATTCATTGTTTTTAGTTTTCTGAGTAGTATTCCATTATGTAAATATACCACATTTTCTGTATCTATTCCTCCATTGAGGAACATCTGGGTTCTTTCCAGCTTCTTACTATTATAAATAAGGCTGCTATGAACATAGTGGAGGATGTGTCCTTATTGCATGCTGGGGAATCCTCTGGGTATATGATCAGGAGTGGTATAGCAGGGTCCTCTGGAAGTGTCATGCCCAGTTTTCTGAGGAACCGCCAGACTGATTTCCTGAGTGGTTGTGCCAGCTTGCTGTCCCACCAGCAGTGGAGGAGTGTTCCTCTTTCTCCACATCCTTGCCAACACCTGCTGTCTCCTGAGTTTTTGATCTTAGCCATTCTGACTGCTGTGAGGTGAAATCTCAGGGATGTTTTGATTTGCATTTCCCTAATGATTAATGATGTTGAACGTTTCTTAAGGTGCTTCTCCGCCATCCGAAGTTCTTCAGGTTAAAATTCTTTGTTTAGCTCTGTACCCCATTTTTAATAGAGTTATTTGTTTTTCTGGGGGTCTAACTTCTTGAGTTCTTTGTATATATTGGATATTAGCCCTCTGTCGGATGTGGGGTTGGTGATGATCTTTTCCCAATTTGTTGGTTGCCATTTTGTCCTTTTGACATATCCTTTGCCTTACAGAAACTTTGTAATTTTATGAGGTCCCATTTGTTAATTCTTGATCTTAGAGCATAAGCTTTGGTGTTCTGTTCAGGAACTTTCCCCCTGTGCCCATGTCCTCAAGGGTCTTCCCCAGTTTCTTTTCTATTAGTTTCAGTGTGTCTGGTTTTATGTGGAGGTCCTTGATCCACTTGGAGTTGAGCTTAGTACAAGGAGATAAGAATGGATCAATTCTCATTCTTTTGCATGCTGACCTCCAGTTGAACCAGCACCACTTATTGAAAAGGCTATCTTTTTTCCACTGGATTTTTTCAGCTCCTTTGTCGAAGATCAAGTGACTATAGGTGTGTGGGTTCATTTCTGGCTCTTCAATCCTATTCCATTGATCTACTTGCCTGTTACTGTACCAATACCATGCAGTTTTTAACACTATTGCTCTGTAGTATTGCTTGAGGTCTGGGATACTGACTCCCCCAGAAGTTCTTTTACTATTGAGAATAGTTTTAGCCATCCTGCGTTTTTTGTTATTCCAGATGAATTTGAGAATTGCTCTTTCTAACACTATGAAGAACTGAGTTGGGATTTTGATGGGGATTGCATTGAATCTGTACATTGCTTTTGGCACAATGGCCATTTTAACTATATTAATCCTGCCAACCCACGAGCATGGAAGATTTTTCCATTTTCTGAGATCTTCTTCAATTTCCTTCTTCAGAGACCCGAAGTTCTTGTCATACAGATCTTTCACTTGTTTGGTTAGAGTTACACTAAGATACTTTATATTGTTTGTGGCTATTGTGAAGGGTGTCATTTCCCTAATTTCTTTCTCAGCCTGCTTATCCTTTGAGTATAGGAAGGCTACTGATTTGCTTGAGTTAAGATCAAACTAATCCCATGCCTCCTATCAGATCACTATGGAATAAGAGTGGTCATCAATAGCAACAAAAACAACAGAAAGCCCACCTACACATGGAGGCTGAACAATACTCAATTTGGAGACCATTCTTACTCAAACTAACACAAAGATTCAAAGTAAAGAATGTAGACCAAACAAGAAAAGAATCTGAAAGAAACAAACGGGAAAGGAATACACAACACACAGGAAAGGAATACACAGGAAATGTGAGATACCATGAAAAGACCAAATTCTCAGATAATAGGGATAGACAATGGAGAAGAAGTCCAGTGCTTATTTATCAAAATTTAGGTGTCCATAGGTATGTGAATTTATGTCTGGGGGATTTATCTCTGGGTCTTCAATTTGATTCCATTAATCTCTCTCTCTCTCTCTCTCTCTCTCTCTCTCTCTCTCTCTCTCTCTCTCTCTCTGTGTGTGTGTGTGTGTGTGTGTGTGTGTGTGTGTGTGTATACCAAAAAGATTGTTTTTTACTACAGCTCTGTTAAAATTTGAAACCAGGGATGGTAATACCTCCAGCAATTCTTTTGTTATTCAAGATAGATTGCTATAGCTGTCCTGTATTTCTTGTATTTTTTCTATTTCTATGTGAAACTGAGCACTGTACTGTCAAGATTTCTGAACAATTACATTGGAATTTTGATGGGAATTGCATTGAATCTATAGATATATTTTGGTAGGATGGCCATTTTTGCTATATTAATCCTATCAGTCCATGAAACAGAGATATCTTTTCATGTTTTGATATCCTTTTCAATTTATTTCTTTAATGTTTTAACATTTTTATCATACAGGTCTTTCACTTGTATGAATATTATTTGAGTTTATTATGAATATTTTTTCCATGATTTCTTAGTCCATTTGTAATTTGTGTATAGGAGGACTACTGTTTTTTGTAAGTTAATTTTGTATCAACTTACTTTTCTGAAAGTGTTTATCAGTTGTGGGAGTTCCCCTGTAGAATTTTTAGGGACACATATCCTGACATGTCCTATCATATCATCTGCAAACAGCAATACTTTGACTTCTTCCTTTCCATTTTGTTTATCCTTGATCTCCTCCAATTATCTTATTGCTATAACTAAGATTCTAGCTAAGCATTTAAGAGCATGTTGAGGATGAATGGAGAGAGTGGACAACCTTGTCTTATTCCTGATTTTAATGAAGTTATTTTGAAATTTTCGCCGTTTACATTGATGTTGATTATGGACATGATGTAGACTGCATTTATTATGTTGAGGTATGTTCCTTGCATTTCTAATTTCTCCAGTACTTTTATCATGAAAGGGCATTAGATTTTTGTCAAAAGTCTTTTCTGCATCTAATGAGATGATCATATAGGTTTGTATGTTCAACTGCCATAGGATTCCAGAAGTACACAATGGAAAAAAGACACATCTTCAACAAGCAATGCTGGTCAAACTGGAAGGATCCATGTAGAAAAATCTAAATATATCTATAGCTGTCATCCTGTACAAAACTCAAGTCCAAGTAAATCATAGACCTCAATGTAAGGCAGATATACTGAATGTGATAGAGGAAAAAGTGGGGATTAGTCTTGAATGCATTGGCATAGGAAAAGACTTTCTGAACAGAACATTGTCAGCATAGGTACTAAGATCAACAATCAATGAATGTATTTATGAATCCTAGAAATTTCTGTATGGTGAAGGACACTGTCAATTGGACAAAGCTATAGTCTACAGAATAGGAAAATATTTTTTTTACCAACTACCCATCTAATAGTGTGCTAATATCCAAAATATATAACGAACTCAAAAAAGAAAAGAAATAACTAGGTATCAAGAAAACATATAATCCAATTTTTAAAAATGAGCTACAGATGTAAACAGAATTCTCAAAAGAGAAAATCCAAGTGACTCGAAAATCCAAGAAT
Source organism: Apodemus agrarius (assembly GCA_964023405.1). Classification (NCBI taxonomy): domain Eukaryota; kingdom Metazoa; phylum Chordata; class Mammalia; order Rodentia; family Muridae; genus Apodemus; species Apodemus agrarius. Next base: position 65,483,204 of record OZ030010.1, on the reverse strand, counting down.
CTATAAAGAAATGTTCAACATCCTTAGAATTGGTATTTTAAACACAAGACTCAGAGGATTTGAGCTAGATTTGACCCAAAAGGCTCCTATGCATCTACAACACAACTTCTGCACTTTAGGCTCATGAAACACTGTCAAAACATGGCAAAAGATCGTAAATGCCAGAGGACCAGGAACTAAGTATTGTAACTGCAGGCTTTTTCATCCACTCCCCATTTCCCCAAATAATGACTCTGAGACTTGTTATTTATGAGTAAATTCTTAGGCCATAAGCTTAGGCTTGTTTCTCGACAAGCTCATAACTAAATTAGCTCATTTATTCAAAACTATGAGTGCCACATGGCTGGTTACCTCTCCTCAGTTTCATGCATCTGTCTCCTCAGAGTGCAGGGCAATCTCTTCCCACACATGATTCTATCCCAGAGTTCCTCTCTTCATACTGGAATTCCCACTTCCTATTTCCTACCTTAGCTAATAGACTATCAGCTTTTATTTTCAGATCATAGTTCCATACAATACACAAGAGATTTTCTCTACATTTCCATCTTTTAGTCTAGCAAAAGTCTCTTTCTCTCATAATAACAAACTAAACTATAATAACAATTATGAAAATTATCAGGTAAAATTACATTTACAATGTCCAGTCCATATGTATTTGGGAACCTTGAAGAAAGTATTCTACTATCTATCCTGTCTTGGTGAGTTCAGAGTTCTGTGTATAAATCAATTTTTATTATAGCTTGCATGACCAGCCTTAAAACATCTTCTTAGATATTAAAAACATTTTTTTATAAATCTGGAACAACTTAAGCTTAATTGTGAGACTATAATTATCTAATCTTCAATCCCATCAGATACATGAGAAGGAATATAAATATTACCTGAATAAGCAGGAAGTACAGAGCAAACACCTTCCTAAACCACAGAAATGGCAGATACTTGGATGCCTGTACAATCCTTCAAATTTTTCCTGAGTTGTTAGAACAGCAAAGTGGCAGGTTATAAAATTAACTCAAGCATGTCAGTGGCCTTCTTGTACTCAAAGGACAAGCAGGCTGAGAAAGAAATTAGGGAAATAACACCCTTCGCAATAGCCACAAACAACATAAAGTATCTTGGCGTAACTCTAACCAAACAAGCGAAAGATCTGTACAACAGGAACTTCAAGTCCTTGAAGAAAGAAATCGAAGAAGACCTCAGAAGATGGAAAAATATTTCTTGCTCCTGGATTGGCAGGATCAATATAGTAAAAATGGCCATCTTGCCAAAAGCAATCTACAGATTCAATGCAATCCCCATCAAAATCCCAACTCAATTCTTCATAGATCTAGAAAGAGCAATTCTCAAATTCATCTGGAGCAACAAAAAACCCAGGATAGCTAAAACTATTCTCAACAATAAAAGGACTTCTGGGGGAATCAATATCCCTGACTTCAAGCAGTACTACAGAGCAATTGTGTTAAAAACTGCATGGTATTGGTATAGCAACAGGCAAACAGATCAATGGAACAGGATTGAAGACCCTGAAATTAACCCACAGACTTATGGTCACTTGATCTTTGATAAAGGAGCCACAACCATCCGATGGAATAAAGATAGCCTTTTCAACAAATGGTGCTGGTTCAACTGGAGGTCAACATGCAGAAGAATGCGAATTGACCCACTCTTATCTCTTTGCACTAAGATCAACTCCAAGTGGATCAAGGACCTCCACATAAAACCAGACACACTGAAACTATTAGAAAAGAAACTTGGGAAGACCCTGGAGGACTTGGGCACAGGGGAAAAGTTCCTGAACAGAACACCAATAGCGTACGCACTAAGATCAAGAATCGACAAATGGGACCTCATAAAATTACAAAGTTTCTGCAAAGCAAAGGACACTGTCCGAAGGACAAAACGGCAACCAACAAAGTGGGAAAAGATCTTTACCAACCCCACATCCGACAGAGGGCTAATATCCAATATATACAAAGAACTCAAGAAGTTAGACCGCAAAGAACCAAATAACCCTATCAAAAAATGGGGCACAGAGCTAAAAAAAGAATTTTCACCAGAAGAAATTCGGATGGCCGAGAAACACCTTAAGAGATGTTCAACATCATTAGTCATCAGGGAAATGCAAATCAAAACAACCCTGAGATTCCACCTCACACCAGTCAGAATGGCTAAGATTAAAAACTCAAGAGACAACAAGTGCTGGTGAGGATGTGGAGAAAGAGGAACACTCCTCCACTGTTGGTGGGATTGCAAAATGGTAAAACCACTCTGGAAATCAGTTTGGCGGTTCCTCAGAAAATTGGGCATGGCACTTCCAGAGGACCCTGGCATACCACTCCTGGGCATATACCCAGAGGATTCTCCTACATGCAATAAAGACACATGCTCCACTATGTTTATAGCAGCCTTGTTTATAATAGCCAGAAATTGGAAGGAGCCCAAATATCCCTCAAAGGAGGAATGAATACAGAAAATGTGGTATATTTATACAATGGAATACTACTCAGCAATTAAAAATAATGAATTCATGCAATTTGTAGGTAAATGGTTAGACCTGGAAAATATCATCCTGAGTGAGCTAACCCAATCACAAAAGAATGCACATGAAATGCAATCACTGATAAGTGGATATTAATGAGCCCAGAAGCACTAAATACTCAAGACACAAATAGCAAGTCAAATGATTCCCAAGAAGAAGAAAGGAGAGGACCCTGGGCATGTAAAGATTGCATCCAGTTTAGTAAAGAAACCGAGGGGGAGGGGGAATGATTGGGGAATAGTTGGGGGGGAGAAGAACTATGGGAACTATGGTGGGTGGGAACTGGGAAAGGGGAAAGCCTTTGAAATGTAAACATAGAATATAGAAAATAAAAATAACTAAAAAAAAAAAAAAGAACATCATCTTCAGCCTTCCAGCCCAGAATATGTGACCATTCTGTGAAGCAGGAATTAGGAAAAAATTGCCTACATTATCCCTGCAAAGCTTGGCAGTCAACTTCCCTGGATCTTGTTTGTCCAGTTTGAACAGCATTCTGTCAGCAGTTGAAGCAAGGGCAGTTTTTTTTTTTGTTCAATGGCTAGCTTGCTACATATGAAGCAAACCCCATAAAGAGATTTTTTCAATGCTCATCATCTTCTTTGAAGTAGAATGGGGGTTCTGCAAGGAGCAAAAAGCCTTTTATTAATAAAATGTCCTTAAATATCATATTCTGTGAATCTTTGTGTTTTCTTAGAATATCTGTATGTATATAATTGAATAGGTAAATGTTGCTTGTTTTAAACTATTTGTTATGTGTTCAACCTAATAAGCATATTTCTGTAATTAACTAAAATAATAATAGTATCTACCATGACCATAAATTGGATTAACTACTAACTTGCATTTTAAAATTATCCTAGACAGTTTATCATAGCAGCCTTCAAAAGTACTAGAAGTAACACTGTATTTTTTTAAAGAAGTACAATACTTTAAACAAGAGTTGAAACATATATACATATTATGTTGTAGCAAAATATAATCCTAATCTGTATCAATATACAAAGTCCATAACAGATGTAAAAATATTTGTCTTAATGTTCTTTGGCCTAAAAGTAGATTCAATAATCTACCCTTTTGTCCTATTATTTCTATATTCCCCCCTTTTCTTTCCATACCTTCTCCCCTCTTCCCCCTAACACTAGAATGGAGAGAAAGAAGGATAGAGGAAAGAAAAAGAAAGAAAAAAGCCTGAATCTAACATTCCTTATTTTGTTTCCTCCCCTACCAAGACCATTAACAACTTGTAACCAACCCCCTTAAATGATGGCAAGCACCCATCATTCTATGAATGACTAGACATGATCTACTATACTTTTAGGGAATGGGGGATCATTATCTTAATTTTCTGCTGTCTAAGGTCCTATTTTTACTTTTGTGGGGGGCCTAAGAAAATTGGGATATTTTTCAGTCTTAAGAAAGCAATTTGTGTATTTGCTGTCCAGTTTCTGCTGACAAAGTTTAGGATTTAAATGAAGTCTTGGCTGACACAGTCTGAGATGGTGTCTAGCTAGCCATTTAGAAATTGTACCAGATGCAGAATTTTGAGGAAATAGCATTGAAGCAGCTGGAGGTAGGATCAAGCAGGATGCTGGAATAAATAAGTCTCAGTGTCTCAGTGTCACATAATCATTTTCAGTGTCCTTGAGGATGAATCTTGTCAGGGCCATTTTAACTTCGTTGGTCTCTATAAAGATATAAACTTTTACAACATACATTTTTTTCAATTATACATGTATATGTGCACGGATTGGTTAAAAATAATCTCTGCTCTCTGTTTGAGCAAGTAAGGCATCTGTCTTTATACATTAGTTTGGACTGTGTAATCAAACGAATATAAATTTTTATCTATGCCAACTAAAAGGATGGCATGATACGTTTAAGGATTCTTTAGCCAACAAGATTTATTGGCTATGCATAGCTGAAATCCAGTTTCAGAGTTGTTCCCATGTAGAGGGATCAGTATATATTTTAGCTTTTTATGTTGGTCTTCACGATTTTTTTAATGTCTGCATTCAGGATCTTCAAGGGATCTCCTCATGTTAAATCTGATTTTTATCAATTTGGAAGGAATCCAGAGTTTTTCGTTTCCTCTGGAAACAAATACCAAACCTCTGCCCCAGTGTAACACATTTCTTTACCTCTATTCTAAAGTTAGGAAGTCCTTAACATAAACAGAATGATTTAGCTCAGCAGTGTTTTGTCCATGATCCAATGCCTCCCAGCAGATGTTTTGTTGTTGTTGTTGTTGTTCATTAGCATTCAAAGTATTTAAAGTTAATGAAGCACTATGTAATCTATCTCTGTGACATCCCATACTCTGCTTCCGTTCTTTTACAATTGCTTGACCTGTACGATTGTAAGATATATCTGTAATATGTTTTATGTCACAATGTCTAAAACATGTTGTATTTTAATAGATAACTTAATTACCTCATTTATTCTATTCTATGATTATCACATAACTGGTTACTTCTCTTCAGCTTCATGCATCTTTCTCCTCAGAATTATGGATGAATCTCTTACCTGGACCTGACTCTATCCCAGAGTTTCTCTCTCCCTATCAGAACTTCCACCTCCTATTTTCTGCCTCAGCCTTATTATTGACAGGTGTTGCTTCCATACGGTACACATGAGATTCTCTTTATAAAATATTGCTGAGAAGGGAAGATACAGTCTTCATCAGGGATGAGCCCTCTCAGCAATTAACCTATAATGAATTGACATCCCTGAAATCATATACATAAAACCAACACTAAATGAACTCAGCAGGTTGTATTTATATATTTATTGTATATCTGTATTATATTTATTAATAATAATTTATATAGTTTATATATATTATATAGTTATATTATATAATGAATATTTATATATTTGTTGTGTGTATATTATATATTTTATAATATAAAATATATACTGACGATAATAATCATTGAGAAAGAAGACCATGAATTTAAGAGCTATTAAAGGTGTAGAGAGTGGTTCTGATGCTTTGATCTAGAATCTGCTGAAGCTCCTGTTCCCCAACTGGTTCTTGATTGATCAATAAAGATGGTAGTGACCAATGGCTGGGCAGAAGAGGTGGGACTTCCAGGTTCTCGGAGGCAGACTGGGAGATGCAGGAGGAGGAAAGAAAATTCACCATGCTTCAGAGGGAGAGAGCCACCAGCTCTCTGCCATGTCAGATCGGCCATGTCAGATCTCTGGTGAAGTGGCCATTGGCTATTTTTCCAACAGGCTCTGCTGTAGTAGGTAGGAGACTAGAAACTAGGCTGAAGGCAGATACAGGGTGCTGATCAAGGAGAAGGTAACCAGGCAACTGAGTTGAGGGCATATTTAAAGGTGTTGAGCTGGGAGTGAAGGTAAGGGCACATTAGCTGTGGGAGGTTTAGAAGTGCCCAGCCATTGAGCTAAAAAAAATGTATTAAAAATAAGCTTGCTTGTGTGTGTGTGTGTGTGTGTGTGTGTGTGTGTGTGTGTGTATGTGTGTGTGTGTGTGTGTGTGTGTGTGTGTGTTTCATCCACAGATCCAAGGGAACCAGGGCAGTGTATGGTAGCTCAGTCTGCCCAGAGCTTAAAGCATCGTAGTAGAAACTACATGCCACAAGAAGGCATGGTAGGGATTAGAATAGAAGGACACAAGAAGGAGATGTTGCAGGGAGGAAAGGGAAGGTGAAAATGATACAAATATATTTTAACAAAAATATTTTTAATACTTGAAAGTTTTTAAAATAAATGGATGAATTTCTAGATGTGTATGAGCTTTCAAAGTTAAATCATGATAAAACAAATAATTTAAACAGATTTGAACAAGCAACAAGATTAAAACAGTAATTTAAAATTTCATGAATAATTATATTTCTAGGCCATGGACCATAGTATGTGCCAGTGTCCTAGTTTATAGCTCTAGAACCATGAGCATATTGGTGTCACTAATTAGACTTGATGGCTTATTTGTTTTTTTTTTGTTTGTTTGTTTTTCGAGACAGGGTTTCTCTGTAGAGCCCTGACTGTCCTGGAACTCACTCTGTAGACCAGGCTGGCCTCGAACTCAGAAATCCGCCTGCCTCTGCCTCCCAAGTGCTGGGATTACAGGTGTGCGCCACCACGCCCGGCGGCTTATTATTTTTAAAAAGAAGAGGACATAAAGTTAGGAGGTGCATGTGGAAGGACTTGTGAGGAGTTGTAGGAAGATATAGGATGAGTATGATCTAAATAAATTGTATATATGTATGAGATTACTAAAGAATAAATTAAAAATAAAACCTCTGAACCAAAAACTTGCATATGTACAGATTGATACAGTACAGAATTCTACCAGACCTTCAATACTTCTCAACTTTTTCTGCAAAATAGAAAAGGAAGGAACACTTCCAAACTCTTTTAATGAATCCAGTATTACCCTGATACCAAAACTAGGTAAAGACACAACATCAAGAAGATTATAAACCCAATCTTACTGATGAACATAGACAAACATTTATTGATAAAATATTTGCAAATCAGTACAGGTGAGATTGCTCAGAAGGCAAAGGCAAGTGTCTCCAAGACCAAAGACCCAAGTTCAATCCCTTTGATCATCATGGTGGAAGGAGAGAACCAACTCTTGCAAATTGTCCTTTGAGTTCCACAAGACATGTACCTCCCCCATGCATAGACACACATAACAAATAAAGTAATTCAAAATGATATTAAACACTGGCAAATGAAATTCAAAAGTACTTGAGAATGATCAAGATGGCATTAGTTAAATATATGTAAATCAATAAATGTAATTCATCAAATCAATGATCTTAAGCATAGAAATTATATGATCATCTCAATAGACATAAAAAAGGCCTTTGACAAAATCTACCATACTTTTCTAATAAGGATGCAATTAATATATCTTAACATAGTGTACTGGCTAATTTTGTGTGTCAACTTGACACAGGCTGGAGTTATCATAGGAAAAGGAACTTCAGTTGGGGAAGTGCCTCCATGAGATCCAGCTGTGGGGCATTTTTTCAATTAGTGATCAACTGGGGGAGGGCCCCTTGTGGGTGGTACCATCTCTGGACTGGTATTCTTGGGTTCTATAAGAGAGCAGGCTGAGCAAGCCAGGAGAAGCAAGCCAGTAAGGAACATCCCTCCATGGCCTCTGCATCAGCTCCTGCTTCTGACCTGCTTGAGTTCCAGTCCTGACTTCCTTTGGTGATGAACAGCTGTGTGGAAGTGTAAGCTCAATAAACCCTTTCCTCCCCAACTTGCTTCTTGGTCATGATGTTTGTGCAGGAATAGAAACCCTGACTAAGACACATAGTAAAGGCTATTTAAAAAGAAACACATAGCAACTAAACTAATAAAAATATTTGGATATTCTATACATAGAGGAATTTTGATGAGCATAAAGTATTTATGTACTATTTTTATTACACATGACTATTACAAAATCAAATAATATTGGTAACTTTTTTTCCAGAATGTATTTTGAAAGGAAATGATCATCAATATCTATATAACCAATGTTAAATTTCATAGCTTAATGAAACCTTTTTGACTCCACTGAATACTGTTTTACATAAACAAGTATTAAATATTTTATAAAATATTTAATAAGCCCCCAAATATGTTCTTCTCCACAATCTAGCTAACATCTCTTACTGGGTTACTAGTTGCATGTCTGCCAACACTGGATACATAAATATATGAATAATAAAAGACATACTCTTAGAGAGAAATTGTAAGTGAATAAAAAAAGAATGCAAAATGAACCTTATTATAAAGAACTATAATTAGAAAATTTGCTTTGTTTCCAGTGTTTAGATAAATGGAAGCACAAACAATTTTTATGGATGGGCCAGTATGGGTATGAATGCATAAACATTTTCAATCTATATGCACTGAGACATTAGTTGCAATGAGCATAGCTAATAATAATTTCTTAGTTTCTAAATTCTATCCTTCAGTAAGACTGCTGCATCAAGCACAGAGACAGTAGAAAAAAGACATAGAGACACATGGATATGTGCACAGAAAGAAAAGCTGAGATTGAGTGATTGGGATCTCTAACAGAGAAACCACACAGCACCCCACCCCACCCCACCACCCCACCAAGATCATACTGTTTATTATAGACTGTTGAAACAGAGAGGTAAGGTTATTACATACAGCTAAATCAAAAAGGCAAGGTTTATGGTATTCAGCTGTGTCAGTGGAAGAATTAAATATTAAGGAGAAGAAATAATTTTGTTTTGTTTTTTTGAGACAGGATTTCTCTATATAGCCCTGGCTGTCCTGGAACTCACTCTGTAGACCAGGCTGGCCTCGAACTCAGAAATCCACCTGCCTCTGCCTCCCAAGTGCTGGGATTACAGGCGTGTGCCACCACCGCCTGGCTGAGAAGAAATAATTTTATAGAAAAATTTGTTAGTGTATGTAATACCTCTCTTTTCAGGTGATGATCAGTTCTTTCTATGAGTTTGGGCTGTGCTTAGCAACTTTCTTTTTAATAATGGAATATGGAGGGCAAAACACTGTAACTTTCTAATAGAGTAATATGGTGTGTACTCCTCTGACTGAGTGATAATGAATAACCTCACGTTTATCATATGACATAATGGAGGCATGTAACCTCTATAGTCTTTTATTAAGAAAAAAAACAGTAACAATCTCAGAATAATCAGGAATAATGACAAAGCAGAGGGTTATTCCACATGATATGAGAAGTATATTCCTTCAGACTTTCAAGATAATAAGAAATGAGGACTTAGAAATTGTGAGAGATCAAAGAAAGTGAGTAAATATGGCAATTAAACAATGTGAAACGCTGGATTGAATTCTGAAATCAAAAACAGATAAAAATCATTAAAAAAGATTGAGTTTGTTTATTTAATAGTAATGCATTGTTAATGTTGGGTTCTCAGTTTTGATAAATATAACATGTTGTGATGATTAGTATTAATTGTCAACTTGACAGAATGTAGAATCGCCTGTGAGATGGACCTCTGGGCATATCTGTAAGGGTTAAATTGATTACATTAATTGGAGTGGGAGGACCTGCATACAGAGGGTCACACCAATTTCTAGCTGGGATCCTGGCCTATATATATGGAGATAGGAAGCTGAATAGCATCATGCAGCATTGCTACCTGCTTCCAATTGTGATGTGATCACCTTCCTGTAGCTCCTGTCACTTTAATTTTGCACCATATGACCCTTGAACTAAGTTCCTTGAAGTTGTTTTAGTCAGGTCATTTTGTCTCAGCCACAAGACAACAAAGACATATGGTAAGATAAGATAAGGACATTAGGAAAACCAGAAAATGAATAGTGGGGATTTGTGAGTGCTGTGCTAATATAACATTTCAATACATATATTTTTCTAAATAAAACACGTGTATTAAATATAACAAACATTAATAAATTCAAGATAACTTCTACTTGATACTGGCATGTAAACAGCTTGAAACAAGAAAGCAGATGAACACAATGAAATAGAAATACATAAATTATCTGCAATGAATGATCAACCACTTACAATAACCAAGGAAGGTCTCTAATAAACATACCACAGAGATACTTTCATGTTCATGTTTACTGTAGTACTACCTACAATCGTCAAGTTACAGGATGAGCTTAGATATCTGTCAATCAGTGAATTAATAAAGAAATGTACTATGTATACAGAATTATATACAGTCATAAGAATGAAATTATGTTGCTTGTTGGAAAACATGCAACTGTAGATATTCATATTAAGCAAAATCAATTAAATTCATAATGACAAGTTTTGTATGTTCTTCCACTCATGGATTTTAGATTGCACATAGATATGAACAGTTATAGATAAGGAGAAAATATAGATATTAGATGTTACATGAAAATAGAAGAGGAGACTAGGGGAAGGGAGTAGTCTAATGGAAGTAGAGGGAAGGGAAAAGGAAAGGAGCATGAGGCCATGGAAAAATGAATACAGTCAAAGTTCATGATATACTTAAAAGAAGTTAACCGCTTCTGGTTTGCATCTGTGCCTGGAGCTGACCCTGTGCCACAGCTATTCCGCTGCAGGGAGAGAACTGGTCTAGCAGGAGTGCTGACACACCTGAGAACACAGGTGGGACCACCACTTCTGTTCAAATTCCTGGCCCAAGAGGAACCCACCCAGAGTCATCAGGACACGGAAACCAAGGAATAGCCAGGGACAGGATCCTTCCTGTTTTCAGCACCCCGATGCTGACCCTGTGCCAAAGATCTCCATACCCAAATTCTGCCCAGAGAAAGCTGGTCTTTCAGGAGTGCTGACACACAGGCTTACAGGAAGGACAGGCCACAGTCAGAGACAGTAAGACCAGCTAACATTACAGATAACCAGATGGCAAGAGGCAAGCTCAAGAATCTAAGCAACAGAAACCAAGGCTACTTGGCATTGTGGGAACACAGTTCTCCCACCATAGTGAGCCCTGAATACTCCAACACACTGGAAAAGCAAGACTCTGAGTTAAAAATCACATTTCATGATGGTGATAGAGGACTTTAAGACGGACATAAATAATTCCCTTTAAAGATACAGGAAAACACAGGTAAACAAGAAGAAGCCCTTAAAGAGGAAACACAAAATCCCTTGAAGAATTACAAGAAAACACAACCAAACAGGTGAAGGAATTGAAAAAAACCATCCACCATCCAGGACCTAAAAATGGAAATAGAAACATTAAAGATATCACAAAGGGAGACAACCCTGGAGATAGAAAACCTAGGAAAGAGATCAGGAGTCATAGACACAAGTATCACCAACAGAATACAAAAGATAAAAGAGAGAATGTCAAATGCAGAAGATACCATGGAAAACATTGACTCAACAGTCAAAGAAAATGCAAAATACAAAAAGCTCCTAACCCAAAATATCCAGGAAATCCAGGACACAATGAGAAGACCATTAAGGATAACAGGTATAGAAGAGAGTGAAGATTTTCAACTTAAAGGGCCAGTAGATATGTTCAACAAAATTATAGAAGAATACTTCCCTAACCTAAAGAAAGAGATGTCCATGAATATACAAGAAGCCTACAGAACTCCAAAGAGACTGAACCAGAAAAGAAATTCCTCCCATCACATAATAGTCAAAACACCAAATGCACTAAAAAAGAAAGAATATTAAAAGCAGTAAGGGGAAAAGTTCAAAGAAGACAATACCAATAGTCTTCAAACTGGTCCACAAAATAGAAACAGAAGGAACACTACTTCATTCTATGAAGCTACAATTATACTTAAACCTAAACCACACAAAGACCAAACAAAGAAAGAGAACTTCAGACCAATTGAACATCGATGCAAAAATACTCAATAAAATTCTTGCCAACTGAATCCAAGAACACATCAAAACGGTCATTCGCCAAGATCAATTAGGCTTCTTCCCGGGGATGCACAGATGGTTCAATATACAAAAATCCAACAACGTAATCCACTACATAAACAAACTCAAAGAAAAAAAAACACATGATCATTTCATTAGATGCTGAAAAAGCATTTGACAAAATTCAGCACCCCTTCATGTTAAAAGTCTTGGAAAAATCAGGAATTCAAGACCCATATCTAAACATAGTAAAAGCAGTATACAAAAAACCAGTAGCCAACATGAAACTAAATGGAGAGAAACTTGAAGCAATCCCACTAAAAGGGAGTAGACAAGGCTGCACACTCTCTCCCTATCTAGTCAATATAGTGCTTGAAGTTCTACGTATAGCAATTAGACAACAAAAGGAGGTCAAAGGGATACAAATTGGAAAGGAAGAAGTCAAACTCTCACTATTTGCATATCATGTGATAGTATACTTAAATAACACCAAAAATTCCACCAGAGAACTCCTAAAGCTGATAAACAACTTCAGCCAAGTGGCTGGATATAAAATTAACTCAAATTATTAACTTTCCTATACTCAAAGGATAAATAGCTGAGAAAGAAATTAGGGAAACAACACCCTTCACAATAGCCACAAACAATATAAAGTATCTTGGTGTGACTTAACTAAGCAAGTGAAAAATCTGTACAAGAACTTCAAGCCTCTGAAGAAAGAAATTGAAGATCTCAGAAAATGGAAAGATCTTCCATCCTCATGGATTGGCAGGATCAATATAGTAAAAAAGGACATCTTGCCAAAAGCAATCAACAGATTAAATGTAATCCCCATCAAAATTCCAACTCAGTTCTTCATAGAGTTAGAAAGAGCAATTCTCAAATTCATTTGGAATAACAAAAACCTAGGATAGTGAAAACTATTATTGTCTTAGTCAGGGTTTCTATTCCTGCACAAACATCATGACCAAGAAGTAAGATGGGGAGGAAAGGGTTTATTCAGCTTACACCTTCTATATTGCTGTTGATCAACAAAGGAAGTCAGGACTGGAACTCAAGCAGGTCAGGAAGCAGGAGCTGATGCAGAGGCCATGGAGGGATGTTTTTTACTGGCTTGTTTCACCTGGCTTGCTCAGCTTGCTTTCTTATAGAACCCAAGAATACCAGCCCAGGGATGGCACCACCCACAAGGGACCCTCCCCCCTTGATCACTAATTGAGAAAATGCCCCACAGCTGGATCTCATGGAGGCATTTCCCCAACTGAAGCTCCTTTCGCTGTGATAACTCCAGCCTGTGTCAAGTTGACACACAAAACCAGCCAGAACAATTCTCAACAATATAAGAACTTCTGGCAGAATCACCATCCCTATTATCAAGCTGTGTTAGAGGGTAATAGTTATAAAAAACTGTATGGTATAGGTATACAATTGAAGACCCAGAAATGAACCCACACACCTATGATCACTTGATTTTTGACAAAGGAGCTAAAACTATCCAGTGGGAAAAAAGACAACATTTTAAACAAATGGTGCTGGTTCAACTTCCAGTCAGCATGTAGGAAAGTGAAAATTGACCCATTGTTATCTCCTTGTACAAAGCTCAAATCCAAGTGGATCAAGGACATCCACATAAAAGCAGATATACTGAAACTTATAGAGGAAAAAGTGGGGAAGAGCCTCAAACACGTGGGCACATTGGAAAATTTTCTTGTACAGAACACCACTGGCCTATGCTCCAAGATCAATAACCAACAAATGGGACCTCATAAAATTGCAAAGCTTCTGTAAGGCAAAGACCAGTGTCAATAGGACAAAATGGCAACCAACAGACTGGGAAAAGATCTTTATCAATCCTACTTCCGACGGAGGGCTAATATCCAATATATACAAAGAACTCAAGAAGTTAGACTCCAGAGAATCAAATAACCCTATTAAAAATGGAGTATAGAGCTAAACAAAGAATTCTCAACTGAGGATTATTGAATGGTTGAGAAGCACCTAAAGAAATGGTCAGCATCCTTAGTCATCAGAGAAATGCAAACCAAAACAACCCTGAGATTCCACCTCACACCAGTCAAAATAGCTAAGATGAAAAACTCAGGTGATAGCAGATGCTGTGGAGGATGTGGAGAAAGAACACTCCTCCTTTGCTGGTGGGATTGCAAGCTGGTACAACCACTTTGGAAATCAGTTTGGCCACTCCTCAGAAGATTGGACATAGTACTTACTACCTGAGTTCCCAACTATACAACTCCTGGGCATATACCCAGAAGATGCTCTAACATGTAATAAGGACACATGCTCCACTATGTTCATAGCAGCCTTATTTATAATAGCTAGAAGCTGGAAACAACCCAGATGTCCCTCAACAGATGAATGGATTCAGAAAATGTGGTACATTTACACAGTAGAATACTACTCATCTACTAAAATCGATGAATTCGTGAAATTCTTAGACAAATGGATGGAACTGGAAAATATCATCCTGAGTGAGGTAACCCAATCACAAAAGAACACACATGGTATGCACTCACTGATAAGTGGATATTAGCCCAGAAGCTTGGAATATCCATGATACAATTCACAGACCAAATGAAGTTCAAGCAGAGGATGGCCTTGTTGGTCATCAAAGGGAGGAGAGGCCCGTGGTCCTGAGAAGGCTGGATGCCCCAGTATAGGGGAATGTGAGGACTTGGTAGAAGGAGTGGGTGGGTTGGTGAGCAGGGGGAGGAGGGATGGGATGGGGTGTTTTTGGTGGGAAAACCAGTAAAGAGGATAACATTTAAAAAATAAATAAAGAAAAAAATCTAAGAAAAAAAGAAAAAAGTGTAAAGCAGAGACTGAAGGAAAGGTCATCAAGAGACTGCCCCACCTGGGGATCCATCCCATATACAGTCACCAAACCCCAGCAATATTGTGGATGCCAAAAGTGCTTGCTGACAGGAGACTGATATAGCTGTCTCCTGAAAGGCCCTGCCGGAGCCTTGCAAATACAGAGGCAGATGCTAGCAGCCAACCATTGGACTGAGCGTGAGGGGTCCCCAATGGAGGAGTTAGAGAAAGGACTGAAGGAGCTGAAGGGGTTTGCAACCCCATAGGAAGAACAATGATGTCAACCAACCAGACCCCCACCCAGAGCTCTCAGGGACTAAACCATCAGCCAAAGAGTACACATGGCTCCAGCTGCAGATGTAGTAAAGGATTGCCTTGTCAGGTATCAATGGTAAGAGAGGTCCTTGGTCCTATGAAGGCACGTTAGATGCCCCAGTGTAGGGGAATCGAGTGCAGGGAGGTAGGAGTGGGTGGTTGAAGGAATATCCTCATAGAAGCAGGGGATAGGAGGATGGGATAGGGGGTTTCCAGGAGGCAGGGAAACCAGGAAAGGGGATAACATTTGGAATGTAAATAAAAAATCAAATAAAAAACATTAAAAAAAGAAATAAAGTTTTCATTGTCTGATCAGGTGGTCATGGCTTTCCTAGTGGTGGTTGCCTGCAATAACAATACTGATTCTCCTCAGGATACCACCATACATTATTGTTTACACCTACAGTTAAATTCATGGTGCCTCAGGCTTCAAACAATGAAGCATGTGTGACTCCTAAAAAGTCAAAATGACGTAAAGTAAGATTGCTAATATATACAGACAGGTGTCTAAAAACATGGGGCAGTGGGTGCTGGGAAGATGGAATGATGGCGGGTAAAGTGCAGTTTTACTGACTTCTATCATGACCGGTTTCCAAGGGCAAAAACATAACAGAATATGTAACCAATTTGGCATTAGAAAGTTTTCTAGTAACATCAGAAACATATGAAAAAGTTCCTTTCTAATGGCAAGCTAGCTAGTAACAGTTACCTAGGCCATAACATTCCATCTAGGCCTCAATATTTTTACCTATGTCTTAACAAATATAACTAACAAGCTACCAAAACGTATTTCGGAGTTAGATCAGCAATCAAGTCTGAGCCACACAGACTGTTGTTATTGGCTCACTGATCTTGATATTTCTAAAAGTGAAATAGAAAGCCTATTATATTCTTAATTGATCCGTATAATTATGAATGTATTAGGTAAATGAACAGTATACTGGATTTCCTTAAAGCCTCTAATAGCCTCAAAACTATTATGCTATCTTTATTCCAGCATTGCTTAAAGTGACTTATAACCTTTTCCCAAAGTATATTTTCTCTCTGACCCTTCTTTGTACTGGTTTCCCTTCCTCCAGTTTCTGACTACCCATAAGGTAAGCAGATTTTGTTTGTCATACCTTTCTAGCAGATATACTTACTGCCTTACCACAGGCATTGGGAAAAAGGAAATAAGATTTTTCAAGTATGTTCAGACACTGGCTCTAAACTGATATTGATTCCAGAAGACCCAACAATGAGGCCCCTACAATCACAGTAAAGAGTGCCAGGCAGTCAGTGCAGCTTTTGCTCAGATTCCTATCACTGTGTGTCTAGTAGGTCCCCACAGTCAACTTTTGGTTGTTTTCCAGTTCTAGAATACATAGTTGAAGTAGCCATACTTACCAGGATGTAGAAACTGTACATTAGTTTCCTGATACATGGAAGCCATTAGTATTTTTTTGATTTATTAAACTCATAAATTTAATAAACTCATAGGGTTAGTGTTAGGGTTGGGGATAGAGTTGGGGGGGTTAGGGTTAGGATTAGGGGTTAGGGTTAGGGATAGGGGTTAGGGGTTAGGGTTAAGATTAGGGTTAGGGTTAGGGGTTAGGGGTTAGGGGTTAGGGTTAGGGTTAGGGTTAGGGTTTAACTTATAAACTCACCCTTCCTCAGAAAGTCTATCATGATTAGTGCTTCCATCAAAAATTTTAATGATGCTAGGGTGGGAATTTCCACCACATCTGCATTCAACTCTCCTATTTGGCTGTGTAAAAGATAAAATATACCTGGAAGAATAACAGTGTAAGCTTAACCAAGTGGTGACTCTGATGGTAGCTTCTGTATAAGACATGGTTTCATTCGTTGAGCACATTAACATATACTCTGTACTTAGTACACAACTACTGATATAGCAAATTCCCTTTACTCTCTGACCATAAGACTCCCAGAGGCAGTTTTATTTCAGATTACAAGACCAACAATAACAACTGGCCTACCTCAGTCTATACCAGCTGTGAAACTGTACAAGCAAACTTAGGTTTTAGAATTTAAATCTTTCATCTTTTGAGATTATGATATGATTACATCATTTCCTGCTTTCCTATTCTCTCCAGACCCACCCACATACACCTCCTTTCTCCTTTTCAAACTCTTGGCACTTTTCTACTAATATTCCTAAATAAATAAATACAATCAGCCTTGTCTGTATAAAGCTACATGTAAGTATGTTTTCAAGGCTGCCTGCTGACACAGTCTTTCTCCCACCTCTTCCTCAATGATTCCTGAGCTTAGATATGAGGGTTGTATTGTAGATGTATCCATTAGAACAACTCTGGAATTTGTTCACACACACACACACACACACACACACACACACACATATATATATATGTATGTATTAGAATAAATACTTAAAATGAGGTTAGGGATTATGCTGATTTA
The DNA here is from genome assembly GCA_964023405.1 of Apodemus agrarius. Classification (NCBI taxonomy): domain Eukaryota; kingdom Metazoa; phylum Chordata; class Mammalia; order Rodentia; family Muridae; genus Apodemus; species Apodemus agrarius. The sequence continues at coordinate 65,465,760 of OZ030010.1, read as the reverse complement.
GTAAAGTGGTGGTTGTAGGTTCTCCAGGATTTGTGATTTCACTAGCCCTGAGTAGTTAACTAGATTTCCAATACCAGGCATGATTACACCTTGTTGAGCATATCTTAAGTCCAATTGGAGAACTCTTGTTACCACCAAAGTATGTGTGCCACTACTACCCCTTACTGTTTTCATAGGTGAGTAGGACTAATGGCTGCTTCCCTTCTTTGGAAGCTTGCATGGTGCCTTCTGGTACCATGAAGACTGTCTTTAGGTCAGTTCCAGCTCAGGGGCCATTGAACCTTGTCTTTGATGCTCATGGTGTCTTCTGAGTAAATCAAGGCCAATAGCAATAGACTCTGATGTTTTGGTAGTCTGGAAAACACTGACCAACAACTCAAAAGAGGGTTTTTCATATCTGTTGTTGGGGGTTTTGTTAGATGGCATTTGGCTTTAAGACTAAGTATTGACAGCCCAATGTCATTTAAACAATGTAAGTATATTTATATACTGACTTACGTGCCCTATAGGTATTTTATATAGGTAATTAAATAAGATTCCCTATGACCTTTTCAGACATCTTTGTTATTTTGTCCTCTTCCCCTTCTGTATTTATCTTACTCTATCCTTTTCATCACAGAGCCTGTTTTGCCCATTTTGCCCATATGACCCCTTGTACCTGGCTCATACTCTCCCTGGCTCACACAAGCAATGATCCATTTTTACTTTCCTGGTTCCTAGATTCACACCTAAGGATTGGAGCTAAGAGCCTCAGATGAGAGAGAATGTATTACATTTGTCTCTTTGTGTGTGTCTTACCTTTTCTAATTCCATCCATTTACCTGCAAAGTTCATAATTTGATTTTTGTTTACATGATTTCATAGGGTATATGTAACACATTTTCATTATCTATTCATCAGCTATAAGTCATTTAGGTTATTTCAATTTCCTGTCTGTTGTGAATAGAACAGCAATAACTATGCCTGGGTGCTTATAAGAAAACTCCAAGAAAACAAGACAAGAGACTTGTGACATCAGTTTCTTCAAAACCATAGAATTGTTCTTGGAATTGTTATCCTGGGTATAGTAGACAGGGGTGTTTGCTTCAGATTATTCATTACCACTGACTTGTTATTTGTTTCTATGCCTCTGTGGAAAACATGTTTCTGCCTTGTGTGGCTTCTGTTCCACTTGGCAGTTGTCCTTCTGTTTGGATACTTTACTCATGTGACTTCTTAACCCTCAGGGTATAAATTGTCTGATGCTCTGAGTGAAGTTGGATATTGCCTGATACGTTAGTCCACCTCACTTTTTGGGCTCCCATTCTCCCAGATCCTACCCTCTCTAGAGCAGTGGTACATTCTTTTAAAGCTAAGAGGTGTCTCTTGTAGACAACAAATAGATGGATTTGGGTGGTTTTTTTAAAACTTGTTATTGGTTCTTTGTAAATTTCACATCATCCACCCCAATCCCACTCATTTCCTCCCCCCCCCACCTCATACCCACCTTCGATCCTTGCAACCTCTCCCAGAAAAAGACAAAAAAAAATCTCACTGTGGAAACTGTAGCATGTCATAATGTGTCCTGCAGTATAGACCCTGTTGACCACACTTCTTGCTTGCAAATGTTCATTGCAACAACTCTGTTTGGTACAAGGTTTTTGGTTTCTGCTAATCTATCAATACTGGAACCCCACTAGGACTCCTCTCATATATCCTGTTGTTGCTCTGTGTCTTGGAGATCCTATTAATTTGGATCTGTAGGACTGGCCCCTTCACACTCTCCAGCAGTTAATCAATGGGGTAGATGTTGGGGAAGGCCAAATCAAAACCCTGGATCCGGGCCTGAGAAATATCTGAGCTAGTCAGCACACTGGCTCTCCTGCTCTCATGCCCACTGGGTCCACTCACCAGCAACCCCTGCTCCCCCAACTATGTCCAGATCTATCCTGCTGCCCACACAAGGTGCAGGGCCTGCTCTCCTGAGTGTTCCAGTGAGGAACATGGCCAGTTCTTCCACTCTCATGAGCATAGGACCAGCTCTCCTGTCTACCTTAGATGGTAAGGGACAAGGGGGATTAGGAGGGTATCTATTCCTTGTCTATACCACTGCCCAGTACACAAAAGTCAGGGCTGGCTCTTCTACACTCACAATGAAAGGGCAGCTCCTCCACAATCTCCACATCCAGGGCCAGATGTACTGTGCTGCCCAGGTGAGGTGCAGGGCCTACTCTTCTGTTCTCATGACCCCATTGAAGCTAATTCTCCTACTCACTTCTGGTGCCAAGGGCAAAAGGGAGTCGCTGATGCTGCTACATGGTGGACAAGTGGCAGAGCCAGCTCTCCCCAACTCCCACTTTCAGGCCAGCTCATCTATGCCCCAGACCATGGTTAGCTCTACTGTGTTGCCCAGTCTAGATGCGGGGCCTGATAGCCTGAGTGCTGAAGCTTTCAAGGAGCAGGGACAGCTCTCCTGCTCTCAGGACTCCAGAGGCAGCTCTTCTGCCTAGTGCAGGTGGTGAGGAAGCATGGACGAGGATGGCATCTCTCCCTTGTTCATGCCACTGAACAGGAGATGAGTGGTAGGGCCAGGGTCTCCCATATTTGTATCCTTAGAGGCTGGCTTACCTGTGCAGGGTTGCTCCCCTGAGTACTGTAGGGACAGAGTCAGCTCTCCTGCTCTCAGGCCTCCAGTGATTCTCAGGTGACGGATGGGGCCAGTTCTGCATAACCCTTAGACATCAACATGTCCCTGGGCTGCAGTATAGACCAGAGATGTCCACCTGGACTACTGTGGTAACAGACCCCTGCTTCTGTAGAGCCACAGGCCCAGATGTGCCCCCCCCCAGTGGCAGCACAGGCAAGAACTCCACCGTTGTCCCAGGTGGCATCAGCGGCTACTCACATCAGGCTGTTCCTCACTACCCCCCAGTCTCCAGCTCTGCCTCTCTTCATTGTTTCCACATCCTTTTGTTTCTTTTCCATTTCTCTACCACTTACTTGCTCCTCTTAGTTTTTTTCCAAGGGAGTCTCACTGGGGAAACAAACTACTCTTAAGGGTAGGTTACATGCCCAGCAGTAGATGGCCAACAGAAAACGAACTCAAGGGCATCTTGTCTTATAATGTCATGTCAGGGTTTTTCCTCTTCTATTTTCAATTTTATCTTTTTTTATATATCGTGTGTGTGTGTGGGGGTGTTTCTCTTTTTACCCTACAGGTACTTTGCATGTATATTATAGCTTCCAATTTTGTGGTTTTTTTATGTGATTCCTGAGTGTGCAAATGAATGGGTCTCTGCATCCATATCTGTGTCTTGGACTCTATTCCTTCTGTTTGTTTTGTCCAGGTCTGATGTGTTAGTTTTTGGTTTATCTTATATTTTATTATTATGCATTAGAAGCCTGTTCTTTTCTAATAAGAGAAGAAAGGGAGTGGATCCAGAGGGGAGAGAACACAGGAAGAAGCTGGAAAGAGTAGAGTGAGGGGAAACGGTAATCAGGGTATATGATGAAAAATCTATTTCAATAAAAGGTAATAATAATAATAATAATAATAATAATAATAATAATGGTTTGATCTTTTCATGGTGTCCCATGTTTCCTGTATGTTCCCTTCCTGTATTTGTTTTATAATTTTTCATATTTCTTATTTAGTCTAGAGTCTCTACTTTATCTTTGAGTTCTCATAGGCTATCTTCTGCTTGATTTATTATAATCATAAGATTTTAGGTTTTCTAGTTGAGTTATTGGACTTTCCAATTCTACTTCATTTCACCTGGTTCTTCTTCAAATGTTTCTATCTTCTTATTGAATTCCATATTCAAATTGTCTTGGGGTTTTAGTTGCTGAAATGAAACATCATGACCAAAGCAACTTGAGGAGGGAGGGTTTATTCAGCTTACACTTCCACACTATAGTCCATCACTGAAGGAAGTCAGGACAGCACTGGCACCTGGAGGCAGGAGCTGGTGCGGAAGCCATGGAGGGGTGCTGCTTACTGGCTTGCTCATCAGGGGTTGCTCAGTCTCCTTTCTTTTACAACCCAGGATCACAAACCTAGGGTTGGCACCACCCGCAATGGGCTGGCCCACTTCCCCATCAATCACTAATTAAGAAAATGTCAGACTTCCCAATCTTGTGGAGACATTTTCTTAATTGAGGTTCTCTCTCCTTAGATGACTTCAGTGTATGTCAAGGTGACATAGAACTAGCCAGAACATAAGTCCTAGATTATCTTAGTCATTTCTTTTTTTTTTTTTTTTTTTTTTTTTTGGTTTTTCAAGACAGGGTTTCTCTGTGTGGTCCTGGCTGTCCTGGAACTCACTCTGTAGACCAGGCTGGCCTCGAACTCAGAAATCCGCCTGCCTCTGCCTCCCAAGTGCTAGGATTACAGGCGTACGCCACCATGCCCAGCCTATCTTAGTCATTTCTATCAGCCTTAAGTTTGTGTTTTCTTGGGCATTTCTCAGGTATTTATTCTTACGTTCTTTCTCCTTAGTTTCATTCAGTTTTTTCTTGGTTTCTTCTTTAAATTCCATGAACGCTTTGATGAAGTCTATGATTGTTCTTTTACATTCTGTTTTCTGCAGTTCATTTAGGTAATTCTTATTTGTTTGTTTGTTTGTTTGTTTGTTTGGTTGGTTGGTTTTGGTTTTTCAAGACAGGGTTTCTCTGTGTAGCCCCGGCTGTCCTGGAACTCACTCTGTAGACCAGGCCTGCCTCGAACTCAGAAATCTACCTGCCTCTGCCTCCCAAGTGCTGGCATTAAAGGTGTGCGCCACCAAGTTCCCGGACATTTAGGTAATCCTTGGTGACAAACATTCTCCTAGAGGACTGATAGATTTTGGAGGGGAGATACAAGTTGTATGTATCATATTGCAATTTTTGTGCTGAGGTTTTAGCATGTAGGCTTCTTTTGTTAATTCTGTCTGATATGGACATAGCAGATTGGGACAAAAGAGAAGATATGTGGGCAGTCCTGTGTTATACTGTGTCCTGCCTTTCTGCTGGGGGTGTCCAGGTGCTGCTGGTATGTCACTGGGAGGAGGCAGGGTAAAGTCCAAAACAGGGAGTCTACAGTAGTTCCTGGTCTCCACTCTGGGTACCCAGGTGCCATGGGTATAATACCAAGAAAGGGAGGTCCAAAGAGGAAGCCAGGAATGGGATGAGGGTACAAGGTCTACCTTTCCCCTTGGGGTGCCTGTACTCCAGGAGGAGAAGGGAAGGAGGGTCCCAGGTGAGCAAAATTGGGTCTGATTAGAAGCAATGGCCAAGTATACCAGAGGGGCTGGAGGGGAGAAAGCCTTTTGGGGGAAGGAGTACACAGGAAGAGAAGCTCATTAGCCAAAGGCTCAGGTGGGGAGTCATTCCACTCCTGATAGTCTCAGACCTCTGAGATCCCTGGTGTCTGAACTCACTCAACATTGGCAGTTCTTAGGCTGTCTGAAAGGTAGTCCCACATGTCCTATAGTTTGGGCCTAGAGGTTAGAAATGGCTTAAGTGGAATAAAGTCAGGTTAACAAAGACTGGAGTGGTGTATATGATGTACGTCCTAGCTTGAACATGTGAGTAGATCTGCCTGATTAAGAGGATTGGATTTGGCATGGGAGGGTCTGGTGAGTCATGGCCAGTAGGGTGGGTGCTATAGAAAGCCTAAAGATTAATAATGGTGGTGTAGGCAGGGGTGGCCAGACTAGGCAATAACACTAAATGTGGGACCAGGGCTAGATTTGGAGATTTAAGGAGGGTACATGAAGGCAAACCCTCTGGAGAAAGATTTTTGGGAAATGTCTCTTTAAGACACTACACTCATTCATTACATTGATGACATTATGTTGATGACATCTAGCAACGTCCTTTGACTTAAAGATAAAACACCTGTCGGAGACTGAGAAATGAATCTAACAAAGATGTAGGGTCCTTACTATTTTCAAAAAAAAAATCAATGGATTCAGGGATAATGGGGTGTGTTGGGATAAATTGCTACGTCTGGCTCCTCCCATAACTAAGAAAGAGGTACAATGGCCAGTAAGCATTCTTTGCCAATTCTAAACCTGCTAGTTTTCAGTAAAGCCCAGAATAGGAATGCGCTATGGTGCATGTCTAGGATGCTGTGTATGCTGCTTTGCCACGTGTGCCACATACAATGAATGTAATGGTGCTTGAAGAGTCAGTGTTAAGTCTTTCCTTTTGGAGTCTTTGAGAGGTCCCTAAGTAGTATAATATTTTAGGATTTTGCAGCAAGGTCCTGCCATCATCTAAACTAACTACATTCCTTAGCAGATAGTTCTTGACCAATTATTGAACCTTAAATAATCACAAACTACCAAGTAACATGAAGTGAGTCTGACCCATTGATTTGTAAAGTTAGGCTTGATAGAAATGCTCTACTACCAACTAAGCAGGCCCCGCAGACACAGAAATTACACCAAAAATGCCCTGAATGACGATGGTTCCCTCTCTTGTTAGGCTGCCTTATTGCTTTAACATTCTTATTCTCCAGTTTACAGGCTGTTGAATTTACTACCCTCCATAACAACCGGAGTCAACTTGAAAAGTAACTCTCATAAGCCATATGCCCCTGCTGGTTTCTCTGCAAAACACTAATATACAGATCCTTTTCTTTTTTTATTATATGCATTTTTACATATAAAAGTGTGGAAAACATACCATTGTTTTAATTATGAATTTTTCTCAGTGCTAAGATTATACTTATGTTTTATGGTCTTCCCTCTAACAATGAACTATTAATTTTCTGAGACTTGCCTACCAAATAAAAGAAAAGGATTATTCTAAGTAAATTTTCAAAGCATGACTTATGTTTTATCCACTGGTAATACAGCAAAACCAAAATTAATTAATTGTAGTAGTTAAGGGCCTTGTGCAGAAAATGTGTACATTTTTAGATAGGAATAACACAGGATATAAGTCAATACAATTTTGAAAGTGGAAATTAGACCACAAAATAAATGTTCTTTAAAATGCATTGTAATGTTTTTCTGTTTGTTATACAAGCATTTCTTGTGTAAATGATTATGGAAACAACTATGTAATAAAACAAAAATTAAGCTTTGACATTTGAAATTAAAGACAAATTAAGAATAAGATCTCTGAAAATGTTTAAATGAAACATGAGTCAATCTATATATGCAACAAACTTTGAAAGACCATTTGAGTGATATGAAAAAATACAGAAATGTCAGATTATATATTACTGACATTTTAATATACTGACAATGTCTTCACTGAATCAAGATTGTGTATCAGCCAGGTGGTGGTGGTGACCCATACCTTTAATCCTAGCACTCAAGAGGTAGAGGCAGGAGGCCAGCCTGGTCTTTAGAGTGAGTTCCAGGACAACCAGTGCTACACAGAGAAACCCTGTCTCAAGAAACCAACAAATAAAAAACAAAAAAACAATTGTGAATTAATGTAAAGATTAAAGCATGGTTTGATATTTTAGATACAAGGAATAAACTTACTATAATATGCAAGAAAATATGTATATAATTTTGGAAATACATTACCTAGCACTAAGGATCAAGTTAAAAGAAATTGGCAATGTTTATCATCTATTAATAGAAGCATATGAAAATATAATCACTATTTTAGCATGTTTGATTTGAATAAGGAAAAGAGAAACAGCAGGCATACATTAAAATTCGTCAAAAAGTGAGGCCAGATGAAAAAATCAAGTCCATCACAATAGGTTCTTGGAAAAGATAAAGAGGTGAATCATTATGTAGTGATATAATAATCATTGATTTTTATTTACGTTTGAAACTTTTTCTATATATTTAAATGAATTTATTTGAACCACAAGGAAAAAACTATGTTTTACAAAATGAAAGTCAACAAAAATGACTTATGGTTTTCATAGAATGATATTAGTAAGGACAGTTTCTAATAATTAGGGGAGAATTTGGGCAGAGAAACGGACATTTATCTAACATGTTGTGTAAACTGATAGCGCTAGGATGGCACAGTCAGGAAAGTTAAAAGACTTCTACTCGTCAACACAACTCTTAGGCATTTACCTCAAGCAAATGACACAAGAATATTGCTGGAATTTTTCATATATATTCAGATGATCTAGGGAAAATTTTAAAACTAACTTTAAGTCCAAGATAAAGTAACACTTTAAAAAAAACTATGATGTGCCTATAGAATTATTAAGTTTTTGGAAAATTAAATGGAAAAATGTGAATTATGTTTATATAGAAGAAACTTCATATGATATATTCAAAATAAATATATAGAAAATACATTAGTATAGAATATATTAAGGATGATTTGGTGTTTGCTTTAAAATGTACTCGAAGGCAGCAACATAAATGCTTGCTTTAAGCAGTTGGTTGTATTTAATATTCATGGCATTTTTTGAGAAAGAAATAAACAATAAAAAATAAAACAATAAAAAAACAAAAAATATACACAAGCCTAATCACTTTGCCATGACTTGAAAATACATGAGAAGAGAAATATGAACTATTTTATAAATTCACATGAAATATGTTCATAAATGTTTATAGGCATATATTTTATGGCAAATAGCATTTGACAAAAGGCATTAATGTATATAAGGCAGTTAAATATCCCTACAAGTGCTACAAATACATACAAGTACTTTCTTCATAATAGTGACCATACTAGGACCGCCAAAACTAGAATTGTTTAAAAATATAACCAGAGTCAAGTTACTGAAATTATACCTCGTCCATAAAAATGAAAATTAAAATATATGTGTATAATTGATATTTGGAAATATAAAATACTCAGTGAAAATATCTCAAAATGAAACATGTATTTAATCTAAAGCTTTTGGAGGTAACAGCTTGTTTTATATACATGTTCCAAATGTTTCAAATTTTATGTTGTTACGTAGTTAAGTGATTTTTGACGTTTTATGAGGATACTTTAGATACATCTATTAATTTAATAAAGAAACATAATTTAAATAAATAAAAACAAAATCTTTGACTGACGTGAAAAATTCTACAGGTGTGCACAAGTGAATCTCATACACACTCCAGAAAACATCCTACATTTCTAAGGCTTCTGGCTCTCCTGGGATTCTGAGAGGAAAATGAAATTATCTTAATAAATGGAGCTTTACTGTGAAACAATAGACCTCCCTCTACATTTCAATTTTACATTGGACAATATTAAATATGGAAAAATGTAAGCAGGAGGAAAGTTTCCTAAAGTTTCAAACTTAAGAGGAATAATGTAGATGAGGGGGGAAAATATCACACAAGTCCAGAAAAGTGGATTCAGTAAAAATAAAAAAAATACTAAATATTCCTGAATCTGTGTGCAATAGTGCCGCAGAAGCATGCATTCACCCGAAGCCCCTGCATTTAGCTCAGTCATACACTGCACAGAGAAAATCACACTGAATATTTTAAAAGAATATTTAATGACAATGAAAGGAAGGTCAAGAATATCTATACATCTATGTCTCTATAATCTATATTATATTTTATGCATGAAAAAGCAGATATTGAAATTTTATATATATTAAATACACATATATATCACATGAAAAACAGCGGGCACATAGAGATGAGGACAATTCAAGAAGGCATGGGGTCATTAGGATTGATTGCTGACAGCATTCTAGCATTCCATTGCTTTGATAAATCATCTGCTTAGTGATTTTGTTTTTTCCTGCAATATAGTTGATTTATTTTTCTGGCAAGAGGGAAAAGGAAAGGAAGCAGGAACACAGGGAAGGGGTGGTAAACAGCATTCAATTCCAGTGAAATAGCCACAACAGTGAAGAGGCCATTTGCAGCTCATGAGATTGACCACGCGCACGCACGCATGTGCACACAAGCATACAGAGACACACAAGCAGAGAAGGAGGGAGGGAGGGAGGGAGGAAGGGAGGGAGGGAGGGAGGGAGGGAGAGAGAGAGAGAGAGAGAGAGAGAGAGAGAGAGAGAGAGAGAGAGAATGAGATTGAGGGGACCATGAGACTGTGCAGGGAACATGAGCATATCCATTTTCTTCTTTTTCCTAGCTGCACTGGCTGGCTGGCTGGCACAAATACAAACTGGTACAATGCTTATGAAAGGGAGCCTTTTGACAACACGCAGGGAAAGTCTTTGAAACGTCTCTATGTGGATCCTGCAAGTCCACAGTTAAGGAGGGAGCATCCAGGGTGCTAGCCTAGATTTGGCTTGACAAGGAAGGACTCACTCCTCAGGGCACACAGTGTTGGTTTTAAACACAGGGAGAGACCTAGGCACCACCTGAATGTCCAACAATGCAGGAACGATTACAGAAATGTTAAGGTCCATGGATACACAGGAGCACTCTGCAGGCACTGAAGATGACAGTCTTATCATAAGCCTGTTGAATAGCATGGGAACAAGTTCAACGCGTTGATTTCTGTTTGGTTTTCGTTGCTGGGAAAAAGCAGGTTAAGAAACACCACACACATGAACCACTCTACAAGAAGGTGTTACTAGGGAAGGTGGGTCTGGGGCTAGAGGCGAGAGGGGGAGCAGAGAGCCTGGAAAAAGAGCACACCAAAGAAGATAAAGGGGCTTCTCTCTGTGTATTAGGATGGTGGGAAGCAATCACACTCTTGCTCCTTTCTCCCACTTGAGACTTCCTTCTCCTTCCAGACAGTTCTACCATGAATTGCATCACCTGTGCAGTAAACAAAGAGACAGAAAAAAACGCTTTTAAGAATCAGACCGACCACCACCGGGAGAAGAGGCAGCCTTTGACCTCTCCAATGGCACAGATTAGTGGGATTGTTCTCTACAGGGGGCCCTTGCTGGGGCTGGGGAGGAAAGGGGGGGAGAGCAGAGGCCCAAGGAAGAGAGAGGGGATGGGGAATCTAGCTAGCTCTGAGGTGGGGGGGGGGAAGAGGGGGAGGGAAGAGAGAGAGAGGGGAGGGGAGAGAGAGGGAGGGAGGGCAAGAGAGGGGGAGGAAAGGGGAAAAGAGGAGCGGGAGGGGCGAAGGGGAGAGGGAGCGAGGGAGAGAGGGAGGGGGCAGAGGGGAGAGAGAAACCTGCACTCCCAATACAATACACTGCTGGTGGGTTGGGGGGGCGGGGGCTGTAAACGGGGTCAGGAGCCGAGATTCGGCTCTACTGGCTGGGTCCTGGGACGTCTTCATCGAAAGGTGGCCTCGTCATCCGAGTCGACTTCGAAATCCTTGAAGTCGGCGCTGGTGGACTGGTGCCCCCAGGCTCCCCTCTCGGCCTCTCTCTCCCTGTGGGACTTGAATCTCCCCACGAAGATCTTGCGGTAGTTGAGGAACATGCCGTTCAGCGCGCGGATGGCCCGCTCGGCCGCCTCCTGCTTCTGGAAGTGCACGAACCCGTAGCCCTTGGACCCCTTTTCGTCACAGGCCACCTTGCAGGACAGGATGTTGCCGAAGGCCGAGAAGATGTTGTACAGCGCCTTGTTGTCGATGGTCTTGCCCAGGTTCTTGATGAAGACGTTGCCCACCCCGCTCTTGCGCAGCGACGGGTCCCTCTGGGACCACATGATGCGCACTGGCCTGCCGTGGATCAAGTCAAAGTTCATGGTCTGCAGGGCCCGCCTGGCGTCCACCGGTCGCTGGTAGTTGACATACGCGTAGCCCAGAGAGCGCCGGGTGACCTTGTCCCTGCAGATGCGGATGGACGCGATGGGCCCGGCGGGGCTGAACTTCTCGTACAGCATGGCCTCGGTCACCTCGGGGTGCAGGTCGCCCACGTACAGCGAGGCCGTGGGAAAGTCGGGGAGGCCGTCGTCGTCCGAGCCCCCGGCCGCCTGCGCCGCCGCCTGCGCCGCCGCCGCCATCGCCGCCACCGCCGCCTCTTCCTCTTCTGCGGCCAAGGCCGCCGCCAGCTCTTCGTCCAAGTCCACCCTCCCGTAGGGGCGCGACGCGGCGGCCCCCGCCAGGCCGGCCTTCTCCAGGCGGGCCCCCGCCAGGCTGGCCTTGGTGGCTGCCACCGCCGCGGCCGCGCCGCCGCCGGCCTCTGCCTTCTTCACCGCCAGCGCCGCCAGCGCCGCCGCCGCCGCCTTCCCCAGGCTGGCCTCCGCCGAGGCCTCGGCCTCCACCTCAGCCTCCACCTCCGCTTCCGCCTCCGCCACGGAGGCCTCCGCCACCGCCTCCGCCACGGTCGCCGCCGCCGCCTCCGCCGCGGCCACCGCCGCCGCCGCCGCCGCCGCCGCCGCGGCCGCCTCCGCCGCCACCATCGCCGCGGACGCCACGGTCACCGCTGCCGCCGGGCCGCTGCCGCGACCCCCCTTGCCGGGCACTGAGGGGGCGGAGAGGCGGCGAGGGCCGGCGGGCGCCGGGACGCGGGCCGGGGGCTGGCGCGGCGGCCGCGGACCGGGACCCCGCTGCGGCGGGAGCGAGCGAGCGAGTCCCCCGGGGTGGCGAGCGCCGGCCGCCAGCGCGCGCAGCCGCCTCGCTCTCCGCAACCTGCAGCCGCCGCCGCCGCCGCTCGGTCGTGGGCTGGCTGGCGTGCGGGGCGCGGGCGGGCGGGCGGCGTGGGGTGGGGGCGGGCGGGGGGGTTGGCGTCTGTGGTCCGGGCGGCTGGGAAGGCTTCTGGCTCTTTGGTTCCCCCTGTGGCTGCTGCGGGGCTGCGGGGCTGCGGGGCTGCGGGGCTGCGGGGCTGCGGGGCTGCGGGCGCGCGGGCGGGGACGGGCTGAGCCGGGCTGGGGTACCAGTGCGCAGCCTCTGGGCGCCCACGCGCTGGGGAAGGCGATGCCGGGGACGGGGACCGGGCTGTGCGCTGGCAGGTGGGATGCGGCTGCCGCGTCTCTGGCGGGCGGGAGGGAGGGATGGGGGGGGGCCCTGCCCCTTCCCCCATAAGGGAAGGTGGCCAGGATTCCAGTGAGAACCTTGCGAGGCTGCGAGGAAGGTGGGGGGGGGCTTGAAGATGGGCTAGCCCTGCCTCAAGGAGCCCAGAAGCAATGTTCCAACATCGGAGGGGGCTTCCCTTAGAGAGACAGAGAGACAGACAGGGAGAGAGAGACAGAGACAGAGAGAGACAGGGAGACACACACACAGAGAGCAGCATGAGCTCTGATGCACACAGTGGAGCAAGAGCATGCTCCCTCCCTCCCCCGCTCCTCTCTCCCCTTCTGTTTGTGTCTGTGTGTCCATTGCTGTGTCTCTGTCTCTCAAACTGGCACAGAGGCACTAGAGCACTGCTGGCAGTCTAACTCCCTATGTCTATGTGTCTCTGTCTCTGAGTGTCTCTCCCTGTCTCTCTCTCTCACACACACACACACACACACACACACACACACACACACACACCTCATCACTGCCACCCAGGAAAGCATGAGTCTTCCCTGCTCCCCCACGCAGCCTGCTGAGCCATTTTCTGAGCCTGCTCCCCCTTCCTGCCCGCCCTCCCCCGGTAACATTTCCAAAGGAGAGAATAAAGAATGCTTGCTCATTCACAAGGTCCTGCCACAGCACTGTACACAGAGCCTGCACAGGCCCTGGGGTGCACAGCTCTGGAACACAGAGGAAGGTGGGCTGTGTAAGCTGCTCTGGGGAGCGAGAACCTGGACTACAACTGCACCCCACTCCACCTCAGCCTCTCCATGACTCTGCCACAGCACAGGGCCTTCTGTAGACCCCAGGTTCCTCACAACCTCTCCTCCCACTGCCAGGTGGCCCTTGTAGAGCAGGGGCACCTACCCTCCAGGGCGGTCCCCAATGGGGAGGGAAAGACAGCCAAACCTGGGCTGGCCTGCTTGGGCAGGGACTGGGGAAGGCCAGGTCCACAGCCAGGAGCTTCCTGACTCTTGGCTGAGAGCCCTCCAGATTCTGAGGTTCCTGACCTGGACCAACAAGTGAGCATCACTGCCTAGAGGGCAAAAGAGAGCAGGACCTGAAATCTCACCTTGGGATGAAATGCAGAGTCCCCAGTCACCACATCTTGCTCCTGGCACTGTGGGCTGGGGGTGTAAAATCACAGTGTGGACAGGAAGCAGTGAATCCCTGCTCCCTGCTGGTGTGGAGAGCCCAATGGCGGGGGGGGGGGTTTGGGGGTGTGAGTGTGGGGGACAGAGAACTCAAGGGGGCAGTCAAGCTGACATCCTTCAGAGTGCAGAGCAAAGCAGAGACTCTTGTGCCTTGTCCTTCAGAAAGGAGGACCAGATGTGGAGCATTCTGTAGGAAGGAAGGGCAGCCCTGCTGAAGAGGAAATGCACAAGAGCCCGTGTTGTGGACAAACTGTCCAGGACCAGGGGTTGGGAGAGAGCGGGGGCTCCTCGGCCATGGCCTTTCAGCATTCAGCATCTGTGAGGAAAGGGAGCATGTGATCAGAGAAGCAGAAAGGGATCTGAACATCAGCGTGCCTACAAGGACGGCAGCCCACACACACAAATCTGTGGCAGAACAGAAAGAAAACTGTCAGACTGAACGAGCTACAGAGCAGTCAGAGCAAACTTCCCCTCTGTCTGCACTGCCATTTCGGGAGTGTGGTGGCTCGTTTCCCATGCACGTGCTGCACAGGATACATGAAGCAACCAACGAAAAATAAGCAGACCTTGGGGCCCCACCTCAAGGCTTCTTGACTCCACTAGAGGAGCCCAAGCTGCCCATTTATGTATCAAAACTGCCCTCTCCCCAGAAGACTGAGTTGGTTTTGCTTGTTTTGGTTTGCACTCTTTTCCAGTGAAATTTAATGGAAGACAGTCAGTTTGGGTTTCACCTTGACTTCTTCCTACAGGTGTCATTATAGTTCCTCCTTTCACCCTAACCCCTGCCATCTACCAGGTCCAATTCCACTCAACGTGTCCTGTTCGTTAGTCACTTGAGCCTTACACTCTAACATCCCATCATGCCTGTGCACCCTGTGCTCTTCAGGTGCTCATCCCCGGAGGCTCCCCCGGGGAGTTTCATGTTCCTGGCTATCATTCAGAGCACAGCCAACCCATAGAGGCACAAATATCTGTGTGCTCTGTGGGCTCACAGTCCTTATGACCAACGGTGGCAACACTGGGCGGCAGGCTAGTTCCCTTTCTAGCTGGGAGGGACCACGATACTGATCCCCTTCAGGGCCCGGCCAGTCCACACTAAACCCAGAGGAGTTCCGCTCTCCCTATGACCTCCTTGACATGTGTCTGCTCTGCCCCCTTCACGGTGGCAATTCTGACGTGGGTTAGATGGACTGCAGCGAGTTTTGCCTGTGATTTCCTCGTGGCTTAGAGGTCGAGCACTGTTGTAATTATTTATCGACGGTTTGAACACAGTATCCCATCAGGTCTCTGTGATCAGACTGTGCAGTCCTTGGAATTTTGCAAGTCAACACATGTTCCTGCCACAGCACTGAGTCCATCCTGTTTATGTGAGAAACACGGCTTTCTCTAGTGGCAGAAGGCACACAGCTTAGGAGAACACGAACTTCGGGGTGTGAGGCAGTGGGCCATGAGGAGGCAGGCCTCTCCATGTCTCCCTGAGGAGCTGGTACACGGATAGGAACCTCAGCCTCTGGAAATACCCAGCTCTCCGCACCTAGTTAGAGCTTGTGCCAGCGGAGGCGAGTGGCTGGCATCTAGTAGGGCTTGGGAGCTAAATGCCATCCTCTAGTGGTCTAGGGCGAGATGCCTGCCAAGAGTGGGGACAGGTGAGCTCCGCCTCACCATGCCATGTGTGTATCCAAGGTGGAGGGCAAGGAGAAAGCCCTGATGTCTGTGGGGCTAGAGGATGGGACAGGTGTCATGTGACCACAGAAGGGGAGCTTCTATGACAGGAGCAGAAGAGAAATGACAGGGGAAACCAACTGGAGGAAGACTCCACAGCCAGGGCTCTTCAAGAGTCCACTCTGCCTTAGTGGACATGCCCACGGAGTCCATGGACCTCAGCGGCATGGCGGGAGACACGGGTGCAGGGGGAATAGGACCTACATCTACAAATCGGCCCTGGAGAGAATCCTTACGATCCGCAGTCACAGAAATGAGACCAGTAGAGTGACTTGGACCCCAACAGTAGACTGCCCAAGTCCTTTCTCTGCTGCCTCCGTGAAGGTCCTATATCCACTTTCCAGTTCTTTTCTGGTGAATTTATCCCACGTGTAAGCAAAAGTGTTCAGAGGACTAAGCTCATGACAGAGGTGAGGGCTGTCCAGAGTCCCTAGAGGGAGGAGGGGCCTCTCAGATGGGAGGAAGTGCCACTCATGTCCCTCATCTAATGATACCCTGGTATTCCTCAAGGTCCTGCCGGATACCATGACTTCACATCACCAGACGGTGCTGTACTCAGCGGACTTAGTTTCCCTGGAGCATCTGAAAACAGACTTGCCAGAAAACCTGAAAACAGGAGGATGTGGAGATGAAACTGTGGGACCTAGGGTGGAGGGAGGGGCATCTGTCCAAATAAAGGTCTGGACTCATTCAGATCGCTATGGGTAAGCAGGGAGAGCCCTAAGCCTGGGGCGGGCCCACATCACATTGACTCATTTCTAGCTCTGGCTGCTTCTCCTTGTGGCAAGGACTGCTGATGTGAGAGGTGTGCAGAGATAAGCAGAAGGAGAAGGTGCTATGCCCCTGACACCTGATAGCCATTCACCCACGACACCACAGTGTCTTTCCGTCTGACATCTGTTGTGCGATGCATGGATTCTCAAAATAAGCGATAAAAAGGAGGTGGCATGCACCAGCCCCTTAGAGGGAATCATGGACCAGTCGTCTGCAATCCCATCTAATTATAATTATATAAATAATGAATGAACGGGTGATTATCCGAGGTTCAACAGTTCCTTGCCTTTGTGCCTCCTCCAGCAGTCTTCTCCAAATGACAATCGATCAGGAGCTTCCATCCAAGGATGAGAGCCAAACACTGTCAGAGGGACAGCCCCGTGTCCTCCCTGTCCACATGGACCTGGAGACACCATTCTGCCTGCAGGCTGTCCCTGTGGCCACAGGCTGGCAAATGCCAGCCAGAGGTCTTCATCTCTATTGCCATCCTCCCTCCTGCAGTCCCAGAGTCTGCTCACTCCTTCCCTTCACACTCGCAGCTTCTACCCAGTGAGCTGACCCTTCTGAAAGTCCAGTCATCACATCCATAGCCTGTCCCAATGGCAGCCTCGTTCCCTTTGACTCAAGTGCCAATTTCTTGTCATGGCTGTGGTATTATGAGCTCTTAGCGAATTATCCCCTTCAGTCCTCTATAGACCCTGGCCACCTGGAGTTCTCTGATCATCCCATGACACTCCTCTCTGCTGTGGGTTCTATCCTTCCTGTGGTCTCCCCCTCATTGTAATTTCTGAATCTTTTCTAAAGAGTGGACACATTTTTAACTTAGATTATTACAGTTTGCAAGACACATGCTCTAAGATGAGTAGACACATGGCTGACTTAGATTGTTACAGTTGTTCTCAAAACACATGCTCGTGCACTGCTCTTCAGAACACAAGAACCACATTTTGTGTGTTTTTAAGTCCCACCTATTCTGGTCCTTTGCAAAGGCAAATAAATATATTAAAGACGTATCTGACCGAGTGCTGCCCCCTTGGCATCTCTTTGCCATTCCCTGTCCTGTGCTGTTTTTCATAGAGAGAACCCTGGATCTCTCCTGGGTGGGACTAAAGCCAAGAAGAAATAAGATCTTGGTCTATCCTAACTGTGTCCCTTCCTCTAGCCATTCTCTCTCTCTCTCTCTCTCTCTCTCTCTCTCTCTCTCTCTCTCTCTCTCTCTCTCTCTTTCCCTTCTCTCTTTGAAGTTGGGAGTCCTTTTGAATCTTTGCCCTTGAGTTCTGCATGATCAGTCACAGCCCACAAGAGATGATGGCCCTGGCCTCAGGTTGGGCAGAAGATAAGAAGGATATCGGTCTGGCAGCTCTCAAACACTGCTGGTCATCTGCTACCTCAGAGCACTTAGAAGATGGACGCTGGAACAAAACTGGCTTGGAGGCAGAATCTTAGAGACTAACATGAAACCATTTTATGCTTTAGTTCCTGCTGGAGGTTGGAGTGTTTGAAAGTCTCCTGAAGGATCCTGGCAGTATCCTTTAGGATGCTCCCTTTGCCCTAATCCTTCTTTGAAAGCAACAGCAAAGCCTGATCACAGCAAGAGGTTACATCACAGCTTGCCCTTATTCCTTTGTCCCCTTAACCAATTCACAGTCCATCACAGGCTTCAAGGTTTCCCTGCCCCTGTGTGTTGTAATCACAGGCGGTTTCCAGGAGTGATCACATAACAGTGTACCTGACACGCGGCAAAGGCCACGGCTCAGGAGTGGCGCTTACCTTGGACATGTTACTGTATGTTCTTTGCTCTTCCTTACCTTTGGAGTCCTGGGCTGTACAAAAAGATATTCATCAAACGTGGTCACGAATGGCCAATGTTTTCCACCAGTGCCTGGCAAGCATTCGGTGCCCATACAATAGACTCCTTATTAATCCCCTCTCCCTCTGTCCTGAGATTGGCTTGTTCATCTGCTTCTTGAAGCCAGTGGGTTTTCTTTCTGGTACCCTAGGCTGCCTGAATGTTTCCCTCTGACTAGGACCAAAGTGTCAGAACAGAGGGAGTCTGACCTCCTGGCTTCAGTCCTTGCTAAAGGCCCCTTTTCACCCCAGGCTACTGCCTGATTCTCCCCTAAGGCACTTAGCTTACTCCCTCTGCAGGCCTTCTCCCAATCAGAGCAGCTTTAGGATCCACTGATCTTCTATCTGGGGTTCAAGGTATTTGCACATTAGCATGTGGAAGCCTGGCCCTTCCTCTTCTACCCTCTCAAGGGGTGTGAAGCTACCTTCTTGCTCAAGGGCCTGGTGCATGAATCAGGAGTGTTTTCTGTCTCTTCTTTCAGACTTTCCTGGGCCACATCTGGACAGACTTCACAAAGCTTGATGCTTTGCCTCTGTGCAAATGTACTGGGTGCCTCCTGGTGCTGCCATGTCGTCCCCGGAATGATATCACCAAAGTTTAATGTTATGAAGTGGCTTCCTGGCTTACTAGTGATTGTGCAATTCAGGCTCCATTCTGCCTCACAGACAGAACCTTTAGTCTCCACACAGCCTGGTAAGGTCTCTTGAAGTCAAGATGGGGAACCTTTCCACCCCCAATATACCTGGTTTGTCTAGAGGGGTAAAGGAGTTGCACTCTCTGAACACTTTGAAACTTATCCTTTTCCTCCTCCCATGATCATCTGAAAGCTTGATACATCGGAGTTCATTTTGGAATCAATGTCTCAACCTCCAAATACACTCTCTGTGTCTGTCTCCCACAGATACAAATTTTCATAGGAGGCAGACAAAGTGTCATTAAACTATTTAAGTTGTAGCAGCCTATGGATTTGGTGTTAACAGCATCTCCATGTTACATTTGGTAAACTTTGTAAATTTTGGTAGCTTTCATACATTGTGCTTCAACCACTGCCCTGAGTGCAGGGTCTGGGATACGATTTACCCCAAGGCAGTCTTGTTCCACTCTTGGTCATGGATACCACCCTGTGGTCATCAAGGTCACTGGGCGAGGGATTGCCCCAACCCCCGCAAGCCAAGAGGACCATGCCCTAAGTGTCATCGTGAGGGACACTGGGCGATCAATTGCCCTCAGGTCGCACAGAACAGAGGGCCATCACACCCAGATACCCCTCCAACAGACCTCCTAGGCTTGGCTGTGGATGACTGAAGGCCGCAGGTCCCTTGACCCAACAACACCCATCACCAGCAGGGAGTCCTGGGTAACTCTAGTGGTATGTGGGCGGCCCATCTCCTTCCTCCTGGACACCGGGGCTACATACTCAGTCCTGATGGAGTTTTGGGGACCCACCTCACCCTCGCATCTTCCCATAGTCGGGATAGGAAGACAGCCTTACCTTCCTCACAGACGCCACCACTTAGCTGCACTTTTAGAAACATACCCTTCACCCATTCCTTTTTGGTAGTGCCAACTTCTCCCGTTCCCTTATTAGGTAGGGACCTTTTAGTTAAGTTGGGGGCTTCAATTTCCTTTGCTCCCCCCACTCGCCTGAACCCAAGCTCGCCAGCAGTTCCCCTACTTCTCCTTCTAGCCAGTCAACCTACTAACACTAACACGTTATTTCCCCTACCAGCTTCTCAGGTGGACCCCAGAGTTTGGGACGTCCAGAATCCCTCTGTCGCTAGACATCATTCTCCTGTTGTCATCCTGTTACTGGACCCTACCAGGTACATCAACCAAGCTCAATACTCTCTCTCTCTCCAAAGCCTCAGGGGACTTAAGCCTATCATTTCTGACCCCTTAAGGAAAAATCTCCTTCGCCCCACTTCTTCTCCTTTCAACACCCCTATACTAGCAGTCAAAAAACCTAATGGTACCTATCGCCTGGTTCAAGATCTCAGGCGCATTAATGCTGCAGTGGTTCCCGTCTATCCTGTCGTAGCTAATCCTTACACACTTCTTTCTACTATCCCCTCAGGAACTTCTCATTTCTCAGTCCTAGATCTAAAGAATGTGTTTTTCTCTATCCCTCTCGATACTTAGTCATAAAACATATTTGCTTTTACCTGGACGGATCCTGACACCCACCTTTCTACCCAACTTACCAGGACTGTTCTGCCTCAGGGATTCCGAGCCAGCCCACACCTATTTGGACAGACTCTGGCTTCTGGCTTACTCTCTTTATCTCTCCCTAGATCTAAAATTCTTCTTTATGTAGGTGATGTCCTTGTCTGTAGCCCATCTCTAGAGATTAGCCAAGCAGACACCTCTGCTCTTCTAAATTTCCTTTCCAGTCGAGGTTACAGGGTCTCACCTTCTAAAGTTCAACTCTCTACTCCTCAGGTTACCTATTTGGGATTAACAATTACCCCAACCCACAAGGCTATTACCTTAGATAGAAAGAATCTGATTCAGTCTTTAACTGTTCCTTCTACAAAGGAAGAGATCTTATCATTCCTAGGAATGGCTAGCTTTTTATGTTCCTTCGTTCCTTCCTTTTCCCTCCTTTCTCAGCCCTTATATGAGGCAGCATTAGGCCCCACCCATGAACCTCTTCTCAAACCTGTTACCAAGCCCTTTTAGAGACTCCAACAGGCCCTCCTTAAGGCCCCAGCCTTACACCTCCCTGACCTGACTCGTCCTTTCTCCCTCTATGTAACTGAAAAGGAGGGATTTGCCCTTGGAGTCTTAGGTCACCAGCTAGGACCTTCTTTTGCACCTGTAGCATACCTGTCCAAAAGACTAGATTTAACCATCCAAGGATGGGCACCTTGTATTCGTGCCTTAGCAGCTGCTGAACTCCTTATTCGAGAGTCAAAGAAACTAACCTTGGGGTCTCCCATAACTGTGCTCTCTTCTCATAACCTGTCGCAGCTCCTAACTTACAAAGGCTTGCAGACTCTACCTCCCTCCAGGGTCCTTTCTCTTCAGGTAGTGCTAATAGAGGATTCCATGCTCACCTTCCAATCATGTCCTCCTCTCAATATTTCTAATCTTCTTCCCTGACCTAACACTAACCACTCCCTTTCTCATTCCTGCACTGAGACTTTAGAACAACTACTACCTCATCCTTCACACATACAGGAGGGCACATTGCCTCAAACCATTTATACCTGGTACACAGATGGAAGCTCCTTTCTATATGAAGGGACTAGAAAAGCTGGCTATGCCATAGTGTCAGACACTGAGGTGGTAGAGGCACAGGCCCTTCCTACACACCACTAATCAGCAGGCTGAGCTAATAGCTCTCACCCGTGCCTTTCAACTGGCACAGGAACAATCCCTCAATGTCTATACAGATTCTAAATATGCTTTCCATATCCTCCTGTCCCACGCTGCTATCTGGAAAGAGCGTGGGTTACTTACCACAACAGGAGGATCAGTAACTAATGCAAGCCACATTTTAGCCATGCTAAAGGCCTCCCATCTCCCCACAGCTATTGGGATTGTCCATTGCAGATCCCACCAGACAGATGACTCTATTGTCTCCAAGGGAAACAACCGAGCTGATGAGGCAGCTAGAGCTGCGGCCCTTAGAGGGCTAAACTCATCTTACCTTCCCCAGGACATCCTTACACTACAACCCACATCTTTACCTCCACCCCTGACACTCACCAAACTCTATCCTATCTTCACCAACTCTTTCATCCTAACAGCCAAGCGTTATCTTCTTTTGTTAAGACCCACTTACAGCCTACTCCTGAGGACTTAAGTTTCTTAAAATCTATCACTACCTCTTGTAAAATCTGTCAGATGTCAGATTCCAACTCGAGATATTGTAGCACCCCTTTCCCTACCCATCAGGCTAGAGGTTTCCTTTCTGGAACTGACTGGCAACTTGACTTTACCCATATGCCCACTGTCAAGCGTGTCAAGTACCTCTTGGTCTTGGTGGACACCTTCTCGGGGTGGGTAGAAGCATTTCCCACCACTAACAAAAGGGCTCAGACAGTCTCTGATCTCCTCCTCCGAGAGATCATCCCCAGATTTGGTGTTCCAGTCTCCCTTCAGTCAGACAATGGCCCTGAATTTACTTCCCAGATTTATCAGATTCTTTCTAAGGCCCTAAACATCCCTTGGCATTTCCACATTCCCTACCATCCTCAATCTTCAGGTAAGGTAGAAGAACTACTTGCCCTTCAAAAACCACCCTTGCTAAGCTGTCACAGGAACTTCACCTTGACTGGGTAAAACTCCTACCTCTGGCTCTTTTCAGGCTATGAGCTCTCCCCAAGCGACCTCTTCTCATCTCACCCTTTGAACTTATGTATGGACGTCCAGTTTTAACTCCTGGTCTTTCACCTAAATGCTCCCCCTCCCAGACCACCTACTCACCCCATTGCTTTGCCACCTTCGTTCTCTCCTATGGAACTTTGCTCACCACCATCTACCACGGCCACAGACTGTCTCCTGTCCACTGCCTGTCAACATTGGAGACCAAGTCCTCTTATCCCCTCCAGATCATCGGCCGTCACCCTCTCGCCCAAATGGCAGGACCCTTTTAAGGTGATTCTCATGACCCCCACAGCTGCTAAGCTCGAAGGATTCTCTCATTGCGTCTACCTGTCTCACCTTAAACCTTTCATCCCTCCACCTAAAAATGACTCTTCTTCATACACATCAACCCTAATAGGACCGTGTTCTATTAAGCTCTGGAAGACATCGAGACCATCCACCTTGTCCCCAATTCCAGAACATGAGACTCCACTCTGGCATCCGAGCTCAACTTCATTGGATTAGACATGCGTTTCTTGTCCTACCCCTGCTGTTCTTCGTTTCCATCCAGGGCAGTCCTTATATCTGGAGATTCGAGGCTCAAGAAACCCCCACAGATAACAAACAGTCTTTCCAAATAGGGTCAGGAGACTGCTCCATATCCGGATGCCAAGAACTGATCCAAATCGCTATCATTCCTATATCAGTTATCCCATCTAAATATTATGATCTCTATATTTGCTTTCTCTTTGACCAGACAAAAGATTATTGCAGAAGATGGCCAGACAAATATGGGGGCTGCCCATATTGGTCTTGTCAGATACATATGCTAGGATCACGGGTCAATCATTTCTTCTATCAACACCGCAAGACACTTTTCTTCTACATACAAGACCCGTGGGATTCCAGGTGGGAGAGAGGAGTTGCTGGTAAGCTCTATTGTAAAAATCAGCCCAGTTCCCCAGTAAGTACCATCCATATTCAGAGAAAGTATATCTCAATCGCCCAACCCTAGGTATTGAAAAGGTAGGGGAGATAATCAAACACTCCTCTGAGGTCCTTGATTCTTTGACAGCACCCCTCATAAATGGCACCAACTTGTCATTTCATCTATTGCTTCAAACCTTGACCTCAGCATACCAGCTCCTTAATGTCACCAGGCCTGGTCGCTTTAAAGATTGTTGGTTATGTGTACCCCCAGGAATTGACTCAAAACTGTCACTTACAGCTTCTCCAGTGATACTGCCAAATAACCTTACCTCACCTTTTGTCAGCTGTCCTGACTCCGATGTCACCATGGCTCAGTACCTTACCTCTGTCCCTCTCTTTGGCATGGCAAACTGTTTTAAGACCTCTGGGACACGTTCTGTAGGAACGTTAAGTTCCCTAGACTGTAATAAAACCATAAGCCTTGATATATCATCTCTGCCACAATGCCCTGCAATCCAAAACACGTCAACTCTTTGTGGCACTCAGGTATATCATAGCCTACCTGCCAGCTGGTCAGGAGTTTGCACATTGGTACTCCTTTTCCCTGAACTGGGAGTAATCCAGGGAAATGAGCCCCTGCCAATACCAGTTATAGATATGATAGCTGCTCGACATGAGAGGGCAGTTCAGATCGTGCCCCTCTTGGTCGCTACAGGAATAACCATAGGTGTTGGCACTGGTGTGGCAGGAATAACAACTTCTCTGGCCCAATACAATACATTCACTTCCCAGTTTAAAAGCGATCTCCAGGGAATGACTGAAACTGTGCTTACTATCCAAAAGCAGATCGATTCTTTGGCAGCCTTGGTGCTTCAGAACCGTCGGGGCCTGAATGTCTTCACAGCTGAAAGAGGTGGTCTTTGCTTGTTCCTTCAAGAAGAATGCTGTTTCTACGTCAACCAGTCCGGGATAGTGAGAAACAAAATCCAGGAACTTCAGTCAGACATAAAGAACTTCAGAGATCGTGAGACCTCCAGTTCTGGGATTTTTGAAAACCCTGTATGGAAGTGGATACTGCCTTTTGTAACGCCCTTTCTAGTCATCTTCCTCATGCTATTGTTTGCTCCCTGCCTCATTAATCTTGTTTCTACATTCCTCCAATGGCAAATGCAAAAAATTTCCAATCAAACTATTAATCAGCTTCTGTTAACGAATGACCAGCCGCTGTCAACAGAAGTACCTGATGCCAAGGACCCCATGGTGAAAGTCAGCTACACCCCCAAACTAACGACGCCCCTAGACAGCAGGAAGCAGTTTAAGAGACACGACGCCCTCATTCCTTTTCACCATCGGGCCCCCCCTCTTCTTTTTCTTTTCCTTTTTTAATAACAGAAATGGAGGAATGTTAGTACCAAGACCTATGACGTCATATAGGTGACAGCACTGCAAGCATAGGCCTGTTACCAAGGCAACGGCCACCATATACCCAGAATTCAATGGGCCCACTTTTACCTGTAATTTACATTACCACCAATATATAATGGGTAGCGTTTCTTCCCCTCTCTCCTTTTCTTTTCTTCCTTTCCTGCCTTCTTCCTGCCCACTGCACCTTTACCCCATCTTAAATAAAGCCACATGGAACTGTCTGGTGTGGTCTGGTCCCTCATTGCGGCCCACATCTCTGCCGCTTCTCCACCGCACCCCGCGGCCTGCGTGGCGGGCATAAAGGTGACTCGCGTGGGCTGCAGGTCACCGAACTGCGTGGAAAAACCAACAACAGGGATGAGCGAAACAAATAGACAGCTACTTGGAGCATCTCCACTGTGTTTATTGCAAAATCCTTTCAAAATCAACAGTCTCCTTGCCAAAGAAGAAGAAGAGAAAGAGAGAAATTAAGAAAGAAAGAAGGAAGGCTGGAAAGATGGCTCAGCGGTTAAGAGCACTGACAGCTCTTCTGGAAGTCCTGAGTTCAAATCCCAGCAACCACTTGGTGGCTCACAACCATCTGTAATGGAATCTGATGCCCTCTTCTGGTGTGTCTGAAGACAGCCACAGTGTACATAATTACATATAATTAGTAAATAAATCATTAAAAAAGAAGGTAAGAAAATGACAAAGAGAAAATAATGATAATAAAAGTAACCGAGAGCCTCTCACTTAGTAGTCTTTCTGTGTTTCTCACCGGGAGCCTTGTTCTCCTTGTGAGCCTTGGTTTGCTTGGAGTTCATTTACTTCCAGAGCTGTGCTTTTCTCATTTTACCACAGGTGTGGGGCCTTTCTAACATTGTTTTTTTTCTGATGGTGTTGTTGTTGGTGAGTCCACAAAGGCAAACAAATCTGGCGACTTCCCTGTTTCCCCATGGCTTAAAGAGTTTCTTCATGGCTTTCCTTCCCTTGACTTCTTGAGGCTGCATTAAGATATTTCTGATGCATGATAAATTGCTCAGATGTTCAGATAAGCAATCGGCAGGTTGGACATGTGACACACAGAATATTCACCACCGCTGAAAACATGTTCTCCCGCCCTTAGCAACGCTCCCCTCTCCCTCACCCTGACACTCTCCTCTCTGTCTCTAGGCAAACACAGATATGCTTTCTGGAAATGAGGGCTTCTTTCTATTTCCTGGAATTGTGCACAAATGGAGATTGTCAAATACACACACACACACACACACACACACACACACACACCACAGTATGGACCTGTTGAAGGCTCTGGCTTCTTTCAATCCTAATAGTAATTATTTTGAGATTCTCTTATTTTGTTTCCTCAGTGAAGGTTTTGTGTGAGTTCTGTGTGGCCAGTGTTCATTGCTGGCCAGTGTTTTTCTGCGTAGTTACACAGCAGCTTGTTTATGTGTTCAGCTTGCGATCAGCATGTGGAGGATGTGTCTGCACTATGTGATGATTTCTTTATTAATTGGGTTGTTGATGTTCCCGGGTTTCGGCACCATTAATGGGACTTAAAAGAGAGGAAGGGTGTTAGTGAATATGGCATGGCGATGTGGGGGAAGGGAGTGCCTGAGCGGGCCCATGCTCAGGCATCGCCTCCCCCTGAAGGACCACACATACACACCAACATGGCATAGAATAGAGTTTATTTAGAGAATAAGATGAGAGTAGTAGTAGAGAGAGAGGGAGAGAGAGAGAGAGAGAGAGAGAGAGAGTAGAGAGAGAATAGAGGGAATAGAGAGTGGAGGCCGGCCATGACCATGTGGAGAGAGCGGGGAGGGGAGCCCAAGAGGGGCAGAGAGGTGAGAGGATGAGAAGAGAGAGGAAGGAGCGGGGAAAGAGAGAGAGAAGGGGGCAGGCAGCCCCTCTTATAGTGGAGCAGGCATGTGGGGCGGGGCATACCTGGCTATTGCCAGGTAGCTGTGGGGTGGAGCTTGAACAGAGTACCAACACTATGTCTGTTATAAATCTTGCTGTTCTGCACTTTCTTGTGCATGATTTATTTAGATCATACTTGAGTACTCATTCATTCAGAGATTGGGATGATAGTGTCTGACTGGTAGGTTTTGAGAGCATAGATGTAAAGAAGGGGAACAGGAAATAGCACATGACTTTTACCAACAACAGAAATACTTTTTTTTTTGAGAATTCATGTGGACGTTAGTGACCATAGTAATTAGTCAAATTTAGCAATGTTATAGCTGTGTATAGTATAGTGGCTGGACATATCGCTTCCTGCTCCAGCAGAAGAGAGAAATATGTTACCTCGCAGCTATATGGACCCTGATGTCTGCCTGTCCTTTCAGTTCCACTAGATCCAATGTCCTCATTTGTCCTCAACAATCTCTTGCAGGCGCATAGAGCACATAAATTCACTCACGCTCACACATATACACATAATTTTAAAAAATATTTTGAAAATATACCCTCAAGATGGATGTCTAGTGAAAACTATTTGCTCTAAATTAGAGAAAATGATAGGCAAATGCCAGAAATTATAACCTGCTGGTGCAGAATCATGTGATCTAATGTGGGAACATACAAAAGCACATGGGAAAGTAAACTGTATTTGGTGAATCATTATAGAAAAATCATAGGGAACTCAATCTTGAATGATTCCTAAATATTTATGTTTCAGCTTATATAATTTAACTAGGTTCTCAGTGAAAATCAATGAGAAACTACCTCATTTTTTAGTCCAGAGAAAAAGGATAGTCACCATTTTAAAGTCTACCACTTTTAGTCCTTCCCACAGGTTTCAACCTCAAGAAAATCTATATACTCAAAGACTAACCTACTAGGGTTCTCAGACTCTGGTCTAGAAGAAGGGAAAAATCAGCTCCAACACATTCTATTATATATATATATATATATATATATATATATATATATATATAATATATATATATACACACATACACACATATACGTATATATATATATATACACATATATATACGTATATATATGTGTATATATATATATATATATATATATTTAAAGACATAATAAGGTCATATGGTCTCATACTAAGGTCTCTAACCATAAAAGCACAGATTGTAGAAGCTCAAAGAAAACTGAACATAAAAAGTTGCACTTTAGAATTTTATTTTCAGGGCTGGAGAGATGGTTCAGCAGTTAAGAGCACTGACTGCTCTTCCAAAGGTCCTGAGTTCAAATCCCAGTAACCACATGGTGGCTCACAACCATCCGTAAAGAGATCTGACACCCTCTTCTGTTGTGTCTGAAGACAGCTACAGTGTACTTATATATAATAAATAAATAAATCTTAAAAAAGGAATTTTATTTTCAAATGGATAAAAATAAATGAAAGCAGATAGGATGGCTTAATGGCTAAAGACACTTTCCATGAGTCCCATGACCTGAATTTGACCCTTGAACGCCAGGTAAAGTGGATGGAAAGAATTTTATCTACAAAATTGTTCTCTAACCTCCGCATGTACAGCATAGCTTGCATGCTCATAAACATACACCAAATACCCATTCACACATACATACATACCCACAAATAATTAATGATATCCAGTAGAAGAGACTTATTTTTCTATGCATAAGTGTGTTGTATGTATGTATGTATATATGTATGTATGTATGTCTTTGTACCACATGTATGCCTGGTGCCCTCAAAGTTCAGAAGAAGATTTTGGATCCCCTAGAACTGGAGATCAGATGAGTGTGAGACTCCATGTGGAAGCTAAGAATTGAACCTGGGACATGTAGAAGAGCAACCAGTGCTATTAACTTCTGATCCACCTCTATAACCCCACAAACACATTATTAACTAGATTCCATATGTTGTACATTAGATTCCAAAGCTTGTCATTTCACATAAAGCAATTTTGTAATCTTTGTTAATGTCCTCATCTTTCCCCATGACCTAGTAACTTCTTCCTTGACTATGTTTCAATGCATTTAATTTTCTTTTAAATCAGAAGTTGCTCTCTTACCACAGAATGTTAAAATTTTCAATTATGTGAGATGATATATTAGTTGACTTGGTTGTAGTAGCCATTTGAATGTATGTAGGTATGCATGCATGATCATATACGAAGACATTATGTAATACAACTTAAATATATAAAATAAGAAATAAAATAAAAGAGAATCTGGAACCATGAGTCAAAAATCCTTTACCTTATTATATTGATTATATCATTATATTTTGGCACAGTGATAGAAAGCTGATTGACATACTATAGATCTGATAAAGGGTTGATAAAATGCACTTTCCAACAGTCATATTGAGGCAGCATGAGTGTATCTTGTGGCATTCTAGAAGACAAAATCTCACAGAACACTCCAGTATCTACTAGCTTTTACAGTCTTTCTGCCCCTCTTCTACAATAAACCTTGAGCCTTAAGTGAGGGAGTTGTGTTGTAAATGATTTTTTGTTGTTGTTTTGTTTTGTTGTTTTGTTTTTTGGTTTTTCAAGACAGAGTTTCTCTGTGTAGCTCTGGCTGTCCTGGAACTCACTCTGTAGACCAGGCTGGCCTTGAACTTAGAAATCCGCCTGCCTCTGCCTCCCAGAGTGCTGGGATTAAAGGCGTGCGCCACTACTGCCTGGCTGTAGATGTTATTTGTTGGGACTAAGCTCCACAACTCTGCGTTTTGATTGCTTGTGGTTTTCTGCAATAGTTCCCCCTGTCTATTGCAAAGAGAAGTTTTCTTGATGAAGAGTGAGGACTACATGCCCATAAAGTTTCATCAACATGACTGCCTAAACAGGATCTAGACAAGGGCAGCAATGGGCATCCTAAAGTGAACAGCCTCAGAACTTCAACAATTAAGAAATGCTAAGAGTGGAAGAAATGGTCTTTCCTCAGGGAGAGCATACCAATTGGTTATCTAATACCAAGTGATCAGGCCCCTAAACATACAAAGTATTATGCAGATTCAGAAACAATGAAAGTTGTTAATGAAAATTTTTAATGAAAAAAAAGAGGCCACAAATTTGCAAGAATTATATGGGAGGGTTTGGGGGGAGAAAAGGAAAGGGGAAAAATGATGTAATTTCATTATGAGTTCAAAAATTAAAATAAAAAACTTTAATCATAGAAGACAAATACAAAAATTTAAAAAACAATAACAATATATTTGTAAATGCATAACAAACATCATTATGTAAAATTTGCAAATCAAAATCACAATGAAATTTCATTCCATTGTCAAGAGATACTATAAAAGACATACTAGATAAACAAGTACTATAAAGGATATGGAGGAACGTTTGCACAGTTGGTGAGAATATAAATAAAAAAGCTATTGGAGGAAACAAGAAACTCACTAAAATTTGAGAAATAGAATTAACATGTGATATAGCAAGCAATTCATTTACTAGGCATGCATCCAAAGAAAATGAAATTACACTGTCAATCATTTACACTGTCATATTCAATTTGCAATAGACTATAAATTAAAATAGCCTAACTGCCCTTTAACTAATGAACGTATAAATATGTTGTACATATGTACAATGGAATATTATTCAGCAAGAAAAATGAAGTTATGGTTAATCTCAGTTGTCAACTTGATGATCTCTAGATACATTTGAGAAACAGGAAAGCCTTTGAAAGATTAGTTTAGTTGGGATGGAAAGACTTCCTCTGTGGGTGTCATCACTTCCCAGGACTGAGATCTTGGACTATATAAAAAGGACATGAGTTGAGTATAAATATTCATCACTTCTTGCTTCTTGATAGCAAATGCAATGTGACCAGCTGCCACAGGTTCTTGTCACCATGATGGATTATAACCTTAAAGTATACGCCAAAATAAATCCTCTTTGTCTTAATTTGCTTTGGTCAGGTATTCCATCTGGTTTCAGATGCCTGGCTTGGTTTCAGGCCAATAAGATAGTTCAGTGATAAAAGTGCCTGTTGGACAAGCCCGGAGACCAAGATTTGATTTCTCAGACTCATAAACATAGGAGAAAATAAGCTTCATAAATTTTTCCTCTAAAACACACACACACACACACACACACACACACACACACACAATGTATAGGCAAAGAAACCCCAAATTTTAAAATGCTAGTTTCATAGAAATTGAAAATAGAGTGGTGCTTAACAGAAGTTGGGAAGAACAGCAGATAATTGAGGATTGATCAATGGGTATTAAATTAGTCTCAGATGGAAGTAAGAAGTTCCACCATCCATGATATTACCAGGTTGAGGAACTATATATAACAATAGCTTCAAAACAGTGAAGTAAAATGGTGTGTGTGTGTGTGTGTGTGTGTGTGTGTGTGTGTGTGTGTGTTTAAAAGACCAGGATGTTTTGCAAAGTGTGGTGTGGTGCAGTGGGAGCTAAGGTATCCCTCTCCCTGAGGTATCAGGGAGATACCTTTAGTATAGAATAGAGATTATTTATGCAATAGGAAGGGGAGTTGAGAAGGGAGTAGAGGCTGGAGAGAGAGAGAGAGAGAGAGAGAGAGAGAGAGAGAGAGAGAGAGAGAGAGAGAGAGAAGAGAGAGGAAGAAGAGGAGGAGGAGGCATGGAAAGGTGGGGGAGGGGAGAGAGAAAAAGGGGTTACAGAGAGTGAAGAGAGTCAGAGAGACAGAGAGAAGGGGCACGCAACGAGGAGAGGTCAAATAGCCCCCTTTATAGCAAGCTAGGCCTACCTGCTGTTGTCAGGCAACTGTTGGGTAGTGCCTAGAAGGAATTCCAACATTATATATATATATATATATATATATATATATATATATATGTGTGTGTGTGTGTGTGTGTGTGTGTGTATACATATATATATATATATTATTTTTCTTACTGCAAAAAAGTAATAGATATATTTAAGTTGAATGAAACAATATGCAATGCATATCTGCATTGAAACACCAGTTTCCCATGGATTTATAATTTTTGCTTTTATGTATAAATTAAAAATAAATTTAATTTTAAAAAGAATTAGAAGATGAAACAATGCAATTGAATGCATGTAGTCAGCAGAAGAAATCAACACAGCAAGAATTTGCTTCTTTGAGGAAAATTAATTTAAAACCCCCTATGTTTCTAGCCAGACTAATTAAGAAAAGAGAAATCGCAAATTACCAATATCAGAAGTGGAAGAGAACATTACTACAGATCCATTCAAGATTAAGACGATAATAATGATGCCCTCCGCAACTCTAGGCTCACAAATTCCTATCTAAATCAAGTTGGCCAATTCTAAGAAAGATATAATTAGCAAACACATAATTCACAGGAGAGGAAACAACCTGAATAGTGTTTTGCCTTTAAAGAAATGAAATAAATAATTAATAATCTTCAAAACAAAAAGTAACCAAGACAAACTGAGATCACTGTTGAATAATACCAAAACATAAGTGAAACAATTAAGTCAATTCTCTCACACAAATAGAGGGATTATTTCCAATCTTTATTGGAGGCAGTGTTATTGTAATGGCAAAGACATTAGAGAAAAACAAAAATACAAACCAACATCTTACATGAATTTAGATGTAAAATGAAAGCATTAACAAAGAAAATCCAGCAACATACAAAAATAATTGTGTATCACAATCAATTGGGACTTAGGCAGGTATGTAAGGGTGGTTAAGTTAAATTTCTCTTTATGAATCTAAAATTTATGTGGAAATGAAAAGGGCTCAGAAGAGATCATAACAGTAAGGAAAGAGAAATTGGTGATGAAAACAGTTTTTTCAATAGAGAAAATTTTCAAGTAGAGGAAAAGAAATCCTATATATGGCATCACCACAAAACCTACCAAATAACAATACAGAGCATCTAAAGTTCTTTCCAAAATTAAAGAGAAAAATATTTCCTAATTAATTATAAATCAAGAACCAATAAATGCTCATAATTTTATATAGCGTTGGCATTTATTTTGAACATGAATTGGGCATTCTCATGTGAGGAGTGAGACAGATTCCAATTCTCTACATCCTCCTAGGCCTCCCTAGGACTTGTTCTCCTGATCTCCACACTCAACACTGCACAGATATATGGTAGTTACTATCTTGGAGTCGCTTCACAAAATTGTTCTCCAATTTCTCAACCCTATGAATAAAAATTCCCATAGGAGATAGGGATGTTTTTCAACTGGTAGAGTGCTTGCCTGGTATGCAGAAAGTCCTAGGTGTGATTACCATCCCTGCATTAAAACTGTCCTAGCACTTGGATGGCAAAGGAGGATTTGAAGACCAAGTTTATCTTTGGCTAATTGGGCAGTCATGAAGACAGTCACATTAAAATAAATACTGTACTGATTGCTTTTGTGTGTCAACTTGACCCAGGCTGGAGTTATCATAGAGAAAGGAGCTTCCATTGGGGAAATGCCTCCATGAGATCCAGCTGTGGGGCATTTTCTCAGTTAGTGATCAAGGGGGGAGGGCCTAGCCCCTTGTGGGTGGTGCCATCTCTGGGCTGGTGGTCCTGGGTTCTATAAGAGAGCAGACTGAGCAAGCCAGGGGAAGCAAGCCAGTAAGAAACATCCCTCCATGGCCTCTGCATCAGCTCCTGCTTCCTGACCTGCTTGAGTTCCAGTCCTGACTTCCTTTGCTGTGTGGAAGTGTAAGCTCAATAAACCCTTTCCTCCCCAGCTTGCTTCTTGGTCATGATGTTTGTGCAGGAATAGAAAGCCTGATTAAGACAAATATCAAGAGGGCCATTGCCATGCTATATGCTCTGCAAGATGCTGAAGGGTTCTAAGATATATAAAAATAAAAATATAAATTCCCACAAGGAAAGTAAATGTATAGACAAATATAAATCTATATCGTTTTGACTTCAGTTTGTGGCTCCAGTTTAAGTTCTTTTATATTTAAGATAAAAGCTTAAAAATGATTAATCTATATTACAAAGTGTGCAATATGCAGTGGATAATTTGAGGCAGCAATAATATAAAGGGTGTGGAAATGTGAAGGATTAGGGCTTGTATGAGATTAAATTGTTACAAATTTTAAAGTAATTGTTTCAGTTTCAAGAAATTACTAATGGAAACTACAAAGAATATCTCCATGGAATATAAGCAAGAAGAAATGATTGTTGGAGACATGACTCAGTTGATAGGGCATTTGTTTGATATGTAAAAGGCTGTAAATTCAATCTCCAGTACTGTTTTTTTTAAAAAAAAAAGTGCGGAAGATCCCAAGATGGAAGAATAGAGACCAACAAGACTTTCTTCCATCCTCACAAATTTGTAGGAAAATCCCTGATACATGACTGCAGCCAGAGGTGAGAAATTAGAAAAGCAAGAGAAGAGTAAACAGCAGACAGGAAGAAAACAAACTAAGATCCAAAATATTAAATATTAGATATTTAATATTAAATTTATAAATGAAACAAAGTCCAACTTAGAGCACTGAATGGAGTAGAAGGAAGAACCCATTTGAGGGCTACAAATAGAAGAAAGGAGAATGGTGACAAAAGGTACCGTTTGCAAAACAGAACTTTATATGGGAGATTGTGGAACCTGCGAACCAGTTGCTTGGACATGACCTATGAACTGTCACCCTTGGTCCTAGGCTTGGGCAAAGGAAGGAATTGTTCCCAAGAAAGATTTTCTCACTAAATTGTTCTGCCAAAAAGAGCAGACAATTTAACAGGACTGTATCTCCAAACCCAAGGACCCCCTCCCCGTCCTGTCTTTGCCAACTAAGCAAGTAAAAAAAAAAAAAAAAAAAAAAAAAAAAAAAAAAAAAAAAAAAAAAAACAAAAACAAAAACAAAAACAAAAAAAACAACCTGCTGGCAACTACACAAATATGAGAAGTGGAATAGGCAAACCTGACATGGTCTTGTGGATACCAGCAGGCAAGATGTTGAATTATCGGCAGAGAAACAGCCAGGGTTCTAGTGAAATGAAAGCACCCACCTTCAAATTTAAATACTAGTAGAGACAGCTGTCCCCACTTCTACCTGAGAACATAAGACACTGGATAACATGTGCAGAAACCGAACACCCAGTGCGCCATAGAAAAGGCTGTGGGACATTTTCTGTAATTAGTGAAGATTTTATGTAGGAGGGCCTAGGCCACTGTTGGTGGTGCCATTCCTAGGCAGGGCTGTATAAGAAAGCAGATTGAGAAAACCATGGGAAGCAAGCTAGTTAACAGAACCCATCCTCCATCACCTTTGTATCAACTCCTGCTTCCAAATTCCATCCTTGAGGTCCTGGCCCGACTTCCTGGATGAGGGACTGCAAGATGTAAGATTAAATAACCTTTCTTTTCCAAGTTGCCTTTGGTCATGGTGTCTTATCACAGCATAGAAGCTGACTAAGGTGGAAATTGGTAACAGGATTGAGGCATTGCTGTGACAGACCTGACCATGTGTTTGGGAAGATCACGAAAGGACTTTGAAACTTTGGCCTGGAGGAGTCATGGAGCATTCAAAGCGTAACTGAAGCAGGAACTGAACATGGTGCTGAGCACAGGCAATGGAGGTCTGGCTTCAGAAGTGCCAAAGCAAAATTTGACAGTTCCTTAATGAGTATCTTGGCCATTTCATTATACACTGACTCATACATGTAAAGAAATTTTATTCACTTTATATCCCAGTCATAACCTCCCTTCCTCCTCTTCTCCCAGTCGCACCCTTACAAATCCCTTCCCCCATTTCCCCTTTCCCTTCTCCTCAGAGAAGGAGAAGCCCCCCTTTGGTACCACATCACCCTGGGACATCTACTCCCAGCAGGACAAGGCACATCCTCTCCCAATGAGGTCCAACCATGCAGTGCAAGTAGGCTAAGGGGATCAAATGGCAGGGAACAGAGACCAAGAAAGTCCCTGTTCCACTTGTTAAGAGGACCACATGAACACCAAGCTGCAAATGTGTAGGGAGCATGAAAATACATTTTTAAAATTAGAGTCTCTTAAACAAATCAAGAGTTAGTTCTTCAAAGCAGTTGA
The DNA here is from genome assembly GCA_964023405.1 of Apodemus agrarius. Lineage (NCBI taxonomy): Eukaryota > Metazoa > Chordata > Mammalia > Rodentia > Muridae > Apodemus > Apodemus agrarius. Next base: position 65,429,897 of record OZ030010.1, on the reverse strand, counting down.
CAAAATTATCAAGTGTTTAGTAGTAATAATAAAAAAAGAGAACAGGCCGGGCGGTGGTGGCGCACACCTTTAATCCCAGCACTTGGGAGGCAGAGGCAGGCGGATTTCTGAGTTTGAGGCCAGCCTGGTCTACAGAGTGAGTTCCAGGACAGCCAGGGCTATACAGAGAAACCCTGTCTCGGGAAAAAAAGAGAGAGAGAGAGAGAGAGAGAGAGAGAGAGAACAGGCATAAATATTAAAATTACAAATGAAAGGAAAGACATGGCAATTGCTTTTATAAGAAATAAATAGATAATACAAGATTATGAATAATTTTATACAAATTCTTAGATAACTAAAGACACCTAGAACCACACCCTCTCCTCAGAGCGAATCATTAAAAACAGAACATAGCAGACCATGCTGATAATTGCTATGAAGAATGCATTAGTAATTCAAAACCCTCTAATAAAGGGAAGGAGGCAGAACAAAACTGGTGGTGAGTTCCACCAAGCATTTGATATCATTAACACAAATCTTTCTCAAATGCTAAAAAAAAGAAGAAAAGCTAGTATTTTCAAAGTCATTCTATGAAACAAGAATCATAAAACCAAACAAAAACCACTAATGAGTTTCTTATGTTCCAGTGGATAGTTTGAAATCCCATGGCCACATGGGTGACTTTGCTTAAATTAACAGGTCAAGATAAAATTCAAAATAACAACAAAAATCCACTAGAAAACAATATCCAACAATATATTAAAAGGATAATATACCATAATCAAACATGAATCACTAGTATGTGAAAAGACATCATAGATGCCATTCACAATTAAAAAAAATTCAGATTGCAAAAAGTAGGTTTCAAAATTTGTGTCACATGACCAACACCAAAAGTACAAAGATATAGCACTCATTTCTGAATTATGTATTCTCCGTTTCTGAAATTTCAGATCCAACCAACCACAAAGTGGAAATATTTGAAAAAATGTTTGTATTTAAAATGTACAAAATTTTACTCATATTATTTCTCAAACAATACAATATGTCAGCCATTTACATGGTATTTCCAGCATATTTTGTTTTATTAATAATTTAGAAACATGTCTCCTTTTGGTGTTATCAGCTAGGAACCCTCTACAAATCATGTTAATACTATGGTTGTGGTTGCTTTCTGCCGATCCTTCCTCTACCCACTGCTCCTCTGAGGAACACAACTCATGACGACATGCACCACAAGTCTCATTAAAATACAACCAAGGAGCTGTGCAGTGAGGCAAAAGACAGAAGTCAGAATATGACCACACCTTCTGAGCTAAGAAAAATACCGTCCTCATTTCTCTCTGCTTGAGCGCCACCATGTGGTATAAAGAGGCATACACGATTGTACCTGGGGAAGAGACTGTCATTCCAGGAAGAGATTGGAAGCCATCTAGGAAAATGCAGAAATAAAATTGGGTTGTTTTCTTGATGTCCAGTGTTTTGTTTGTGGTTTTTGTTTATTTTTTCTTATTTATATATTTTAGATATTAATGCTTTATTGGATGTGTAATTGGTAAAAATCTTTTCCCATTGTGAAGGCATGCACTCTGTCTAAGTGATGGTGTTCTTTGCTTATAGAAATTTTTCAGTTTCATAAGGCATCATTTATTAATTTTTAGTCTTCGTGCCTGTACTAGTGGCGTTCTGTTTAGAAAGTCTGTTCCTGTGCCAATGAGTTCAAGATTATTTCCTACTTTCTCTTCAATCAGGTTCAGTGTATCTGGCCTTAGGTTGAGGTCCTTGACCCAGAAAAGCCATGGGTGCCAGGATGACCAACAAGGGAGAAAGAATAAAAAGAAAAGGTATGAGGGGAGAATATTGGAAAATAGAAGTCAAGACTTCCTGCAAAATAAAATGTCACCTTAAGAGTCATACAGCCATGGTGGGTCCCTTCAGAAATGATTAAATGAACAACAGTGTCAAGAATTACTTTGGGGTGGTGGCTGGGGAGATGGCTCAGTGGTTAATAGGGCCGACTGCTTTTCCAGAGGTCCTGAGTTCAAATCCCAGGAACCACATGGTGGCTCACAACCATCTGTAACAAGATCTGGCGCCCTCTTCTGGAGGGTCTGAAGACAGCTACAGTGTACTCACATATAATTACTAAATAAATACATACATACATACATACATACATACATACATAATTTTTTAAAAAAACAATACTTGACCCAAGGAACCGAGCAGGAAGACCTGAATCGGTGCTGCTGCTTCTTCCTCGTCCTCTTCTTCTTCCCTCCGTATTTCGCTTACATTCTCATTTCTTTCCCTTCCTTTCCCTATCCTCTTATTTCTTCCTCATTTATAGTTACCCTTCCTTCCACACAGTTAGCCCTCCACTGCACTGCTGATACTCACCCAGCATTTATAGTTACCCTTCCTTCCACACAGTTAGTCCTCCACTGCAGTGCTGATACTCACCCAGCATTTATAGTTACCCTTCCTTCCACACAGTTAGTCCTCCACTCCAGCGCTGATACTCACCCAGCATTTATAGTTACCCTTCCTTCCACACAGTTAGTCCTCCACTGCAGTGCTGATACTCACCCAGCATTTATAGTTATCCTTCCTTCCACACAGTTAGCCCTCCACTCCAGCGCTGATACTCACCCAGCATTTATAGTTACCCTTCCTTCCACACAGTTAGCCCTCCACTGCAGTGCTGATACTCACCCAGCATTTATAGTTACCCTTCCTTCCACACAGTTAGCCCTCCACTGCAGTGCTGATACTCACCCAGCATTTATAGTTACCCTTCCTTCCACACAGTTAGTCCTCCACTGCAGTGCTGATACTCACCCAGCATTTATAGTTACCCTTCCTTCCACACAGTTAGCCCTCCACTGCAGTGCTGATACTCACCCAGCATTTATAGTTATCCTTCCTTCCACACAGTTAGTCCTCCACTCCAGTGCTGATACTCACCCAGCATTTATAGTTACCCTTCCTTCCACACAGTTAGCCCTCCACTCCAGCGCTGATACTCACCCAGCATTTATAGTTACCCTTCCTTCCACACAGTTAGTCCTCCACTGCAGTGCTGATACTCACCCAGCATTTATAGTTACCCTTCCTTCCACACAGTTAGTCCTCCACTCCAGCGCTGATACTCACCCAGCATTTATAGTTACCCTTCCTTCCACACAGTTAGCCCTCCACTGCAGTGCTGATACTCACCCAGCATTTATAGTTACCCTTCCTTCCACACAGTTAGTCCTCCACTGCAGTGCTGATACTCACCCAGCATTTATAGTTACCCTTCCTTCCACACAGTTAGCCCTCCACTCCAGTGCTGATACTCACCCAGCATTTATAGTTACCCTTCCTTCCACACAGTTAGTCCTCCACTGCAGTGCTGATACTCACCCAGCATTTATAGTTACCCTTCCTTCCACACAGTTAGCCCTCCACTGCAGTGCTGATACTCACCCAGCATTTATAGTTACCCTTCCTTCCACACAGTTAGTCCTCCACTCCAGCGCTGATACTCACTCAGCACTGGTACCAGGGGCATGCTTGTCTTAGTTTGGGTTTCTATTGCTGTGAAAAACATCAGGACCAGAGCAACTCTTGTTTATTTGTTTGTTTGTTTGTTTGTTGTTTGTTTTTTGGATTTTTTTTTTTGGTTTTTCGAGACAGGGTTTCTCTGTGTAGCCCTGGCTGTCCTGGAACTCACTCTGTAGACCAGGCTGGCCTCGAACTCAGAAATCCGCCTGCCTCTGCCTCCCAAGTGCTGGGATTACAGGCCTGTGCCATCACTGCCCAGCTCCACAGCAACTTTTATAAAGGAACATATTTCATTGGGGCTGACTTACAGTTTCAGAGAGTTAGTCTATTATCATCATGGCAGGAAGTATGGCACACATGCAGGCAGACATGGCGCTGGGAAAGTACCTGAGAAGAGAGGAGAGGAGAGGAGGGGAGGGGAGGGGCGGGGAGAGGAGAGGAGGGGAGGGGAGGGGAGAGGAGAGGAGAGGAGAGGAGAGGAGAGGAGAGGAGAGGAGAGGAGAGGAGAGGAGAGGAGAGGAGAGGAGAGGAGAGGAGAGGAGAGAGCCCAGGTCAGGTCTGGAATGGACTTTTGAAACCCTAAAGCCCACTCCCAGTGACACACCTCCTCCTACAGAGCCACACCGGCCAACCTTTCTCAAGCAGCGCCACCCACTGATGACTAAGCATTCAAATGCATGCGCCCGTGGGGGCTACTCTAAAACCACCACACTCAGTAGGTCTAAGCCACATTGCAATGTGTCATGAGGAGTTTTGCTACCGCACTTTACTGATTTTATTTTTGAGATTATAATATAATCACAACATTTCTCCCTTCCTGTTCCTTCCTTTAAACCCTTGTATATACCCTCTCTGCTCTTCTACAAATCCATGGCCTTCCCCCCTACTAATTATTATTTCACACATATAATTATTACATGTAATATAGCATATAATATACGTGCTACTCCACACATATATTCGTGAATATCACCTTCTCAGTGCATATATTGTTACTAGACTCCAGGGCTACACATTAGACTCTGGACACTCTGCTGTTTTTGTGACCGTGCCCTTGGGTAGAAGCTGAGCATTACGGAAGTTTTAAATTGTACAGCAATGTTACAGAGGTTCCCCTACAGCAAGAAAAAATATGTTGAAATACAGAAACATTCGCACACACAAGCACAGAAGACTGTGAATGTATGGATGCTTTACAGAACTGTAGACCCTGACGATTATAATTGCCACAAGAATAGCCAATGTTAACAACATCCAAAAGGATAGAACTAAAGAAGGAACTGTCTCAACTCTCCTATGAAAAACAGTAAGAACAACCTCCGTCAGAAGATTTATTTACTTCTTGTTTTAAGGTGTCCCTGAAATGTAAATTTTGTGTCATGTTGAAACAGCCATAGAAAAGCCATAACCATTTAAAATCTTCTCTAGAGAGGTCATACAAATGAGGGGTGGGTGCACTTGTCAACACTGTAATGAGAAGACAGGAACTAAAGAGGTATTTGTCCTGCAGCTTTAGACGATATGACTCCATGTGACCAATACTATACCAGGATGGCACCTGTGTTAGCTGGCACCTATGGAATTCAGTCGAGGGCCAATTATCACCGGTTAAGGGCTTGGGGTGGGAGTGGGGTAGAAACCATGGGTTCCGGATGAGGGAAAGTGAGTTGATTAGTTGTTTGAACATAAACACAAGGCTGGAGACTTCTGGGTAAGCTTTTCATTGCCACTTGAGCAACAAAAGTCTGCGAGTCACTGCCTCCCTCGCGAGTCCATCTGGCTGCCCAGCTCCAGGGCTTCCCTGAGGACAGAACTGACCTCTTTTACACAACCGACTACCCGATGTTATGGACCAATGCCGCTCAAGACGCTAACTACCTAAGGGTAGCTGTTAGAAGCCAGAAAAAGCATTTGACACGGAACAACACAATTCTGGTTTCATACACACGTAAATCCTAAGGAGCCTTAATCCTGTGGAAAAAAGACAGAAGCAACATTGAAGAGATTCAACAACACTGGAGGCGAGTTCTGCATGAATTTCCACAAGTCACGAATCAGATGCACCACCGCCATGCAGAGACTAAGGGTCTCGGGGGATGTGCACCCTGTGACCGAGGCCAGCATGATGGGAGCTTCTGCTGACTCTTGGGAAACTACCTTAGTGTGAATTGCTTTTGCACAACGTCAGCAGAAGGCCACGTGTAGTTCAGAGGAAACCTGCCAAGAAGGAAACGAGGGCAGGGCAGTAGGAGCCTGGTCTGGCTCTTTAGCGTTTGCAAGGGGAACAGCTATGAGCATTTGTGTGGATGTGATGGTAAAAGTGCATGCCTTCGTTTCCCGTGGGTAGCCACATAGGAAGAGAAGACTGACTGGTGCAGTAGGTGTGTGGTTAGCTCTAAGGGCACTGACAACGCTCTCTGTAGGAACCCCACCAGCCTTGCAAGGTGTAAAAATAACTTTCATTCGCCAGATGAATCGTCATCTTGGAGGTGTACTGCTGAATAAGCTCACCCTTTCTTGCTCTTTCTGAACTCTGGCTGGCTGGTTCAACTCAGCTGTTCTGGCGCAATGTCCTCTCCAAGATGAGTGATTCAACATGGCTCCTCTCAGCTTCTCATTGAATAGCTCTGCTCAGCCTCAAACAATCTCTGGCAGCGATCCGTTCCAATCTTCTGGCTCCTTCTCATTCTCTGGCGTCAACCGTCCGGGCTTCCGTGCAGGAACCCATCCCACTGCACTGCACTCGCTGCCCCGACTCCCCTCTGGCTGCCCCTCTCCCTGAGCTGCTCTTAAATAGTCTCCTTTTCCTGTGTCTCTCGGGAGACTTGGGCCGGTCCTCCTATCTGTGCCTCATCTGTCAAGCCTTTCTCTCATTCATCACCATGTCTGCCCCTCAATTAGATGTCACTTTCAAACACAGCTGCTTCCTTCTACAAACTAACTTTACCTAAAAGATGTGTACTAAGGGCATGCTTGTATTCCAGCCAGAGGGATTAAACGTGTGTGGTGTGTCCGTGGTCCAGCTGCATCACACAGACCAGGGCATTTGTATGTGATCCCTTTTTAGAGCAGCAAGAGATGGAAATTCCTCCACATTAAGGGAGTTCTGGGGCATGCGGGACCTGGAATGCTATTGTAATTTTAACTGCCATTACCATAATGTGCATCTTGTCATTTGCACACGTTAAAACCCGGGTATCTTCTTTGGTAATATGTCTCTTCACATAAATTGCCCACTTTTTAAAGTGGATTCCTAGCTTTCCTATGGTTGAGCCAGGAGTGTTTGGGACATATTTTAAATGCAATTCCTTTATCAAGTATGTGCACCAAAATATTTACCACCAATGGGCCTTACTTTTTATTCTCTTACGAAGGTATCTGAAAGAAGGTTTTAATTTTAAAAAAGTACAAGTTTTAGCTTTTTTAAATGAGATATTTCCTCGGGCCTTTTATCACATTGAAAAGAAGTGTTTCAGTTGCAGAGTAGGTATTTTTGATATATTTGTTCATTTTTTTATGTGTATAAGTGTTGTGCTAGAAGATATGTCTGTGTATCACTTGCATGCATTGTCTGTGGAGGCCAGAAAAGGTATTGGTTCCCTGAACTTGAATTATAAAAGGTTGTAAGAATCCACGTGGGGTGGCATTCAGCAAGAATCACTGCCCACCCCTAGAGGCCCAGAGTTGCTCTGCTCTGGGACTCACCACCCAGCAACCTCCAGATCACCACTCCCCTTCTGTCCCTTCTACCCCTTCCTCCTCTCCAGTCACCGCCCCTTTCTATGGATGTGGTAGAGCTGCACCACCTCTGGCACTGAAAGGATGTTACTTCTTGATACTCTCTAGAGAACTGACAGGAGCAAGGCATTTGAGAACTGGCAGCAGCAGGGCATTCGAACAGGCAGAAGCAGGACATTTGAGATCTGTTAGCAGCAGATCTTTTGAGAACTAGCAGCCTGCAGGGCATTCGACTCTTGCCAAGTCTGCCAGAGGGGAGACCCCACCACCTGATACTTCCTGGAGAATCAGCTGTTTCCAGGACATTGGACAGAAAGAGAATCCCAGGAGTACAGAAACACAGGCCTGCAGGACAGAGAAGATAGAGACAGCAAGACCAGCTAACACCAGAGATAACAAGATGGCCAAAGGCAAATGGAAGATCATTACCAACAGAAACCAAGGCAACATGGCACCATCAGAACCCAGTTCTCCCTGGATACTCCATCACATCAGAAAAGCAAGAGCTAGATTTAAAATCACATCTAATATTGTTGATGGAGGACTTCAGGAAGGACATAAATAACTCCCTTAAAGAAATACAGGAGAACATAGGTCAACAGGTAGAAACCATTAAAGAGGAATCACAAAAATTCCTAAAAGAAACACAGGAGAACATGGGTCAACAGGTAGAAGCCCTTAAAGAGGAAACACAAAAACTCCTTAAAGAATTTAAGGAAAAAACAAACAAGTGAAGGAACCGAACAAAACTATCCAGGATCTAAAAATGGAAATAGAAACAATAAAGGAATTGCAAAGTGAGACATCTCTGAAGATAGAAAACCTTGGAAAGAATTCAGGAGTCATCAACAGCAGAATACAAGAGATAGAAGAAAGAATCTAGGATGCTGAAGATTCCATAGAAAACATTGAGTCAACAGTCAAAGAAAATGCAAAATGCAAAAAGATTGTAACCTAAAACATCCAGGAAATCCAGGACACAATGAGAAGACAAAACCTAAGGATTATAGGTATAGAAGAAAGCAAGGATTTTCATCTTAAAGTCCCAGTAAATATCTTCAACAAAATTATAAAAGAAAACTTCCCTAACCTAAAGAAAGAGATGCCCATGAACACACAAGAAGCCTACAGAACTCCAAACAGATTGGACCAGAGCAGAAATCCCTCCCAACACATAATAATCAAAACAACAAATGCACTAAACAAAGAATATTAAAAGGAGTAAGAGAAAAAGGTCAAGTAACATATAAAGGCAGACCTATCAGAATTAAACTAGACTTCTCACCAGAGACTATGAAAGCCAGAAGAGCCTGGGCAGATGTCATACAGACCCTAAGAGAACACAAATGTCAGCCCAGACTACTAGACCCAGCAAAACTTTCAATTACCATAGACAGAGAAAACAAGACATTCCATGACAATTTTATACAATATCTTTCCACAAATCCAACTCTGCAAAGGATAATGGGTGGAAAATACCAACACAAGGCAGGAAATCACACTGTAGAAAAATCAATAAGGTAATCTCTCAACAAACCCAATAGAAGATAGCTACACAACCAGAATTTCATCTTTAACTAAGAAGATAACAGTAAGCAACAATCACTTTTCCTTAATATCTCTTAATATCAATGGTCTCAATTCCCCTATAAAAAGACATAGACTCCAACCCCACATCCGACAGAGGGCTAATATCCAATATATACAAAGTACTTAAGAAGTTAGACCCCAAAAAACCAAATAACCCTATCAAAAATGGGGTACAGAGCTAAACAAAGAATTTTCACCAGAAGAAATTCGGATGGCCGAGAAACACCTTAAGAGATGTTCAACATTATTAGTCATCAGGGAAATGCAAATCAAAACAACCCTGAGATTCTACCTCACACCAGTCAGAATGGCTAAGATTAAAAACTCAAGAGACAACAAGTGCTGGCGCGGATGTGGAGAAAGAGGAACACTCCTCCACTGTTGGTGGGATTGCAAGATGGTACAACCGCTCTGGAAATCAGTGTGGCGGTTCCTCAGAAAATTGGGCGTGATACTTCCTGAGGACCCAGCCATACCACTCCTGGGCATATACACAGAAGATTCCCCATCATGCAATAAAGACACATGCTCCACTATGTTTATAGCAGCCTTGTTTATAATAGCCAGAAATTGGAAGGAGCCCAAATATCCCTCCAAGGAGGAATGGATACAGAAAATGTGGTATATTTATACAATGGAATACTACTCAGCAATTAAAAATAATGAATTTATGCAATTTGTAGGTAAATGGTTAGATCTGGAAAATATCATCCTAAGTGAGTTAACCCAATCACAAACGAATACACATGAAATGCAATCACTGATAAGTGGATATTAATGAGCCCAGAAGCCCTAAATACTCAAGGCACAATTAGCAAGTCAAATGATTTCCAAGAAGAAGAAAGGAGAGGACCCTGAGCCTGAAAAGATTGGATCCAGTTTTGTAGACCCAGAACAGAGAAATCGTGGGGGGGGGATGATTGGGGAATAGTTGGGGGGAGAGGAATTATGGGACGTATGGGGGGGAACTGGGAAAGGGGAAAGCCTTTGGAATGTAAACATAGAATATAGAAAATAAAAATTTAAATAAAAAAAGCAAAAAAAAAAAAAAAAGACAGACTAACAGACTGGATACATAAAGAAGACCCAGCATTTTGCTGCATACAAGAAACCCATGTCAATGACAAAGACAGTCACTATTTAAGAGTCAAAGGTTGGAAAACAATTTTCCAAGTAAATGGTCCCAAGAAACAAGCTGGAGTGGCCATTCTGATATTGGATAAAATTGGCTTTCAACCAAAAGTTGTCAAAAAAGATAAGGAAGGACACTTCATACTGGTCAAAGGAAAAGTCTACCAGGATGAACTCTCAACTCTGAACATCTGTGTTCTGAATGCAAGGGCACCCACATTCATAAAAGAAACTTTAATAAAGCTCAAAGCACACATTGCACCCCACACAGTAATAGTGGGAAACATCAACACCCCACTCTCAAAAATGGACAAATCATGGAATCAGAAACTAAACAGAGATACAGTGAAACTAACTGAAGGTATGGACCAAATGGATCTAACAGATATTTATAGAACATTCCACCCTAAAGCAAAAGAATATACCTTCTTCTCAGAACCTCATGGTACCTTCTCCAAAATTGACCACATAATTGGCCTCAACAGATACAGAAATATTGAAATTATTCCATGTACCTTATCAGATCACCATGGCCTAAGGCTGGTCTTAAGCTCAAACAAAAACAATGGAAAACACACATAGGAGTGGACTTTGAACAATGAATGCTCTTCTCAACGATAGCTTGGTCAAGGAAGAAATAAAGAAATAAATTAAAGACTTTATTGAATTTAATGAAAATGAAGACATATCATACCAAAATTTATGGGACACAATGAAAGCAGTGCTAAGAGGAAAACTCATAGCTCTGAGTGTCTTCAAAAAGAGAATGGAGAGAGCTTACACTAAGAGCTTGACAGTGCACATGAAAGATCTAGAACAAAAAAAAGCAAATACACCCAAGAGGAGTAGACTGCAGGAAATAATCAAGCTCAGGGCCAAAATCAACCAAACAGAAACAAAAAGAACTATACATGCCCAATTTTCTGAGGAACCGGCAGCCTGATTTCCAGAGTGGTTGTACCATCTTGCAATCCCACCAGCAGTGGAGGAGTGTTCCTCTTTCTCCACATCCTTGCCAACACCTGCTGTCTCCATAGTGTTTAATCTTAGCCATTCTGACTAGTGTGAAATGAAATCTCAGGGTTGTTTTGATTTGCATTTACCTAATGACTAATGATGTTGAACATTTTTTAAGGTGCTTCTCAGCCATCTGAATTTCTTCAGGTTATGACACTTCCAGAGGACCCTGTCATACCACTCCTGGGCATATACTCAGAGGATTCCCCTGCAGGCAACAAGGACACATGCTCCACTATGTTCATAGCAGCCTTGTTTATAATAGCCAGAAGCTGGAAAGAACCCAGATGCCCCTCAATGGAGGAATGGATAAAGAAAATGTGGTATATTTATACAATGGAATACTACTCAGCAATTAAAAACAATGAATTCATGAAATTTGTAGGCAAATGGTTGGAACTGGAAAATATCATCCTAAGTGAGCTATCCCAATCACAAAAGAATACACATGAAATGCAATCACTGATAAGTGGATATTATTAACCCAGAAGCTCTGAATACTCAAGACACAATTAGCTAATTATATGATTCCCAAGAAAAAGGGAGGAAAGGGCCCTGGTCCTGAAAAGACTTGATCCAGTATCATAAGGGAGTACCAGAACAGAGAAATGGGAGGGGGTGATTGGGGAATAGACAGAGGGAAGAGGACTTATGGGGCATATGGTAAGGGGGAAACTGGGAAAGGGGAAATCATTCGGAATGTAAACAAAGAATATAGAAAAAAAAGCAAAGAAAAAAACTATACAAAGAATGAACAAAACAAAAAGCTGTTTCTTTGAAAAAAAATCAACAAGATAGATAAACCCTTAGCCAGACTAACCAGAGGGCACAGAGACAGCACCCAAATAAATAAAATCAGAAATGAAAAGTGAGACATAACAACAGAAACTGTGGAAATTCAAAAAATTATCAAATCCTGCTACAAGAGTTTATACTCAACAAAGTTTGAAAATCTGGATGATATAGACATCTTTCTTTTTTTTAATTTTTATTTTCTATATTCTATGTTTACATTCCAAAGGCTTTCCCCTTTCCCAGTTCCCCCCCACCATACGTCCCATAATTCCTCTCCTCCCCAACTATTCCCCAATCATTCCCCCTCTCCCCACGGTTTCTCTACAAAACTGGATCCAATCTTTACAGGCCCAGGGTCCTCTTCTTTCTTCTTCTTGGGAATCATTTGACTTGCTAATTGTGCCTTGAGTATTTAGGGCTTCTGGGCTCATTAATATCCACTTATCAGTGATTGCATTTCATGTGTATTCTTTTGTGATTGGGTTAACTCACTTAGGATGATATTTTCCAGGTCTAACCATTTACCTACAAATTGCATGAATTCATTATTTTTAATTGCTGAGTAGTATTCCATTGTATAAATATACCACATTTTCTGTATCCATTCCTCCTTGGAGGGATATTTGGGCTCCTTCCAATTTCTGGCTATTATAAACAAGGCTGCTATAAACATAGTGGAGCATGTGTCTTTATTGTATGCAGGGGAATCCTCTGGGTATATGCCCAGGAGTGGTATGCCAGGGTCCTCTGGAAGTAACATGCCCAATTTTCTGAGGAACCGCCATACTGATTTCCAGAGTGGTTTTACCATTTTGCAATCCCACCAACAGTGGAGGAGTGTTCATCTTTCTCCACATCCTCGCCAGCACTTGTTGTCTCTTGAGTTTTTAATCTTAGCCATTCTGACTGGTGTGAGGTGGAATCTCAGGTTTGTTTTGATCTGCATTTCCCTGATGACTAATGATGTTGAACATCTTTTAAGGTGTTTCTCGGCCATCCGAATTTCTTCTGGTGAAAATTCTTTGTTTAACTCTGTACCCCATTTTTTGATAGGGTTATTTGGTTCTTTGGGGTCTAACTTCTTGAGTTCTTTGTATATATTGGATATTAGCCCTCTGTCAGATGTGGGGTTGGTGAAGATCTTTTCCCACTTTGTTGGTTGTCGTTTTGTCCTTCTGATAGTGTCCTTTGCCTTGAAGAAACTTTGTAATTTTATGAGGTCCCATTTGTCAATTCTTGATCTTATTGTGTAAGCTATTGGTGTTCTGTTCAGGAACTTTCCCCCTCTGCCTATGTCCTCCAGGGTCTTCCCAAGTTTCTTTTCTAATAGTTGCTGTGTGTCTGGTTTTATGTGGAGGTCCTTGATCCACTTGGAGTTGATCTTAGTGCAAAGAGATAAGAGTGGGTCAATTCGCATTCTTCTGGACAACTTTCTAGATACATACCAGGTGCCAACGTTAAAACAGGATCAGATAAACCATCTAAATAGCCACATAAGTCCTGAGGAAATAGAAGCAGTCATTAATAGTCTCCCATCAAAAAACCAAACCAACCAAACAAACAAACAAAGCCCCGGACCAGACGGGTTTAGCAGGGAATTCTATCAGATCTTCAAAGAAGAGTTAACATTGGCACTCTTCAAATGATTCCATGAAATAGAAACTCAAGGAACACTACCCAACTCATTCTATGAAGCCACAATAACGCTTATACCTAAACCAAAGACCAAAGAAGGAGAACTTGAGACCAATTTCCCTCATGAACATTGATGCAAAAATACTGAACAAAATCCCGGCCAATCAAATCCAAGAATGCATCAAAACTATAATTCACCGTGATCAGGAAGGCTTCATTCTAGGGATACAGGGATGGTTCAATATATAGAAATCTGTCAATGTAATAATACACTACATTAACAAACTAAAGGAAAAGAACCACATGGCCATTTCATTAGATGCTAAAATGGCTTTTGACAAAATCCAGCATTCCTTCATGATAAAAGTCTTGGAGAGATCGGGAATCCAAAGCCCATACCTAAACATAGTGAAAGCAATATACTGCAAACCGGTAGCCAACATCAAGTTAAATGGAGAGAACCTTGAAGCAATCCCACTAAAATCGGGGACCAGACAAGGCTGCCCATTCTCTCCCTATCTATTCAATATAGTACTTGAAGTCCTAGCCAGAGCAATCAGGCAACAAAAGGAGGTTAAAAGTATACAAATTGGAAAGGAAGAAGTCAAAATATCACTATTTGCAGATGATATGATAGTATACTTAAGTGGCCCCCAAGACTTCCACCAGAGAACTCCTAAAGCTGATAAAACTTCAGCAAAGTGACTGGATATAAAATAAACTCAAGCAAATCAGTAGCCTTCCTCTACTTAAAGGATAAACAAGATGAGAAAGAAATCAGGGAAATGACACCCTTCACAATAGTCCCAAATAATATTTCATACCTAGGTGTGACCCTAACAAAGCAAGTGAAAGATCTGTATGAGAAGAACTTCAAGCTTCTGAAGAAAGAAATCGAAGAAGGTCTCAGAAGATGGAAAGATCTCCCATGTTCATGGATTGGCAGGATCAACATAGTAAAAATGGCCATCTTGCCGAAAGCAATCTACAGATTCAATGCAATCCCCATCAAAATTCCAAATCAATTCTTCATAGATCCCGAAAGAGCAATTCTCAAGTTCATCTGGAATAACAAAAAACCCAGGATATCAAAAACTATTCTCAACAATAAAAACTCTTCTGGGGGAATCACCATCCCTGACCTCAAGCTCTACTACAGAGCAATAGTGATAAAAACTGTTTGGTATTGGTATGCATATAGGCAGAAAGATCAATGGAATAGAATTAAAGACCCAGAAAAGAACCCACACACATATGGTCACTTGGTATTTGACAAAGGAGCTAAAAACATCCAGTGGAAAAAAGACAGCATTTTTAGCAAATGGTGCTGGATCAACTGAAGGTCAGCATGCAGAAAAAATGCAAATCGACCCATTCTTATCTCCTTAAAGCTCAGGTCCAAGTGGATCAAGGATCTACATATAAAACCAGACACACTGAAGCTTATAGAGGAGAAAGTGGAGATGAATCTTGAACACATGGGCACAGGGAAAAAGTTCCTGAACAGAACACCAATGGCTTATGCTCTAAGAACAAGGATCGACAAATGGGACCTCATAAAACTGCAAAGCTTCTGTAAGGCAAAGGACATAGTCAATAGGACAAAACGACAACCAACAAATTGGGAAAAGATCTTTACTAACCCTACATCAGATAGAGGGCTAATATCCAATATATAATATATAAAAAGAACTCAAGAAGTTAGTCTCCAGAGAATCAAATAACCCTATTAAAAATGGGGTACAGAGCTAAACAGGGAATTCTCAACTGAGGAAACTCAAATGGCTCTAAAGCACCTAAAGAAATGTTCAGCATCCTTAGTTATCAGGGAAATGCAAATTAAAACAACACTGAGATTCCACCTCACACCGGTTAGAATGGCTAAGATGAAAAACTCAGGAGACAGCAGATATTGGAGAGGATGTGGGGACAAAGGAACACTTCTTTGTTGGTGGGATTGCAAGCTGGTAAAAGCACTCTGGAAATCAGTTTGGCTATTCCTCAGAAAATTAGACATAGTACTACCTGAGAACACAGCTATACCACTCCTGGGCATATACCCAGAAGATACTCCTACATGTAATAAGGACACATGCTCCACTATGTTCATAACTGCCTTGTTTATAATAGCCAGAAGCTGGAAAGAACCCAGATGCCCTTCAACAAAGGAATGGATACAGAAACTGTGGTATATCTACACAATGGAGTATTATTCAGCTATTAAAAATAATAAATTCATGAAATTATTGGGCAAATGGATGGAACTAGAAAGTGTCATCCTGAGTGAGGTAACCCAATCACAAAAGAACACACATGGTGTGCAGTCACTAATAAGCAGATGTTAGCCCCAAAGCTCAAAATAAACAAGTTACAATTCACAGACCGCAGGAAGCTCAAAACGGAGGAGGACTTAAGTGACGGTGTGGGGAACAAAATACTCACAGGAGCAATAAGGGAGAAAATGTGTGGAGCAGAAGAAAAGGCCACCCAGAGACTGCCCTATCTGAGGATTCATCCTATAAACAGTCATCAAACCCCGACACTACTATGGACGACAAGAAGTGTATACCAAAAGGAGCATGACATGGTTGTCTCCGGAGGGGCCCTGCCAGAGCCTTACAAATACAGAGGCAGATGCTAGCAGCCAACCATTGGACTGGGCATGGGGTCCCCAATAGAGGAGCTGGAGGGTGGTCCAGAGAAGCTGAAGGGGTTTACAGCCTCATGGGGAAGAACAATGATTTCGGCCACCCAGATGCCCCAAGACTCCCAGGGACTGAACCATCAACCAAGGGGTACACATGGTTCCAGCCAAAAATGTGGCAGAGGAATGCCTTGTTGGGCATCAATAGGAGGAGTGGTCCTTGGTCAGGTAAAGGCTCAGTAGATGTCCCATCAAAGGGAAATCGAGGGGGGATGATAGGTGTGGGTTGGGAGGAGGGGCATATACATGGAGGCAGGGGGTGGGAGGAGGGTTTGGGGGGTCTGGGGAGAGGGGGGAAATTGGGAAAAGTTTTACCATTGGCAATGTAAATGAAGACGATATTCAATTAAAAAAAAAGAACTCAAGAAGTTAGATTCCAGAGAACCAAATAACCCTATTTTTTTTTTAAAAAAAAAAGAATCCACGTGGGTGCTGAAAATTGAACTGGGGTCCTATGGAAGAGCAGCCAGTGCTCTTAACCACTAAACTACCACTCCATTGATCTAGAGGGTTTTGATTCATATACATGTTAAGTTTTTTAATTACTTTTTTGATAGTATAATGTAATTACATCATTTTCCCTTTTCTTTTCCTTTCCAAACTGTCCTCCCTCCTTAACACACCTCCTTGTTCTCTTCCAGGTTCATGGCCTCTGTTTTTCATTAATTATTGTTACACACACACACACACACACACACACACACACACACACTCACACACACACATTTTATAAATATAACCTGCTTAGTCTACACTGCCATTCGGGCTCTACGCCCCCCTACCCCCCCCCCCGCCACCATAGCATCATGATAAGCCTGTGATTGCAAATGGTGGATTCTGAGCTGGAGAGCTAGGTTGAAACACGTGAGGGTTGAACGGCCTTAGGTGAGAGTGAGTGCGATGAGAATAGTCTCTTGGGAGACAGCTCCAGTGAGACAGCTCATTTATGCGGAGGACAAAGGCTATTTAAACCTTTGGGATTGAGTAGTGACTATGGGGTAAATGTACATCATTGGCCAGGGCCAGGGGCCTGGAGATGCCTCATTTTCATAAGGAGGAATTTGAGGTGCCACTGGACATGGCCATATAAGGGGCAAGGAAGCTTCACCTTGAGTACCTGGCTACATGACCTCCTCCAGCGGGGCAAAGTTCGGAGCTCAGGGCTATGTGCTCTGGGACACACAGGCCTGAGACAATGGGGGAGCAATCCTACTTCTGTCAATCTTAGGAGATTTCCAGGGTTTGGACATGCCTTGACTCAATTCTTGCTCCAGGCCTGTTGCTAATGGCTCCATGGCCACCCAGTATCCCTTCTCCCCCTTTTTGTTTTATACAGGGCAAATTGGGAATTGTTTGGTACCGAACCAGAACTTACTTGGTCAGTAGTGATTTTGGCAGTTCTGCTTACCTGCAATTTTAAAATTGGAAACAGGGCTAGGAGGAGGCAGCCACCAGATGGTTTGAGAACCACGGTGTGGAGGTACCAGTGGCATAGTGGGCTCAGAGATCCTTAACTACTGCTATGTTTTATTCTACTAAGCCAGATTTATTAACATAGAAACAACATTCCTCCCTCACTATAAGGTAAGTCCCTTCCTGCTCAGCTGTCAGCAGGTTGTGAGCTCTCCTGTTTGTAAGGTAATGGCGTGGTCAAGCTTGTCCTGGAAGTCGTCAGTCAGGTATTGTGTCTGTGCCAAGGCCACCATAGCAGCCCCTGTTGCTCCTGCTGAGATGGCCAGGACAAGCATGGGGATGACTATCTCTCTCTGTTTCCCGTCCCCTCCTAGCTGCCAGGCGATTTCCTCAGACGTGCAGAGGTAGACCTGTGGGGTAATCATTACTGGGGTGCAAATACCTTGGAGTGAGGACTTAGCACAGGGACTGATGATGTTATTGCAGTAGAGAAGAGTGGGGGTGGGGCTAACACACATAGGCTTGGTGTCAGTGATGCAGAATGGGACCTGGAAGAGGACCCTATGAGGCAAAAGGAGAAGGATAGATTTTTAAAAAGGAATGTTTTTCAACTTTTGTGTATGTGAGGGCTCATGTGGTTCATGAAGCAGAATTTTAATGGGAACAGCTGAATAATATCCAGGAAAAAGAGACACAGAAAAAAGCATTGGGAGGAATTGGGGTGAGTTGCTAGGGGAAGAAGGTCAGCCATGTATTTTAACCAGGAAAGAGTGGCTTGGAGCTCCTTGGTGACTTTGATTTCCTGGCTCACAATTAATTCGTAGACTAGGACTGGTTCTGGAGCCAGAACAAGTAGAGAAATGTGCAAATCAGCCATAGGGTATTGAGCAAATGGATGGGAATAAAATTTGTCAGTCACTACTGTCTTCCAATGTTACTTCCAGGGATCTGGGATACACAGCTTCTAGGGGCTTGGTTGTTGGTTCGAGTATATTTCTACTTTGCAATTCCAACAGTGACTGCTTTCATAGGTGTTAACATCTCAGAGACATGATTTTTCCATTTGGTTGCTAATATTGGAAGCAGGCAAAGGGACGATAAAGGCCAAGAAAGTCTGACTATATTGGAATTCATAAAGGCTCCTGTACCGGTAATAGGTTTCTCTAGCAAAAAATTCTCCAGTGGTGAGTATTGGGAAGATTAAGGAGTGGCTGGGCAGTAGCAGAGTTAGAATGAAGAATAACAAAAACAACCATAAGAATGGAGGAGAGAGAGGCCTCTTGGGGGAAACATGGTCTGGGCTTAGGTCACCAGGTCATAGATGTCCTTCTAGAAGATCTCATTTTCCCATTGCAGGTGAGGTCTTGTCAACCTCATGAGTCCTTGACCTGTCAGTGATAGACTAGCCATCTTCTTGGTTGGTGGGGTTGATATTGGACATTCCTGGCTGGGACCCATATAGGCCTCAGCATGTCCTGTGGAAAGATACAAGCAAAATCCCTTCTTTTAATGTGGAGAGGTCCCTTCCATATTCTGTCTAAGGAATCAGGCCATCAAACCAGGATGGTAGGAGTTACTCCTGGTGTGTGCCAGTGGGAAGAACTAAGATGTTTGCAGTCTTTGTAAATATTAAATATATTTAGAGTTGCTAGAGCCATTGCTAAGTGTATGTTAGGGGGTAGGTGATTATTCTTTGTTTTTCTAAAGTTGGGCCTTTAGAGTTCGATGTGTTCTTTCTATGATTCCTTGGTTCTGGGGACTGTAAGGAATCCCAGTGTGATAGGCAATCTCCTATTATGAACAGAAGGTCTTGAATTGGGAGCTAGTGCAAGCAGGGCATTTATCAGTTTTAATTTGTTGAGGAATGCCCATGACAGCAAAGGTGGAGAGTATGTTATAAATTAATCTTGTTCAGCTTTTTTCCCATTTGGGCTGTAGTTCATATGAAATGTGAGTATGTGCCAACAGAAATAAAGACATATTTTTGGTGGCTGAATTTGGGGATGCAGGTGACATTAATTTGCCAAAGAGCATTGAATTTGAGACCTCAAGGGTTAGTGACCACAGTTTGTAAATTTGAGGTAGTAATGAGGGATGCACAAAAGGAGCATGTTTTTAGTATCCTGTGAAACTGAGCAAGAGGGACATGGAGGAAATGGGCATTAAGTACTTTTACATGTGTGTGTGTGTGTGTGTGTGTGTGTGTGTGTGTATGTGTGTGACTGATCTGGTTTCTCAGCAGAATCTGTGAATGCTTCTGTAGATGCAGTCTGATCAGCAAGGGTGTTTCCCTCAGCTATTGAACCTAGTAGATATTGGACCTGGCACTGTGAGATCTGACTTGATGGATGTAGAGGGGACTGGCTCTTTCCTGTAAGAAGGTGGAGACATGGATGGGCAGAGGGCATAATGGGTTGGTGTCTAATTTGACAAAGTTCTTGATAACTAGAGATGCAAAGTAACAGCATATACACTGTCTTGAGAAAGGGTTAAAGAGTCCATTGATTCTTTTGAGGGCTAAATAAATAAATAAATAAATAGCATATAGTTCTTTATATTAGGTGGAGCGATGGGCAATCCTGAATTGAATAATGGGGGCTTCATTCCCAAGGTAGTGGTATATTATTGCCATGGCTCCCTTCTTTCCTCATCAGAAAATACTGAGGGGGCCTCAGTGATGAGCTTATTTGCCAAGAACTGGGGGTGGTGTAGCTGTCACAACAGAGGTAGGGTAGAAACACATCTTTTGTTAGGGTAATGATTATTAGTTTGTCCCTAGAATCCTATTAGGCTAATAGCAAAGCAGATATGATTTCTGAGTAGGCATTGGCTATCAGAACAAGAGAGAGAGAGAGAGAGAGAGAGAGAGAGAGAGAGAGAGAGAGAGAGAGAGAGAGAGAGACAGAGAGAGGAGTGACAAGAATATGAGGTTCCTAGTCTAAGGTTTATAGATAGGGCTCTATCTCTGCTATTTCTAAGCATAATAGTAAGTACATTAATCTCAGAACTCTGGGTGCACTGACCACCAGGATGTGGAGCCATTTCAGCACTCCCTGGGGCTGATACAGTGCTCCCATAAGAGTAAGGGAGGCGTTAAAAATAAGAAGCTTTACAGGTATTGTTGGATCACACCTTGTGAGTATCATGTTTTTTAGGGTGCATTAATGGCACCTAAAGCCTCAACTGCCTCAGATGAGAGAGCTCTTAGGGAGGCAGGAGGGTTTTTTAAGCCCCTTTTAGAAACTTCAGAGCTTCCAGGATATATCTTTCTAGAAGATTGGTGGCAATATTGGCCACAAGAGGTGCATCATGCTTGTAGATCCACTGGTGTCCTCTGGGTTTTAGGCTTGTTTGGTGGTAAAGGAATGAGAGTAACCTCCTACATCTAGAAGCTGAAGCTCAGGAATTGGTTCCCAGTAGTGTGAGACTTCCTGTTGTCTTAACCATTGTTTTATCTGCTTTAGTATCCATAGGACATTTGAATAGTTTGTCACCCATTTTCATGATTGTATTTGGGTAGGAGCCTTCTGAGATGCTGGAAACCCATAAAGCCTCTATAGGAGAAATTTTCCCTTTTATTGGTGGGACTGAGGACTGCCCTGCTTTAAGGTGAAAGGCTCCAGTGGCTTGCCATCCTTATCATAATGCGAGCAACAATCTCTCCTCCAGTGGAAGTCCTTAGTGTATCGGGAACAGACTGTCTTGGGAGTGTTGGCATATCTGGCAAGTGGAGCCCCATTTGGGCACTTGCCTTTCCAGTGTCCCTTTATTTTTTTTCCACATTTAAAGCAAGCCCCTCTGTTTTTATTGCTTCCCCGAAGGCCCGGGCAATGGAAGAATCCTAATGGGATGCTGTCCCAATATCCCGAGAGGCCGCAGTCCATCTATCACAGTGATCATCTTTGAGGCCTTGGCATGCAAGCCTGCACTCAGAAGTCATACCCTCCCAGATGATGGGTTTAAAAAGGAGGGCTAGGCTGGATATTAACAGGGAATGCCTGGACTTCTGGACCCACAGCAGAGTCTTGGAAATCTCAGAGCTGCTGGTTAGTGAAAGGAGGGGTGGAGGGAGGGCTGTCTTGTGGTGCAATGTATGGAGTCAAGGAATGGGGTACAGGGCAGATTAGATGGGGTCAGAGTATGCTACTGAGATTGAGGAAGCAATTGTTTTTTTTTTTTAAATCTCTTCTATGACTCTAGGGTTTTTAGGTCTGCAATAGGAAGGTTCTTTTGAATACGTCATCATCAGAATCATCTGATGGAGAGGGTGAAGTATCTTTGGAGGAACTCTGGCTTAGACAGACTCATGTATGCTTGGACCACAGCTATAATGGGCATAAAACAGAGGGATGGAGGCCTTCCTTCCTGACTTTCTTGACAGTGAGAAAGATAAGTGAAATGAGTCCATATAAGACCAGCTTTGACATCTAGGGGGTAACCTGAGCCAGGCAGTGAGATGTGGCATCAGCTATCAGGGTCAGTGCTGAAAGCAGCTGATGGGGGTCAGCACTAATTGAGGCTGACAGAAGTTGGTCCAGATAGTGATTGATGGGGTTGCTGCCTATTGAAGTCGGTGATTAGAGAAATTACTCAGCAGACTTTTCTCTGAGGGAATAAAACTTGATCCACTGAGGCTGGCATTCCCTGTGGCCAGTGAAAAGAAATCAGAACTCTTAACTTTTAGGGGCCAGGAACAAAGAAAATGAAAGAGAAAATACACCCCCCCACACACACACTGAGTGGATGAAGCAAAAGATAGATGCCAGTAACTTCCATATAGTAAATACATTCATACATGCATGCATACATGCAACATACATATATATGGATGGATATATACATATTCACATATTGAATGGATGGAACAAAGCTCCAGCAAGCAGGATTCAATCATTTCACAATACACATATATACATATATTCACATATACACACATACCTGGTGGATGGAACAAATTTCAACAAGTGGGCTTCAAGCATTTCACAATACACACTCATATATACATATACACATATACACAATGCACACATAAACATATATACATATACATATATACATATATATGTATATATATATACCTGGTGGGTGAATGGAACAAAGTTTCAACCACTTTATTTTTCTCCCATAACATACATATCTTAGCAAAATCTTTCAAGCAGTATAAAATTACAATGTGATTGCATTCTATTTTTCTTCTATGACTATGAAAAAAAGGATATTCCCCAATACCTTTACAAGGAACAACATTATGTAGTACAGGTAAAGAAAACAAATTATTCACAA
The DNA here is from genome assembly GCA_964023405.1 of Apodemus agrarius. Taxonomy (NCBI): domain Eukaryota; kingdom Metazoa; phylum Chordata; class Mammalia; order Rodentia; family Muridae; genus Apodemus; species Apodemus agrarius. The sequence goes on along the minus strand of OZ030010.1, from coordinate 65,407,063 downwards.
GAACCCAACCCATGTACATTTGTAACTAAGCAGCTTATTATAGATTAACAGAGTGTGAGCAAGAAAGGTAGTTTTTTTTTTCAGCCAGTTTCTCTTACTGTCAGTAATTTCTGGTTACAAAAAAATTTTTATTTATTTAAAAAGATTTATTTATCTTTTGAAGTAAACTTATAAGAATATTAAAAGAATCACAAATCTGAACTTTTATATAAAAATCAGTCATATCTATTTTGAATCTGCAGAATGCACATCTATTCATCAGCAATTCTTAATAAATCATATCAGAAAGCTGAGGGCAAAATGGGTATAAGAAATCAATCGTCACCAGTCCAGCCTGAGTGAGGGCCACATCAGCCAGTGCTGCCCTTGTTCTTGTTCCCTGACCTTAAAAAATCCCTGCCTTAACTATTAAGAGTGTGCTTTTCTTTTTATTTTCCCTTTTTAAAATGAATTGGTTATTTTATTTATTTACATTTCAACTGTTATCCCCTTTCCCGGTTTCCCCTCCATAGCCCCCATCCCCTCCCCTCCCCCTGCTTCTATGATGGGGCTCCTCCACCCATCCTCCTCCTGACTCACCGCCCTGGCATTCCCCTACACTGGGGCATTGAGCCTTCACAGGACCAAGGGCCTCTCCTCCCATTGATGCTAGACAAGGCCATCCTCTGCTACATATGCGGCTGCAGCCATGAGTCCCTCCACGTGTACTCTTTGGTTGGTGGTTTAGTCCCTGGGAGGTCTAAGGGGTCCAGTTAGTTGATATTGTTGTTTTTCCTGTGGACTTGCAATCCCCTTCAGCTCCTTCATGCCTTCCCCTAACTCTTCCTTTGGAGTCCCCAGGCTCAGTCCAATTGTTAGCTGTGAGTATCCTCATCTGTATATGTCAGGCTCTGGCAAGCCTCTCAGGGAACAGCTATACCAGGCTCCCGTCAGCAAGTTCTTGGCATCAGCAATAGTGTCTGGGTTTGATATCTGTATATAGGATGGGTCCCTAGGTGGGGCAGTCTCTGGATGGCCTTTCCTCCAGTCTCTGCTCCATTTTTTTGTCCCTGCATTTCCTTTAGACAGAAACAATTCTGGGTTAAACATTTTGAGATGGGTGGGTGGCCCCATCTCTCACCTGGGGCTGTGCTTATCTACTGGATACAATCTCTACAGGTTCTTTCTCTCCTTTGTTGGGTATTTAAGCTAATGCCATTTGCGTTGGGTCCTGAGAACCTCTTGCTTCCCTGGCTTCTGGGACTTTCTAGTGGCTACACCCTGTTCTCCATCCCCTTCTGCTACACATTTCTATTCATTTTCGTGACCCTCTGTACTTCTTTCCTGTCTTTTTCCATACCTGATCCTACCCCCATTTTCCCTCCCCTCCTCTCTCCCTCCAAGCTCCCTTCCCCCCTCTACCTCCTGTGATTATTTTGTTGCCCCTTCTATGTAGGATTGAAGCATATACACTTTAATCTTTCTTCGTCTTAAGCTCCATATGAGTTGTATCCTGGGTATTTGGAGCTTCTGGGCTAATATCTCAGCCATTTGAGATTCCTCAGTTGAAAATTTTTTGTTTAGCTCTGTATCCCATTTTTAATAGGGTTATTTGGTTCTCCGGAGTCTAACTTCTTGAATTCTTTGTATATGTTGGATATTTGTCCTCTATTAGAAGTAGGATTGCTAAAGATCTTTTCCCAATCTGCTTGTTGCCATTTTGTTCTATTGACAGTGTCCTTTGCCTTACAGAAGCTTTGCAATTTTGTGAGGTCCCATTTGTCAATTCTTGATCTTAGAGCATAAGCCATTGCTGTTCCATTCATGAAAATTTCCCCTGTGCCCATGTGTTTGAGACCTTTCCCCACTTTCTCTTTTATTAGTTTCAGTGTGTCTGGGTTAATGTGGAGGTATTGATTCACTTGGACTTGAGCTTAGTAAAAGGAGATAAGAATGATTGATTTGCATTCTTCTGCATGCTAACCACCAGTTGAGCCAGCACCATTTGTTGAAAAGGCTATCTTTTTTTCCACTGGATGGTTTTACTTCCTTTGTCAAAGATCAAGTGACCATATAGGTGTGTAGGTTCATTTCTGGGCCTTCAATTCTATTCCATTGATCTACCTGCCTGTCACTGTACCAATGCCATGCAGTTTTTATCACTATTGCTCTGTAGTACAGATTGAGGTAAGGGATGGTGATTCCCCCAGAAGTTCTTTTATTGTTGAGAATGTTTTCAACGTCCTGAGATTTTGTTATTCCAGATGAATTTGAGAATTACTCTTTCTCTGTGAAGAATTGGGTTGGAATTTTGATGGGGGTTGCATTCAATCTGTAGATTGGTTTTGGTAAGATAGCCATTTTTACTATGTTAATCCTGCAGATCCATGAGTATAGGAGATCTTTCCATCTTCTGAGGTCTTCTTTGATTTCTATCTTCAGAGACTTCAATTTCTTGTCATACAGATCTTTAACTTGGTTAGAGTCACACCAAGATATTTTATATTCTTTATGACTATTATAAAGGGTGTTGTTTCCATATTCTTTTCCTTTATATAGAAGAAGGCTACTGATTTGTTTGAGCTGAAGTTGTTTATCAGCTGTAGGAGTTTCGTTTATGAATGTGGATGTCCTTGCATTTGGGGCATAGATGTTCAGAACTGAGAGTTCATCTTGGTGGATTTTTCCTTTGATGAGTATGAGATGTTCTTCCCCATATGTTTTAATAACTTTTGTTTGATTTTATTTTATTGGATATTAGAATGGCTACTCCAGCTTGTTTCTTGAGACCATTTGCTGATAATTTCCCCAGCTGTTTACTCTGAGGTAGTGTCTGTCTTTGACACTGAAGTTTGTTTCTTGTATGCAGCAAAGTGCTGGGCCCTGTTTACATATCCAGTCCATTAGCCTATGCCTTTTTATTGGGGAAATGTGTTGATTGATGTTGAGAGATATTAAAGACCAATGATTTTTTGCTCTCTGTTATTTTTGTTTTTAGATGGAATTATGTTTGTGCTGTTCTCTTCTTTTGTGTTTGTTGTGAGAAGATTAATTTCTTGATTTTTCTTGGGTGTAGTTTCCCTCCTTGTGTTGGAATTTTCCTTCTGCTATCCACTGTAGGACTGGTTTAATGGAAAGGGATTGTTTAAATTTGGTTTTGTCATGGAATATATTGGTTTCTCCACTTATGGTAATTGAGAGTTTTGTTGGGTATAGTAGCCTGGGCTGGCATTTGTGTTCTCTTAGGGTCTGTATGAGGTCTGCCCAGGATCTTCCTGCTTTGATGGTCTCTGGTGAGAAGTCTGGTGTGATTCTAATAGGTCTGCCTTTATAAGTTACTTGACCTTTTCCCTTACTGCTTTTAATATTATTTCTTTGTTTAGTGCATTTTCTGGTCCAATCTATTTGGCATTCTATAGGCTTCTTTATATTTATGGGCATCTCTTTCTTTAGGTTAGGGGAGTTTTCTTTTATGGTTTTGTTGAAGGTGTTTTCTGGCCTTTGAATTGGGAATCTTCACTTTCTTCTATACCTATTATTCTTAGGTTTGGTCTTTTCACAGTGTTCTGAATTTCCTAGATGTTTTGGGTTACAAGTTTTTTGTGCTCTGTATTTTCTTTGACTGTTGTGTCAATGTCTTCTATGGTATCTTCTATGCCTGAGATTCTTCTGTCTCTTGTATTCTGTTGGTAATGCTTGCACCTGTAACTACTAATCTCTTTCCTATATTTTCCATCGCCAGGATTGTCTCCCTTTGTGATTTCTTTATTGTTTCTAGTTCCATTTTTAGAACCTGCATGTTTTTGTTCATTTCCTTCACCTGTTTGATTGCGTTTTCCTGTAATTCTTTAAGGGATTCATATGTTTCCACTTTAAGGGCTTCTGCCTGTTTACCTGTGTTCTTCTGTATTTCTTTCTCTTTTTTTGCAAACAAATACATTTATTTGAACAAAGAAAAGGTGTAATGTTCAAAAGATAAAATACATTTTCTGTCAGCTAGTTGCAAATATCTGTGGCCATACAACTCCGAATGGACTTAATCTCATTAAATACCTGGGACTTCACAATAACTAATAAGAACTATTTTAAGGGAACTGAGGTAAAGACCAAAGGTTATTTTAAGTCTGTGTTTGATAATTGTGTAGTGAGAAAGCAAGCCTTTCTCTCAATTTATTCCACTTGGAGCTCATAAGCCCTTTCTAGGACACATTTATGACTGTAAATGTGATGGAGTAGGGCAGGAAGATAGAAAGTTTCCTAAGAACAGGCATAGATGGAGATGAGAATGCATGCTCTTGAAAATCTTACTGTACCCATATATGGGTGATACACAACTTTAATCCCAGGACTCAGGAGGCAAAGGTAGAAGATCTCTGAGTTCAAGGCTAGCCTGGTCTATAGTGCAAGTTCTAGAGCAGCCAAGCTACACTGAGAAACCCTGTCTTGAAATGCAAATAAATAAAATAAGATAAAATTAACCACATGGACCAACCACACAAATAAAATCCAAAAACAAACTCAAAAAGCTATCTCCCATAAGCAGTTTTGCCAGCTATCTAGTGATATGACCAGTAAAGACAAATTACCTCTGGACCAAGGTCTTCCTCTTCCTCTGTTGCTTTGTGAAACTTCACTTGCTTCTTCAAACCATAGTGATAGCATATCAGACATTATCTATATCTACAACACCTTGAGACTTTGCTCTCCTATTACAACAAAAATTTCATCAGTAAGTTTAGCAAAAAGTCAGGATCTTTAATTAATACAAAAACCTAGATCTGAAGGCCTTTAAAATTCTAGAAATTAAGAATCAAATTGCTTAAGTAACTTATATGAACAGATAAAAAGTCATCAGAGGCACTATCACATTTTATAATAATTATGAGTGACTCGCCTGTATTTCCTAAAGGGAGTTATTTATGCCCTCCTTAAGGTCCTCTATTATTTACATGAGATAGAATTTTATATCAGAATTTTGCTTTTCAGGTTTGTTAGAGCTTGCTGTGGTGGGAGAACTGGGTTCTGATGTTGCTAAGTGGCATTGGTTTCCATTGCTTATGTTCTTTTGATTGCCTCTCACCCTCTGGTTATCTCTTGTGTTAACTGCCCTTGCTGTCTCTCTGACTGAAACCTATCCTACCTGTGATACTGGTTATGTTGGGTCTCCTAGGGTCGGGCTGTCTCTGAGTGTGGGAGAGGTTCTGGAGCACCTGATCTGTGATGCTGGCTATGGCAGACCTACTGGGAATCAAACTGACTCTGGGTGCCAGTAGGTTGGGGGATGCTGAAGTACAAGATCTGGTCCTGGGGGCAGTTGAGACCTGTCATAAAGGTATGTCTCTGGCAAGGCTGAAGGTCCTGTGTCCTTTGGGCTCTGGAAAGTCCCAGTTAGGTCAGGTATTGAGGCAGTGAGGGAAGTCACCTGTGAGTCAGAACTCCTGGGGGGTCAAGCTTTCTCTGGGTGTGGGCAAGGTGGGGTAGGGGAGAAGAGTTTGCCTTTCTGAACTTCAAATTGTTCCTTAAGATTTTCTGCATCAGAGCCCATAGCAAAACCACGTTAACCTAGCTTGACTAATAATCTTATTTTTCCAACTTCTTTCTAAGAGTGATGGTCACTGCTGACAGTATACATATCTAAGTTCTTTCCTAGAGTAGTGATAGAATCATTAATCTGCTTCAGAAACAATGCCTGAAAGAGATTAAACAATGTTATTGTGAGTGCCAGAGATACTGCCCAGTGAAGGGCAAAAGACTCCTGAGAGTTTTTATGCAATTCTTGGATCAAGAGGGATGCGAGGGCAGCAAGCAGAGCAGAACTCCATAATAGCGTGAAGTCCTCAGGACACTTAGTCTTTGGGGACATGCCTCAACGGAGGCATGCCCGTCTTCATTATGCTAAAGAGTGATCTGCATTCCATGAGATCTAAAGGCGTTTGATCTTCCTTCTGTATTGCCCTTGGTATTCATGATATAAAATATATAATATGATAAGTTATTTCATTGTATACCTTAAGAATATACAGTTATCCATTCATTTCAAAAGGTGTAAAAACTGGAAAGAAAATATGACTGGTAGTAAAACAGACATGGTCAGTAGAGTAGAACATGAAGGAAGGAGACAAAAAATAGGCATAATATTTGGGGATAAGGAAGGAGTGCATGCATAAGATATGAAGGAGCGTAAAGATTAATTCCTTTTCTCTCATAGTATCTTAGCTAGTGTTTCTATTGCTGTGATAAAACACCATGACCAGAAGCAACTCAGGGAGCAAATGGATTATTTCCTTTCCACTTCCATATCTCAGGCCATCATCAAAGGAAATTAGGGCAAAAATTCAAGCAGGGAAAGACTCTGGAGGCAGGAGTTACACATAGGCCAAGGAGGAGTGTTCCTCATGGCTTGCTCAGCCTGCTCTCTTGTAGAACTGAGGACCACCAGCCCAGGGGTGGTCTCATGCAGACTGGGGTGGGAACTCTGACATCAACCATCAATCAAGGAAATGTACCACAGGCCAAAACAATGGGGGCATTTTCTCAATTAAGTTTTCCTCTTTACAAATGACTCTAGGTTGTATGAAATTGATATGAAACAAGCCATTACATGTGAATAATTTCTAAGTGGATAAAATGTATTTGATACTGAAAGTATAAGATTTAATGTGATGTGTCAAAGCTTCCATTTTGGATGCTGATTCTGATTGTATGTAAGTTCGTTAAGCTGTGTAGACCTTGCCGACTGGATAATTTAGGCGTGTGGTATTTTTTAATTTGTATTTTTTATAATAAAAGTTTATTTGGAAAAATGAAAAAAAGATTTGAGATGATCAAATCTATGATCATCTCAATTCAATATTATAATGTTGAATATCCCATTCGAGCAGGGAATTGTAAGGGGTCTGATGGGCTATTATCCCTGTTTGGCACTAGCTTTGAGTGACAGTTATCTCATTCCAAAAATGAACCAGATTGCATTTCTTGTGATCTCCTGGTTAATGACCTGGTGACTGTCTCTTCTGATCTCTTGCAATGGTCCTTCTAGAACACTGTATGCCCCAGACAAGTACCCAATTTTCCCTCCTACACTTACGTTTTACAGACTTGTGAGCAGATCACTGTGTCACTTTATTTTGGACCCACGGTAGATGAGCTTGTTTTGAAGGAACACAGAAGTTGTGCAAAAGTCTAGTAGTTTCGACGAGTTTGCCACTTTGGAATATTGGGAATACTTTGAGATATTTGCTACATATGGAATAAATGTTCTTTTGGCCTTGGGCAATCCTGCTAAGCTACGGAGACAATGCACCTATTTCTGAGACCAGTCCTCAAAGTTTGTACAAATGTAAAGGAGGAACGGCCTGGGTGATTTTATTTGTTGTCCAGCCATCAGGCCATCCTGGAGTCAACTGCTTGCCGATCACAAACACAAAGTAACCCCTTTAAACAAAAGGGTTTCTGAAAAGGTACACACAGATTCTCTTAGAATGCAGATCACCATATATGCCAAAAAAATCCTTTGGCAGTAGAATGGATACCCCACACTGTTCCAGCCTCAGTAATGCCAGGAAAACCCTGTTTCAGAACTGCTGTACATCAGTGATTGGGCTAACCTGTGATCTACAAGTCCTATTTTCTGGGGCAAGCATCAGACATAAATTCCAAAATGGCCTTCCACCACATAGCTATTCTAGCTTGCCCAGACTTTCTCAATAATACCATCTCTACATAGCAAATGGGACGCAGTAAGTCCATGTGCCCCCTAGGGTCACTTGACCATACTTGACCTGATGGTCCCTTGTTGGTTCCTTCATTATGTGCAACACATTTGGGCCTTAATTTTTAAAGATCTTCAAATCTCATGTATTTCTATGGATGCATCCTAAGTCAAACAGGGATGCCTTTTGCACTACCAGTGATTCAAGGCTTCGTGAGTAAGATTCCACAGCAATGCCTGTTATGGTTTAGATGTGATGCTCCCTACTACACTTCACAAGGCTCTTGTCCTTGGCATTTGGTCCCAAGTTGGTGCTATGTGAAGAGCTTCTGAAAACTTTGGGAGAGGTTTAGCTGAAGGAAATAGGTTGTGAGGGCGAGTAATTGGAGAGAATTTATTCTTGGGCCCCTTTCTCTCATGTTGCTGCTACTTTCTGTCTGCCATGAGGTGGTTTTCCTCAGCCTCATAATCCTTCTGTGATGATGCTGTGCTTTACCATGGACCAGAAGTACAGAGCTTTCCATGAGCAAATGAACATTCTGAAACTGTGAGGCTTCCTTCCTCTGCTAAGACGCATCTGTAAGGTACTCATTAATTGCAATGCAGAAGTAATAGACTACTCCAATAGGTAGACACCCAAGATTTAACGCACTCTCTAAAATCTTGTAAATATTCCTGCAGATCTTTTCAGCCCTCACTGGCCTGGTGGAGCTCACTGATTTATGGCTTGTGTCTAGGGCCCGGATTTGCTAATTGCTAGCCCACCAAGACTCTCCAACACTATCTCTGTCAATATGGTACAGATCTTCCTCTACACAACCACAGGCAGGGCACACTGTGGTGCTATCAGGCTGAACAAGGAATAATTTTGTCTTGTTTGTAGTCATTCTCTGGCTTATGTTCATATTAGTGTTGATGATAGACTATCTGGATTTGAACGTGTCCTGGATCTTGCCCAAGAATTGTACTGACCTTCAAAGCCCATCTTCACAGCCAGCCAACCTTTATATCCCAAGGGGTGGTTATGGCTCAGAAACACCCATATTCTAGCTGTTCCCCTAGGGTCTTGGGTGACAACCTTCCTTGATCCTGTTGTCCACGTCACAAGCAGCAAACCACACCATAAGTGGCATGCACACTCCCATGTTAGGAATGAAACCCCATTAACATTAGGGCTACAACTTGCCCCTTGGACCTCACATGGAGAAGATACCACTTAGGCCTAACTGTGCCAATCAACAGGTAAACATCACTGAAGCTGCATCTCCTAATGTCAGACCTCCCACCTGCTCTCAGGATCACGTCACCCTCTTTGTTGACATGAGTATGGGTCAGGCACCGCTTAAATACACACGGTTGTTTGGTTTCTCCTGCTTACAGGCTGTGACTGCATATCCCCTTTCCCCCACATATGAAAGGAATCCTAGCAATAGAAGATTTGAGCAGGAACAGGCTCCTATCCCCCAACCTCCACGCCGGAAAACTCATGCCTGATATCCCACCTCGTTAAACTCTCTCTTAGCAACCTCACCCACAATCTGCTAACGTGGCTTTTCCTCCTCCATTTTTCCAGACTCCAGTGACCTGCAAGAAATGGATACTTCCTTCAGAACTATTCAAAAATCTCAGAGGTTTCCCTGTCTCAAATGTTACCAAGCACTGTCTGGAGTCTTTCCTCCTTTAGGGACTAACCTCACATTGAATAATGAGCCTGGGTGAGCAGTAAATATTGGTGTTGTTTAGCCTAGTGCTAGGTTTATTATGTGGGTCATCTTGACTGTGATACACATCTCCTGAGGACAGGGAGGCACAGGCCTGGCAGCTGGCCAGAATAGCCCTTCTTCAGATGGGATGGGGTAGATTCATCGACATGTGGGATGCCAGTTAGAAATAGGGAAGACGATGCGGATGAGTCTTAAAGTCACTGTACTAAGAAAAAGGAGTCAGGTAAAATAAGAAAAAGGGGTCAGGTAAAAGAACATCTGATGGTTCAGTAAGTAAGCAGGAACAGAATGGGCAAAACAACTCTATGCTGATACAAAGAAGAAAGGTAGCCCCAGCCTGGGCAGAGCAGTGGGTACTGATTAGACAGAAACACAGGGGACTTCCTGGGAGTGATTGACATTATCTGTGTGCTGATCTGCGCTTTCCTACAAGGTCCAGTGCATTTTGCAATGATCAGCAATCTCTAGACTTACCAGCTGGACTTGTGCATTTTAGAGTATGTAATTGACACTTCAGTTTGAATCACCCCAGTACAAAGTTACCCTCACACAAGCCTGTACTCCACCTTTACTATTCATTTTGCACTTCCACTCAAATCCTCAATCTCTCTCTCTCTCTCTCTCTCTCTCTCTCTCTCTCTCTCTCTCTCTGTGATTTTTCTTCCCCTTTGGGTATTTATTTATTTACTTGTATTTTATTGGTATTAGTTGAACCTGGGACTTTGCACATGGTATCCCTATGTTCCTAAAAGCCAGAGAGACTCTTTTCATTGATGACTTTAGCAATGTGTGCACAGGGCTGCAGGCCCAGAGTTGGGAAGCAGGCGCTAGATAATGACCATAAGCAGAGATCAGCCTGGTCTATACAGTGAGTGCCACGTGTCAAACCCAGTCTCATTCCCCAAGGACAGAATCCCTAGACTAGGATTGTCTGTGCGGCATCAGGTAATACATATCAACAGGTTTTATAAATCATAGACATACAATTTGGTAAGTTTAGGTAATATTTGCACTAATTGTTTTCATGTATATTCAAAAAAATAGTGCATGCTCCAAATTCCTAAGTCAAAGGTGTCACTAAAAATGCTCACTGAAGCCGGGCAGTGGTGGCACACACCTTTAATCCCAGCACTTGGGAGGTGGAGGCAGGCAGATATCTGAGTTCGAGGCCAGCCTGGTCTGCAGAGTGAGTTCCAGGACAGCTGGGGACAGAGAAACACTGTGTGGTAAAAACAAAACAAACAAACAAAAAAGCTCAGTGAAACAGGTCACTGGTTGTCCCTTTCATGCACAACCGTGTACTATTTGCTTTCTGCTTTAATTTACTCAATGATATAAAATTTGAAATATTACTCCAGGACATTTAGTTTGAGACATTCATCAGTAGCATAGGTCTGCCTAGAAATCACCATGTAAAACCTGGCTCTGAACTCCAGAACTCCTGCCAAGCCCTCACATTTGTTGGATTGGCAGTTGTCTGCTACCATGATCAGCTTTCATATCTGTAACCATAGAACACATTTTTATTCATGTCAACATATATATACATGCACATACATAAATACATACATATATACATATAGTTGGGTGTATATGCCCTGTTATATACTCCCACAATTGCATGTGGCATTTAGACACAGTATAGATATTCAAATATTTTTCTCATTTCTAGCTATGTTTGATTTCCATCTAAATAATAATTATTTAGGACTTTGAAGCTGCCTTCCTATAATTCTTCCTGTCCACATAGGAAAAGTACATACCAACCCCTCCCCAAAAACAAAAACAAACTCTGAATCCAAGTCTGCCTGGGCATCCTGTATTTTATCTGACAACCCGATCCAGGGTCCACATCTACAAGTAAACACTTTTAGCAAGTGCTCACTCATATGCTGACAATGTCAGACAATATTGCAAACCCATTTCGAGTCTTTCACCACTTGTGCTGGCCTTCCCATTGTCCTTGCTGACACACTGGGTCAAATCTGTCTCTGTTTCCAGCAGCCTTTCCCGCTGGGCTTGCCCACTTGAGAAAGGACTTATCACCCTGTGAATTCCTGACTCAGAAGAGGATGTCAATGTTTCTTTGCCCTTCCCAATTTCTTTATTTTCCCAGAGCAGGCCAACATGAATAGTATGTGGCAACGGTGTAGGTTTAGGGTGCCCAAGTCTCAGCCATATCACATAAAGCAGGACGGAGATGTGATTCCATCCCTACACCATAAACCTGCCTAGCATCAGGCTGCTGTCAGCCTGGGTCTTCCTGTGCTGGTGCCTCTTCTGCAGTGGGAAGCACTCTGGCCTTGGCCTCTTGCCTGCTCGAGGACTTCAGAGCCCAGCCTGGCCTGGTTGTGGACCGAGGTAAGTGGTAGACATCTTTCTGGGGTGGTGTTTGGCTTTGTAGGGAGGACCAGAGCAGAGCTGGCACGCGTTTCACAGTGGAGGCGGCAGGCTCCAGGAAACAAGTCTCCAAAGCACAGGTGGAACCTGTCAAGTGTCCAAAGGCAGCCTTTAGAGGTGAGTGAGCGAAGACTGTACTGCTGGGAGAATTCTGCAGAGAGTGCAGCCAGGGCTTCTGGCATGTTCCCTCGGCTTTCTTTGTCCTTCCTTCCTTCCTTCCTTCCTTCCTTCCTTCCTTCCTTCCTTCCTTCCTTCCTTCCTTGTTTGTTTGTAAAGGCTAAACTCATCTGAAGAGAGAATCAATAATGAAACACCTTCGAGTGGAATTTAAAATGCATGTGCAGATAGCAGTCTACAGGGGTTACTTTCATAAAAACAGTCTCTGTGGATTGCTCTCTTGAGGGTGAGGGTTCAGTCTGGAGGCAGAGATGATGCTGTCATTTGGACTAAGGACACTGAGTAGAAAGGTTGCCTGAGCACTGCTTTTAAGAGTTCAAAAGTTATGGATGCAAAAGACCTATGCTAACCTGTAGGGTGAGAAAGAACAGTCAGCAAGGGAGTAAGAGAAAGCCGCCTCCCTCCTTGGCTGCCAGCAGACCTCTTAGACACAGCTTGGATATGAAAATATCTTTTCTTTCAGCCATGGAGAAAATTGCCAGAGAAGAAGGGTCTGTATGGCTCTAGAGAAGAGACTTCCATTACAGAGAGGGGAGTGCTGAGCCCATGGCCGGCTAGCACTGCCCAGAGGCAGCTATGGAAGTGAGAGCAGGGCCTGAGGGGCAGGTGGAACTTGTCCTTGTTGACCTCTGACCTCCTTCTGTAAAGACCATAACCTGAATACTGGACTGGAAGCAGTGCAGTTTCCTGCTAGACCCTGCTGGGCCTCTCCAATGCCTGAAGCCTAGCACTCACTTCCTGGTACAACACCTAGCACTCACGTCTTGGTACAGGAGAAGGGGGAACAGGCATTCGCCCTGGACAAATTTGCCTTGGACCCGGATTCACAGCAATAATTATTCAGCTAGCTCAAAGGCCACCAGAAAGCTACAGCAGGCTGTATTTGGTTCAAAGGCACCAGAGTTCCTCCCATTTACTGCAACCACAGACAATATGTCACAGGAACAACACTAGCTAGCTGGTACCATGGTCCTAGTCAGGGTGATAAGAAACAGGAAAAGGAGCTCAACACTCACAGCAGGCAGAGAGTACACACTGAAAGCAAATTCCAACTAAGGACAGTTGTTGTTAAGATGGCTTTGTAGCAGGTCAAATGTATGACAAAGGTGGACTCTTGCCATGTCAAAAATAATTTGAATATGCAATGTGAAAATATCCAACCAAGAGCAACATTAGAATTTAAAAGGGCATTGATAAGCATCAGAAATATGCAATAGGCACAGAAGGGAAGGTATAAAGGTAACTGCACTGCTCTGAATAGAAGCCAGGATCCATGGAAGAACATTCTGTGTGTGTGTGTGTGTGTGTGTGTGTGTGTGTGTGTGTGTGTTTCTTTGTTTCTTTCTCTCTCTTTCTTTCTTTCTCTCTCTCTCTCTCTCTCTCTCTCTCTCTCTCTCTCCGTCTCTCTCTCCCTCTCCCTCTGTGTGTGTGTGTGTGTGTCTGTGTGTCTGTGTGTGTGTGTGTGTGTGTGTGTGTGTGTGTGTGTGTATCTGTGTGTGTCTGGTGTGTGTGTGTGTGTGTGTGTGTGTGTGTGTGTGTGTCTTTGGTTGAGAAGCCTCCACATTTTCCAGAAGTCAACCTTGCTTGCGGTGATCTTTATACTGCAGGCAATTCTAGTACAAATCAGACCAACCGTATCTTGATATGGGCAAATTTTGACCACGATGTTCTTCTAGAACACACAAGTGTTCAAAAGATTTGAAAAGAAAATATATTGAGATATTTTACTCTGATAATAGAAATGATGTTCAAGTCTGCCTAACAGGCCAGCAGAGGGAGAAATCTGAACTTCAGAAGCATCAAAATCCTGTGGAAATGTAGGGACCACTGTATTGGGATGTGGAACCAGGCACCAATGTTAAGGCAAAGAGGCTGGAAGGTTACTGTCTGGAAAGGGTAGGCTGGAAAATGGAATTCTAACCTGTTGGACATGATGCCGAATGAATGGACTTGCTGGGTGGAGACCATTTCTTGTTCCTTATGGGCTCCCCAGGAGTTGAGTTCTGATCCTCCTGTTTATTAAAGGTCCCTGAATGTCCGATGAGAGGAGTGGGGTGGGGAAATTGGAAAGTTAGATTACAATCAGTGCCCCTCTGGACTCTCTAGTGGAGAAGCTGCATTCCAAAAGGGCACGGTATCACCCCGCCCTCCTGATGTACTGGTCAAAAGGTAGGAAAGGAAACAGACCTGCACATCTCCAGGGAGGGCGGCGCTCATCTGCCAGCCCTTTTGTTGTTGTGGTCTATGCCAAGCACGGCCTCAGGGCACAAGCACTGTGGGCCTGCTGCATGAAGCTATGAGACACACAAACAGAAAGGAGCAGTCACTGAATGCTCGCTCTCTGTGGGCCAGGCACTGGTGAGCAAGGAGGCTCTAAGTGGAGCACTTGCAGAGCCAGCAGAAGGGCCTGTTGCTGGAGTAAGGCCTCAGCTCAGGGGCAGAGGCACGCGCCTCCATCTCAAGGGGCGGGAGTGGGAGACACAGATGATCCCAAAGGACAGGAGTCTTGCCAGTGACAGCCAACAGGGAGGACGGTGTTGCTCTTAGTGGTCCCCAGGCTTCTGGTCTCTCTCTCTTTCTCTTTTGTCGCTGTTTTTAATAGAATATTCTCTTTATTTACATTTTAAATGTCAGCCCTTTTCCTGTTCCCCCCCAGAACCCCCATATCCCATCTCCTCCCCCTGTTTCTATGAGAGTGCTCAACCACCAACTCACTCCCACCTCCCTACCCTCACATTCCACTACACTGGGGCATCAAGCCTTCATGGGACTAAGGGCCTCTCCTCCCATTGATGCCTGACAAGGCCATCCACTGCAACATATATGGCTGGAACCATGGGTCCCTCCATGTGTACTCCTTGCGAGGTGGTTTAGACCCTGGGAGCTCTGGGGGTACTGGTTGGTTCATATTGTTGTTTCTCTTATGCAAATCTCTTCAGCTTCTTTTGTCCTTTCTCTAGCTCCTCCACTGGGGACCCCTTGATCAGTCCAATGGTTGGCTGAGAGCATCCCCCTCTGTATTTGTCAGGCTCTGGCAGAGCCTCTCAGGAGACAGCTTTATCAGGCTCCTGTCAGCAAGCACTTCTTGGCATCCACAATAGTGTCTGCATATGGTGACTTTATACTGAATGGATGCCCAGGTGGGACAGTCTCTGGGTGGCCTTTCCTTCAGTCTCTGCTCCACACTTTGTCTCCATATTTGCTCCTGTGAGTATTTCATTAAGAAGGACTGAAGCACCCACACTTTGGTCTTCCTTCTTCTTGAGCTTCATGTAGTCTGAATTGTACATTGGATATTCTGAGCTTCTGGTCCAATATCCACTTATCAGTGAGTGCATACCATGTGTGTTCTTTTGTGATTGGGTTACTGCCCTCAGGATGATATTTTCTAGTTCCATCCATTTGCCTAAGAATTTCATGAATTCATTGTTTTTAATAGCTGAGTAGTACTTCATTGTGTATATACACCACATTTTCTGTATCCATTCCTCTGTTGAGGAACATCTGGGTTCTTTCCAGCTTCTGGCTATTATAAATAGGGCTGCTATGAACATAGTGGAGCATGTGTCCTTATTACATGTTGGAGCATCTTCTGGATATATGGTCCAGAGTGGTATAGCTGGGTGCACATGCCCAGTTTTCTGAGGAACTGCCAGACTGATTTCCAGAGTGGTGGTGGCACCAGCTTGCAATTCCACCAACAGTGGAGGAGTGTTCTTCTTTCTGGTCTTTTCTAAGGCTGGCCCCAGGGGCCCCGCCTCTGGGAACAGCACACCCACATCTTTCTGGCCCCAGGCTGCAAGACCGGCCCCAGCCGGCAGAGGAGCACCCAGGCATCGCCAGCGCCTTTGCAAAGCTCACTGGCAGCAGAGACAGGCATCAGAGGCTGCGCCCTCTCCCCTGTGCGCCTCCTGGTCTTTGGGGTCAGATAGCCTCAGGCTGGGACTCCAGAGCTGGGAGCTGCAGGTGTTCTCAGCCGGTGGACGCGCATCTCCTCCTCAAGTTCCTGCTTCCTGGGCCAGCCAAAGCCGCAGGTGAGAAAGTCCGCGTCCGAACAAGGGGGCAGCCAGGGCCTGCGGGTCTCAGAGGCCCCCTGGCCTCCTTCTGCTCTCCTCCTTGCTCAGGAAACCCCGCGGGAGCGCCTGCAGCGGGGACCCTAAGTGCTCCCCGAGCCCCGAGAGCACTTCTTCCGAGGCACGTAGTCCCCCCCGCCCAGGCGCTTCTGCGAGCTCCTTTGTGGACCCCACAAACCCCTAGGGGTTCCCCCGCCGAGCACCCCGCGCGCCCCACCGCCCCTGGCGCGCATGCCCAGAGGCCCCGGGAGCTAGAAAGTAGCTGAGCTGCTGGCGCAGTACCTGCTGCGAAGATGGTGTGGATCAAAAGGGCAGACAAGCTGAAGTGTGCCATCCTAAAGGTGCAGGAGCTTCTTCCCCGAGATTGTCAAGAGAGCCTCTGACCTCCCCGAGTTAGTCTTTGGGTCTAGGTGAAGGAACTTGGCCCTCCAGAGCACTCCTATGTCCCGCACAGGAAATAAAAATCTATCCTGCCCTGCCTCTGGAGTCTGACAGGCAGGCGACAGGGGCACGCCAAAGACTGGGCTTCAGATGAGTATCCCGGACTTGATCTTCGTGCAGGCCAGCTGTGTCCCAGAGGAGGTGTTCGGGGAGGTGTGGAGGGTGTGGAGGTATGCTCGCCCCAAGCCATCCCATCCCTGGGGAGCCGGCAGCAAAGCGCATCACCAGAGCTGGTGTGCAGCACAGGCATCTGGTGCACGAGAGAGTAGGTGTCCACCAGCGGTCCCTTGCTCTCGGTATTCTTGTGGGGCTCTCAAAGGAAACAAGACAGATGGAAGTCCTGGAGTTTGTGGCCCAAGTGACTGACATCCAGCCCAGAGCCTTGCGGTGGCAGTAAATGAGGCACTGCAAGAAGAGGAGGAAGTGCCCGGTGCTGAGCGAGCGGTGGCCCAGAAGCAGCTGCTGGTCAGGATGGGACCTGTGCGAGTGTTAGTGCGAATTCCAGTTCCAGGGCCTGTGCCACGGCTGAAGCAAGCATCAGCGCCAGTGCCAATGCAAGGGCCAGGGCCAGGGGCTAGAGCCATGCAGGAGCGATGATGGTCAGTACCGGGGACAGTGCCGGTGCCAGTCCCAGTCTCAGGCCAGAGTCAGGGCTGCTCAGGCTGTCAGCAGGGATGGCTGATGCTGAGGCTTCCTTGCTTTGCGTGTGGTAGTCCGAGGGACGCTGGAGCAGTGGGCCCCAGGCCCAGATGGATGAGGAGTGCAGGGCAGAGCAGGGGCAGGAAGAGCGTTGTGTCGTGCTCCAGTTCTGTGCTTCGTGGTGACTTGGCGCTCAGTCGGCACACTGCAAAGTGGCGCTTGCTTTCTACCTCCCCCCTTTCCTGATGAGAACCAGTTGTGAGGGCTCCAGGGATGGAGGCTGAGGATGTGGTTGAGCGGCGGAAGACTTTCCTCGCCCGGATTGGCTATGGGCTCCATCCCAAGAGCCATAAAGGAAAACAAATGCAAGGGGGCTCCTTTGGACCGGGGTCAGATCAGCGTGGAAGTAAGGACAGACTAAAAGCCTTTCCAAATCTTTGCTTTTCTAAGGCTTGTGATTACGTCGGAGCATGGATGTTCATGCTTGGCTTGCATCCAGTGTTTCCTTTTTTTCTGTATTTTGCTCGTTTACACAAAGCACTAGTGACACACTGACATATTATATCTGAAACAGACCACGGTAGAGTCGGTAGTTCTTTTTGAGATGTTGAAGGAATTTCCAGCCCAGTGATTCCCCGCTCCAGATATTAAGAGGCAAAACACAAACGTGGCCAGAATCTGACACACAGCAAAACCAGCTGATATTTCCGTGTGTTAACCCAGAGCTCCGGAATGTAGGGAAAATAAAATTGAATTAGACACCTGTTCATGGACTCATTTATTTACATATATCTAGTGACTGCTTACCATATGTGAGGCTCTGTACAGGGCATTGGAAGTCTGAGGAAATACCAGACTCAGCCTCTGCCACACATCTGAGTCCGCTTGGGGCTCTCTGAGTAAATAGCTTAGGTAGAAGTGGCAGTCAGATGCCACGGGCTGATCATGTGAACCCCGTGTTCAGGGAGCCCAGAGGAGAGGTGTGGAAATGTGGGAGGGGAGCCTCTGGGGAGCAGCAGGCTCCACTGCAGCCAGGTAGCAGCTCCAGAGACCTGCAGCACTAGAGATGGGTAAACTGCCAAAGAACCCCTGCTGCATGGTGCGGATACCTGGAGGTATCTGTGTCCACACTTCCACAGACATGGAGGAAACTGGGGGGATGGTGTGAGAACAAGAACTCATGAACAGGAGATACAACCTTTAGTTGCGCCTGTAAGATGAGAGAGGGCTTAGTAATGATAGGGATTAGGCACTCTTGGCTCTGAGGTGAGCCTGGGGGAAGGCCCACCTCCAGCAGCTGTGGAAGCATCTGTGCAGCAGGTACACCACGCACTCTGGGTCCTTTCATCCGTGATTTCTAAGGAGTAGCAGGAACGGAGCAAGTGACTCTTCACTGGACAGAGATTATCCCCTGAAGCAAAGGCACAAAGCGGAGGTTGTCCCCCAAGGCTTGGGACAGCCAGAGCTCAGTGCTTTATGAGGACATTGGTAGGATTCCAGTGAAGGTCCGTGAATTAAAAAGAAAGACGAGGGCCTGTGTGACCGTCCAGCTGTAAAGGATGCTGTTGCTGTTGTGGGGTGTTGTCTCACTATGGACAGAATTGAGAGACAAGTGCGTCTTAGCCTGGGGCAGACCCAGCCTGTGCCTTGATCGCCAGACCGAGGCCCACTCGCATGGAGTTGAGCTACAAAAGTTGTGTGGGCAGAGAGGGACCTGATGAAACTATAGCCCTGCTCAATTTGAAGGTCTGCCTGGCAAGGCTTTTGAAGTCGCCAAATGTCCTGTGCTAAGTTAGGCTAGCCCCCAGTGGAAATCAGGGACATCAGAGCTGGACCTGGAGCTGACCTTTGACCCTTGCAGGCTGCTGGTCCTGTTGCACTTGTGTGCTGCTGTGCCTTGGAAACCTCCCGGCCTCGACACAGAGCCATCAGCAGATCCAGTCACAGCACTCTTGGGACTTCCCCTGGGATATACGGGGCCCAGAAAGCATTGCATCTAAAATGCCCCATTCATTCACTTCTGTGCAGACATAAAGGAGAAGTATCTGCTGGCAGGCTGGGGTTGACCATAATACTAGCACCTGGAGATGAATATAGTGGGGAGTGTGGGAATGCTCTCTGTTTTCCCTGGAGCTGGGCTCTTGGGTGTGCATATGTGGAAGCCTGTCTAAGCCCTTTTCTTTGATGTGCCAGATATCCCGATTCCTCTATCCGCACATAGCCGCTTGTCAATGCTGAACACTGCACAGTAGATGCCATATACATACATATATATATTCTATATGTGTATGTACAATATGTACATACATATATTCTATATGTGTATGTACAATATATATACATATATATTCTATATGTGTATGTACAATATGTACATATATATTCTATATGTGTATGTACAATATATATACATATATATTCTATATATGTATGTACAATATATGCATGTTTTGATTTATATTTATATTAGTTCCTTTTTCTCCAACATAACCACGGGGAGGCACTGTCTAGAGCCCACAGTCCTAATAGGGACCTCAGCAAGCGCTCCTGGACATTTAAGCACTAACCCTGTCATCCATCCACTTGCCACCTGCATAGACCCTCAAGTGATCTCTGTCTCCAGATGCAAGTCCATTCCTCCTGGCTGTTTTGATTTTTGTTTGTTTTTGGTTTTTGTTTTTGCTAGGGGAGGGTGGTGGTGGTGCAGGAACACTTCTGTTGCAGAACATACCAGATATAACAAGACATGTTTCCACCTAGATGTGAAAGAAGCAAGAGGAAGCCATTTGTGCCAGAATGGTAAAGGGTCAGCCTCTGTCAAAGGGGCTCCCCCAGAGCGCTGCTCTTCCCTCAACAAATGGACACAATATTTCCCCACGTGTCTACAAGACCAAGCCAGCACTCTGGATAGCACTGTGTGATCCAGGACCCGATTTATACATAAACGGAAGCAAAGCATTTTGAGAGACCCTCATGAATTCCAATTCCCCATAGTTTCTGAAGCCTAAGGTGTTATTGCCACATTCTCTTCCATCTGGCCTTGCAATTTATTTTGCCGTATTATTTTTATTTTCTCTGTATGGCCGTATTGCACACATCTATGCACCTAGTGTGTGCCTGGTGCCCACAGAGGTCAAGAGGGTGTTGCGATAGATCTCTTGGAACTGGAGTCATGCTCAGCTGTGAGCCATTGTGTGAGCTGTGGGACTCGAACCCAGGTCCTCTCAACCACTGAGCCGTGTGTTCCAACCTCTAACATGAGCTCCGCCATATGAGATTACGGGATCAGCTGTGCTCGATCCTCCCTTGGACCCTTGTCCTGAGGAAACTATGGTTCATTACCATTCAAGGTCACCAAGGAAAGTCAAGAAATGCCCAGCAGGCAGAAAACCCATGTGTAGTGGGCAGGAAGGTTTTCTCTTGCAGGCTGTCCCTCTTGATGGACAGTGTGTTGACCTGGAACTGTTTGTGAGCACGGAACTCTAGAGCCCTGCTGCAGGATGCAGTGTCTTCCTGTAAGTCTCACCCCACCCCCTGATCATGCACCCTCCTCCCATAAGCCTCCACTATATCCCCTCTATGACCAGTTCATGAAGAAGGCCCAGGATTTCTCCATATGAGGATATTGTGCAATGCAATGGGGCAGAGAGACATGCTATTCCCTCCTCAGGGTTCCTAGGAACGTGCAGATGCTCCTTGGGTCCAGAGGTGAGATCTGTGGGAAATTCCCTGTTGACTGGACTCTGTGTTGAACAAGGATGCCACCCCTGCAATGCAATCACTAGTGCCACAACAGGGTGAGTGGGTGGCCTTCCAGAATGAAGAAAGACACTAGTTCCTGTCATTCACACCCACAACGCCCTAAGTGTCACCAAATCTGACAGCCCAGTCATTCATCTAAGGTGAGTATCATTGTCAAAGTGAAGGAAATTTCATAAAGCCAAAGAACATTGTAAAGTATGCCAGCGTTTATTTCAACATCACTAGAGAAGATTCCTTGAGAGCAGGGACCTGCGCGGCTGGAGGTCTTGATCAGTCTGTATGGCTCCCATGTCTAGGACTCCAGTGGTCTCAGCCTCGGGTTGACCGGCGACCTCTCCTAAGGAGGAAACACAGACAGGTGGACCCTCAGAAGGCCTGCTGGAACTGAGAAGAGGGCTCGGGTTCTGTGTGGGGCAGAGCAAGGGACACAGCCTGATTTCTGTGAGTGGAGAGAGAAAGAGGCAGGGGCTGGCTCGGGGCCCTCACCTGAAGAACTTGGACACGCGTTCCAGAGCTCTCTGGAAGCGGCCTCTCCAGGACCTTCTGGGAGGAGCAGGCTCCTCGGTCCCTCTTGGGCCATTGGATGAGTTCTCCATGGTGTGAGCAAAGACAACAACCTCTTGGGAGTATTGTATTGGGTTTCTCACAGTCTGAAAAAGAGTTAAGGCCACACTCAGTCCCATCATGGCTGCTGGTCACAGCCCCATTCGGGTACTGTGATGTGCATCTGCACAGCTGGTAAAGGTGCCCAGGATCGACAAGAGGGGCTACCTGCCCCGCTCAGACCACAGACCCCTGGAGGATCGCCAGATCACATAAGGTGAGACTTACCGACCCAGGAGGCAGAAACAAGGGGATGAAGATCATGCTTCCTGGAGTGTCTGTTCTGGCTGGACTGATTCCTGGGACGTCCTTGCAGTGATCGGTGCAGCTGGCCTCTGTGCTGAGTCTGAATGCGAAGCACGCCCCTTCAGGGTGCCTGCCCACTCCGCCCCTGTCCAGGGCTGCCCACCCTGCCCCTTCACAGTGCCTGCCTGACCTGACCCTGCCCATAGTTCCTCCCTGCACCCGTCCAGTACATTCAGCCCAGCCAGTGGATACAATTTTGATAAATGACCTCTTCTCTTTTCCTGTGTCTCTCACTCCCACCTCTCCAAGGTTCCTTTCTCCCTTCCTTTCCCATTGTATCTTAATCTCTGCCGTGTCCCTCGCTTCTTTCTCTTCCAACCTCTCTTGGGCTGTCCCACCCTCTGTCTCTCTCTGTTCTGCATCTCCTCTGGCCTGCTGGCAGGGCAAAGCACTTTCTCTTCCTGAGCAGCGATGCACTGGGGGGTCCCCCTGTAAGAAGAAGGCACACTTACATTTTAGCCACTCCTCCTTTGGGGTGAAGCTACCTGACCTCGGCAGACCCTGCTGGTCCCAGTGTGCACCAGTCAGGTTTCTTGTCTTAGGTTCTTTCTTAAGTCCAGGAGAAGGTTCGAGAGTCACTGGAGCAGGCATGCTTTATACTGTGCCTCGGGCAGACTCTACCACCACAGCACTCCCGTGCTACAGCTCTGCTCTGCGTTTCACACGCTGGGTTGTAAAATCTTGTAGTCACGAGGGATGCTCATGAGGAAGCTTTGGCATTTCTGAGGGATGGAGGGCTACTCAGTGCCTTCGCAGCTTCACAGTGTGGGGGGAAACGGAGAATGGTGTCCTTGGCCTTTGACTACACCGTCCTGTAAAGCTATTTGTGGCCGTCGGCCATCCGTTTTCTTCGATGGTCCCCAGGGGCATCACCACAGAGTTCTGGGTGGACCTGGAGTGGGAGAGAAATTAGGGGCAGAGTTGGAGGGATTCTTGCCATGCAGCTGACACTGAAGGGAAAATTTGCCAGATAAAGTGTTTCTCTCCACAGTGGCCATCTCAGTCCCTGAGGTCAGCAGCCCAGGAGGCAGCAAGCAGGTGTGTCGCTCCTTTGCTGGGCCCTGAAGGAAAGTGGCCGGCTATCCCTGTGCAATGAGGTAAAAGCGCCCAGAGTTATCATGCACACTTTCCATGTTTACCCAAGCACTGCAGCGGAGCATTAGAAATCAGCAGGTACATTTTCCCCCAAAGCTCAGAACTGGCATGGCCCCCCTTCCAAAGTGAATATGTTCCTTTATCGTCCATGTGTGCCTTTCCTGTCATGGATCCAAACTCCTGCAAAGACCCCTATGCTAATGAGGAGGAAAGTCCACCTTTTGGTCCTGCAACCATAATAAAACTCCTGGTTTCCTGGCCTGCACTTGCTGCCATCCTGAGCTACCACCAGGGGGCAGCACAAGATGAGAGAACTGTCTCAGACAGACTTCCCCAGCTCACTCTCTAGGATGCAGCTTCTGAATGAGGCTTCCCAGGACCTCGACCATGTGCTGCGACAGAAGGGGGTAAATGCAAGAGAGTGTTCCATTTTCAGTTTTAGTGTTTGTTCCAGAGAGCAGAGGTCAGCAGGATCCTGTCAGCCCAGAGAAACAACTGGAGAAATTACAAGTAATTGTTTGTGGGAAGCACTGTGGGCAAAGGTGGACCCCGGGAAAGCGACATGGGTGGCATGGAGCTTCTGCACAGCTCTTTGAAGGTGGGAGGCCCCTCGCTTCCTACCATGCTGACAGACCCTTTTCGCAGGACACATGACAATAGGTTCTGCTTCAGATCTTCTCTAACTCATTCATTATCCTTGTGTCCCTTCCCACCCAAGAATACAGGAAAGGTGACAGATGAAAGCAAAGTCCCCCCCCCTATGTGGCTTCCACCCTCACCTGCTACTCAGTTGCTGTGTGTCTTCAAGACTTCTGCTAACATGCATTTACACGCCTGTATATGGCCCTGTGGGTCCACATGGTCCTCATTTCCCTTGCCATAAAATATGACCATATTGCCCAGAGGGGAAAGCAATTTTTATTTTGTTCTTTTTATTTTCCCTGAGGTCTGGGAGTATCTACCAGTCATCTCATAGAAAGCTTTGTGCCCGTGGGCTTCAAGGTCAGCATGCTGTTGTCAGCTGAGCAATGGGCCAGCTTCTTTCTGTCCACATGGGAGGACGGATGCCTGGCTCTTTAGCTTTCAAATTTTCACATGCTTGTCACGGTTACAGAGACTGTTTCTCCAGAAGAAAATGTGTAAATAGTATTTGGAGGCCACAGTAAAGTTACATTTAAACATCAAGTGACCATTGAGGGTAGTATCTCCAAGGACGAGGTGTGCATTTGTGAGGTTCAAGTTGTTCTTTCTTGCCCTTCAGCCTTGGTTTTGCCGTTGCTGATCCGTTAAATTTTGCTACTTTGATGGCTGACATGTGAGAGATGTTGTGAAAATGCCCCTTTGACACAAGCTGAGATTCTGGGGCAGGGGAATCAGGCAGTATTAAGAGCTGGTCTCCAGTACCTGTGCTGGGGTGAGATCAGGAAAGCCAGAGACAGCAGAGATGGTGGGACATGCTCAGGGACCATGGGATTGTTAGCTCACTCAGAAACCTCTTCAGCCTTGGCCGTTGTCATGGAATCAGAAATGTTTTGCAGAGGATTAGCTCTCTGGTATGGGTGAGGATAGGGATTCGGTGGTAGAGAAGTGTGTGTGTGTGTGTGTGTGTGTGTGTGTGTGTGTGTGTGTAGAACGTTAAGAGGAATAATGCCAGGCAGCTGCAGTGACCTGTGAAGCCACAAGCAAGCAGCTGTGGATCTCTCTACCTTGTGTTTTCAGAGTGTAAACATGGCTACCAGGAGGCAGCAGAGTCCAGCTTCATGTGAAATGAATACACTGATTTCTGGGCAGGGTTGTTCAGAAGTGTTTGGCCCTTTAGAAATTTGCAGGGCATGGTCAGACTGGTCTGTATTTGGGAGGTCTGTCTTGTGGTTTCAGAGGTATGAAGTCACAAGACATACCTAAAGACCTGATGCTATTTAGTCCCCCCCCCCCCACACACACACATTAGTGCACTGGGCTTTCAATATTGAGCATCTTGGAGACGATGGGTGAACCAAATCATGGTGACAGAGAGTGTCATTGCAGATTGGGACATGGAGAGTGACTCATTGGAGACAGCCCTTTCTGAAAGCATGGTCCTAGGAATGTCACCCCCAGGCTGGCATGTCCCTAGTTCCCTGGGATTTGGAATCAAAGAATGTGCAGGTGTACAGAAACTCATAGATCTCTCCCTGAAAGCTTTTGCTCTACAGTGATGATAGGGAACGGTAGCTTTGTAAACAGTTTCTCCTTCTCTATGGTCACAGAGATAGAAGGTATCACTGGCAAGATAGCCAAGTGAGAACACTAAGATCGTAAATAGGGGTGGCATTTGACTCTTTCCTCCAAGCATGTGACAGCAGACAGAAACTAAGGAACGATGAGGGGCTGCCATGAAAAGGACAGTCAGGAAGGGTTGTGCCTTCTAGGTGTGGAACCATAAGCAGTGACCTTCTCCCAAATCAGGAGTGAGGTGGGATGACATCAGGCTCTGCTGGGTGCAGAATGGGGGTTCTGTGTTTGCCCTTCTCTTTGTGCTGGGCAGGGAGAGAGAGGTGAGGGCACCTTATCATGAAGCCCCCACTCCATTAAATCCCTCCATGGCCTGTTGGGTTTGGGCTGTGATAACTGTCACCACTTTCTTAGTCATCTTCTGAGTTGGAGGGTGACACCATTCCAGCAAAGTTTCTTCTTCCAGCAGTGTCCTGAAGAGCTGAAAAGAGGCATCGGAACCTCATCTCCCTCCTCTGTCTCTCTGTCACTCCTTCTCCCCCCCTCAAACTCTATGTAATGCACTAGCCGGTGTTCATTTCAACATCCCAGAGCCATTTCTAGATTTTTCCAAAGCATTTCCGTCAGGTTGCTATCCACCAGCACAGTTGGTCTGTCTCCTGCTCTCTGGATGCCTGGGTTTCCTGTTGGGGCCAGCAAAAGGGAAGTGTGTCCCCTTCTCCCAGATTCCCCATGACAGGAACTGCTGGTTACCAGGTCACAAAGGCAAAGCTCTTCCCTAGAGCAGTGTCCAAATATGGGCAGTTTTGAAATGTCCCTCCCGGAGGCCGCAGGTCAGTGTGCACCAGCTATGTGGAGAAGAGTACATTGTGTGCATGTGATTGGGTGTGTGCGGGTGTGTGTGCACTCATTAGAGGAAAATCAGGAAATGATCTCTCTTGCAGTGATGTAGCAAAAAGGAAGGGGTTGGGAAGGGGATTGGGTTGGAATGGGAGGACAAGCAGCAAGGGAAAGGGAGACCAGCAGATTCCCCGGGGAGATGGAGAAACTTCTGCCCTCTGCATCAGCGTCACAGCCCCATTCCGGTGTGATAAGGCCCTTCCTCCACACCGGAATTCCTTCAGAAAGTATCCAGTCCGAACTGTCCCCCTTCTAGGAGTACAATGGCTTTTGCGGTGTGTGCTGGGGAGATCTTTTGCCTGCAATTATGTTTCAGCCTCACAGACCCAGAAAGGTGATGGACGCCCTGTGGGAGATGGGTGGGTGCAGAGAGGAGCTGCAAATGTGAAGGCCCCAAGGCAGAGGAGCAGTGGTTGTTCTCTTGTTAAGTAAAGGCAAAGCTCAGACTACTGTGCAGGACCCTGAGGTTGTGGGGGATGGGGAAGGGACATGAAGAGAGGCAAATTCTCCTACAAAATCCTTTCACAAGGAAATGGCTGATTTAAAACAAAGAACGAAATGGCTGATAGACAAAGAAGTCTCCACAAGGCTGGTTAGCAGTGTTTCCTGGGATTTCCTGCAGTGTATTTGTGGGGTTTCTTAATGAACCCTCTCAAGGTCTTCATGGAAAAGCCAAAGTGATGGTCACGTGTGCGGCTGCACAGGTTCCCAGATCCTCTCCTCTGTGGCCTGGCAGAGCTGGGACAGGCCATGTCACTAGGCCATCGATGGGACTTAATTGGTGTTCCAGGCTGGCTGCAAAAGCAAGGACAGGGTCCCAGCACTTGTGAAATGCTTGACAATTAGGGCACAAGGGCCCTGAGCCCATAAGTCAAGGCCAACAGGCAGATTTCGTCTGGGACGGATGGGAGGATACAGGAAAGGCAAAGGGCATGGAGGCCGCGGAAGGAGCTTATCTCACCTCTGTCCACGGCATATGGCCTCCTTCTCTGCTAGGATAAGGCTGGGCTTCTCTTCCGCACAGTAAAATTGTTTATAGAAATGTATCCTCTCCGATCTGCCTCCCTTCCACAGAAAGAGGCTTTTTTGTTCCCCACTGGAGAAATCTTTTGCCTTCAGATATGTTTTAAGTACTAGAAGCCCCCAGAATCAGTGGGCAAACTCCTGAGAGGTGGATGCTGGGTAGGAACCAGGTCACCTACCTTAATAGTAGAGCCTACTCTTTCCTAAGTGCCTAGAGGATCCAGTTACTGTCATGGTAGCTATCTACATTGGTGTGCACTTTCCAAGTCTTGCAGGGTCCCTGTCAGTTGTTTCACAGAAGCACTAACTCAGGTTAAGGGGCATCAAGGGTTTGTTCGCAGTCACCCGGATGACTCTCTGCAAACCTGGGACCCCACCTTGGGTCTGACTGAGAGGTGGGCGCATTCTGTGCCTCCCAGGACACAGGAAACTCTCCCAGGCTGTCTCAGGTCTTCTCTCCCTTGCCGAAAGTCCCAAGCCCAGGGTATTCCTGTTGTTTTCCATATTAGTAACTGATCTGTGGCAACTCAGGCCGAGCTTAACAGCTCAACAGGATGCACACCTTTCCTCTCCTAGAGTTTGGTCCATCAGGGATGCCACATGACTTGTGAGGGTCCTCCATGTCCTAGCCTTTGTGAAACCCCATTGCAATCGAGGCTTCAGATGCCCACGGACTGTGGTGCCTCCCCATAGGCCTGACTGAAGGTGAAGCAACTATTGGCAGGGTCCAGTTCCTGATGGGAAGCCTCATGAAGGACTCGGCTTATTTCTGCCTGTTAGACATATACTGCCACCGGCTCAGGGCCAGCTGCCCATTTCCACCTGGACTGTGTGCAGTTAGCGCTAGGACAGGAAGTCTTCCTAAAAGATGGAAGGCGTAGTCTTGAGATAGCCTGCCCTCAATCAGTAAGGCCATAGAGTCATGTTTCCAAATTCTGTTGGCCAGGAGCAAGACTTGTGTTGGGTCCGTTTCACTGGGGCACAAGTGCACACAAGGAGGCTGTCCCTGCGGTCTGTTCTAGAAGAGTGCTCACCACACGTGTTGGTTCCCCTACTTGAAATATGTAGTCAGGCCAGGTGGTGGGGACATTAGGATAGCACTGGATATTGATAGGAGCCCACTCACCGGCTTCCCAATACACAGGGGACAGTTACAAGAGGGCAGCAGCCCTTGTAGCCACACCCAATCAGGCAAGTAGTGGGGTGAGCCTCTTGTTCTCTTTGATTTTGTGGGGATTTTTCTCCCTGTTGCAGTGGAGGACATTCTAGACATGGAAAACACGAGACAAAGGGGGGTCCTATGGCTTCTGTACACACCGTTCCAGAGCCACTTGCTTCATGGTGAGGGAACATTGAACTAAAGCCAGTGCCACGAGTCCAACAGGTCTATTTGGCATGATTCCCAGTACTCAGGAAGCCGAAATCCCCAATCAAAGCCTTAGCCACGATCAGTCCAGTCCTGTGCCTCTGTGGATTTTCTCAGCACTTGGAAATAGATGTGCATCGTGTGTTGCAGTTATTTTACAGAATTCTCCCAAAGGGCAGCAACGGACATGGTGACCCATTGTGACATCAATAACCAGAGGTGATGAGTGACTCCTTGCTGTATGGAGCTATCTCGGGTCAGGGTGATGCTGTAAAGTATTACTTTTCTCTAGGCCCTAATGTGGCTTTTGGTACATTATGGCTGCTTCTGACCCAACTCCATAACCTCCCACCCACGGTCATCTCGGTCAGCCCTGCAGCTGTCCCTCAGTCCCTGATGGTCTCAGCCACTCGGAATGAAGTACCAGAAAGCAGTACTATATCTTTATGTCTCAGTCACTTACTGTCACCTACTCCAAAACACACAAGCCATATATATGCACAGAAGGCAGACAATCTCATGGGTAGACAAATATAGCCATTTTAAACAAACACAAACCGTATACAAAGGAGATAGACATTCCTGTGGTAGAAACAACAAATATTGTAAATCCACACCCGTGAAATATGCTTAGCAGTTGACAAACTTGGAAAGTAAGGACCTGGGAGCAGCAGACAGTTCTTGGCCACCCCTGTGACTCCACGTCTGTGGCTCTGTTGTTATCTGAGTTCCTGAGTTGTCTTCCTTGGGGAGGAGAACAGAAGGATAAGTGATTCTTGATCAAGTGGAGAATTTGTGGCCCATGCTAGAGTTCTCCTGGTGGAATGGAATGCTTGGTGCTTTGAGAGAGGCAGAGATTAGATGGGGTGCTCGCATGATGCACCCCAGCACACATATCTTCTCTCTAGTGTCTAAAGGGGTCCACAAGACTCTGGCAAAAGTTTGAGCTTCCTTGGCCAATATGGCTTATGCAAATGTACTCTGGGGTTGATGAAAGGGCATATTGGGTCTGGGGTACAGCTTTGTTGCTACAGAGCTCTCCTTGCCTGAATGTGGGTGCCAGAATTTATACATGCCACACAATAAACCAGGCGTGGTCACAAATTTCTATAACTCCAGGACTCAGAAGGTGGAGGCAGGAGGTTCAGAAGCTCAAGGACTTAATAGTGATGACTATTCCAGCCTGTGCCTAAAACCTTGCAACAAAGATACAGACAGGAAAGGGAGAAATCCGAAGCAAGAGGGAGGAGACAGTGGACAGAAAGTACAATGTTTCAATCCTTTCCCTAACCCTTCCCCTTAGGGGTCCTGATCTCAGTCCAATGCTGGACTCTGTGTATCTGTCTGTCAGCTTCTGGGAGGGCTTCT
This sequence comes from Apodemus agrarius, assembly GCA_964023405.1. Taxonomy (NCBI): domain Eukaryota; kingdom Metazoa; phylum Chordata; class Mammalia; order Rodentia; family Muridae; genus Apodemus; species Apodemus agrarius. The sequence goes on along the minus strand of OZ030010.1, from coordinate 65,377,282 downwards.
CAGAGGACAGCCATGACAGGCCTCTGTCTGTAAGCTCACCCTGGCATCTGTAATCATTTCAGGGATTTGGTGCCCACCCAATGGGATGGATACCAAATTGGGCTTGTCTCTGGTTGGCTCTTCCTTCAGTTGCTGTTCCATTTTGTCCCTGTATTTTGTTAACACGGGAATAATTTTGGGTCAAAAATTGGGTGGGTTGGTGTTTCCGTCCCTCCACTGGGAGTCCTGTCTAAGTACTGGAGGTGGTCTCCTCAGGTCCCATCTCTCCATTATTGGCATTTCAGCTAAGGTCACCCATACTGAGTCCTGGGAGCCTCCCCCCCCCAGGTCTCTGGGACTTTCTAGAGGTTCCCCAACCTTCCACCCTCTCCCCACATCTACATGTTTCCGCTATTTCTCCCGACTCTCTGGGCCCCCTCCTGTCTCTTCCCACACCCGATCCAGCATCGTATTTGTCTCCTCCAGCCTGTTTCTCAGCCAGGTGCCTTCCTCCCTCTGCCTCCCATGATTATTTTGATCTCCCTTCTAATTGGGATTCAGGCAACCTCCACTGGACCTTCTGTCTTGTTTAACTTCTCAGGTCTGTGGGTTGTATCAGGGACATTCTGTATTTTTTGGCTAATATTCACTTACCAGTGTGTGCATAACATTCATGTCCTTTTGGGATTTGGTCACCTCACTCAGGATATTATTTTTTATTTCTATCCATTTGCCTGCAAGATTCATGATATCCATGTATTTAATAGCTGAATAGTATTCCATTGTGTAGATGGACCACATTTTCTGTATCCATGCTCCAGTTGAGGGACTCAACTGGGAGTCCTGTCTAACTATTGGAGGTGGTCTCTTCAGGTCCCATCTCTCCATTATTGGCATTTCAGCCAAGGTCACCCATATTGAGTCCTTCTGGGTTGCTTCTACTTTCTGGGCATTGTGAATAATGGTGCTTTGAACATAGTAGAGCAAGTTTCCTTGTAGTATGGTGGAGCATCTTTTGTGTATATGCCCAGGAGTGGTATAGCTGGGTCTTCAGGTTGAATTATGTCCAATTTTCTGAGGAACTGCCACATTGATTTCCAGAGTGGTTGTATCAGCTTGCAATCCCACCAGCTATGGAGGAGTGTTCCTCTTTCTCCACATCCTCGCCAGCCTGTGCTGTCACTTGGGGTTTGGATCTTTTCTATTGTGATTGGTGTAAGGTGGAATCTCAGCCTCATTTGGATTTGCATTTCCCTGATGATTAAGAAGCTGTAGGGGATGGGAACTCTATAGGTTATCTGACCACCAGTGTCAGAGAACTATGACCCCTGGGAGCTCCCAGAGATTAAGGCTCCAACCAAAGAGCAAACACCAGGGTGGTCTGAGGCCCCTGGTACATATGTAGCAGAACACTGCTTTATCTGGCCTCAGTGCTCAAGGATGTGGCTACTTCTATATAGAGATTTGATGCCCCAGGGACGGAGGTTGCTGGGGGTAGGGGAAAGGCACCCACTCAGAGGCAAAGGTGAGGGGGGACTGTTGAGGAACTCTGCAGGGTGACCAAGATGTGGGTAACACTTGGGAAGTAAATATATAAAACTAATTAATAAAATAATAATATAAAATTAAGTACAATGTGTTAAGCCTAGCCAGTCCTTTTCGGGACAATGCTCAGGCCTAGTCATGATAATGTTGGCTTTCTCCAAGTGCTAATTGGGAACTTTCTGTAGATACAGAGGACTCAGATTCCTGATCTGTCCGACTCTATGACTTTAACTCAGATTCCTGATCTGCCCGACTCTATGACTTTAACGCAGATTCCTGATCTGCCGGACTCTATGCCTTGTAGGGAGCACCACAGCCAGCCAAGACCTATATTCATTCCACACAGCAGTGACACTTAAATCATGGGTCACTGCCCTTTGGTGGAAACAATCAGTCCCACTGAGTGGAAACTGACTCCACATGTTCTTCAGTTTGCTCATCATGGGGAAGGAAGGGAGATCCAGCCACCTATCCTCCTATGCTAGGACCCCTCCCTTTTGGTTGCATGGGGAGGGGAGACCCTCCTTCTTCATACAGGAAGGTCCTGTCTCAACCACAGCAGTGTGCAGACTCATTCAGATTCTTCCAGAAGTGTGATATGCATATGGCTTATGAAATGAGTTAGTGTCAGGGGTATGCAAACCCCTTCATCTCATTGTGTTTTGAAGGCTGAGGTCCTATTCCCTCTGAAAATTTCATCCATTTATCCCTGGCCCAGTTTCCCACAGCCCCTTCTGCAGATAAGAACATGCTGGCCAAGAACTTGATACATTCTCTTTACTCCGTTGAACCTTGGGGTTCCTCCTCAACTTGCATATCTGTTTCCTGTACTTTCCCCCTTTGTCCTCCAAGTCCATTCTAATCAAGAGTTTGTTCTTAGCACAGTACACCAAGGCCCAAAATGAAGCAAGTTACTCAAATTGGTGCTTATAAATCCTCTCCCTTAAGACTTAGGGAAAGGTCAATTTTGCATTCATGGCATTGCATTTACTGAAACACATTGCATTCATTTGACAATTGGATATTTCTAGTTTCCAGCTCTATCCTCATGTTGGCAAGTTCAGTGAACATGCAGAGAGGCTCTTCCTGGTCTCTGGAACACCCAAAACTCCCCACGTTTAACACCCCAGGTCCACCACGGTTCTGTACCCAAACTCCAGGTTTCTCTTCCAAGAACTGGTGGAAGCTCAGGGGCACCCCAGGGAAACACAGAGGCAGGAACTGTCTCAGAGAGACACTGTGAAGCCTTGACCTGAATGTCATCTTCTCTTTGATGTGCTCAACATACCAGTAGGCATTTTGTTTCTTTCTTTTTCCTTTTTCCTTTTTTTTTATTGAAAAGGGAAGTAAAAACATTTTATGATAAAATTGAAGATTTACATGAAAAATATTTCTGATGAAATTGAAGAAATATATTGAGAAACATATTAAAATTGACATTTTTCATGGAAAATGAAAGAGTAAAATGGTAGATATAAAAAACATTGCCAAATTAATTGAAAAAGTAAGTAGTATCATTTTTGATAAAATTAAAGCTCTATGAGGAAAATATTTCTGAATAAATTCAAGAAATATATATATAAAACATGTTAAAATTGACTCACCTCCACACTCAGAAGTGAAGGAACTCACTCTCATGTTGCTCCCCTCCCACTTTCTTCCCTCTGTTCTTTCTAGATTGCTTCCTTTCCTTTTTTTTTTTAAAAAAAAACTAAATTGGAGTTTTATTAACATTTTACTTGCTCCACAATCCTTGGGAATTTATTGATTGTTTTCTTTCTATGCTGATAGTATCACCTACACATTCATGATTTCATGTATCTATATAATCCTTGACATCCCCAAGTGGAAAAAACATGCAAGATTTGTCTTTCAGACTAAATTCACTTAAATTTGCACACTTAAAAAGACCGATGTTATTTCTCCACCTGTCTGTTGAGAAATCCATGGCATATGAATGACTCGCCTTAATGTGAGATCTGAAACTCTGAAAATGCTTGAGGAACATATCACCACCAACAAGGAGTTCCTACAAAGACCTGGCCTGCTTTACCAATGACACCAACAGCAAGGAGCAGGCAATCCACTGTAGAGACAACACGCAGAATGGAAGAACATCTTCACTATCCACATCTGGCAGAAGATCCACATCCAGGTTTGAGTCTTGGAAAAAGCCCCAATTCCTGGGTAACTCTCCATGGTTCTGACCTTGAGAATGCCCTTGCCTTGCTTTTAACAGAACTTTCAAAAAGCTTGCTAGAACATGATGCTTGCTCCTGTCGTCATGACATCTGAGACAATAACATGGGTGTCAGAAGCAGCCGCTTACTTTATTGTAGCTCTTGTGGAGAGTGTGACGCTATGTAACTCAGACTGGTCTTGCACTCATCATTTTCTACCTCAGCCTCCCTATCACTGAGGATAAAAGCAAGATCGCCACTGAATAATTTTCATCTGTAGTAGGAGGAGAAAGGATTTGGAGATGTAATACAGGGAAACATTTTTAAAGTAGAGGAATCCTTGCTGAATATTTCCCCCAAAATCATCTACACAAGTGTATGGGGTCAGCCACCTACCTGGCTTTAGTGTGTCTTGTGTGTGTGTGTGTGTGTGTGTGTGTGTGTGTGTCCCAGCTCCAAATTGTATTCAAGGGCCTGAGCCCACGCAGACTGTTCCCATTATTAACTCTGCTTCACAAGACTTTCCTCTCAGCTGTGGATGGGTGACACATGCACTATAACCGACTCACATAAGCCTGGCACGTTAGCCCATGCCTGCCATCTCATTACAGGAGACCAAGGCTGGAGCATTGGAAGAGTGAGGTTAGAATGATGTACATCATGAGTTGCATGCCAGTGTTTTAGCTGGGTCTCTATTGTTCTGAAGAGACACCATGAGAGAGAATGTTTACCAACGAGAGAAGTGTTTTGTTCGGGGTTTGCTTAACGTTTCAGAGTTGTCATGAAAATCATGGCCAGGAGCATGGCAGCAGGCAGACAGACACAGTGCTTAGCAGTCAGCAGGCAGACAGACACAGTGCTTAGCAGTTCAGCGGGCAGACAGACACAGTGCTTAGCAGTTCAGCGGGCAGACAGACACAGTGCTTAGCAGTCAGCGGGCAGACAGACACAGTGCTTAGCAGTCAGCAGGCAGACAGACACAGTGCTTAGCAGTCAGCGGGCAGACAGACACAGTGCTTAGCAGTCAGCGGGCAGGCAGACACAGTGCTTAGCAGTCAGCGGGCAGACAGACACAGTGCTTAGCAGTCAGCAGGCAGACAGACACAGTGCTTAGCAATCAGCGGGCAGACACAGTGCTTAGCAGTCAGTGTGCAGACACAGTGCTTAGCAGTCAGCGGGCAGACAGACACAGTGCTTAGCAGTCAGCGGGCAGACAGACACAGTGCTTAGCAGTCAGTGTGCAGACAGACACAGTGCTTAGCAGTCAGTGTGCAGACAGACACAGTGCTTAGCAGTCAGTGTGCAGACAGACACAGTGCTTAGCAGTCAGCGGGCAGACACAGTGCTTAGCAGTCAGTGTGCAGACACAGTGCTTAGCAGTCAGCGGGCAGACAGACACAGTGCTTAGCAGTCAGCGGGCAGATAGACACAGTGCTTAGCAGTCAGCGGGCAGACAGACACAGTGCTTAGCAGTCAGCGGGCAGACAGACACAGTGCTTAGCAGTCAGCGGGCAGACAGACACAGTGCTTAGCAGTCAGCAGGCAGACAGACACAGTGCTTAGCAGTCAGCGGGCAGACAGACAGAGTGCTTAGCAGTCAGCGGGCAGGCAGACACAGTGCTTAGCAGTCAGTGTGCAGACAGACACAGTGCTTAGCAGTCAGCGGGCAAACAGACAGAGTGCTTAGCAGTCAGTGTGCAGACAGACACAGTGCTTAGCAGTCAGCGGGCAAACAGACAGAGTGCTTAGCAGTCAGTGTGCAGACAGACACAGTGCTTAGCAGTCAGCAGGAAGACAGACATAGTGCTTAGCAGTCAGCGGGCAGACAGACACAGTACTTAGCAGTCAGCGGGCAGACAGACACAGTGCTTAGCAGTCAGCGGGCAGACAGACACAGTGCTTAGCAGTCAGCGGGCAGACAGACACAGTGCTTAGCAGTCAGCGGGCAGACAGACACAGTGCTTAGCAGTCAGCGGGCAGACAGACACAGTGCTTAGCAGTCAGCGGGCAGACAGACACAGTGCTTAGCAGTCAGCAGGAAGACAGACACAGTGCTTAGCAGTCAGCGGGCAGACAGACACAGTGCTTAGCAGTCAGCGGGCAGACAGACACAGTGCTTAGCAGTCAGTGGGCAGCGTGCAGCGTGCAGTGTGCAGCGTGCAGCGTGCAGCAGGCAGGCATGGCGCTGGAGCAGCTGCAGTGAGCTAACACATTGAGACCATAAGCAGGATTCAGAGAAAGCCTGAGCCAGTAACTGAAAATGGCGAGGGCTTTGGAAACCTCAAAGCCCTCTCCCAGTGACACACATACTCCAACAAGGACATACCTGTGGGATATAGTGAGAAATGATGTAAAAAACAAAACCACCCCCAACTCACATGGAAATAAGCAAACAAAGCTCTGGAAACACTGCCAGCACTCCCAGATCATGCTTATAAAAACGCCAGTCAACTGACCTTACATCCTTATAAGTGTCTGGTTTCCACCAAACCCCATGAGACAAAAAAATCCCAGAATTGCCACAGTAATGGGATGTGCTGGACAGGACCTTGTGTGAGCCTCAAGATGTATGGGGGAGGGGCGGGGAGAGATTCACCGTTGGCCCTGACTGCTATTTAGTAGCTGCCTCTCCCAGTCCACTCCTCTAACTCTGGCTTTCACTGCAGCCACAAGGGTTGAGGGGCAGAAAGTCACTTGGTCTCAGCTGAGGTGAAAATTTTGGGCCATCCCTCACACAACCCTTTAGCCAGGACGGACTCCTTCAAGCGCTAGTCCTCTGTCCTCTAGATAATGCGAATGTTGACAGGACTTCATGAGGCATCAAGGGGCGATAAATATCAAAAAATAAAGAAGGCACAGAATTCAATAGCAAAATAAACCCCCACTCCCCCATGTTTACAAATGGACTAAGGACCTGAATAGACATTTTTGAAAGGAGATCTACAAAAGGCCCACAGATATGGACGAAAGTTCTCAACCATAATCACCAGGAAAATGTGAATGAAAATCAAAGTGAGACATCAACTCACATTTGTTTACATTAACAAATCATCAGAGATGGGAATTAGTGCCAACAAGGACCAAATTACCCCTTGCAAAATATTCTTAAAGAGGGAGTTGGCAAGCAACTATTGAAAACACTGTGCACATGTCTCAAAACATTAAAATTTCAACTACCATGCATTCTAGCTGCACCTGCACTGGTGGTGTGTCCAAAAGAAATAAAATCAATCACTGCAAGAAATGTCTGCATCCCCGTGCCTGGTGAAGCATTACCTATAACACTTGTTTAAGGGACACAATCTAAATGCCTGTTAGTGGACAAATAGATCACACATCTAGCTGGGTCTAAGCGTGGGGAGGCAAATCCTCCATTTCTAGGCATGTGGGAGTCTGATTCAGAGGGATGACAAGTTGAAGACTTGAGTATGCTAGACAGTAAGTTTACATACAACGTGGTGAAACTCAGTACACGGAGTTACATTTCTTTCAGCTTTAAAGATGGGCTGGGGATAGAGCCAAGGGGGAGAATGTTTATTTACCAAGTGAGAAGCCTGACATGCAGCCCACAGCATCTTCAAAACACGCCCTTTCTCAAACACAGAGCATATGTGCACACAAACATGAAACATCACTTAGCCACAGAGAGACAGAAATCTCGGCAGGCCTTTTGGTTAGCTGTTTTTCAGTAACATGAGTGAAATAGAGTCATCAGGTACAATGAGACTTACAAAAAATGACAAATGTGTTACCTACTATCTCATAGGTAAAGAAAAGTGCCAGTGGTTGCCAGTGTCTGAGAGGTACAGGTGGCAAATGAGACGGTGCCAGTATACACACAAAACATATTTTTAATCATAAGAATATGATGTACACTTTGGTGGCCGTGGTTGGTAGTACTCATAGTTAATGCGTTGTATATGTGCGGTGTGTGATCCATGAAGTACATAATAATAGGCTGCCTTGGCTGCTTATAACCTTTAAAGCAGATCGACATTATCTACTACTTGGTTCTTTTATGATAGAAAATTGTAAGTCTAAATCTGTACCAAACATTTATATTAATCACACACACACACACACACACACACACATTATTGTTTAAGACTCCCCTGTGTTCTTGAAATGAGCAAGGTGGAATTCCTGAGTGATTTCATCACAAAGGAATAATGGTTACTCTGAGGGGGAACTGATGGGCTATTTAGCTTGATGGTACTCATTTTGCAATGTTTCATGTACTTGTAAACCCTAATTGCATGCAATTTTTATTTTGAGCTTTCTGTGAGTACATTAGGGAGAACACATCCATACAGCTATGAGAATGCAAGGACAAAATTCCACATGTTGTGAGCCCTGAGAAGAGCTAACACTTGCACTGGACCCTGTCCGTGGTCCAGGGCTCTGATAAGAGCAGTGTTATTGGTGAGTGTACGGAGATGCATTTGTGAAAGTGGGTGTGGCAGTCAAAGGTATCTTCTCCTTCAAGCTTTGACTCTGTAGCTCTGTACAGAGTAGGAAGCAAGAGACAGGTCTTACAGAGCATAGAGCAGCGGTTCTCAACCTTCCAAATGCAGGGACACCTCCAACCATAATATTATTTCAGTTTCACTTCAGAACTGCAAGTTTCTCCTGTTATGAGTCATAGTGTAAATATCTGATATTCTGGATATCTATATGCATCCCCCAAGGAAGTCTACACCCACAGCTTGAGAAGCATTGGCCTAGAACAACTTTGATAGGTGATTGTGGCAAGAGGTAAGATCAGTGGCAGAGGTACATCATTTGGGAGACAAAAATATCTGGGTACTGTTGAATGATGCCAGTTGTATCTTGTGGTCCGAGGGCAGATTGTTCTTCTGTGGCCATGATAGGAGTCAGCCTGGAGAGTGGTGAGCAGATTGGGTGTGGGAGGAGAACAGGAGAGTCTATGGAGGCTCCTCATGGTTCAGTACAGCTGCATTTGTCCTACCTGGTTCTTAGTGTTACTACTGAGTTGAACCACATTTCACTAAATATTTCAATAGGCATTCAGTGTTTAATCATACACACACACAGAAGCTCAGTCACATGAACATCCATAGGTTTATAAACTAAGAAGGCATAATCCCTGGGCAGACTACCTATGTTCTGGGACTTGAAAGTTCTCCTCCTCTGTTGGGTTGGTGGAGCTGAGCCCTGGGTGTGAGTTTCAACTAGGATTTGATACACTGTGACATAGAGCTCAGCTTCCCAACTGAGCTTCGGGCTGCTTTAGGTACTTGTTGTCAACCTGACATAAGCTAAGGTCATCTGGAAAGAGGAAACCTGAGTTTGGGAAATAGTTCCCGCAGACTGGTATGCATAGTTTCTGGACTAACCAGTGGTGATGGAAGACCAAGCCCACTGGGCAGTGCTATCCTTAGGCCAGGGGTCCTGTGTTATGTAAGGGAATAGGCTGGACGAGCCATGAGAACCAGGCAGTAAGCAGCCTTTCTCTATGGCCTCTGCTTCACTTCCTGCCCTGAGTTCCCTTCTTCCTCCGTCAATTAAGCATAGGACCCTCAATAGTGGGATGAAACAGGCCCTTTCCTCCCCAGCTTGCTTTAGCTCTATGGTGTGTTCCCATCCATAACACACCAAGTGTCATGGGGCCCAAGTCAGTAGACAGAGGACTGGTGAGGAGAGATCATGCTCAGACTCTAAAGTGCCACAGGAAACACATCTGAGTCGCTGGGACAAACACATGGTGATGGCCAATCATCACTGTGCATCTGACTATATTGTGAATCAACTGGGAGACTTATCTCTGGATATGTCTATGAAGACGTTTCCAGAGCAATTCACCTAAAGGAGAGGTGGAATGTCTATGAGGGTGGGTTATGTCATTACAGGGATTTTGTTTCAGGGTTCAACAAAAAGGGAAACAGAAATGCCAGTGTCCCCTGCTCCACAGGCCCAGTTTGTCCCAGTTGTGAAAACTGGGAAAGTCCACTGCGCCTGACAAAGTGAGTTCTGCCACCCATTCCCCTCCAGGAAGGATTATACCTTTTTTTAAAAAAAAAATAATATATTTCAAATATACAAAAATACCTAGCCTCTCTGTAGACAAATGAGAAGAAGGCATCAGATCCCATCACAGATGGTTGCGAGCACCTTGTGGTTGCTGGGAATCGAAATCAGAGCCTGTGGAAGAGCAGTCAGTGCTCCTAACCTCTGAGCCATCTCCCCTGCCCCAGGATTGTACCTTTCACTCAGTGATCGGAGATACCTTGTGAGTTATTTTTGACAGCAATGACGTACATGAGCAATACAAGCTCCAACTAGTCTCTCCCTGTGGGTCTCACCCTGGCCTTCCTACAGGAATTGAGAACAAGGGTTTAGGATTTGAAATGCTGGTGCCCCGTTTGTACTCTACCTCTGAGAGGACCCTCTCCCTCTCAGGAAGAAAGACGAGGGTCAGCTGACTCCAGCTGAGCATTTTTTACTCCATGAATGTGTAGCATACAGGAGACTACATTCTTTAAAGGGGGAAGGCTTCTGAGTTGTTCTATGGGCCGTTTATGTTCTCTTCTTACAGGGAAAATAGATTTCATAGTTCAGTAAAGCTGCCTGGCTGCTTCTCCACCTTAGGGTAAAAGATCAGCTGTGCTCTTTCCCCCTTGCAGCTTCGCCCTGAGGAAACTGTTACAGTAACTTCCAAGGGCCCAGGAGGAAGTAAAGAAACCCTTATTGCATGGAGAGCAACCTTGTGTAGTTGGAGACTAGATTACTTCTTGTGGGGGTCTCTTGTCTTGAGGAGATGTGTGTGTGTGTGTGTGTGTGTGTGTGTGTGTGTGTAAACTGTGGGTATGAAGTGTAAAGCCCCTTTAGAGTCTCGGCAGATTCTTTGTGTGTGTGAGCCCCACCCTCTTCACAAACACTGCTCAAGATTTTCAGCTTTGAAGCTTGCTTAGAGTACAAGGGTCCTGGCTGTTTGGCAGTGTGTGGGTAGAGCTGCCATCTGTGAGAAAAAACACTCTTGAGTGGAGACTGCATCGCAACAAATGCTCCCCCTGCCTGCCCCCTCCCCCGCCCCCGCTGGCGAGCAAGCATCTTATCCTCAGGAGGCATCATGGTCATCTTGGGGGTAGGCAGAACGATTCTCTTGCTCCCCTCCCAGGCATCCCTACCTCTCCCCCTCCTAGGTATCCTACCCGCATCACTAAAGCATTGTCCCCAGCACTTCTGAAGTTCATGTGAGTGTGGAATGGGAAAGAAATTTCACGAAGTCAAAGCAAAATTTAAAGTATGCCAGCGTTTATTTCAACATCACTAGAGAAGATTCCTTGAGAGCAGGGACCTGCGCGGCCGGAGGTCTTGATCAGTCTGTATGGCTCCCATGTCTAGGACTCCAGTGGTCTCAGCCTCGGGTTGACCGGCGACCTCTCCTAAGGAGGAAACACAGACAGGTGGACCCTTAGAAGGCCTGCTGGAACTGAGAAGAGGGCTCGGGTTCTGTGTGGGGCAGAGCAAGGGACACAGCCTAATTTCTGTGAGTGGAGAGAGAGAGAGAGAGAGAGAGAGAGAGAGAGAGAGAGAGAGAGAGAGAGAGAGAGAGAGAGAGAGAGAGAGACCGGCTCGGGGCCCTCACCTGAAGAACTTGGACACGCGTTCCAGAGCTTTCTGGAAGCGGCCTCTCCAGGACCTTCTGGGAGGAGCAGGCTCCTCGGTCACCCTTGGGCCGTTGGATGAGTTCTCCATGGTGTGAGCAAAGACCACAACCGCTTGGGAGTATTGTATTGGGTTTCTCACAGTCTGAAAAAGAGAGTTAAGGCCACACTCAGTCCCATCATGGCTGCTGTTCACAGCCCCATTCGGGTACTGTGATGTGCATCTGCACAGCTGGTAGAGGTGCCCAGGATCGACAAGAGGGGCTACCTGTCCCGCTCAGACCCCAGCCCCCCTGGAGGATCACCAGACCACATAGGGCGAGACTTACCGACCCAGGAGGCGGAAACAAGGGGACGAAGATCATGCTTGCAACAGCCTGTGTGATGGCTCCAGGGACACCTCGCTCCAGGAGTTCTCTGCAGACCTGCTGAGCTCCCTCTGAGCTGGGTGTGGACAGTCTAGCCTGCCCCCTCCGCGGCCCAAGCCCCGCCCCCTCCATAGCTCTCAGCCCCAATCAGCTGGTTCCTCCCTGTTTCAGTCTAGGACATTGTGCTCAACCAGTGGATACATTTCTGCTGAGTGGCCTGTGTCCTAATTCCCGCCCCTCCGAACTTTCTTGTTACTTGTCTTTGCTGTTCATCTTCACTCTGGACAGCTCAGCAGCCTGAACACAAGTTCCCCTTGCTGAACCGAAAATGCAGAGGCCTTCGGGTTCACAGTGAGTAGTCCTTCCGAGGGGGGTTCCACAGACAGAAGTGCTCCTGAAGCCTCTCTGTCTGTGGTCTCCTCTTCCAGTTAGGACTCTGGTGTTTCTCATGGTTCTCAGGAGGTGCCGAGTCCAAATGCTTTTTAAAAGTCCGGAGTATGTGCAGGACATGGCGCCCTGAGGCCTGACGGACTGGTCTTTATCTTTCCTCCCTGAGGAGATTGCTCTCTGCAGGTCTTGCGCATAATTGCTCCTCTGTGACTTCTTCTGGTGGGCGATAGAAAATATTTTGGGGCCTGGGATGCTTCTACAATGTGCAAGACAGTCGCCAAGGTTCAGATAAAGATTTTAAAAGTTAGCAGTTTAAACTTAGATCTATGACTCATTTTGCGTTACCTCTTGGAGAGCCCCTGGAGCCATTGAGTTTTTTAAAGCAATTTCATTGGGGGAATCTGGATTTTCCTCTGTTTCCTAATATAATTATCGTAGAGATTTGGCAGTGTTGGTTGTGGTCTTCCTCTGAATTCCCTGGTGCGCATGTTCTGTCCTCAGGGGACTCCATGTTGTGGCGCTCACCACCATGTTGTTTATTTGTCGACGTCACTCCTCCATCTTTGTCCTCCTCCCCGTGTCGTTAGCCATTTTGAATCCTATACAGTGCCATAGACTTTGAGCAACAACTTTTCCTTTTGTCAATGATTATAGCGAGTGATCATCCGGACATTTTTATTTTTTGATTGAAGAGCTTCATACTTCCTTTTGATTTTTCTTAGCCAGATTTTAATACTTTTCTCTAACCAAGTCTTTCAATGATTGTGCCAATATTCTCAGCATATACTTTGTCTACTGTACTGTTGATGAAGTTGCCACTAAAAAATATACTGTGTTCTTTTACTTTTTTCTAGTTTATTGAAATAATATGGGCTTTGGGCATATTATCAATCTTTCCAGCTTTGCTAAAATCATTTGTGTCTATCAGCAAATGACTCTTCTAAAGCATGGAGTATTTCCTATGTAAAATATTATTAAAATTCATTCTTTGCAAATTTCATACATATTTATTATCCCATTTTCCCCACTCCAACTCCTCCCAGGTTCCCCCTCCTGAATATCGTACTTTTTTGTCATTTTCAATCTTTGTGCCTTTATTCACTCTTGTGTGTTGTTGATTCAGCTACAGTATAAAATCTAGTGCTATGTGCATATGGTGAGAATCTGGACAAATATTCTGCCACATTTCTAAGGTATTGACAAGAAAAGTGAGAGTATTTCAGGGAAGAAGGGGATGTAAATGGTTTAAGAGGCGTTACAGAAGAACAGCAAGAAATGTCATATATTTTGTTCATGGTGAATCAACTTTCAACTGTAAATATGTATGAGTGCATATGATATGAAGATTCAAAGGGGTCCATTTTATGCAGAGCAAGAGGCCTGAATGGAGACGGACCAACAGCAGAATACAGATGAATTTGAGCAATGTGAAATAATGTTTCCATGTGAAAATATCATACTATCCATCATTTTATGTGTTAAATAGTAATAAATTAGCAGTGACATCATAACAAGTAATAGAAAAAAATTTAGCTTGTCAGCAGCAAGCATTTCCAGTAGGCTTTCTTTTTGGCAGGCATCCATAATTGTATTGAGACTATTCTCTTATATTCCCAAATTATCACACTTTCATATTTGATTTTTATCATTTGCGGATTTTTATGTTATTAAATCGCCTCTTGTCACACATCTTACTAACTACTCTCCCTCTTTTATCCCATTAGGACAATAAAAGTGATCCATGGGCCTCTTCTCTTCTCTCTCCTCCTCTCCCCTCCCCTTCCCTCCCCTCCCCTCCCCTCCCCTCCCCTCCCCTTCCCTTCCCTTCCCTTCCTTCTCTTGACTTTCCCTCCTTCTCCTCCTCCTCCTCCTCCTCTTCCTCCTCCTCCTCCTCCTCCTCCTCCTCCTCCTCCTCCTCCTCCTCCTCCTTCTTCTCTCTCTCTCTCTCTCTCTCTCTCTCTCTCTCTCTCTCTCTCTCTCTCTCCAGGTTCTTACAGTGTAGCAGATGCTGTTCTGGAGCTCACAGTGCAGCCCAGTCTGGCCTCCCGCCTATGAGGATCCTCTTGCTACAGCTCCCTGAGTGCTAATATTACAGGAATACAGCATCAGGACAGCTTCATTTGTGGTATTTAAATATCAAAATGGTGCTGGAGTGACAGTTCACAAGTAATGAACTCTAGTTCGTTTTCTAGAACTCCCATGGTTGCTTATACCTCACTGCAACTCCAGTTGCATAATCCGGAGATTATGATGACCTTCTCTGACTTCTGCAGGCTCCATGAGTGGTGTACACATACATACATTCTTGTAGAACATGCACACACTCACAAAAATAAATAAATAAATAAATAAATAAATAAATCTAAGAAAAAATAAAGATAAAATGCCCTTGCATTTCTAGACTAAACTATGTTTGTTACGAATATTTTTCACATACTGATTTGAACTACTAAAATTTCATGAGAGTGGTTTGTATTATGTTCATGAGTAATGGTGGTTTGTAACTTTTTTTTGTGCTTTTTAAATTCTTATTGTTTATTATTGATAGAATTTAATCCAATGTATTTTGAGCACATTTATCCCCTATTTTCTCCCTTAACTCCTTCCTGACCTATCCCTCCCTCCCCATCTTGCTGCCTTCCTACCTCTCCAACTTCTTGTCTTTTTTGTTGTTAGAATTACTATTTATGTGTATGTGTGTGGACCTTTCTGAATGTGTGTGCTGGTACCCATGAAGGCCAAAAGAGTATGTTGGATCCCCTAAACAGTAGTTACAGATTATGGACTTCCTACTGTGAATGCTGGGTTTCGAACTTGGGTCTTCTGTAAAAGCAGCACATGCTCCTCACTGCTTTCTCTCTAGAACTATTTTTTTTTAAAATAACCCGTTGATTCCAATTTGTGTTCTCCACATACCTCTAGGTATAGGGCCATCTACTGGATGATGGTGAACCCACTAGTAGTCACTCCCTCAAGCACTGGACAGAGGTCTAGGACCCATAAGGAAGAGTTAGGGGGAAGGATTGAAAAAGTTAAAGGAGATGGCAACACCGCCTCTTTCCATGGTGATCACTGCAGTTCACAGGGTTCACAGCTGGTTAAGAATGTTGACAACATGTGCCTTTCAGCAGCCTGTTTAGTAACTTTTAGTACCATTAGTGGTAGCTAGCAGAGGGGAAGCTTCCCATCTCACCACAGGTGAGTTTTGTACATGTGAAGCTTCTGGAAAGGAGACTATGTACAAAAGTCTAGATAAAAGTTGAGGAAGCAATAGGAAGATGGGAGTAAAAACTTATTTTCAGCAGTGAGTAGAATGGAGAGAAAAATTCTAGTTACTGGAAATGTGGCTTTCCAGGGGTAGAGGAATTATCCTGAGGATAGGGGATCCAGGTGCTATTTGACCTCCACTACAGACCCTAAATCCATGGAACACAAACATCCCTGCCGTACCCAGATGCCATTCTGACTCCACGTACAGCAGTAGGTATGAGGTCAGAGCTTCCTGGGGGAGCTTGAATTTGGCTGCAGAAGACCTGTAAGACACTATGACAATTTCAACAGCCAAATTGCATAGCTATTCAAATCAGGGGGGGGGGAGAGTGCTTCTGCCTCTTTCAGGTCCACAAATGTCACAGTGGCACTGCCTTCTTGTGCGTATCATGTCTGTCAGGGTGAGGGTCAGACACATTACTAACTTTGGACCTTAAATCCTTTACTTCAGGGAACAGTATGGGCTCTTGCCTGCTGTGAGTGCCCCAAAGAAGGAGCAGGATACAAGGCTGAAGAGGTCCCTGGATCAAGGAGTGATAAAGAAAATGGCTGTTCCTCATAAATTTCACAAGTATGGCAAGAGGTTGGCTATTGAAGCAGAAAAACACAGTGAGTGTCTTTGGCTGGGGAAAGAATTCACGTTTAGGGGGAAGGAGCATGAGTAATTCTGTCAGCATCCCTGTTCTGAAACTGTAGCGTGACAGTGGGCAGTCATGTATCATATCAATATTAGGAATTAGATGCTTTAGAGGAATATCTGTTTAAGTCCTTTGCTTGTGTTTTCATGTAGGTAGATTTTTGTTGTTGAGTAAGTTTTTTGATTTGGGGACACTATGTTGCTAGTTAACCCAAGCTGCTGTCACACAAATAATCCTCTAAAGATACAGTGTGACAAAACATCCAGAACATGGCTGGAATATTTGGAATGATGGGGACAGTGAGGTTCACCTAAGCTATACCCCGTGTTTTACAGATGGCAATGAGAGCACTGTGCACAAGCAGGAGGCCAGGCCCCCCAAAACCCCATGGGAGGTAAGGAGAATTTATTGCTTATGGGAGGTTCTTCCAGAAGTTGCTTCCCAGGTCCCCTTCCTTTATTGTGTCCTAATGGCATATGTTCTGTCCCATAACCTACCACAACCACCCATGGGACCTTGGGATTAACATCTTCTTGCATTTCAGTATGAACTGAAAATTGAAAGTAAGCCTTGCTGATCTTCAAGGTCTTCAAGTTCTGACATCCTGGGTTGCTCTGCTCATCCTGAAACATGCCCATCTCTCTTTGAGTCATGCATGGTCTGGCACCCAAATTCTACTGTTGTCTCTGCTCCTGCAGGAAAATTCTCAAGGCAATCAGGTGCGCAGCAAGCCAGAAGAACATGCCACTCTGCCTTATACTCCAGTGAACTGGCAGCAGCAATCTGTGATTTCTTTTTCCGCGGGGCACCACGGTCCCTATGCCAGGCCCAAAAGGTGAGTTGAATTAGAACTAAGAGCCAGATAGGTCTCCTAGTACTCTCTGTTGAAACTATGGTATGGTTGACGTTGTGGGAGGTGGAGGAAGGAGGAAAAAGAAGGAGGAAGAGGAAAAAGAAAAGCAGAGGTGAAGGAGGCAGCATCTCAGAAGGCAAAGTAAAGGGAGGAGTACTCTCATTTATGGCAGTCCTAATCTTGAGAGTCTGGATAAGTGATTTCATTCGTCCAAGAATATGGTTTCCAGTAATAATTCTGGGAAACCAGTATACATTTATAACATTGACAACAGGACTAGAAGAAGGCCTATCACACAGGAATACTTGGCCCCTTAGTGGGTCTTACTATAGATGGACATGGGAGAAGATGGTGTTGGGATGTGAGGTCATGATGGGGGTGGACCATAGAGGCCCAGAGGAATGCTGATGGCCAGCAGAGAGAACTTCCTAGAGAAGATCCTGGCTTGTCCTTCATAACCAGTGAGGACTGGGCAAAAGGGAAGCCAGTGTCAGTCCCTGAAAAGGGAGGGTACTCACATCTTTCCAGATGCTTTGTACATTACTGCATACTCACCTTGGATCCTCCATCATCTTCAACATAGCCCTGGGAGGAAAGATCTGGTATGAATTAGTGTCTCAAGGAAAATATAAAAGTTTGAAAAGGAAGCAGGCTAAGAGGGTGCCTAGGTGAAAAAGACCAACCATTTAAAAGCGTTCAGATTTTCCCAGCCTGATTTCCAAACCCCTGGTCCTCCAAGTGTTCTGGTAGGAGTTGTCCACCAGAGGGTTTAATCCCCCAGCCTCTCCTCTCCTTGCTTCCAGATACTCAAGTGTGATCGTGCAAAACCGCGCCATCCATGGGCCTCATCTACTGCAGCCACAGGTCCTGGCAAAGTAGTGGGGACCAGCTTCCATGGAGGGAAAGGGTTCAGTGGATGGGAAGAACAAAGAGCCGTGGGAGGGGGTGGAGCCATCTGGGAGGAGCTGGGGCTTGAAGGGGCTCCTGTGCAGGTGGGAGGAGGTGTGGTTTCCCAGCTGTCTTTCTCTGATGTCATTTCCTTTGCAGGTCTCTAATGCCACCAGGCAGGATACTACTGCTGCTGCCATAGAGTGGCAGAGGAAGCTGGAGGCCGCTGAGGCTCTGTTGGCTCTGAGAAACTCTCCTCTCCCTCCTCCTGTTTCTGCCTCTCCACGACAGCGTGGCAACATGCCAAATAGCTATCTTCCTGCACGTGGACCACGAGGTGGGGAGAGATGGGAAGTTGGACGGGTTGTGGTAATTTGGTTATACCTGGGAACTTTGAGTTTGAACTGTCTTGGCCCAGACAATTAAGTTCCTCACTCTGACTTAGGAGATGGTATTGCAGAGGCTGCTCTGGGAATCTTCAGTCAGCAACAGTTGCTCAACAGCAAATGGCCAGCACCTGACCTCAAAACAAAGCAAAACTACCACCATCACCATAACAACAACAACAACAACAAAATCCCGGTAGACAAATGCCCCCAAGGTAGCCAGGTCTTACCTGAGTTCAAAAACATGTCAAATAGAAGGAATGGAAGGAGGCATAATGACTCCCAGCACAGCTCAATGTCCTCAGTTCCCAGTCGACTGAGGAGGCCTGGGTGGTCATGCATACAAAGGAATGGTCTTAAAGGGAACCAGGGTATGGTGAAGAAGTCAGAGCATTTATATGTATAGATGTGGAGCCTGGGTGCTTTCCAGTCATGAGCTCAGAGAAGAATTGATGTTGTAGGCTGGGCCAGAAATCTAGGGGAAGTGTATGAGGAGGTGCAGAACTTCCCTGACACAGTGAGGATCATAACTTTAGACCCAAGGTTTGACTAAGTGGGATTATGGTGACTGACAGAGAAATGGAGGAGCCCAGGTCAGAGATAAGGGCGTGAGTCTGTTCCTGGTTTCGGGGACAACTCTTAGATTGGGTGGGGCACTGGAGTGTGAGGGTTTGCTGGGTGGTGATGCATATGTGATTGGGCTCTGGCCCATCCTTTTCTGTTTTCAGGTTCTGCTGGAGAGAGAGGGCTGCAGCTTCCGAGCCCTTACCTGCCACCACGGTCTGGCAACTCCTTCTCATTGACTGGAAGTCTGGAGTGCATGCCCTTCTTCACCTAAGAGACCAGAGTGGGAGGTCTCACCATAGCACCGCCTGCTGGGTTTCCAGTTTCATGTCTAAAGTAACAAGTGCTTTTAAAAATTTTTAACTTTTGTGATGAGTTCTCATATAGCCATCCTGGCCTGGGATTCAGTACAGGGCCAATGATGACTTCGAACTCCTGATTTTTCTTCACCTCCCAAGTGCTGGGATTATAGGTATGTACTACCATGCCTGGATTTTTTTTTAAAATTCTTATGATTCTTAATTTTCAGGAGTTTTGTAAGCTTTCAAACCCTTTTAATGGTGTAGGGATTTTTCACACTTTCTAAGCATTTGTTTGTGTGTGTGTAAACAAATAATAAACACATGCTGTGGGCACCAAAAACTGTGAGTTGTTTGTTTAAACAGCATAAGATAAATATCAAGGAGGACTGTTGACCTCCACCAAGTCTTCGGGTTTTAATTAAGTATTGAATGCAAATTCAAACCTAGATACCACAGGCTTCAGACTGAAGGATTTCCCAAAAGCGCCCTTTATCTGCTACCCAAGGTAACACATAGAAGGATTGATAGGAACATGTTTAAAGCCTGAATATTCTGAGTCTTCTGGTAATGTTCCAAACATATGAACTGTTGGCCCCACCAGGCACACAGCTAACTAACTGGACATAGCTCGGTGTAGACTTTTCTTGTTATACCTTTACCTCCTTCCTTTCTTCACTGCCTAATAATAAATAATCAGGATCTGACTGTGGGGTGCCAGCTAGCCTTGAGTTCACTGTGTACCTACCTCAGGTTCACTGGCAAAGATCTTCCTGACTCAGCCTCTCCCATGCTAAGATTACAGGTGTGCCTCACGATGTCTGGCTTCCTGCCTGTATTTGTAATGACACATGTTTGATGCGGATGCTATCCAATTTCCACAATTCCTTTATTTTCGGAGGCTCTGAGAAGTCAGGGTTCTTATATTCCCTGTGTAATGGCGTAGAAACGAGCATGTGAAATCACAGAGGATTTTGAGAATTAAACTGGGCTGACTTTCAACACATACCTTCTTTATCCCTTAATTCCAAAATTTGTCATCCTGCAGTGACAGATGAATATGCTCCCATGTTCCCGCAGTAGTATGACATTAAAGCCACACCTTGTTCCCACAGTTAAGTAAAAGGGGAAATGTGTTTTGGTAGAAGAACATGGTATAATAATAAGAAGAAAGACAAAAGGAATAACACAACAGACATTTGCAGAAGTAAAGAGACTAGTGTGCCTGGACCCTTTTTATTTTCCTGAGGCCTGGCGCCTTTTTGTCAGGGGTCTTCAGACTGGACCTTCTCCCTTCCAAATGTTTCATAATTAATGAGTCTCTATCTGGTATATTTTAATTCTCTTTGGATGTCTGTGTAAATGTTCAGTGTTTAGTGTTTTGATATGTCTCCCTTCGTCATGTACT
Organism: Apodemus agrarius; assembly: GCA_964023405.1. Lineage (NCBI taxonomy): Eukaryota > Metazoa > Chordata > Mammalia > Rodentia > Muridae > Apodemus > Apodemus agrarius. The sequence continues at coordinate 65,356,886 of OZ030010.1, read as the reverse complement.
GTCATAGATGAGAGTTTTAAAACCCCACCTCTGTTCTGTTTTGACATTCATATGTTACATAGCCTCAATGGTTAGGTTTGAATATATCTATCATTTCAGAGCACTGTTAAAGTAGGGTCACTTGAACAGGAAGTGTTAAGGTAAAAACATCTAGGCTGTCATACAGGCCAAACACAGGCTTCTAGGGTAAGGGTCGTTCAAGGAGGGAAGTTCTCTATGACTTCTCAACTGACTGAATTACCAGAAGGCTCATGAACAACAAAGGTGAAGAGATTTTTTTTCAAATTCAGACTGCTACTATAATATAAGTACTGTATGAATAATAGTGAGATGTCGAAAAATAATTAGGGGTTGATGCATTTTGACTACACATGTTTTATCAATTAATATAGTGGATATGGTAGTGAGCTTATAAAATTTAGATTATCCTTATTGCCCGTGTATAGGAATGACCCTCAGGTGTCTTAAAGTTTAAAAATTAACTCTTGTGGCCAGGAAGGGCCTGTCCCACCAGTCCACTGCTTTCAACTCTTGTCCACAATGTCAACTCAATGTCAAGACAATTAACATTCTGTTGGCAAAAAGGCAAAGAACAGATTAAAGCCTTCTGGTATGTAGTATTTTAATAAGAAAAGATTGTGGAAAACATTTTGCAGAATGGACAGTTAAGATCATTTATGGTCAAAGGCACAGTAGTGTACATGACTACATATTGCTATGCGATCAGTTACAATACAAATGAACACCTTTTTTTAGATTTCCTTGGAATTGCATCAGAGTAGAAGGATATGTAGCAAAGTAACTCACCCACCCCCCACACACATATATGGATTCTTGTGAGACAAGACACTGCTATTTTTGTATCACACTTTGGAAGTGATACTGATATATTTTGTAGTTTCAGTAAATCTGCTAGTAATCCCCGCCTGTTCTCCGACTGACAAAATCAATTTCACATGATATCTAAATAGGAGTGTTAAAAGTGATTACCTGGTGAAAGTCAGGAGCATAAAACAAAATGAGATATGTGGCAGAAAAATCTGTGGGCAAAAACTAGATTGCACATAGAAGAACAGAGTTCACAAGAGCAGGAACAGCACCACTGACAGGAAATCTCCAAGACACTTGCACAGCCCTGGGAGGAGAATGATAATGTGGTTGCAGGGGGATCGATAAGTACCTAGAGGGCGAGCCCTTGCAGAGATGCCGGGGACACGAGCAAATCAGGAACTGCCTTCAGTTCAACTCTCAAGACGTAGGACCCCAGCAATTTGGCAACAGAAGAAGTCTGAATTGGACTTCTTCATCCAGAATGGGTACATCATGGAATTCATATCATCTGTCCTAGTGAAGTCATCCACATATGAATACAGGCACATGGTGAGACCTCACCAGGCAAGATCTTGCAGAGGCACAGACAGTCTCCTGTCAGTCTCATATTAGGTACTGGGTTTGAGTCTGGTCCTGTCCTGGGAATCTCAGTGCATGTCAAGTACTTCCTTAGCTTCTGTTTTCACTCCCTTGCGGTCATCTCTAGGATCTTTGTAATTGTGCAGTTGTAGTCTGTTATCCTGACTATCTCCTGTCCTGCTGGTCCCCCTTGCTTTCTCAATCCCTGTTTGTCAGCACCCTTTACTGAATAAGAGGGCTGGAATCCCATGGTTGATACTCATAGGGTCTGCATACACTGTACTTGTGAGTTTTTATCTCTGGTGAGGATGACATTGTTGGGCCTGCTCTCTTGTTCTTTTCTTCATTCACTACTCCAGCAATCCTGCAGGTGGTTGTGTCGAGTCTCTTTGTGACACAGAGAACACATCCAAGGTGCTTAATGTCTGATTCATATTAATGCCTTAAAATGAAATTCCACCAATGACACCTGGAACACCAGATGTCTTCAAATCCTTGTTTTTCAGTGATGTAAGACTTCATAGTCTTTCCAACTCTACACCAAGAAGATGCTGCTCATGTGTGTGTGTGTGTGTGTGAGTGTGAGTGTGTGTGTGTTGCGTGCATTTTATGAGTATATTTGCCTCTTTATATATTGTATGCATGTGTATGGATGTTCTTGCCTTGGTGTGTGTGTGTGTGTGTGTGTATGTGTGTGTGTGTGTGTGTGTGTGTGTGTGTGTGTGTGTAGGCCAGGGAACAATGTTGAGTGTTTTCTTCTATCACTCTCTACCTTAAAATATTATATTTTACGTGTACAAGTCTTTTGCTTGTATATGTGTATGCATACCATGTGTGTTTCAGGTACCCTTGGAAGTCAGAAGTAGCAGTAGGATACCCTGGAACTGGAATTTTGGTGCGGCAAACTACTACTTGGGTGCTAGGAACAGAACCTGGGTCCTCCGCAAGAGCATTCAGTGCTGTTATCTGCTGAGCCATCTCTTCAGCTCCTCTATGTTATTTTTGAAAGGGACTCTCACTAAACCTAGACAAACCTAGACATTGTCATCTAGGCCACATCAGTTGCCCAATAAGTCCCTAATATTCACCTGTCTCCAGCACTGGTCCTTGGTTTCAGAGGTATGCTGGCATTTCTGTTTCTTTTGGCTGCTGGGAGACGGAAGTCAGGTCTCTCTGATGGTATAGCAAGGTCTCCATCCTCGGAGACACCTCGCCAGCCCTAGGTCAGGGCATGTGGTTTACAAGTATGTCATTCCTGTATTTCAAAACACCTCATTTTCAACATCGCCAATCAATACTACGGGCCAGTGAACTGAGCAGTTCTGAAAAGAATCATATGGCTAAGATGTATCTTAATAGTGACTGGCTAAGAAGTATCCTAAAAGGGATCTACATCCATAGCCATCAGAGAAATTCAAAGTGAAAGGATTGGAAGTTTCCATTTCCTCTCAGTGAGAATGCTTATCATGAAGAAAACAAATGCCAAACCTTGAGTGAGGATGTGGGTAGAGGGGAACCCTCACTGTTTGTACAAGTATAACATGATGCAACCCCTGCGGGGATCAGTGTGCAGATTGACCAGAAAGCTAAAGCTATAAGTTTGTATATGAGAAACAGCAGCTGTATCACTTCTAGGTATGTAGCCACCATCTGCTATCACTGAGACATTTGCACGTCTATGCTCACTGGTAGTCTATTGTACAATAATGAGAAGATGAAATCAGTGTAGATGCCATCAACAGGTGAATGTATAGTGAAAATATAGTGCATACACAAAATTAGTTTTATTCATTCATGAAGAAAAATGAAATTTAGAGGAAAATGGAAAGAATTGGAAAATAATATACTTTGAGGAAATATAGCTTAGAAATATACTATGTCATGTTAATCTCAAATGGGGATCTTTTAAAACAGAGAGAGAGAGAGAGAGAGAGAGAGAGAGAGAGAGAGAGAGAGAGGAGGCAGAGATTAGGAAACTAGAAAAGAGCCCATCAGAGGGGGGAAAGAAGCTTCAAGAAAGTGGATAAAGAGGTGATAACATACCCGTGAAATGAAAGTGGAAGGGGGCTCTGCTGACTAGATGTGTACACATTGGGAGAGGGACAAGGACCTGGGGAACGGTACCAGGTGTGTGCCGAGAGACCAAGAAAACTAAACACCCATGAAATGTTCATAAGGAAACTGGTCCCCATACATCAGATTATATAATAACATCTATATCAATAACCATTTTTCTGGTTGAACTACATTGTTGTTCTTTAAAGTAATTTTTTATTCTGCCGAGATGTAATTTTTTTAAAGAAAGAATCACACCAAGTTCTGATTTGGCCCAAAAGGGCCAGAATATTGTGATCCTCCTGACTGAACCTTGAAATAACTAGGTTTTGAGGTAGAAACTATCATGACAGATTTGCTGTGCTCATCTAATTTTTTTCAGGTTTATTTTTAAATCTTGTGTATGCATCTCTCTCTCTCTCTCTCTCTCTCTCTCTCTCTCTCTCTCTCTGTGTGTGTGTGTGTGTGTGTGTGTGTGTATGTGTGTGTGTCTGAGCAAGTAGACCCACACAAGCATGTATGTGTACAGGAGCCCCTCAAGCATGCTTGGTGCCTTCAAAGGCCAAAAGAAGGCATCAAGGCTGCTGCAATTGGAGTCACAGATCACTGGAAACTGCAATGTATGTGCTGGGAACTACTAGGCCCTTTCCAAGAGCAGCAAGTGTTTCTAATCTCTGAACAATCTCTCTAATCCCTGCCATGATCTTCTGTGTTGTTTATGGAATGTCCTCTGGATACCTCTTCCTGAGCCACTGACCACAGTGCAAAAAGTATAGGTATTAAAGATGGATGGAAGAGACTGGGAATTTCTCTTTTTCTCAGCCTTGCTACTCTTGTTTGAGATCTAGATGGCTGAGGCTGGCTGTGGTAGCTGGAGCTTCTTACGTTTTGGCAAGGTAAACAGTGTTAGTAGACATGCCCAGGGATCCCTGCTCTGGCATTTGCTGTGTGCTCCTGCTGTGTGCTCTTATCTCCTTGTATCAAGATAAACTCCAAGTGGATCAAGGACCTCCATATAAAACCAGACAAACAAAACTAATAGAAAAGAAACTGGGTAAGACCCTGGGGGACATGGGCACAGGGAGAAAGTTTCTGAACAGAACACCAATAGCTTATGCTCTAAGATCAAGAATCGACAAATGGGACCTCATAAAATTACAAAGTTTCTGTAAGGCAAAGGACACTGTCAGAAGGACAAAACAGCAACCAACTAATTGGGAAAATATCTTCACCAACCCCACAAATGACAGAGGGCTAATATCCAATACATACAAAGAACTCAAGAATTTAGACCCCAAAGAACCAAATAATCCTATCGAAAAATGGGGTACAGAGCTAAACAAAGAATTTTCACCAGAAGATATTCGGAAGGCTGAGAAGCACCTTAAGAGATGTTCAACATCATTAGTCATCAGGGAACTGGAAATCAAAAACAACCCTGAGATTCCACCTCATACCAGTCAGAATGGCTAAGATTAAAACCTCAAGGGACAACAGGTGCTGGCAAGGATGTAGAGAAAAAGGAACACTCCTCCACTGTTGGTGGGATTGCAAGATGGTACAACCACTCTGGAAATCAGTCTGGTGGTTCCTCAGAAATTGGGCATGATACTTCCAGAGGACCCTGTCATACCACTCCTGGGCATATACCCAGAGGATTCCCCTGCATGCAATAAAGACTCATGCTCCACTATGTTCATAGCAGCCTTATTTATAATAGCCAGAAGCTGGAAGGAGCCCAGATGTCCCTCAAAGGAGGAATGGATACAGAAAATGTGGTATATTTATACAATGGAATACTACTCAGCAACTAAAAATAATGAATTCATGCAATTTGTAGGCAAATGGTTGGATCTGGAAAACATCATCCTAAGTGAGTTAACCCAATCACAAAAGAATACACATGAAATGCAATCACTGATAAGTGGATATTAATGAGCCCAGAAGCTCTGAATACTCAAGGCACAATTAGCAAATCAAAAGATTCCCAAGTAGAAGGAAGGAGAGGACCCTGGTCCTGAAAAGACTGGATCCAGTTTTGTAGGAGAGTACCAGAACAGAGAAAGTGCTGGGGGGTGATTGGGGAATGGGCAGAGGGAAGAGGACTTATGGGACTTATGGTGAGGGGGGAACTGGGAAAGGGGAAAGCTTTGGAATGTAAACAAAGAATATAGAAAATAAAAATATAAAAAAGATTTATTAAAAAAGCAATTTAAAAACAGGTTTTCTAATTTGAATATCATGGTGAGGAGCATACAGTGAAGCCAACTGGACCATTTATGGTAGGCAGGAAGGGAGTTGGTGCAAAGAGAAATGTACCTGCCGAGGAGGACACCCTGTAATAGCCTACTTCCTTCAAGTCATCCTTAGCTCTTTCCACTAAGTTCCTACAGACCATTGAAGTATTGCCTTGGTTTCTCTCTCCTGTTGCTATGCTACGACATCCTGATGAAAGAAACACAAGGGAGAAACGATTTACTTCACTTCCAAGCTCAAGAATACAGAAGTCAAAGCACCAGCAGGAGCCTGAAAAGGTCGACCACACCACATCTGTAATTAGGAAGCATAGAGAGGTGGCTGTTGCTTATGTCCTTTTCTCTGTTTGTATAGTCAATGTTGCTAGCCAGGGAAAGGTTCTGCCCACAGTTGGCAGAGCATTTAATCTCTAGTAACATAGTCAAGATAATTCCTCAGAGGCATGCCCAAGGCATGTCTAAGGCAATCCTTGATCCTGTGGGGTTGATGACACTCGATAACACTATTTATCCACTTGATAACACTAGATAAGTAGAGTTGATGGCACTAGCCACCAGAGGTATGAATCTGTAAACATAATTCACTCAGGAAGTCAGACACCTCCCAAGTGGTTCACCTGTCAAAGGCTCCACCTCTGAACCCAGATGCCCTGAGGACTAAGCCTTCAATTCATGAGATTTTGGCAGACATTTGAAAGGTCCAATCTATAATATTTTTATTTCGTGTTTGAATTGGTATGTTAATGTTGTGTCACAGGGGCAATTAATAGCTTAACTGAGAATAACTTAGCTCAAGTTGATAGAGGTTTAGTATCAATATTATACATAAATTAAATTTTGTAAATCCCTGGACCAGTGGTTCCCAACTTTCCTAATACTGTGGCCCTTTCAGATAGTTCGTCAAGTTGTGGTGACCCCCAACCACTGGTACATGATGCTGAAGGCCTGGAGGACTCCCGTAAGGTGGAAGGAACTGGGTTCTGATATCAGTGAAGGATGATAACATTAGTGGTCGCAGCAGCAATGCCAGCACTAGCAACATGCCAGGAACACAAAGGCAAGCAAATGGAAAACCAAGCCTTTCCCTTCCTTGTATCTGGGCAGCTGGCAGAAGGAGCTGCCCACATTCAACGTGGGCTTCCCGCTATTAAAAATATGCTACTCTGTGTGCTTTAGGCACCAGAGTATTTGTGGCTTCATAGAACAAATTGGGTAGTGGTCCTTCTGTTTGAAGAGTATTGGTGTTATGTCTTCTTTTCAGGTCTGATAGAACTCCGCATTAAACCCATCTGGTCCTGGGCTTTTTTTTTTTTTTTAACTTGGGAGATACTAATCACTACTTCTATTTCCTTAGGTGCTATGGGACTGTTCAGATCATGTATCTGATCCTAATTTAACTTTCTTACCTGATATCTGTCTAGAAAATTGTCCATTTCATCCACATTTTCCAGTTTTTTTTTTTTTAGTATAGGCTTTTGTAGTAGGATCTGATGCTTTTTTAGATTTCTTCAGTTTATGTTGTCATGTTTTCCTTTTCATTGTTAATTTGGATACTGTCTCTGTGCCCTCTGGTTAGTCTGGCTAAGGGTTTATATACCTTGTAGATTTTCTCAAAGAACCAGCTCATTTGTTTGATTCAGTAGCCTCATTTTTCTGTCTCCTGAGAGACTCTGCCAGAGCCTGAAAAATACAGAGGTGGATGCTCTCAGCCAACCATTGGACTGAGCAGCACAGGGTCCCCAGTGTAGGAGCTAATGAAATGACCCAAGCAGCTGAAAGTGATTGCATTTCCATAGGAGGAACAACAATATGAACCAACCATTAACCCCAGAGTTACCAGAGTCTATACCACCAACCAAAGAGTACACATGGAGGGACCCAAGGCTCCAGCCATATATGTAGCAGAGGATGGACTTGTCTCTATAATCAATGGGAAGAGAAGCCCTTGGTCCTGTGAAGGCTCGAGGCCCCAGTATTGGGGAATGCCAGGACCAGGTAGGTTCGTGAGCAGGGGCAGGGGGAAGGAGATAGGGTGTTTTCAGAGAGGAAATCAGGAAAGGGAATAACACTTGAAATGCAAATACAGAAAATATCTAATACAAAAAGAAAAAAAGTATGCCACTCAATAAATTCCCTCCCAGGCTTATGGCACAGGTGATTACTGATCTTGTCAGGTTGATAATACTGACCACTACACACATGTACAAGCACCATCTCTCCCTCCCTCTCTCTCTCTCTCTCTCTCTCTCTCTCTCTCTCTCTCACACACACACACACACACACACACACACACACACACACACAGAGAGAGAGAGAGAGAGAGAGAGAGAGAGAGAGAGAGAGAGAGAGAGGGAGAGGGAGAGGGAGAGGGAGAGGGAGAGGGAGAGGGAGAGGGAGAGGGAGAGGGAGAGGGAGAGGGAGAGGGAGAGGGAGAGGGAGAGGGAGAGGGAGAGGGAGAGGGAGAGGGAGAGGGAGAGGGAGAGACTTACACAATGTCAAACTACAGCATGGTCCTGTATTCCCATAGCCCGTTGTTAAAAACTATGATTGCTTTTAGTGTTTCTCCATTTAATTGTTTCATGGAGATTTGAAATACTATGGTCAGGTTTATTTCATGTGTATGCATGTTTTTCCTTCCCGTATGTCCACAGAAGGTGGAAAAAGATGTCAGATCTCCTGGAACTGGAGTTTGAGATGTTTGTTAGATGCCTCATAGGTGTTGGGAATTGAACCTGAGTCCTCTAGAAGAGGACTTAGTGCCTCTTTTTGTTGTTGTTGTTGTTTTTGATTGGATATTTTCTTTATTTACATTTGAAATGATTTTTCCCTTTTCAGGTCTCCCCTTCAAAACCCCCATCCCATCCCCCTCCCACCCATCTTTGAGGGTGCTCACCCACCCACCCACTCCCATTCTCTTACCCTGGCATTCCCCTACCCTGCCGCATCGAACACCCTCAAACCCAAAGGCCTCTCCACCCAGTCATGTCCACTGATAAGTCGATATTAGCCCCAAATTATCTTCGGAATGCCCAAGAATCAATTCACAGACCCCATGGAGCATAAGTAGAAAAAAGTCCAAAGTGTGGATGCTCCAATGCTTTTTAGAAGGGGGAACAAAATACTCACCAGAGGAAATATGGAGACAAAGTGTGGAGCAGAGACTGAAGGAAAGGCCATCCAGAGACTGCCCTACCTGGGGATCCATCCCATGTAGATTCCCCATCCCAGACACTACTGTGGATGCCAACAAGTGCTTGCTGACAGGAGCCTGAAATGGCTGTCTCCTGAGAGGCCCTGCCAGAGCCTAACAAGTACAGTAGCAGATCCTCACAGCCAACCAACGAACTGAGTTCAGGGTCCCTGAAGGAGGAGTTGAAGAAGGGACTGCAGGAGCTGAGGGAGTTTGCAGCCCCACGCGGGGAGCAACAGTGTCAACAGGCCAGACCCCACCTAAGTCCTCCTGGGGACGGGACCACCAACGAAAGAGTACACATGGAGGGACCCAAGGTTCCGGCAGCATATGTGGCAGAGGATGGCCTCGTTGGACATCAGTGGGAGTTACTGCCTCCTTTTATTTTCCTCATTTTTTTATTCTACATTCTTTGTTTACATTCCAAAGGCTTTCCCCTTTCCCAGTCACCCCCACCATATGTCCATAAGTCCTCTCCCCCCAACTATTCCCCAATCACCCCCCCCATTTCTCTGTTCTGGTACTCTCCTACAAACTGGATCCAATGTTTTCAGGCCCAGGGTCCTCTCCTTTCTTCTTCTTGGGAATTATTTGACTTGCTAATAGTGCCTTGAGTATTTAGGGCTTCTGGGCTCATTAATATCCTCTTATCAGTGATTGCATTTCATGTGTATTCTTTTGTGATTGGGTTAACTCGCTTAGGATGATATTTTCCAGATCCAACCATTTCCTACAAATTGCATGAATTCATTATTTTTAATTGCTGAGTAGTATTCCGTGTGTGTGTGTGTGTGTGTGTGTGTGTGTGTGTGTGTGTATACCACATTTTCTGTATCCATTCCTCCTTTGAGGGATATCTGGGCTCCTTCCAATTTCTGGCTATTATAAACAAGGCTGCTATGAACATAGTGGAGCATGTGTCTTTATAGTATGCAGGGGAATCCTCTGGGTATATGCCCAGGAGTGGTATGACAGGGTCCTCTGGAAGTGTCATGCCCAATGTTCTCAGGAACCGCCAGACTGATTTCTGGGCATATACCCAGAGGATTCCCCTGCACACAATAAAGACACATTGCAAGATGGTACAACCGCTCTAGAAATCAGTCTGGGGGTTCCTCAGAAAATTTGCATTACACTTCCAGAGGACCCTGGTATAGTTACTGCCTCCTTAATGCAGAAGGATCTTCTCTCTCTCTCTCTCTCTCTCTCTCTCTCTCTCTCTCTCTCTCTCTCTCTCTCTCTCCCTCTCTATCCCCCCTCTCTCTCGTATCTTGAGAGTACTCTTTTGTATTTTTGTAGGAAAGTTCTACCCATGACACTTTTCCTCATTTTTTCCCTTAATTAAGCAACTACTTTAACCCAACATCATTTTTAAACTCAAAATCAATGCGATATACATTACTTCATTACTTGGCTGACACCTAGATTAATCTTTCAAACTTATTACTAGGCATGGCACCTTGGGAGTGCTGGAGGTGGGTGGCATATCATCCTCTCTGCTATTGCATGAACGAGGGTATCTTTGAGATGTTTCTCCCAGCAGAGCTGTGTGCTGCTGTGTTCTGGATGATGTATACATGTAGGCATTTGTGCACAGTTCTGTGTTAGGTCCCGGAATAGATGACCTCCAAGAACTGGGAGGAAGGTATTACACCTCCTCCCTCTGGAGGTGGGAGAATGCTAGTCCCTACATAGAGGAAAACCAATGTCTGGTAACAACATCCACCCACACCAGCTCCTGCCCTCCTATTGATCCTGGCACACATCTTTTAACTGAAGACATAAGTTCACTGGGCTGTTTGTGTGACTTTCCTGGATAACTATCTTGTCCCTTCTTCAGTGTGGGTTTGAGCTGGAGCTGGATTTCAGACGCCCTGGGGAAAAAATTTCAAGGCATCCCAGGGCCTGTGCAAGGGAGCTGGGTAGTCAGGGTCTCTCAGTGTACAGCCTCAAATGTAGAGAGCCTTATGAGGAAAGGGGGGTTTTCCTGTTGTATACTTTATAGCTAATTGTATTGAAATAACTGACAAAAATAACACAAGGGAGTAACAGTTTATTTGGGGTCAGAGTTTGAAAGATTACACTCCATCATTCCGGGCAGTGAGACTGGCACTGAGCTTGTTCCGGGGCTCTGACCACAGTATAGAGAAAGAGAATACCTTCCAGCTGACTTTCTCCCCACTCCCACTGTTTTAAAAGTCTGAAACCCCAGACCGTGAGGTGGGAGCACCCACGTTCCGGATGGATAGTCTGACCTAAGTGAAACCTCTCTGGGACCATCCTCACAGACACATTCGTGGGTGTGTCTGGGAATATGCCAGGTGCTTCTAAATGTAATCAAGTTGATGGTAAGTATTCCCTATTGTGTCAGGTCCAGTACGGCTGCCACACCTTGTGCTTTGGTCTATACACCTTTGTACAGAAAAGAGAGTCATGCTACTCATGTTGAACCTGAGACCATCAAGGGCAAAAATACAGGAATGATAGGCACTCGGACCTCAAGGACTTTCACAACTGAAAATAGAGATGTGAGATATTCAAGCCTTTCAAGTGCATAATTACATGGAAAACACGAATAGCTCTTGGGAGAAATATGCAAAATGAGAACACAATAAATGATAACTAGTTATAACATACTGGAAAACACTACAGGAAAGTGTACTGCTGACTGTATACACACAAACACCTGCTGCCCCCTGTTTCTGGAAAGGGCACATTTTTCTAGGACTCGAGAGATTGTGTATTTCAATCCCAGACTTGGCACATGGTCCATCAACTGGCTAGAAAACTATGTTCAGGGACTTGTAGGGATGGTGGACAGAGAATTCCAGGTTTTTGTGCAATCTGCAGGTTCCCTTTCATCTGTTCTTCTGACACGCCTGGCATACCAGTGACATTGTTTTTCTAGAAGCTGCAAAGGCACAGATTGGACAATTGATAGACGATCCCTTCATTAGATCATGGGTGGCTATACTAACCAATTGCTAATATTGGACAAGTTTCTGTTAACATTGCTATTCGACAATGCCTCTGAGCTAATATACCAGCTTTTCCATAGCCCCAAACCCAAGGTGAAAGCCATATTCAGAAGTACATGCACAAGTGAATGTAATTTTCTTCATGCAGACATGTGTGGACTTGGCAGGATTTGACCAAACCTACCTCCTTAACTGAATAAGAGCATTCCTCGTAACCAGCTATAGGTTTCAGAGACCATAATCTATCATGATTTTGTAGAAAAGAAAGAGGTTATCGTACCTTTGCTCCCCCACCACAGAAACTCTGTCTTTTATTTTTCTTATGGCTCTGGTCTTGTCTACTGGAGCACCTTCCAGTGAAGTCCCACTGTGACTACCTATGGCTGAGGATCCAGCACTCTTTACCTCTGATCTGTAGGTCATGTCATCCACAAATGGTGGTAAATGGTTATTTAGCGGTGTTTTCCCGTGTACCATCTTTTCCTTTTTCAGTACTGGTGGTTCAAATCGGATGCAGCTCATGCAAGATGAGCACTGGAACGCAGAACACGATCCACAACTCTGTTTATTTCATTGTGGCACAAAATGTTTCTACATGGAGCCCCAAGACAGGGTCACACTCTATATCCCAAGTGGGCCTTGAACTTGCAGTCTCCTGAGCAAATGAGACTGTAGACTTCGACCACTAGGCCAGCTTATGTGCAGTCTTCTTTGGTGTTCTCAGAGTTGTTGTTGTTGATGTTGCTGTAGGCAATTATCTACTTTTACTCAGTATTTTAGTGTTCCACAAATGTGTATTTGTGTGGACACCAGAGCCGAGTGTTCAGAGCCTACATTTTAATGAAACCCAAGGAAAGATTGTCCATATGGAGCCCTGGGTTTTTCTACTTGGCTCACCCTACATTCACGGTCTGAAATCCATTTCTAACAGACGAACTGGGCTGGAGTACGTGAAAATATGTTAGATGATGTCCTGGAACCAAAATGATGCTTAATTACAACATTATGAAAGAATTAAGGGATTAAGAAATAATCCAAGAGCTGCTGTTACTGTCCACAAGGAGCAAAATCCTTTGCAAGGCTGTGTAAAGATCACCATTAACAACAACAAAGAGGGAGTAGGGTAAAACTGACCTCAAAATAAAATAGGGCTAGGAAAAGGATTTAAACATGGACTGTATGGAAACCAGGATGCTACTTGTATTTCACAGATTTTCTTGGGGAGATCACGTCATTGCATTTTCCTGGGAATAGGATAGAGTCCGTAGAAGATGCATGCCAAGGTAATTGAAGGGAAGTGTTTGAAACTCTGAAAAGGCAAGGTGAGACGTCAACTCCTATAAGAAGCCAGAGAGGAAACAGTGCGTGTATATGGTTTAGATCAGCAGTGCTCACTGCATTTGTCATCAGCCGTGTCTTCTCAGGCTAATGAAGATGAAGGGGATGGAGTGTTCCTCTAACTATAAACTTGCACATGTCCATTCTTAGTGAAAAGTGTTTGGAATCCTCTGGGAACTAAGGTGGGCGGGGCATACACAAAAGCTGATTTGCACTGAGGTATTAAGGCAGTGGAAGGTGGGTAACTGCTGTCCTGTCTCCTCCACCTGATCACTAGGGCTGTCCCCACCCCAAACACCACCACCATCAGCAGAAAGAACAGAGTTTCACCCAGGGCCGAATTCTGCTTCTCACACCTGGTCTTCTAATTCGGGTCCACAAATATGGAGCCCACCACTGTGTGTAAAGGAACACTGTGTGCTTGCCTTGGGCTCCTCCCTATAATCACAGCACGCGGAAGGCTGAGGCATGAAGACAACTTAGACTAAGCTACAGCCTGGGTTATGCCATGCTTCCTTGAAGACCACACAGGGTTCCATAGTAAGGCCATTCTTCAAAAGAACGTTTATGGGCTACAGAGATGGCTATGCAGCTAAGAGCGCAGGCTGCTGTTCTGAGGATCTGGGTTCGATTCCCAGCACCTGCATGGCAACTACTAACCGTCTACAACAAATTGAACTCCAGAGGGTCCAACAAGTTCTTTGGGCATCTGAGGGCACTGCACACATGCAGTGCACAGACACATATGCATGCAAACCACCCAGACATATTAAATAAATCATTAAAAACTTAAATAGTTTGAAAACATTACTAAAGAAAAGGAAAAATCAGAAACCTGGGAACCTACAAGCATCAGTCGTTCTGAACGAAGTTAAGGCAATCTTCCAGGATCGCTGCTCTAAAGAAATGAGGTTTCCGGTTCTGTATGGGGCCCGTGTACAAAGTATTCTTATTTGCATGAAATCAACCAAAACACAGGAAAACACACGGGGTTTGAGTGTGTGTGTGTGTGTGTGTGTGTGTGTGTCGCGCGCGTGCATGTATGCATGTGTGTGGCTGCACACCCCCCTGTGCATGTATTCGTGGTGGAGCCAGAGGTGGACTTTGAGTGCCTTGCTCAATCCCTCTTCACCTTTCTTGGGGCACCCCGTTTCACTGGACCTGGATCTCACTGATTAGCTTAAATGCCAAGCGGGGCTCCAGGGATCCTCATGTCTCTGCCTCCCCAGTGTTGGGATTACAAGGTCCCTGCTACACCACCAGCAGTTTTGTATGTGTTCTGGGGTTTAGAGTCTGGGCCTCAGGGTTATTAGGTACAGCCCGAGTGATTGCTGGCGTTTTCTCCAGACAGGGTTTCTCTGTGCAGCCCTGGCAGTCCTGGAACTCACTCTGTGGAGCTCGCTGGCGTCCAACCCGGGGCTCCAACCGCCTCTGCGTCCCCAGTGCTGGGATGAGGGACACGTGATAGCAAGGCGCTGGCCTCAGCCTTGACCTGCTGCACTCTGGGAAGGTCACCAAGGGCTTGGTTGGCAAGCAGGTGGCCTGAAAATGCTGGCAACCAGGAAAACCGGGACAATCCAGGTAGGGCCACTAGGGCGCGCAATCTGTTTTTCTCTCTTGGGAGGCACTGGGTGCTGACAGGGGAGAACATGGGTCACCGGGGGGTCAGTATGGATCACAGGGGAGCCACAAGGTGGCGGCGAAATCTCTATGGAGGGAGAAAGTCTGGAAGCTCATTGGTCTAGAAACAGGTGTTGGAGAGAGAAAAAAGAAGCCCTGGCAGCTCATTGGCGGGAAACTGAGGTGGCAGGGGCAAGGAAGTGCATCCTCCCTCAGATCTCAACTTGTGTAATCTGACTCGCTGGACACTGAGGTAACTAGAGGCTGGCGTCGAGAATCAGGTCTGCAATTCCCTGTCCTGATTCCCTCCTCACCCCCACCCCAATATCAATCTCTGGGCACCCAATTCATTCCTTCATCTTTCAGCCTCCTCACGCAGGTCTACGGGGGTGAGGCCAGAGAGGCTGCCTAGCCCGCGACCGCCTAGCCTACCCTGCTCCCTCACGGAGCTCGGGCTCCAAGGGTTGCCAGCTGGCGACCCTGAGGGATGCTACTGCTATTTTTGACTCAGGTAGTGCAGAAAGGGACGACTGGGTCTCCTGAGGAGAACCTGTGCTCTCTGACTTGCCACAGGATGACAGACACAAGGAGGGACTATCAAGGCAGGGAAGAAGCCATGTGCTCAGGTGCCATTGGTGATGTGTGGAGAAGCATCTAGAAGGTTTGGCAGAGGTTGTGGCTCCTGTTTTCACGATGGCAGAGAGACTAATTTTTTAAATTTTATTTTTGTATTTTAAGTGCACGGTTGCTTTGCCTGCATGTATGTGTGTGAGAAGGTCACAAACCTTGGGACTGCAGTTCCAGACAGTTGTGAGCCGACATATGGTTGCTGTAAAGTGAACCCGGGAGTCCTGGAAGACCAACCAGTGCTCTTAACTGTTGAGACTCCTCTCCAGCCTGGGGGTGGGGGAGGAGAGAGAGAGAGAGAGAGAGAGAGAGAGAGAGAGAGAGAGAGAGAGAGAGAGAGAGAGAGACAGAGAGACACAGAGACAGAGACAGAGACACACTGAGAGAGGCTTTTGTCCTGAGAAAAACAGCCCACTGAGGAGGAGCTATCTCCTAGCTATCTCCTGGGTAGAACAAGGAGGGCATAGCATGTGTCCTGAGAACAACAGCCTGCTGAGGAGGCGCTATCTCCTCACTATCTCCTCCTGACTTGCTCGGGGCATAGCATTTGTCCTGAGAAAAACGGCCCTCTGAGGAGAATATCTCCTAGCTTTCTCCCCCTGGCTGGAACAGGGCATAGCGTTTCACGCGGGGCCAAAAGTCCTTTCTCAGTTGGAGAAGAAATTGGTGAGATGAGGAAAATGGAGGATGCAGGAAGATACATGAATGTAAGTGGCCCAAGATCCTAGAGTAGTCTTCTATTATTATTAATGTCTTTGATGTGGTTATTATTAGAGACAGGACGTGCCCGAGTTATGAGCTGTCGTCCACCTCACCACTCTCCTGCTTCGGCCTCCCATGCACTGGTATCTCGGGCATCAGTCGGCCAAGCTTGCCTGGGGAGACGACAGCATGGTTTGATGAGGAGCAGGTGGTCAGTGCTTTCCAAGGGGATCGACGGAATTTTTGAGATTGAAGCTGGGTTTGAGGATAAACCGTACTGCAGGCAGAATGGGGATATATGGCTTCTCCTGAGGCTAGCGACTAGAGTCATTTACTTCCACGGGGGCAGTGAGTAAATGTAGGGCCTTAGGGAGGTGGGTCAAAGTTCCCCCATAATCCAGGACTAGTGTTTGGCGTGGGCAGGGCCCAGGGTGATGATGCAAGAGATCTGAGAGTGGTCACTGCCTAGGGAGATGCAGGGACACCTCTCTGTGGCTCTCAGTGGGGGCTGATGTGACTGAGTGAGCGGGTGATGGTCAGCAGGGGCGGCGAGGACCAGGCTGTGCTATTGTGGGGCTCAGGAGAGCCCTCGTTAGGAGAAGGTGATGCTCCAGAGAGTTGATCCTGGTACTGCAAGGGAAGGAGGACGGGAGGATTATAAACACTAGAAATAGAGGTGTCTGTCGGAAGAGTGAGTACACTGGGGGTGGCAATTCCAGCAGCCATTTTGGTCGAATCCCTTAACCCTAGAACCATGAAATTTGAAACTCGAAGACAGAAATGATCTGTTTTCTCCACGAATTCTGAGTTCACTTGAATAGAGGGGATGCAAAGACAGGGCTGGGGTGTGGGTGGGTGGTCCAACTTGATCTCAGAACCTGCAGGTTGCTCTGAAAGTGCCACACCCATGGGAGGGAGAATCAGCAGCAATTGGGTTGAAGCACATTCCTGTCTCTTCCAGACCTACAAGCCCCACCTTCTCCTGAGTGTACCATCTACAGGGGAGGGGCCCGGCCTCCTGCATGTGTGGCTAACATGTCCTCTTCCATGTCCTCTGTTAGGGAATCTGGTAGAGCCTTGGCCCCCACTATAAGTTCTGGGAAGAAGACCAGGGGACACAGAGGAGGAGGCATCCTGCTTGAGGCTCGAGAAGACTGGTTCTGCCCCCAACCTTCCTATGAGTGCCCAGCAGTGTTCCCCCAGTCCGAATGTCATGAGTGAGTGTCTCTAGCCCTGGAGGGGGGGGTCTCAATTCGGGTGTAGTAACACCAAGGGCTTCTGTCACCATTAGTACCACAGAATCGCCTCTTGACCTTAGGCAAACCTTCCTGGCCCTTAACTTGTCCAAGGTTTAAGAGGCCCCATCAGCTAGAAGCATCCCCTGTTTACAGAAAACAGCGATGTTGTGGGTGAGGTATTGAAAGTATTGATAGGAACGCTAGTCCTCAGATGGGAGGGGTGCTTTCAGCAGAGTGTGGTGGAAGGAGGTTCAGCCAGGCTCTGCATGGTCTATTACAGATCAACAACTGTACCTTCTCTACCAGCCTGAAGTCCTGCTTCCCACAGGTCCCCAACAGGTAAGGAATTGAGTTGCTACACGGAGAGGCGCTAAGCCAGCATTCACTGCCCAGATGGTTTCAACTGTGTCCTAAACTCTGAGATTCTACCAGCAATCCTGTCTAGTACTTGCATTGCAGGCTTGGGAAAGGCTTCACTTTGTTTTGGGCCTCGGTGTTCCCAATCACAGAAAAACAAAACAAACAAACAAAAACCCAAAGGGAGGAGACTGTGGTCGCCAATTTGGAGAGCTCTGCCGTTCCCCATGGCTTTCGTGATCTCAAAACTTTCCCACCCTTTCTGTTTAGGTGGTCAGATCTGATCTTTAACTGGGATGTCTGTGCTTGCAGGAAATCTTCCAAGTGCCTCTGATGCTGCGCTGGCCGAACACAATCATCAATATGTCCTGTGCTCCAGTGACTTTGAACCCTCAAATGACCCTATCTTTCTCATGGGATCCCAGCTGGCCTGTGACTATACCCTGCCTGTGAGTAGAGAATAACAAATCAAAGGACCATCGAGCCAGCGGTGCCTTATGGCCCTGAGTGTCAAACTCGTGCTTGGTGCTATAGAACTCTGGGCTTCAGCAGGTAGAAGGAACACTAGTGGGAGGGAACAGAGAGAAAGAGGAAAGAGCAGGAGGATGGAAAGAGGCAAGGAAGCCAGGGAGGGAGCGAGGGAAAAGAAAGAAATATTATAGTGGAACAGCAGGGTAGCATTGCAGACTAACTTTCAAGGACAGGGTCCTCAGATCTTTACAATTTCCTGTGTGACACACTTGGAGATACATTTCTGAGGTGTCACTCTCTGTGGGCGTGTTTGTAATATAGTCTGCCCAGGAGCAGTAAAGAGGAACAAGCACAATGCATACCCGCACACGGCTGGCTTTCAAACACTTTGAGACTGTTGAGCCATGCTGGGGCAAACGGGCACGAGAAAAGCTTCTGCTGAAATCTAGAGGTGCCATTGGAAGGACCGCAGAGGCCTAGGGAACTGTTGCCGGCCAGCAGAGAACTGCGTCTTCTGCTAGATGAGCTTGGCGTAGCCTTCATGACTGGTCGGCAGTGGGCAAGGTGGAGGCAAGAGCCAGTCTCTGAAGATGAGCATTTCACTTTTCTCCTGGTGCCTTGCACAATCCAGAAGCTCTTGGCCATCTTCATTGCACCCATGGGAACGAGTTCACACTGGAGCGAAGTGTCTCCAGAAGTGATATGGAAGAGATGGGAAGGAAAATGGGGGTCGGGCAAGGGGAGGGCGCATTCCAGACACAAAAGACCAGTGTCATCTGTCCTATGGTCTGTGGATATTCACACGCACTGAGGCTGGGCTGGCAGAGACCCCGGCTCTCCGTGAGTACTTGAGGTCGTGGTCATCCAGAATGTTTAACCTCCTGGCTTCCCCTCTCCTCCTCCTCAGCTTCTCTAATGTGATCGTGCAGCCCAGCACCATCCCTGCTCCTCCTCTTCTGCTGGCACAGGTCCTGGTAAATGAGCAGGGACGGGGTCTCTGGAAGGGAAGGGATGGAGAGAGAAGAACCTCTTAGAGATGGGTGTTTGGTGGAGAGGAGTGGAGGCTGAAGGGTCTGCTATCTTGAGGGAGGGGTGCGTTTTGTCAGAATCTGTTCTCTGACTCTATTCCTTTGCAGGTCTCCAATGTCTCTTCCCAGCAGCCTGGCACTGCTAACCAGGCTCCTGTCATCTGGGCCCAGAGCAACAACATGTCCAACCAGGTCCGTGAAAACTACACCCAGAACCCAGTTGCCTCCAACCAGGCTACCTTGTCGTCTGAGGAAGACAGGCAGAAGGTCATGGATGCTGCTGAGGCTCTCCTGATTCTGCATAACTCCTCTCAGGCACCCCAGGTACCTGGCTCCCTGAGTGAGGACCTTGAGCTGGAGGGGGGGGGCCTGAGGGCTTACACTGAGAGCAGTAACTGCAGTTGCTGGTTTCATCCACTAGGAGGCCGGGGCCTCCAGCTCTTGAGTGTGATTAAGTAGTGGCAACCAGGTACTGCTCAGTCTACTTTCAGTGTTCAAGACTTTTGCTCAACAGCCGTGGGCCAGTACCCTGAAGGCGGGAAACTGTGAGGCCCTCAAGTCCCCAAGGTCTTGTGGGAGGGTGGACTGCACAAGAAGAGGAAGGAATCGATCCAGGGAAAATGACTCCCAGCCTGTAGGTGCACAGCCCTCATCAGACTGAGAGAGCCTCAGAGGACAAGCACGGGGCATAGGGGTCTGGGGTGGAGGCGGGTCTGCACAGCAGCTCAGGACATTGTCCCTGTGGACGGGGGACGTGGAAGCCTTGCCAGGCTGAACCTTACAGGCAGATGTCAGGTGTCCATCAAGGAAGGGCTCTGCGAGTTGAGGAGAGAGTCTCATGGCTCGGGCGGCTGGAATGGAAGGCTGCTGAGTCAAAATGGCCAACGAAGAGCACTGTGAGACAGACAAGCCACTCTGGGTGGATACCCTGGTTCAAAGGATGCTGAGTGGAGCCAGGAGCGTGCTTCTCACAGGGCACTATCTAGGTGGGGCATGGAAGCTATGCCAGGACGGCTGGTGCCAGGAGTGAGGCAGTAAAGCACTCCAGTCAGAGAAGGATCCTTCTCAGGGACCCCGGGCTTGACCAAATGGGTCTTTGGTGAAGTCAGTATTTGAGAGAAGGAATTCGGGTAGGAACAGGTGTGATCATTGGTCCCAAAGGAAATCTCAGACTGCTCGGGACACAAGGTAACGCCTGAAGGGCCAGGTGAAGACATACCTGGCATCTGACTTGGTCTTTGCATTTCCGTCTACAGGGCCTGAGGGAGAGTGGAGACTGAGCCTGACCTGTGTCTCCCTGTCACCTCGGCATACATGACCTGCTTCACTGACTGACAACTGGTCATCTGGGTCGTACCCCACTCTGTCACCGAGAGAGCCAAAGAGGCGGCCTTGCGGAGGACTGCCTGCTGTATTTCTCTTTCTTGACCTGTAATGCAGTTCCTGTCCAAAATCAGAAATTCGTCCTTAACGCTCTTGCATATTAGGGCCTTCAAACCCTTAGTGTGGGGTGGGGAGATGTTTAAACTCCGACTGTTATGTTCTCGACCTTGCAATAATGCTTTTTCCTCCTTTGGAAGACGTGGATCGTTCAGTGTGTCATTAATGCCGCACTGGGCAGCAGCATACAGGCTGTCTGTTTGCAAGGTTCTGTCTGAACCTATTTCCACGGCAGTGTTTCTTTTCTTCTCTATTCTTTGTCTCGCCACGGTTTGCATACTATTCTTGTGTGTAGCCATGCCTTCAGACACCTCAGGATGCTCACCTGTGCCTAGGAATCTGTACATGACCCCAAATAAAGTATCCTTGTTTTAAAGCACTGAGAAGTATAGGCTGCTTCTGTGAAAACGTAGGCCAGATATTTGGGAAGACAGCTTTCCCTTCTCAGGCACTAAGCCAGCTAATAGTTTATACAGTGTGATATTAAGGCACCAAGAGCAGCAGACATTGGGTAGAAGGCTTCGTTGAAAGTGCATGGCCCCCGCCCTGGCTTACCGACTTGGGCCTGTGAAACCTCCCAAAGGGACTTTTCCCTGTCCCCTGGCATTTCTGTGTTGACAACGTCAGCAGAGCGACTCGAGACTTGGCAGAAAGCTTATCATTCTGCCCTCGATGTCTAGTAAGGCATCCTCAGAGCTGTTACTACCATGTCTGAGAGTCTGTTGCAAAAGCTGCAAGCACACCTTCCCTTTGCTCGTAGGATGTAGCCTTCTTGGACTCTAATCATATGGTGTCAGGAATCGCATTTTACTAATTCACAACTACATATGCCTTTGGATTTCAAGGGACATGCTGATTATCATTCTAGACTTCCCTGCTACATAATACCAAACTCAAAACCTTTTCAAATTTGGGGCAAAAAGTGTGAACCTTTTGACCACAGCTGAGAAGTTGTTTGGCACTGTGGTTTTGCATCCACATGTTCACACCCCACACAACCTTCTGTATTTTAAGCTCAATTTTAGAAGGAACCATGTGTCTTACGCACAGATGCAGTCCGATCAAAGAAATTGAAGCTTCTACAATATTCCTGTGAAACGGCTAGCCCTTACCCATATCCAATACAATCTTTGGGTCTAAATTTGCTTAAAGGAGGAGGATACACGAATCTTAAAGAAGACTGCTTCCTACTGACACCCAGAACACCAAACTAAACAAATAAAGCCCCAAATCTAGCTAAAGAGGAGTCAGTCAGAGAACTCGTCGTGAAAAGCCCATCACAAGGTACATTCCGCTGCTCAATATCATCCAACCCGTGGCAAACCACATGATTCTCATGTTTGCAGAAACCAAGGGAATCCTGTCTTCAGTTGTGGTCGCACAGCCTACTGCAACTCATAGTAAGATCCTGTTGGGGAACTGTGCTGGACAGTTGTAGTCCAAATATGCTTGTGGCATCAGCTGTCAGAGGTACCCATGTCAAATCCCTGGGGCATGGCTACTGCGGAGCATGCCTCACAGTCCTTCTGTGTGGTGGTGGATGCTCCATTGAGATGCTTTTCTAAGATGGCCTGCCCTGGCCCTGCCAAGGCTGCCCCAGGGAACCTGGGGAGGAGACAGTGCCCCGCCCCAAATCAGATCGTTTTGTCCTATTTCTTCAGTCCTATCCTGATGCTCTGGAAAAGAGCAGAGCCAGGGCCACCGACCATAAATGAAGGTCCCCTAGGTGCTCCTCAGGACCTGAGGTTCTGTCCCATGCTGTTGTCTCCCCTCGAGCCCGGCCTCTTGTTTTGGGCATGTCTGATTTACAGTGATGGCTTCCAGTCAGTCCTTTTTCTCTTTTGTTTCTGAAGCTCTGGTCCTCTTGTATTATTGCTCAGGCAGAGGAGGAAGAAATAGTGAGATTTATCAAGAGTGGGTTGTTGGGAAGAGAATCTTTGTCTCTTGTGTCTGTGTTCATTTGCGCTGGCATACTTAACTGTGCCAAAAGTGGCACCAGGGCCCAACTAGGAGTCGCTACACATGCTCCATCTAATGGGCTCCTGGACATAAGTCCAAATACATGTCTTTTATTCGCAAATTTTCCAGTTTCAGGTATCAGAAAATGGACAAGGGTAGAAATGGACAGGTGACATTATTGCTGCAACAGTATTTGAAAATACAGTGGTGGGTTTGGATGCCAGTGATGGTTGGAGGATTGCATAGTTTTCATTTGAACCTGAGAGCCCTGTACAATTGTGAGTAAAAGAATAATCCACTCTGAGCTGTGACAAGGGCTACACTAGAGGGAGATATTTCCAGACCACATATCCGGTAATGGATAATAATAAATATGTACATGTAACAGAGGCCACCAATACATTTACAGCTACAACAGGAGCAGCAGCAGCAGCAGCAGCAGCAAAAACAAACCCATCAACAAACTACATAATTTGAAAATAGACAAAAGTCCTGAATACATGTTTTGAAAACATATGACCAACTTGCAAAAAGGTGTTTACAATTCGGCGCTGAATGTTCCCAATCTCCTCTGATCAGAGTAGGGTCTGGTTGTTACTCGAATGGGAGACTGCCTGGGAATACTGGATGCTGTTGGCTTTAAAAAATGAAGACAAAATTAAACAGAAAAAAAAAAAGCCGGGCGGTTGTGGCACAAGCCTGTAATCCCAGCACTCTGGGAGCCAGAGACAGGTGGATTTCTGAGTTTGAGGCCAGCCTGGTCTACACAGTGAGTTCCAGGACAGCCAGGGCTATACAGAGAAAGCCTATCTCGAAAAACAACAACAACAAAAAAAGACCCAAACACACACACACACACACACACAAAAAAAAAAAAAAAAAAAACAAAACACAAAAAACAAAACAAAACCAAAAAAAAGTAAAAGAAAAAAAAGAAAAAGACAATTTCTTTTCAGAAACGGAGTTAGGAAGTTGAGGATGACCTGGGTCCCAAAAGTCTGTACGGGTTCAGAGCAGATGCACTTTCCCACGAAATACTGTGCATGTGCGCACATTTGCAG
Organism: Apodemus agrarius; assembly: GCA_964023405.1. Taxonomy (NCBI): domain Eukaryota; kingdom Metazoa; phylum Chordata; class Mammalia; order Rodentia; family Muridae; genus Apodemus; species Apodemus agrarius. Next base: position 65,333,157 of record OZ030010.1, on the reverse strand, counting down.
TTACAGATGTACCGCTGCACATTTACAGGGACTCTCTGTTCACACACAGGCAGGAGCTGGATATTCATTGTCTACCCTATAAAGAAGTTCACTAAAAGCAACTTAACAGCCCAAACAGAGCCACAAAACACAAAACCAGGCAAAGGGGGTACATATCAGCTGCTCTGCAGAGAGAGGCTTGTGCCTCTGGGCCTTGTTTGTCCTGTGGGATATAGGGGCCAAACTTACATCCTCCTACTCTCTTATCAAGTGCGTTAGCTAAGGAAACCCACCTCCAGCCCCTTGGGAGTCACCAAATTTGAGGAGACATCGCCAAGTGAAGTAATGAATTTTTTCAAGGGCAGAAATGAACTTTAGGACCTTGACATGGTATTGACTCCAAACCAAGGAAGTGAGGAAAGGTTGTTCCAGACACAAATGCCTGCTATTAGTAGAGGAATTTCCAGTTGGGGACCTGTCAAGGGTCCAGCACAGTTGCAGACAATGTATCCTGTGGGTATGTTTTTAAGTAAAAATGTTTTGTCTTAGATGACAGGGATCTTATTCCAAAGGGACTTGGGCATTTTAGAAGGAGATGGGGAGCGCTCCCATTTTCCTCACGTCTACACCAGAAAGTGGATTTGTAGAACATGAAACAAGCATCACTCTGTAATAAGTGCCACTACTGACACACTTCCTCATTTGCCTGTCTGACCCTTCTGAATTGCAGAGAATAGCTACACTGAGCATCTAAGCACAAGTCATATTTGACACCCAGGCTTCGATTTTCTCAACAGTAAAGTGACACATGATGGTAATAATAGCTCATTCCAGAATTTAACTACTACAGTACCTAGCATCAGCAGGATGTCAAGCACAAGGAGGGAGAATCAGGAAGTCATCACTCAAGGAGAGAAATTCAGGAGGTCATCCTCCGACAGTAAATAGTCTCTCGGCTCTAGGGTCTATGAGGGCATCTGGCCAATTTTGCTGTCCCCACTTGTCTTAGCCTGCTACTAGGCCAAATGGAGGGATTTAAGTGATTGATGAAGGATGCCAAAGCTACTGTGAGTAGCAGAACATTTGAACTCAGTTGGTCGTTTATTTATTTATTTACTTATTTATGAATATGTGAGTTCATTGTCGCTGCCTTCAGGCACACCAGAAGAGGGCATTGGAGCCCATTACAGATGGTTGTGAGCCACCATGTGGTTGCTGGGAATTGAACTCAGGACCTCTGGAAGAGCAGTCAGTGCTCTTAACCGCTGAGCCATCTCTCCAGCCCTTATTTATTTATTTATTTATTTATTTATGGCATGAGACCAGCGGTGGCATAGCGGGATAATAAAGCAATGTACTTTTAACTCTTTGAGAAACTGCCACAATAATGTCCATAGTGGCTCTATCAGTTCTGTGCCCTGCCAAACACTTCTCTCTAAATACTTGTCAGTATCGATTGTCATTGTTTTCTTTGCTCTGTTTTTATGCTTTAATCTTTTTTTACACTCCACTCTTTTTATCCTCATCCTGGTCTGCCCTCTGACTGTTCCTCATCCCATTCCTTCTCCCTAACCCACCAGGCCTCCCCATTCCCTGGGGCCTCAAGTATCTCCAGAGTTGGGCGTCTCTTCTCTCACCAAGGCCAGACCAGGCAGTCCTCTGCTGTATGTGTGTCAGGGGAGGCTCATATCAGCTGGTGTGTGCTTCCTGGTTGGTGGCTCAGTGTCTGAGAGATCTCTGGGTGTCCAGGTTAGTTGAGACTGCTGGTCTTCCTGTGGGGTCAAGCTCCTCCACAGCTCCTTCCAGCTTTTTCCTAATTCCACCACAGGGGTCTCTGACTTCTTTCCATTGTTTGGGAGTATTTATCTGCATCTGACTCTTTCAGCTGCTTGTTGGGCCTCTCTGAGGCCAGCCAAGCTAGGCTCCTGTCTGTAAGCACACCATACATAGTGTCAAACCTTGGGGCCTCCCTTTGACCTGGATCACACCTTGGGTCTGTCACTGGACCTCCTTTCCCCCAGGCTCTTTTTCCATTATTGTCCCCGCAGTTCTTTCACTCAGGAACAATTCTGGGTCAGAGTTTTCGACTGTGAGATGGTAACCTCATCCCTCCATTTGATGTCCTGTCTTCCTGCTGGAGCTGGGCTCTACAAGTTCCCTCTCCCCACTGTAGAGCATTTCACCTAAGGTCCCTCCCTTTGAGTCCTGAGATTCTCCCACCTCCCAGGTCTCTGGTACATTCTAGAAGGTCCCCCCACCATCTCCTACCTCCCGAGATTGCCTGGGTTCATCCTTTCTGCTGGCCCTCAGTACCTCAGCCCTGTTCCCCTATCCAATACCTGATCATTTTCCCCCTTTCCCCTCCCAGTCCCCTTTCCCACCCAGATCCCTCCCTCCATCTGCTCCTCACCCCGTGATTGCTTTCTTCTCCCTCCCAAGTGGGACTGAGGTGTCCTCAGTTGGGCTCTTAGGATTGTTAACCTTCTTGAATTCTTTGGACTTTATCTTGGGTATTCTGTAATTTTTTTTTGGCTCATATGCACTTATTAGTAAGCACATACCATGCATGTCCTTTTGGGTCTGAGTTACCTCACCCAGGATGATATTTTCTAGTTCCATCCATTTGTCTGCAAAACTCACAATGTCCCCATTCTTAATAGTTGAGTAGTATTACAAAAAGAATTGAAGACACAGAAATAGCACCACACACTTACAGACATTTGATCTTTGACAAAGAAGCCAAAAATACACAGTAGGAAAAAACAAAACAAAACAAAGCATCTCCAACAAATATCTCTGGTCTAACTGTCCGGCTGTATGTAGAAAAATGAAAATAGGTACTTATTTGTCACCCTGTCCAAGTCCAAGTGGATCAAGGACCTCAACACAGAACCAGATACACTGAATCTAATGGAAGAGAAAGTGGAGAAGAGCCTTGAACTCATTGGCACAGGCGTCAATTTCCTAAGCAGAACTCCAGTGGCTCATGCTCTAAGATCAAGAATTACAAAATGGGACCTCACAAAAGTTCTGTAAAGCAAAGGACATAGTCAATAGGACAATACCACAACCTACAGATTGGGGGAAAAATCTTCACTTACCCCACATCTGATCAGGAGCTAATATCCAAAATATATAAAGAACTCAACAAGGTAACCCCCCCAACTCAAAAAAAAAAAAAAAAAAAAACCAAGCCAAACAGTCAAAAAATGAGGTGGAGAACTAAACAAAGAATTCACAACAAAGGAATCTCAAATGGATGAGAAGCACTTAAAGAAATGTTCGAATTGGTGACTACCATCACTGGGGTGGGAACCTGCCAGACGGCTCACACCAGTAGTCAGTGCCAGGGCGGCTAGGCAGAAAATCTCCATGGTGCCCAGCCTGTACACCAACACGGCTGGGAGCTTCTTGCCCTGTGGTCCTCCCAGGCCCCTACACCTACACTGGCAGTCTCCATCTTGCTGCTGGGTCACCGGTAAAGAGGCTCAGGTATCCAGACTTAATCTGTGACTACCATCACTCAGGTGGAAACCTGCCAGGCTCTCGCCAGTGGCCAGTGCCAGGGCAGCTCGGCGGGACATCTCCTTCGCCACCAGGCTGTGCATCAGCGCGGCTCGGAGCTGCCTGGACCAGGGTCCTCCCAAACACTTGCAGTGGTGGTATCCATCTTGCCTCTAGGTCACCAATAGAGAGGGCCAGATACGCAGACTTAATCTGTGACTACCATCGCTCGGGTGGAAATCTGCCAGGCTCTCACCAGTGGTCAGTGTCTGGGTGGCTCAGCAGGACATCTCCACGGCCACAGGGCCGTACACCAACCCGGTTTGGAAACGCCTACCCTGAGGTCCTCTGAGCACTCGCAGCAGAGGTCTCCATCTTGTAGTCTGGTCATCGGTAGAGAACCAACAGGCAGGCCCAGCCTCACGGGAGGTTCAAACACAAGCCAGTGACAACAAGCCCAACTAACGCCAGAGATAAGCAGATGGCAAAAGGCAAATGTAGGAACGTTACTAACAGAAATCAAGGCAGCATGGCAGCATCTGAACCCAGTTAGCTGACAACAGGAAGTCCTGGATACCCCAACACACCAGAAAAACAAGATTTGGATCTAAAATCACTGGTCAGGATGCTGATAGCATAACACATAGATGAATCTCTTAAAGAAATACAGGAGAAAATGGATCAAACGTTTGAAGGCCTTACAAGGCAAATCATTAAAGAAATTCAGGAGAATATGGATCAAAAAAATAGAAGCCAATGAGGAGGAAATACAAAACTCACTTAAAGAAATACAGGAGAATGTGGGTCAACAAGTAGAAGTTATGAAAGAGGAAACACAAAAATCTCTTTAAGAATTACATGAAAACACAAACAAGCAAGTGAAAGATCTGAGCAAAACCATCCAGGATCTAAAAACAGAAGTAGAAACATCTAAGAAATCGCAAAGGGAGACAACTTTGGAGAGAGAAAACCTTGGGAAGAAATCAGGGACCATAGATGCAAATATCAACAATAAAATTCAAGAGATAGAAGAAAGACTCTCAGATGCTGAAGATACCATAGGAACCATTGATTCAACAGTCAAAGAAAATGCAAAATGCAAAAAGCTTGTAACCCAAAACATCCAGGAAATCCAAGACACAATGAGAAGACCAAACCTAAGGATGAGAGTGAAGATTTACAACTTAAAGGGCCAGCAAATATCTTCTACAAAATTATGGAAGAAAACTTCCCCAACCTAAAGAGAGATATGCCCATGAACATACAAGAAGCCTACAGAAATCCAAAAAAGACTGGACCAGAACAGAAATACCTATGGTCACATAATAATCAAAACCCCAAATGTACTAAACAAAGAAAGAATATTAAGGGCAGTAAGAGAAAAGGGTCAAGTAACATATAAAGGAAGACCTATCAGAATTACACAAGACTTCTCACCTGAGACCATGAAAGATAGAAGATCCTGGGCAGATATCATGCAGACTCTAAGAGAACACAAAATTCATCCAAAACTACTATATCCAGCAAAAGTCTCAATCGCCATAGATGGGGAAACCAAGGTATTCCATGACAAAACCAAATTTGCATGATATCTTTCCACAAACCCAGCCCTACAAAGGATAATAGGGGGAAAACACCACCACAAGGAGGGAAACTACACCCAGGAAGAAGCAAGATAGAAACCTCCTCTCATCAAACCCAAAAGAAGGTAACCTCTCAAATATAAAAAATAATTTCAAAAATGTCAGGAGGTAATAATAACTATTCCTTAATATCTCTTAACATCAATGGACTCAATTCCCCAATAAAAAGACATAGACTAACAGACTGGATACGGAAACAGGACCCTACATTTTGCTGCATACAAGAAACACATCTCAGTGTCAAAGACAAACATTACCTTAGAGCAAAAGGCTGGAAGACAATTTTACAAGCAAATGGTCTCAGGAAACAAGCCGGAGTAGCCATTCTAATATCAGATAAAATTGACTTTCACCCTAAAGTCATCAAAAGAGACACGGAAGGTCACTTCTTGCTGGTCAAAGGGAAAATGCACCAAGAAGAACTCTCAATACTGAACATCTATGCTCCAAATGCAAGGGCACCCTCAATCGTAAAAGAAACTTTACTAAAGCTTAAAGCACACATTGCCCCCAACACAATAATTGTGGGTGACTTCAACACTCCACTCTCCTCAATGGACCGATCAGGAAACCAGAAACTAAACAGGGACACAGTGAAACTAATGGAAACTTTGGACCAATTGGACTTAACAGATATATATAGAACATTTCATCCTAAAGCAAAAGAAGATACCTTTTTCTCAGCACCTCATGGTACCTTCTCCCAAATCGATCATATAATCGGTCACAAGACAGATGTCAACAAATACAAGAAGATCGAACTACTCCCATGCCTCCTATCAGATCACTGTGGAGTAAGAGTAGTCTTCAATAGCAACAAAACGACAGAAAGCCCACATACACATGGAAACTGAACAATGCTCTACTCGATGACACCATGGTCAAGGAAGAAATAAAGAAAGAAATCAAAGACCTTTTAGAATTTAATAAAAATGAAGGCACAACCTACCTAAATCTATGGGACACAATGAAAGTAGTGCTAAGAAGAAAACTCATAGCCCTGAGTGCCTCCAAAATAAACTGGAGAGGGCATACACTAGCAGCTTAACGGCACACCTGAGAGCCCTGGGACAAGATAAAGCTAATTCACCCAGGAGGAGTAGAAGATAGGAAATCATGAAACTCAGGGCTGAAATCCATCAAGTAGAAACACAGAGAACCATACAAAGAATCAACAAAACCAGGAGCTGGTTCTTTGAGAAAATCAACAAGATAGATAAACCCTTAGCCAGACTAGCCAATGGGCACAGAGTCAGTATCTAAATTAGTAGAATTAGCAATGAAAAGGGGGTATAACAACAGAAACTGAGGAAATTCCAAAAATTATCAGATCCTACTACAAAAGCCTATACTCAACACAATTAGAGAACTTGGAGGAAATGGACAATTTCCTAGACAGATACCAAATACCAAAATTAAACCAGGATCAATTGGATCAGCTAAACAGTCCCATAACCCCTAGAGAAATAGAAGGGGTTACAGAAAGCCTCCCAACCAAAAAAAGCACAGGACCAGATGGTTTTAGTGCAGAATTCTATCAGACCTTCAAAGAAGACCTAACACCAATACTCTTCAAACTACTCCACAAAATAGAAACAGAAGGAACACTGCCCAACTCGTTCTACGAAGCCACAATTACGCTGATACCAAAACCACACAAAATCCTACAAAGAAAGAGAACTACAGGCCAATTTCCCTTGTGAATATCGATGCAAAAATACTAAATAACATTCTTGCCAACCAAATCTAAGAGCACATCAAAACGATCATTCACCGTGATCAAGTAAGGTTCATCCCAGGGATGCAGGGATGCTTCAATATACAGAAATCCATCAATGTAATCCAATACATAAACAAACTAAAAGAGAAAAACCACATGGTCATCTCATTAGAGGCTGAAAAAGCATTTGACAAAATTCAGCATCCTGTCATGCTAAGTCGTGGAAAGAACAGGAATTCAAGGCCCATACCTAAACATAGTAAAAGCAATATACAGCAAACCGGTAGCCAACATCAAACTAAATGGAGAGAAACTTGAAGCAATCCCACTAAAATCAGGGACTAGACAAGGCTGCCCTCTCTCCATATCTTTTCAACATAGTACTTGAGGTTCTAGCGAGAGCAATTAGACAACATAAGGAAGTCAAAGGGATACAAATTGGAAAGGAACAAGTCAAACTATCATTATTTGCAGATGCTATGATAATATACTTAAGCGACCCCCCCCCCAAAAAAAAAAACCTCCACCAGAGAACTCCTACAGCTGATAAACAACTTCAGCAAAGTGGCTGGTTATAAAATCAACTCAAGCAAATCAATAGCCTTCCTATACTCAAAGGACAAGCAGGCTGAGAAAGAAGTTAGGGAAATAACACCCTTCACAATAGCCACAAACAATATAAAGTATCTGGGCATGACTCTAACCAAACAAGTGAAAGATCTATATGACAGGAACTTCAAGTCCTTGAGGAAAGAAATCAAAGAAGACGTCAGAAGATGGAAAAATATTTCATGCTCTTGGATTGGTAGGATCAATATAGTAAAAATGGCTATCTTGCCAAAAAACAACCTACAGATTCAGTGCAATCCCCATCAAAATCCCAAATCAATTCTTCGTAGATCTAGAAAGAGCAATTCTTAAATTCATCTGGAGTAACAAAAAACTCAGGATAGCTAAAACTATTCTCAACAATAAAAGGACTTCTGGGGGAATCTATATCCCTGACCTCAAGCAGTACTACAGAGCAATTGTGTTAAAAACTGCATGGTATTGGTACAGCGACAGGCAAGTAGATCAATGGAAAAGAACTGAAGACCCAGAAATGAACCCCCAGAGTTATGGTCACTTGATATCTGATAAAGGAGCTACAAACATCCTGTGGAAAAAAGATAGTCTTTTCAACAAATGGTGCTGGTTCACCTGGAGGTTGACATGCAGAAGAATGCAAATTGACCCACTCTTATCTCCTTGTACCAAGATCAACTCCAAGTGGGTCAAGGACCTCCACGTAAAACCAGACACACTGAAACTAATAGAAAAGAAACTGGTGAAGACCCTGGAGGACATGGGCACAGGGGGAAAGTTCCTGAACACAACACCTATAGTTTATGCTCTAAGATCAAGAATTGACAAATGGGACCTCATAAAATTACAAAGTTTCTGTAAGGCAAAGTACACTGTCATAAGGACAAAACAGCAACCAACAAATTGGGAAAATATCTTCACCAACCCCACAAATGACAGAGGGCTAATATCCAATATCTACAAAGAACTCAAGAAATGAGACCCCCAAGAACCAAATAATCCTATTAAAACTGGGGTATAGAGCTAAACAGAGAATTTTCACCAGAAGAAATTCAGATGGCTGAGATGCACCTTAAGAGATGTTCAACATCATTAGTCATCAGGGAAATGCAAATCAAAACACCCCTGAGATTTCACCTCACACCAGTCAGAGTGGCTAAGATTAAAATCTCAAGAGACAACAAGTGCTGGCGAGGATGTGGAGAAAGAGTAACACTCCTCCACTGGTAGTGGGATTGCAAGATGGTACAACCGCTCTGGAAATCAGTCTGGCGGTTCCTCACAAAATTGGGCATGACATTTCCAGAGGACCCTGTCATACCATTACTGGGCATATAACCAGAGGATTCCCCTGCATGCAATAAAGACACATGCTCCACTACGTTCATAGCAGCCTTATTTATAATAGCCAGAAGCTGGAAGGAGCCCAGATGTCCCTCAAAGGAGGAATGGATACAGAAAATGTGGTATATTTATACAATGGAATACTACTCAGCAATTAAAAATAATGAATTCATGCAATTTGTAGGCAAATGGTTGGATCTGGAAAATATCATCCTACGTGAGTTAACACAACCACAAAAGAATACACATGAAACGCAATCCCTGATAAGTGAATATTAATGAGCCCAGAAGCTCTGAATACTCAAGGCACAATTAGCAAGTCAAAAGATTCCCAAGAAGAAGGAAGGAGAGGAACCTGGTCCTGACAAGACTGGATCCAATTTTTTTAGGAGAGTACCACAATAGAGAAATGGCTGGGGGGTGTGTGTGATAGGGGAATAGGGGTGGGGTGGAAGAGGACTTATGGGACATATGGTGAGGGGGGAACTGGGAAAGGGGTAAGCCCTTGGAATGTAAACAAAGAATATTGAAAATAAAAAAATTTAAAAAGAAATGTTCAAAGTCCTTAGTGATCAGGGAATTGCAAATCAAAACTGACCCCGAGGTCCCATCTTACACCAATCAGAATGGCTAAGATCAAAACCTCAGGGGACAGCATATGTTGGCGAGGATGTGGAGAAAGAGGAACGCTTCTCCATGGCTGGAGGCTTAGCAAATTGGTACAACCACTCTGGAAATCAACCTGGAGGTTGGTTCCTCAGAAAACTGGAAAAAGATCTGTGGAAACTCGAAACTAGGTGTTTTAGAGTCAGGCAAAGTTAAGGTGGGGGAAAGAAACAAAGTGTCAGGGGTCCCCAAGAGGGAAATACAAAACTGCTAGGCAGGCGTTGAGAAGGCCAAAGGTCCCGGTACATAGAAATAGTCTGCCACAGCTAAGAAATAAACAAACATTCCTGGCCAGGAGAACAAACTTCAATTCATATTAGAAATCTCGAATAAAGGGGGACTTGAGGAGGAGGTCTGTATTGGTAACACATGCATTTCTTTTGATCTAGCTTGTAAATAGCATTGTGTATATAATTTTAGAATACAGTAAAACATATGATATCCCCCGGGTGGTACACCCTTAAATAAAAAAAAAAAGTAAAAGTAAGCATAGCCAGTCCTGCTTGGAAGGATCTCTCCATGGCAGGCACTGTGTTCACGAAGGACTGAACAGAGCCCCAAATACTTCCATGGAGGCACAGTATATTTGTGATTTTTTTTGAAATGGATGTTTGAAATCTACAGAGGGGTTGCTTATGAATCTTTCAATGGAAACGGGCAAGGAAGGAAGAAGAACAGAATAAAGGAAGGCGAGCTGGAAACAAGGAAGAGAAGGAGGCAGGCAGGAAAGGAAAGGAATTAGGGAGACTGGGAGGATGAAGGGCGAAAGTGAGCACAGAAAGGGAAAGCCAATTTTTTTTAAAAAAGGCATTTCATCTGAAAATATTGGTGACAGTTTACTAAAAGCAGCAACAACTCAAAACGAGCCCCTCAACCCCAGTCCTTATTAGACTGCCTTCCAGGGAGCCGAGGAAACACTGTAGAAACAACAAGACAGAACTGTTTTTAATGAACTCAGATGCAGAGAAAAGCCTCAAAAGTTACAAGTGCATCTGTACAACGAGATTTAATATGGTGGCTGACTTAGGAGCAGGCAGCAGGGAAAGAGCCAAGTGCATTTCTGTAAGTCCAATGCAAGTGACTCATCCAACATCATTCCCTACCCCCAAGCAGATATCAGACACAAGAGCAGCAGGGCTCTAGAGTGTTCTGGGATTTTAAAAAAAACGACAAGAGGTGTACCATGGTACAAAAGATGAAACCAGAAGCAAACGTGGAAGAAACGAAACTAGGAAGGCTCCACCTAAAGGCAGAGGCATGCAGAGCTGAGGACTAGGAAGGCTGGGTAATCCCGCGGATAGCCGCTTTCCTGTTAATCGATGCCCGGGAGCAGCGAAAATGGAATCCATGCTCATTGCAGGCGAGTTCACGTGGGAACTGTCATGCAGATTCTCACAGATACACAGAAGGACAAAAGAGAAGGGACAGGGAACTTCCATGTGTGTCTGAGAAAGAAGAACCAGGGACGTTTCTTAGCAGATGTCATGTCGGGCCTTGCAGTGACAAAAGCAAGGATAACAAAAATAGAAGAAATGAATAGATAAGGACAGAAAACTCATAAAATAAAATAAGAACGTAGAGCGGTCAGAGAAAGCGAGGGACTTATCCCTGGAATAGAAAAGAAAGGTCGGAGACAGGCTCCACGGAGACAGAACATGGTGTTCCCAGCCACTGGCTAGTGTTCTCTGGGGTTGCTGAATGAGAAAGCAAGCTGTGAGGATGGAGGGAAGGTGGTCCATGCCCAAGGAGGCCGTCTCGAGCAGACCCGCGCCTTCTGCCTCCTCCGCAGGCTCTGCCCAGCCCCCGCGGGCCCTGCCCCAGCCCCTTCAGAGAGCATCCATCTCCAGGCTGCCTGCAGGTCTGGGGCGTGCCAGAGCGCAGATGAGGCAGGTAGAGGGTGAGAGGGAAGAGGGAGCCATTCTCGGCTCAGCACCAACCGTCGAAGGGTTGGGGCGACTCTGAAAGACTGGTGGACAACGGGGGAACGCACGTGTGGGGGTCATGAAAGAAGAGGGCATGTGTTCGGGCAGCACGAAGCTGAGTCCGCCAGACAGTTTGTCTTTGGGCTAGGTCAGGGGCTGCTACGCCACATGAGGGCCAACACACATCTGTCAGGTGTAGAAAGCTGGGACGGAAGGAAGGAAACGGTAGAAAAATAATAATAATTTGAAAAATAACAAAAAAAAGTTATTGGGGGAAATCTGGATGGATCTCGGGAGAAAACTGTTTGAAGCCCAGCATGCCACTAGTTAGCCCCGCTTGGCCTCAGTCCTAGTCCCCCCACCCCAGGTTCATGGGTGGAAGGTTTTCAGGTTCGATTCGGGTGTCCACTGCCTTCAGAAGAACAATACGACTTCATGGGCGGGGAGGGGAGGCTTACAGGGTGGGGGACAAAAGGGAAGTCGCTGGAAAGGGTGGGCAAGGGAATAATCAAGACTGTAGTGTGAGGAAAACTTGGACGGAAGGTGAAGGGAAAAACTCAACACTGGGCATCCGTGAGACTAGTGAGTACTCGGTGCATATTTTCCCCATGTGGGGAGAGAATGGATGCAAGGCGCGAGGAAGAAGGTTGTCTTCCAGTGTACAGGCTTTCTCACGATTGCTGAGGCAGGCCTGGGGCTGGTGGTGTATTCCGGGAAATGGGATGTGTGGAGTGAGTCTGAACAGATCGGTTGGGTAATGGAGCCAGTGCCAAGAGGTTGTTGACGGGAGGTGCTGGGTGAATGAGACAACAGGAGCATGGCTGAGAGTATGTGAGTACAAACGGGAGCCGAAGGCCGAAGAAAACCGGGACAGGATAAACCGATGCTGGCGGTGACCATGTTGGAGAAGATTCGCATCCCCAGAGCCAGTTTTCTTTGCTTATTTGCTTGCTTGTTTTCTTTTGTTTGTGTTGGTGTGTCTGGGGAAGGGTTGTTTTTGCTTTTTCGGTTTGTTTGGGGTTGTGTGTGTGTGTGTGTGTGTGTGTGTGTGTGTATGTGTGTGTGTGGTGGTTTTTTTTTATTTTTCGGTTGTTTGGTTGTTTGGTTTTGCTTGTTTGTTCTTTGTTTTTGTTTGTTCTTTGGTTCTGCTCAGGAAAAGAACAGTTACTCTAGGGCCATGGGGATACAAGTGGCATTTCTGCTCTCAGCCTAAGAACCGCGGAACCAAGAGACAAACCAGCTGCTCCCCGCCGCTCCTCCACCTTGGAATGTAACAAGGGGAACAAAACTGGAGCAAGCCTGCCCGCAATGGAACCTAGCCTCAGAGGACATGCAAATGCCCCTGGCAGAGGCCACAGTGGTGGCATCAGGACCCAAGTTAGGTGAGAAAGCCATTCTTCCCACTCTCAGGTCTGCTGGTGTCCCAGTTGGGCTGCATTGTTTTGAGTATGGAGTCCTGGAGGGTGAGGGGGTCAGGTTCCCTTTGCACATGACTAGCAGGAGTCCTTCAAACCCCTTTCGAAGGGACCACAGCGAGGCCCTGCTGGCTGGGGGTTCTGAGAAAAGGGGGCATAGTGCACCGGTAAAGAGACGCCAGATTCGACTACCAAGGACGACTGTCCCCCGAAAACCCCTCAAACAGGCCAAGAAGACCTCTACCAAAGGAAGAGGTCGTGGTGAGTGTCATTAGCCGGGGAGGGAGCCTGGGACTGGTTGGAGAAGAGCAGGTCAAGAGTAACCCTGTGACCAGTCCTGCCACAGAATTGCAGTGGGACCTTGGGCAAGGGTACCTTGGGCCTCAGTGGGCCCAGGTAGGAGGAAAAAAAAACCCAAAGTGTCATATCTATGCTAGATGGCACTTGTTTGCAGGAAGCAGAGATCTGGGAAGGGGGGTGCATTCAAAAAGGTTTATGCTGGGAAGTCCTCAGAATGCTGTTGAGTGTCTTCAGATGAAGCTGTTGGGCAGACGGTGGGGGGAAATTCTTGGTCTTTTGCAGCTGCAAAGGAGAACCCCGTGTCCCAGCCTGAAGACTTGCCTCCAACAAGCCCCCAGGAAGTAAGGAGAATCTGTTGCTAGAGTGCGAGTCTCCCACCAGTTACTGTCAAGACCCCTTTTAACTGTGTCTTCAAGTCAGGGCTCTCGCCTCTAAGCAGCCAGTCAGTGCATTGCCCTGGGCTGACATTGGGAAATGTCACTTCTTCTTGGGCCTCAATCTTCTCAGCGGCAGTTGAGCATAAGACCGGAGGGGTGGGGACCTGGAGAGGTCTTCAGAGCCCTGACATTCTAGATTCCTGCCATCGGACTAACATTTGCCCACCCTTCCTCTCTTCCTGGCCGGCCTGGAACCCAATCCCCTACCTTTGATCTCCGTCTCTACAGGAGAGCCCCTACGGCTCTCAACTGCATTGCTGGCCCCGGGCACGTTCACCTCTGCCCTACAAGTCAGTGCCCTCGGAGCAGCAGCCCACAGGCCCTCCTCCCACGGAGCTTCATGGGGCTTTTGCGTTGTCCAGCCCGTGAGTAGAAAGGGACCGTGCAGCTGGCTGTGTCTTGTGTCTCTTTGTGTGTCCAGACCTGGGCTTAGTGCCATAAGAGCGGGAGGAGGGGCGTGTTGGGAGGGAGGAGGACGAAGGGAGGTGGGGAGAGAGGGCTGCAGGTCAGACTGAGGGCAAGGACAGGGGGCCTCTCCAGCTTTGGCCGTTCCTACTCCAGAGACTTGGTACAAGTTTTTTTTTTGTTTTTTTTTTTTCAAGCATCCATTTCCTAGAGGTCATTTTGGCAAGAGTATTCCATACCTGTCACATTCAAAGCAAAACAAAACAAAACAAAACAAAACACCAGCACAAGGCCTGCTGCCTCACAGTGGGCCTTCAACATGTGGGCGCTGTTTCTCTACACACAACAGATGACTGAGATGGGAGGGTCCTGATGAAACCTAGGGTCATGGTGGAGAGGGCCACAGAGGCCCGGGGCAAAGTCCAGAGGCCAACAGAGAAAGCTTCCTGGAAGTGTTCGGGGCTTGTCCCTCATGATCTGTGGTGGCCTGGCAAATTGCTGGCAAGAACCAGTCCCCGAAAATGGGAGGTCACTGTATCTCTTTAGGGACTTTGCAGTATATTAGAATGCAGACACTTGTGGTTCCCTGATGCATTCTTCACTGCATGTCTGGGAGAGAATTAAAAGGAAAAACAAAATTAATTTCTTAGGAACAAAGTGTGTTGGAGGCTGGGGGGGTGGCAAGGAAAGCAGACTGTGCAGGCCAAAGGGCATGTCCAAGCCACAGGGCCTACAGTCTCCACAGTCCTTTGAATTCCCACCTTCTGGTATTGCAAAACCCTGCCAGTCTGTCTCTACAGGTCTACCTGCCTACCCAAGTGTTTAATTCCCTTACCTCTTGTTTCCAGATGCTCAAATATGATCCGCCTGCCACGTACCTCCACCTACCACCACCATCTGCTGGAGCCGCAGGTCCCTGCAGAGAAGCAGGAGGGTTCCGGAAACTTGGGTGGGAGGAGCTAAGTTCATGTGTAGGGCAGACTGTCTGGGCATTGGGAGTGGGCACTGGAGGCAGCTGGGTACTGAGAGGACATTAGGGCTTCTGAGAAGAGGTGTTGGATGCACAGCTCCTGCTCTCCTCACACCTGTTTTCTTTCAGGGCTCCAGTGCCTCTTACCAGGCCTCGGCTTCTGCCACCTTGGAGTGTCAGGAAACGCTGGAGGCTGCCGAGGCCCTGATGACTCTGAAGAACTCTTCTTGGACCTGGCGCCAGACCCACAGCTAAACAGGTAGCCGGCTTCTTGAAAAGGAGATAGTTGAGAGATGGGAGGCTCTGTGGCAAACCGGTCAGAGCTGGGAACACGGGGTTAGTTTGTGGCTGGAATGACCGCAGGGCTGGGTGCACCAGCCTTCTGAGGCTGATTTCAGAGAGGGCACTTGGAGGATTCCTCGTAGAATGCTAAGCATCTCGAGTTTTGTGCCTAGCAGTAATTGGCCGGTACCCTGATGTGGAAAGAGAAGGAGTCTGAGGCCCCCAAGGGAGTTTCAAGGACTTGCCCTAGAGCAGGCAGCATATCAGGTGCAAGAAATAGAACCGGGCACCCCGATTTCCCACCCAGCCCCGTGTCCCCAGCCTATTGCTCACTGTTGTCGTGGAGTTTCGACCCTGACTTTGACCGATTAGTTCCCAGACAAAAGACACACACAACCTTCATATTTACAACGAGGCATAAACAGCACAAGAGCCGGGCAGACATCTACCCTCTGTGCTATTAGAATCTACTTTCCTATCGATGACCCCGAGGTATTACTGTGTTTCATCTGGGCTCTAATTGGCCAGGCCTCAGGGCTGCCACGATATCATGACTCTCCTAACCCAGGACGGCTTCTCCTTCCTCCTTCACCTTCTCCCCTTCATGGTTCTCCTCCAACCCCCAAGCCCGGGAATCCTAAGCCCCACCTATGTCTCTTCTGCCCGGCTATTGGCTGTCGGCATCTTTATTTGCCAATCAGAAATAACTTGGGGGCAAGGTCACACAGTGTCACTTGGTTCTACATGCAGATCCTCTCCTCTCTGGGACAACCAGGTCTTGGGGGCCCAATACTAGCATTAGAATACAAGCAGCATCAGGCCAACCCACTACACACTGTGATGGTCTGGGGAAGGCACAGAGATGGGATGAGATTTGGACCCCGATCTCAGGGTGGATTGCAGTTCAGGTGTGCAGCCTGGATTCTTTCTCAGGGTGTATTTCGCAACACAGATCTCAAATGACCCATCCCGAGGGCAAGTGCTTTGTGAGCTGAGAAGGGAATTAAACTTCTAGTGTGTCTGGGCAGCAAGGCTGGACCTTGTTTTGCTCAGAGACAGATAGGGCCTAGGGAAGATAGGAGGAAGCCACCCTGGACAGAACTGCTGGCACACAAGGGGCACAAGGAAGCTGGGGAGGTGGCTGTTCACAGGGCTCTGGCCAGGGCTTCTTAAAGTCTCCTGTCTCAGAGCCCCTTTCCATCTGAGAGACGTTTACAGGACCCCAGTGTATAGGCACATGTTCGATAGGTAGGTATGCACACAAAACATGTGCAGATAATACACTATAAAGAAACTTACTTTAATACAAGTCCTTGGTATACATGTAATTTTACCATTTATTAAAGATAAAAAATGTGCATGACAAGGAAATGGGTGTTTTTGTTTGTTTTTACTCAGAGAGTTAGAGCTTGACTCAAAGTTTGACACTGGGGAGCATAAAGAATGTTCCTCATTTCTCAGAGTTGGTCACCACTTTGGTCTTTACTTGATAGTGCCGAGGGTGCTGCTCCAGGTAAATACGTAGTACAAAATGGCAGAAGTATGTTTTTAGAGTCATTTAAAAAATTGTTAGAAACACTGTCCAAATCCCAAGCCAAAATTCATCTGACAATTTTTCACAAGCCTCAACTCAGCAGTTCAAACAACAGTTTTTAAAGTCAAACATTTTAAAACATGGTTAGGAGCAACAGACAGAAAATATTAAAAGGTTTTGTTTTCTATGGTTAAGCCAGCATGTTTCTCTTAGAGCCCTCAAACAGGGCTCCAAACAACCCTCAAATAGGAAGGCAAAGACTGACACCTGAGGTTGTCTTCAGACCTTCACATTCTCTCTCTCTCTCTCTCTCTCTCTCTCTCTCTCTCTCTCTCTCTCTCACACACACACACACACACACACACACACACACCCCACTGCGTGGAACTAGGACAGAAGGAGTGGGTAATGGCAAGTCAAGGAACCTTCCTGAGGTCAGGAAGGTTATATTTAGAGAGCATGAGCTTCACCACAGTAGGTTTGTGTCCATGATAGAGGAATGAGGGAAGGTGAGGCTGGAGGTGAGGAATTCAGACAGGAATAGGTCTGTCCACTGGTCTCCATGACAAATGTTCACTTGTGGGAGATGAAGAAATGGGGGAGAGTTGGGAAAGGGACTCACGGTCATTAGGTGGTCCTCATACCATCCTTTCTGCCTTCAGGTCTGGCTTGAAGTTGGAGCAGTGAAGCCTTCCAGCCCCTCCGTGAGATTCAGATCCACCAGCCAGCTCCACTTCACTTCATTTGAGCACCCGGAGTGCACCTCCCTCTTGAACTTAAGGGCCCAGAGAAGGGGGTGCAGGCTTCTTCAGGCACCAAGTAGTTGATATTCTGTGTGGTTCATGTCTGAAATGCCTAAATGTGCTTTGTACGCCTTTGGGTGGTTAATAAGCTTTCAGACTCTTCATAATGTAGATCAGTTCCTTAGCTTGCATAGTATTTTCTTGTACCCCCCATCCCTTATTCCTTTGGAAGCTGGTGCTGTTTAATGTATATTCTGTAGATAACACTGGGCAATTTAATATGACCAGTCGTCAGTGGGGTCCGGAGTGGGCTAGTACACCATTGTTTGCATTTGTTTTGTGATTGCATATGTGCCCGTACTTGTATGTGGACACGCGAGAAGTTTCAACTTGTGTCTAGGCGTGTGTATTTGAACAAATAATAAAGCATTGGTAGCAGGCACTGCCCAGGTCTTCACTGTAACTGGCTACACCTTCCCCAGTGGTCTCTCTTCTGGGACTCTGACCCTGCCACATGTTCCAAACCTTAGCCACGCTACACGATTCCTTCACGCCTTCAAAACATGTACCACAATTGAGACTCTTACACCTTACCAAGCTGGGCTGTCAGCATGAAATTTAGCCTTGGCATCCTCTGGACCACAGCTTCGGTGTGCTGGGCCTGAGGAAACAATCCCAGAAGATTTCGTCTCCGTGATGCTGGTCCCCTTGGTCACAGGTGCTTTTGCAGCCCCATCTGACCAGCATCGATTATCCTTGTAAAGCAAAACTTTCCCTTTAGTGGTACTTTTATCTTGTTAAGTACAGTTCATTCTTCATCTCCAAAGGACTATATGAAGCACGTATTCTCAACTCAACATGTCGCATATGCAGCTCCAATGGGGGTTTTTGAAGAATCGTGTTGGTTTAGAGGGCCTTGTTTTCTTGGTGTCTACAATACCTCTGGCTCTTACACTCTTTTTGCCTCCTTTTCCACAGGGTTCCCTGAGCTCTAAAGGGAGGAAATAGATAAAGACAGCCCATTTAGGTCTGATTGTCCCAGGGTCTCTCATTCAGTGCAGAAAGTCTGGATGTGGGTCTCTCTCTGTATTTGTTCCTATCTGCTGCAGGGGGAAGCTTCTCTGATGATGGCCGCGGAAGGCACTGACCTGAGGATAGCTAAATGTCACTAGGGGTCATTTTATAGGTATGTGGTTTTCCCCTAGGTACCTAGGCTATCTAAGCTCAGGTTCTTGTCACCCAAGCAGTGTCCAGTATGGGTTCCATCTTGAGGAGGCAGCCTTAAGTCAAATCAGATACTGGGTTGGTTACTTCCGCAAGATTTGTGCCACCATTGCCCTAGCATATCTTGCAGGCAAGACGCCCTTACGGATCAAAGGGTCTGTGGCTGGGTTGGTGTTTATGTTTCTCCTTTGATATCATGCAGAGTACCTTCCTTTACCAACAAAGACACTAGAAAGTATGGATGAAGGCTCTATGTGTGTTGTTTCTCTGACTTATTTCTCAATCTGCTTTCAGGTGTGCTGTTAAGTTGC
The DNA here is from genome assembly GCA_964023405.1 of Apodemus agrarius. NCBI lineage: Eukaryota > Metazoa > Chordata > Mammalia > Rodentia > Muridae > Apodemus > Apodemus agrarius. Next base: position 65,314,173 of record OZ030010.1, on the reverse strand, counting down.
TAGTATGAGATCTCACCAGCCTTCTTAGTTTGTTTTGTTTTGGGGTTTTTTTTGTTGCGGTTGTTGTTGTTTTGTTTTTGTTTTTGTTTTTGTTTTTGTTTTTCTGAGACAGGGTTTCTCTGTGTAGCTCTGTCTGTCCTGGAACTCACTCTGTATGAACTTGCCTCTTAGAACCACTTGCAGTGTGTCCCATAAGGTTGGGTATGTTGGTTACTCATTTTCATTCAGTTCTAGAAAGTCTTTGTTTTCTTTCATTTCTGCCTTGACCCATTTTTTTTTCAGTCAGTAGAGAGTTGTTCCGTTTCCACAAGCTTGTAAGTTTTATGTTCTTTCTGTTGATATCCGTGATGGTCGGATAGGATGCAAGGTGTTATTTCAGTTTTCTTCTATCTGTTCGAATATGTAGTCAATTTTGGAGAAAGTTCCATGAGGTGCTGGGGAAAAGGTGTATTGCTCTGTGTTTGGATGTAATGATCTGAGGATATCCTTTTTATAGCATAGGTCCTCCTTTTAGTTTATAACATCAGATAGATCCAACATTTCTCTCTTTAGTTTCTGTCTGTATGATCTGTCTGTTGGTGAGAATGGGGTATTCAAGTCTCCCACTCTCAGTGTGTGAGGGTCAACATGTGATTGAAGCTATTGAAGGATTGCTTTTACAAACTGGGTACCCTTCTGTTTGGTGCAAAGATGTTAAGAATTTCAGTGTCCTCTTGGTGGAGTTCTTTTCTTTGATGATTATGTAGTGTCCTTCCCTGTATTTTTGAATTTGTTTTGCTTTGAAGTGTGTTTTGCTAGATAGTAAAATGGCCACACCATCTTGCTTTTTAGGCCCATTTGCTTGGAATTTTCTTATTCTTTTATCCTGAGTTGCTATCAATTCTTGAGTTTGAGGTGTTTCTTAGATGGTACTGAAAGATGGCTCTTGCTGTTTATTATATTCTGGTAGTCTGTGTCTTTTATTGGGCAACTGATATCATTGATGTTTAGGGTTATCAATGACCAGTGTTTGTTGAAATCTGTTGTTTGGTGATGGTGTTGTGTGTATGTTTTTCTTATTTTAATTGATGTATTTACTCTCCTGTTTTTCTTGAGATATTACTTGAATTTGGTTTCATCATAGAATGTCTTGTTTTCTCTATCTATTTTCATTCTCAATTTTGCTTGGTACAATAGTCTAAGGTGTAATTTCTTAAAGTCTACAGGGTTTCTCTCCAGGTTCCTTTATATTTAGAATTTCCACTGAGAAGTCAGGTGTTATTCCAAGGGGTCTTCCTTCATTTTTTACTTACTTTTTTTTCTCCTTTTGGCTCTAATAATCTCTTCTTTTTTGTATATATAGTGTTTTGATTGTCATGTGGTGAGGAGACTTTCTTTTCTGGTCCAGTCTATTTGGTTTTCTATATTCTTTTTGTGCCTTTATTGGCATCTCTGTCTCTATGTTATGGAAATTTTCTTCTATGATTTTGTTGAAAATATTTTTGTTCCTTTTCTTGTATTTCTTCTCCTTACTCTTTTCCTATGATTCTTGAATTTTCTCTTTTCACACTATCCAAGTTTTTCCAAATGTTTTGTGCCAGGATACACACACACACACACACACACAAACACACACACACACACACACACACACACACACACCTATTCACATGTGCACACACACAATTTTCTTTTACTTGATTATCTACCCTTTTCTACCACTTCAGTGCCGGAAATTCTCTCTTAAATCTCTTGTATTCTGTTGGTGAGTCTTACCTTTGTAGTTCCTATTTGAGTCCTTCAACTTTTCATTTCCTGATTTCCCTCAGCTCATGTTTTCTTTATGGATTCTAGCTCTACTTTTAAGTCTTCAACACTTTTATTCATCTCCTTCCACTTTTTAAAAAATATTTTGTAGATTTCTTTAAAGGATTTGTCTATTTACTATTTAAGGAACTCTATCATTTTATTTAAAGGTTCTTTTATTGTTCATTTACGTTTGGGAAGATTGCAATTTTAGGTCTTTTCTTTTTTGGATGGATGTTTTGTTCTTTAGTTTCTGTTGCCCTCTCTCGGTCTTAGAGAAGTGTGGTGGCTGTTTGGTGCCTGCTAGAAATTCTGCTTAGGTTCTGGTATATGTAATCACTATGGATTTTAAGTAAAATATGTTTCTAGGTATTGGGAACTGACACTTATGAATGGTGATGGGTTAGGAGAGTGAGAGGGTTCACAGGAGGAAGATGCAAGATGTTCCACTAAGATTTGCTTAGCCCACTGGGAATGTGGGCATAGAGTGAGGAGAGGCTGCAACAAGTGGTCTGCTACAGAGCTAGGGATAAAACTTGAGGATTGGATTTGAAGGAGAGGAGCTAAATGTGAAGATCCACAGTTTTCCTACCTGCATCTCTGGTCGAATTAGCCTGTAGGTTCCTAGGAAATGCCTACTGGAATTGAGGTCAGGGATATTGTGATGAGTTAAGCAAAGGAAAGTTGGAGGTGTAAGTCTGTGTTCCACTGCATGTGGGGGCTCAGAGTGAGGAGGCCACAGTAGGTTGTTGAGGGAAATAATAAAAAAGGTAGGAGCGGTACATTCCTGCTCTTGTACCTCTAACACTCTGCCCTGGTAGCCTGGGAGGCCACACACTGGTGAGCAATGGCTGATCCAGTTTTATCTTGTGGAGATTCACTGGCCTGAAGTTTCTGAAATATGGTGGGTTGATACCACGTCAACCCTGTGCTTCAAATGTCCCATGGCCTTTGTGGTACACATCTGGCAAACCCGCACTTTGCTGCCCTACCTTTCTCTCTTGAACCCAGATGAGCAACACAAACTTAGTTCAGAGACAATGGTAACTCAATCTGTGCTCACAACAACTAAACCCTAATCTTGTAAGCTTTATTAAGATCTGATTCTTCTGGTGGTGGATCCTTGCAGATCTGCCATGATACTAGGAAACTGTTCCAGCTACATCTTACCCCTCTGCTGTCCCAGAAGTAATAATCTCCTGCTTCCCCTTCTCCTTCCATTCAACCCAGAAGTCCTGCCTACTCTCCCAGTGATTGGCTCCTTTATTTATTAGGGGATTGGTTCACAAAAACAGCACCGAGCCCATCCACAACAGTAGGTAGTCGGCTTTAGAGTTAGGCATGAGACTGGAGCATTGAATTTGGAAGATAGCAGGAATGGTAGAGGTCTTCTGTTGGCTTCCACGTTTCCATGGTCTGATAGGCTGATGTCTGGAATTGGAGGCTGCAATAATGAGATCAGTTGGGGAAGGAAGGTTGGAGGAAAATATCTTCATGACCCATTAGGGATGGGGTCAGATAGGAAAGGAAGACTAGTACATCAGATGTTTTGCTACATAGTTGTGGGAAAGACTTGGGGAATAAGATCTGGAGGAGCAATTCAAGAGTTAAAGATCTGAAGTCAGCCTACATGCTCCCAAGTTAAGACCCACATCTTATAGCTTTAAAAAAAAATCTTCCTTTGTGGCATATTTGATGTGTTTTGGATATCTTGGCTAGTGCTCAATATTCAAACTTTCTATGTGTATTTACTTGACACTCACTAGCCCAGTTCATAGATTGAAGTGGTTAGCTCTATGTATTGCATCTTAACTCTGGTGTGTGATGCAACAGTGTTGGATAGATAATAACTTATCCACCATATTAGTGTATCTGAAGAGTGCATCTATTTCAACCTTTAGTGTAAAGGGTAAGGGATAACAACAAGAATTCTTGGGGAAGAGACATGCCTACCTTAAATGTATATATATTTTATCCCATCTGTGTCTCTTTCTCCAAACTCTACCAACACTTAATTTAGCCATGTAAGAGAACTATGGTTTTTGTGGCAAGTGAACAAGACAAAGCAAAAGAGATACTAAGATAAACATATGAAATAAGCCAGTTACCAGAAAAAAGTCTAGAACTACCTTCCAACCAGAGCTATAAGTAAGGAAACAGAGCATATACCTGAATAGAAGGATGCAGGTTATGCAAATGTGGGTAATGGCTGGTGATTTGTAAATCACATATAAAAAGGTTGTTGAGTCTTAGAAATGTCACATCTTTCTAGACCACTTCCTTTCTCAGGAATTCATGTCTGTTTATTAATAAACATTGTTTTTTCACTATCCATGTATCCCTGGTTCAATTCTTTGTTTCAGCACACAAGACCTTGAAAGTTTCATACCCTTTAACAGGAAGTGAGCCCTTGGGCAGGAGGTAATGAAGACTGGAGACAGAAACTAACCATGTAGTTCAGGAACAGGGATACTCAAAGTGTAGTTTCAGTCTTGTCCTTAGCCAGAAGCAGGAAACATTCTTGGTTCTCTGGCCAGGGATGTCAAAAAAGAGGTCTGGTTGTTCTGTTTGTTTGGTTGGTTGCTTTACATCTCTTTTCCTATATAACCAACCCCTCTCTGGACATGGAGAGATGACTGAAACTCCAGTCAATCTAGGCAACAGTCCTGATTTAAAATTGGCTCTCTAAACATTAATGAAAATGGTGTTATATCTGGTCCCCAAGTTAAGTCCATCTTCTAGATTATTTTAGGGACTTTTGAAGGGATAATGTTACAGTGGTCTTGGAGAACATTGAGGATGGACATCAGGGCTTTGTTGAAGCCTATTAGAGAAAAGCTATTTACTCCTGGTCAAAGGAATGGACTCCTCTGGTCCCATGTAGAAGCATGACATTCTGACTTGCACCAAATATTATAACAATATGTAGCACTGTCTCCTCCTTTAAAAATTACTTAACAATAATCTCTGTCTCATGAAAAAGAAGGTTCTTTGATGACAGGAGAGAAGCTACACTTATCTGTGCATGGGTTTAAGGATAAATATTTAGAATGTGTTTGTAAACACAACTGGTTTAAAAATGTGGCAAATACATAGGTTTTCCTCTAAGCTTTTATGATCTTTACCAGTCAAGCATAAGTTGTCTAAGTTTACATGATCAGGCATGAATTCCCTTCTTTTGAGCAGGCCTTACATCCTAAACTACTTAAAAATGCAGAAAACAATTGACTGTGGGATTCCAGTTCTCAATTTATATATCTACAACATAACATCACAGAGCATATGATATAAAGATTGTAATAACCAGGGCTGAAGAGATGACTCAGTGGTTAAGAGTACTGACCGCTCTTCCAAAGGTCCTGAGTTCAAATCCCAGTAAACACATGGTGGCTCATAACCATCTGTAACAAGATCTGACTTCTTCTTCTGGAGTGTCTGAAGACAACTACAGTGTACTTACATATAATAAATGAATAAATCTTAAAAAAAGATTGTAACAACCAAAGGACCAGGACATCAGTGCTGCAATATAGGGTTTCCTTTATTTAAATGTAGGAACCAAAATAGAGAGGTATATTGTAGCTAGATTTGGCTACTTTGTGAGTTCTTTCTCCTACCCTTCTCCACACTTTTTCTTCCACAATTCCAATCCCTAACAATAGATAGGAGAGAAGAAAGGGTAGAGAGGAAAGGAAAGAGATCCCTGAAAAATGTCAGGAATTAGAAAGAGGGCAAGTTTATTGTTACACTACTTCCTATTGATTAAGGGGGTGGAGATTCTTGAGGCAAGTTTGATCTTCACCTTCAGGAAATCTAATTTCTTTTGTTGTTGTTTCTTCTTTGCATATGACTACTTAACAAACTATGACTAACAACAACCAATAACCCACCAACAATCCACCATCTTTCTCAGGGCCCTAGCATTTACATACTCTCTCAAAAGTTCCCAGAATTCCAAACATCACTCAGTCACAGAAACTATCTGAAGCTAGCAAATTCACACCCCTCGGTAGGAGGCAAATAATAGTCAGTTGCTGTTGACAATCTAAAGCAGTCCCATATCCCATACTTGAGATTGAAACAAAAACATATTCTTGTAATATTTCTGTATTTTTAAAGCACCCATAATTCCAGAATTCTCACTACATTTTTGTTTTAAGCAATTAATTGTGCTGTATATAGCAGAAAATTATAAGCAGAGACATCTTCAATGAAATAATAAATGTGGGGGTCAGTGGCAAAGGTTTTCAGGAGATCTTTGCAGAATACTAAGCTTTATCAGTTTTTAATTGTATTCACATGATCTCATTTCTTGTACAAATATAAACGAATAGGTATCACCCAAAACAAAACTTTTGTAGGATTCTATTCCGATGCTAATATATCCTTACAGGATATAGACTGACTTAATTCCAGGTTTTTTCTATGAACAAATCTATCAGCTGGTGTTCTTCCTTTCTCATTAACATTCAGAAAATTTAAAGTTAACAGAAAAGTCTTTAATCTACACCTGGAGGACTTTATTATTTCTTTTTTTTATTAGAAATTTTAAGGTATGATTAGATATTGCTTGAATTGCTTGTCCTTGTAGGATTCTGTGGAATACCTGTAATGTACTTTATACTATATTATGCAATTGGGTATTATTATATATTATAATGTGCAAAAACAGTTTCCATTTGCTGGAAATACATAGAAGAGCAGTAACAGTGTTAAATTGCACAAGTATACTTATAATAGACTTCCAGTAAATGTGTAATTATAAAATCACCCATTTCAGAATTCAAAGCAGTTGCCCTTGGAAACCCTGGACAAGAATCAATGGTAATGCGCACAAACTATAGGTTTCCAAATCTTTAAAATGAAACATGTACACATATCTGTTTCATATCTTTTTCTACCCCTAGAGTTACTGAAAATGGGTAATGGTAGTGGTGTGGCCATTTTACTATCTAGCAAAACACACTTCAAAGCAAAACAAATTCAAAAATACAGGGAAGGACACTACATAATCATCAAAGAAAAGAACTCCACCAAGAGGACACTGAAATTCTTAACATCTTTGCACCAAACAGAAGGGTACCCAGTTTGTAAAAGCAATCCTTCAATAGCTTCAATCACATGTTGACCCTCACACACTGAGAGTGGGAGACTTGAATACCCCATTCTCACCAACAGACAGATCATACAGACAGAAACTAAAGAGAGAAATGTTGGATCTATCTGATGTTATAAACTAAAAGGAGGACCTATGCTATAAAAAGGATATCCTCAGATCATTACATCCAAACACAGAGCAATACACCTTTTCCCCAGCACCTCATGGAACTTTCTCCAAAATTGACTACATATTCGAACAGATAGAAGAAAACTGAAATAACACCTTGCATCCTATCCGACCATCACGGATATCAACAGAAAGAACATAAAACTTACAAGCTTGTGGAAACGGAACAACTCTCTACTGACTGAAAAAAAAATGGGTCAAGGCAGAAATGAAAGAAAACAAAGACTTTCTAGAACTGAATGAAAATGAGTAACCAACATACCCAACCTTATGGGACACACTGCAAGTGGTTCTAAGAGGCAAGTTCATACAGAGTGAGTTCCAGGACAGACAGAGCTACACAGAGAAACCCTGTCTCAGAAAAACAAAAACAAAAACAAAAACAAAAACAAAACAACAACAACCGCAACAAAAAAAACCCCAAAACAAAACAAACTAAGAAGGCTGGTGAGATCTCATACTAGCAACTTAACAGCACACCTGAAAGCAGATTGAGAAATAAGTCAGAGAAACAACACACATAGAGCCTTCATCCATACTTTCTAGTGTCTTTGTTGGTAAAGGAAGGTACTCTGCATGATATCAAAGGAGAAACATAAACACCAACCCAGCCACAGACCCTTTGATCCGTAAGGGCGTCTTGCCTGCAAGATATGCTAGGGCAATGGTGGCACAAATCTTGCGGAAGTAACCAACCCAGTATCTGATTTGACTTAAGGCTGCCTCCTCAAGATGGAACCCATACTGGACACTGCTTGGGTGACAAGAACCTGAGCTTAGATAGCCTAGGTACCTAGGGGAAAAGCAAATACCTATAAAATGACCCCTAGTGACATTTAGCTATCCTCAGGTCAGTGCCTTCCGCGGCCATCATCAGAGAAGCTTCCCCCTGCAGCAGATAGGAACAAATACAGAGAGAGACCCACATCCAGACTTTCTGCACTGAATGAGAGACCCTGGGACAATCAGACCTAAATGGGCTGTCTTTATCTATTTCCTCCCTTTAGAGCTCAGGGAACCCTGTGGAAAAGGAGGCAAAAAGAGTGTAAGAGCCAGAGGTATTGTAGACACCAAGAAAACAAGGCCCTCTAAACCAACACGATTCTTCAAAAACCCCCATTGGAGCTGCATATGCGACATGTTGAGTTGAGAATACGTGCTTCATATAGTCCTTTGGAGATGAAGAATGAACTGTACTTAACAAGATAAAAGTACCACTAAAGGGAAAGTTTTGCTTTACAAGGATAATCGATGCTGGTCAGATGGGGCTGCAAAAGCACCTGTGACCAAGGGGACCAGCATCACGGAGACGAAATCTTCTGGGATTGTTTCCTCAGGCCCAGCACACCGAAGCTGTGGTCCAGAGGATGCCAAGGCTAAATTTCATGCTGACAGCCCAGCTTGGTAAGGTGTAAGAGTCTCAATTGTGGTACATGTTTTGAAGGCGTGAAGGAATCGTGTAGCGTGGCTAAGGTTTGGAACATGTGGCAGGGTCAGAGTCCCAGAAGAGAGACCACTGGGGAAGGTGTAGCCAGTTACAGTGAAGACCTGGGCAGTGCCTGCTACCAATGCTTTATTATTTGTTCAAATACACACGCCTAGACACAAGTTGAAACTTCTCGCGTGTCCACATACAAGTACGGGCACATATGCAATCACAAAACAAATGCAAACAATGGTGTACTAGCCCACTCCGGACCCCACTGACGACTGGTCATATTAAATTGCCCAGTGTTATCTACAGAATATACATTAAACAGCACCAGCTTCCAAAGGAATAAGGGATGGGGGGTACAAGAAAATACTATGCAAGCTAAGGAACTGATCTACATTATGAAGAGTCTGAAAGCTTATTAACCACCCAAAGGCGTACAAAGCACATTTAGGCATTTCAGACATGAACCACACAGAATATCAACTACTTGGTGCCTGAAGAAGCCTGCACCCCCTTCTCTGGGCCCTTAAGTTCAAGAGGGAGGTGCACTCCGGGTGCTCAAATGAAGTGAAGTGGAGCTGGCTGGTGGATCTGAATCTCACGGAGGGGCTGGAAGGCTTCACTGCTCCAACTTCAAGCCAGACCTGAAGGCAGAAAGGATGGTATGAGGACCACCTAATGACCGTGAGTCCCTTTCCCAACTCTCCCCCATTTCTTCATCTCCCACAAGTGAACATTTGTCATGGAGACCAGTGGACAGACCTATTCCTGTCTGAATTCCTCACCTCCAGCCTCACCTTCCCTCATTCCTCTATCATGGACACAAACCTACTGTGGTGAAGCTCATGCTCTCTAAATATAACCTTCCTGACCTCAGGAAGGTTCCTTGACTTGCCATTACCCACTCCTTCTGTCCTAGTTCCACGCAGTGGGGTGTGTGTGTGTGTGTGTGTGTGTGTGTGTGTGTGTGTGAGAGAGAGAGAGAGAGAGAGAGAGAGAGAGAGAGAGAGAGAGAGAGAGAGAATGTGAAGGTCTGAAGACAACCTCAGGTGTCAGTCTTTGCCTTCCTATTTGAGGGTTGTTTGGAGCCCTGTTTGAGGGCTCTAAGAGAAACATGCTGGCTTAACCATAGAAAACAAAACCTTTTAATATTTTCTGTCTGTTGCTCCTAACCATGTTTTAAAATGTTTGACTTTAAAAACTGTTGTTTGAACTGCTGAGTTGAGGCTTGTGAAAAATTGTCAGATGAATTTTGGCTTGGGATTTGGACAGTGTTTCTAACAATTTTTTAAATGACTCTAAAAACATACTTCTGCCATTTTGTACTACGTATTTACCTGGAGCAGCACCCTCGGCACTATCAAGTAAAGACCAAAGTGGTGACCAACTCTGAGAAATGAGGAACATTCTTTATGCTCCCCAGTGTCAAACTTTGAGTCAAGCTCTAACTCTCTGAGTAAAAACAAACAAAAACACCCATTTCCTTGTCATGCACATTTTTTATCTTTAATAAATGGTAAAATTACATGTATACCAAGGACTTGTATTAAAGTAAGTTTCTTTATAGTGTATTATCTGCACATGTTTTGTGTGCATACCTACCTATCGAACATGTGCCTATACACTGGGGTCCTGTAAACGTCTCTCAGATGGAAAGGGGCTCTGAGACAGGAGACTTTAAGAAGCCCTGGCCAGAGCCCTGTGAACAGCCACCTCCCCAGCTTCCTTGTGCCCCTTGTGTGCCAGCAGTTCTGTCCAGGGTGGCTTCCTCCTATCTTCCCTAGGCCCTATCTGTCTCTGAGCAAAACAAGGTCCAGCCTTGCTGCCCAGACACACTAGAAGTTTAATTCCCTTCTCAGCTCACAAAGCACTTGCCCTCGGGATGGGTCATTTGAGATCTGTGTTGCGAAATACACCCTGAGAAAGAATCCAGGCTGCACACCTGAACTGCAATCCACCCTGAGATCGGGGTCCAAATCTCATCCCATCTCTGTGCCTTCCCCAGACCATCACAGTGTGTAGTGGGTTGGCCTGATGCTGCTTGTATTCTAATGCTAGTATTGGGCCCCCAAGACCTGGTTGTCCCAGAGAGGAGAGGATCTGCATGTAGAACCAAGTGACACTGTGTGACCTTGCCCCCAAGTTATTTCTGATTGGCAAATAAAGATGCCGACAGCCAATAGCCGGGCAGAAGAGACATAGGTGGGGCTTAGGATTCCCGGGCTTGGGGGTTGGAGGAGAACCATGAAGGGGAGAAGGTGAAGGAGGAAGGAGAAGCCGTCCTGGGTTAGGAGAGTCATGATATCGTGGCAGCCCTGAGGCCTGGCCAATTAGAGCCCAGATGAAACACAGTAATACCTCGGGGTCATCGATAGGAAAGTAGATTCTAATAGCACAGAGGGTAGATGTCTGCCCGGCTCTTGTGCTGTTTATGCCTCGTTGTAAATATGAAGGTTGTGTGTGTCTTTTGTCTGGGAACTAATCGGTCAAAGTCAGGGTCGAAACTCCACGACAACAGTGAGCAATAGGCTGGGGACACGGGGCTGGGTGGGAAATCGGGGTGCCCGGTTCTATTTCTTGCACCTGATATGCTGCCTGCTCTAGGGCAAGTCCTTGAAACTCCCTTGGGGGCCTCAGACTCCTTCTCTTTCCACATCAGGGTACCGGCCAATTACTGCTAGGCACAAAACTCGAGATGCTTAGCATTCTACGAGGAATCCTCCAAGTGCCCTCTCTGAAATCAGCCTCAGAAGGCTGGTGCACCCAGCCCTGCGGTCATTCCAGCCACAAACTAACCCCGTGTTCCCAGCTCTGACCGGTTTGCCACAGAGCCTCCCATCTCTCAACTATCTCCTTTTCAAGAAGCCGGCTACCTGTTTAGCTGTGGGTCTGGCGCCAGGTCCAAGAAGAGTTCTTCAGAGTCATCAGGGCCTCGGCAGCCTCCAGCGTTTCCTGACACTCCAAGGTGGCAGAAGCCGAGGCCTGGTAAGAGGCACTGGAGCCCTGAAAGAAAACAGGTGTGAGGAGAGCAGGAGCTGTGCATCCAACACCTCTTCTCAGAAGCCCTAATGTCCTCTCAGTACCCAGCTGCCTCCAGTGCCCACTCCCAATGCCCAGACAGTCTGCCCTACACATGAACTTAGCTCCTCCCACCCAAGTTTCCGGAACCCTCCTGCTTCTCTGCAGGGACCTGCGGCTCCAGCAGATGGTGGTGGTAGGTGGAGGTACGTGGCAGGCGGATCATATTTGAGCATCTGGAAACAAGAGGTAAGGGAATTAAACACTTGGGTAGGCAGGTAGACCTGTAGAGACAGACTGGCAGGGTTTTGCAATACCAGAAGGTGGGAATTCAAAGGACTGTGGAGACTGTAGGCCCTGTGGCTTGGACATGCCCTTTGGCCTGCACAGTCTGCTTTCCTTGCCACCCCCCCAGCCTCCAACACACTTTGTTCCTAAGAAATTAATTTTGTTTTTCCTTTTAATTCTCTCCCAGACATGCAGTGAAGAATGCATCAGGGAACCACAAGTGTCTGCATTCTAATATACTGCAAAGTCCCTAAAGAGATACAGTGACCTCCCATTTTCGGGGACTGGTTCTTGCCAGCAATTTGCCAGGCCACCACAGATCATGAGGGACAAGCCCCGAACACTTCCAGGAAGCTTTCTCTGTTGGCCTCTGGACTTTGCCCCGGGCCTCTGTGGCCCTCTCCACCATGACCCTAGGTTTCATCAGGACCCTCCCATCTCAGTCATCTGTTGTGTGTAGAGAAACAGCGCCCACATGTTGAAGGCCCACTGTGAGGCAGCAGGCCTTGTGCTGGTGTTTTGTTTTGTTTTGTTTTGTTTTGCTTTGAATGTGACAGGTATGGAATACTCTTGCCAAAATGACCTCTAGGAAATGGATGCTTGAAAAAAAAAAAACAAAAAAAAAACTTGTACCAAGTCTCTGGAGTAGGAACGGCCAAAGCTGGAGAGGCCCCCTGTCCTTGCCCTCAGTCTGACCTGCAGCCCTCTCTCTCCCACCTCCCTTCGTCCTCCTCCCTCCCAACACGCCCCTCCTCCCGCTCTTATGGCACTAAGCCCAGGTCTGGACACACAAAGAGACACAAGACACAGCCAGCTGCACGGTCCCTTTCTACTCACGGGCTGGACAACGCAAAAGCCCCATGAAGCTCCGTGGGAGGAGGGCCTGTGGGCTGCTGCTCCGAGGGCACTGACTTGTAGGGCAGAGGTGAACGTGCCCGGGGCCAGCAATGCAGTTGAGAGCCGTAGGGGCTCTCCTGTAGAGACGGGGATCAAAGGTAGGGGATTGGGTTCCAGGCCGGCCAGGAAGAGAGGAAGGGTGGGCAAATGTTAGTCCGATGGCAGGAATCTAGAATGTCAGGGCTCTGAAGACCTCTCCAGGTCCCCACCCCTCCGGTCTTATGCTCAACTGCCGCTGAGAAGATTGAGGCCCAAGAAGAAGTGACATTTCCCAATGTCAGCCCAGGGCAATGCGCTGACTGGCTGCTTAGAGGCGAGAGCCCTGACTTGAAGACACAGTTAAAAGGGGTCTTGACAGTAACTGGTGGGAGACTCGCACTCTAGCAACAGATTCTCCTTACTTCCTGGGGGCTTGTTGGAGGCAAGTCTTCAGGCTGGGACACGGGGTTCTCCTTTGCAGCTGCAAAAGACCAAGAATTTCCCCCCACCGTCTGCCCAACAGCCTCATCTGAAGACACTCAACAGCATTCTGAGGACTTCCCAGCATAAACCTTTTTGAATGCATCCCCCTTCCCAGATCTCTGCTTCCTGCAAACAAGTGCCATCTAGCATAGATATGACACTTTGGGTTTTTTTTCCTCCTACCTGGGCCCACTGAGGCCCAAGGTACCCTTGCCCAAGGTCCCACTGCAATTCTGTGGCAGGACTGGTCACAGGGTTACTCTTGACCTGCTCTTCTCCAACCAGTCCCAGGCTCCCTCCCCGGCTAATAACACTCACCACGACCTCTTCCTTTGGTAGAGGTCTTCTTGGCCTGTTTGAGGGGTTTTCGGGGGACAGTCGTCCTTGGTAGTCGAATCTGGCGTCTCTTTACCGGTGCACTATGTCCCCTTCTCTCAGAACCCCCAGCCAGCAGGGCCTCGCTGTGGTCCCTTCGAAAGGGGTTTGAAGGACTCCTGCTAGTCATGTGCAAAGGGAACCTGACCCCCTCACCCTCCAGGACTCCATACTCAAAAGAATGCAGCCCAACTGGGACACCAGCAGACCTGAGAGTGGGAAGAATGGCTTTCTCACCTAACTTGGGTCCTGATGCCACCACTGTGGCCTCTGCCAGGGGCATTTGCATGTCCTCTGAGGCTAGGTTCCATTGCGGGCAGGCTTGCTCCAGTTTTGTTTCCCCTTGTTACATTCCAAGGTGGAGGAGCGGCGGGGAGCAGCTGGTTTGTCTCTTGGTTCCGTGGTTCTTAGGCTGAGAGCAGAAATGCCACTTGTATCCCCATGGCCCTAGAAAGTAACTGTTCTTTTCCTGAGCAGAACCAAAGAACAAAAAAAAAAACAAAGAACAAACAAGCAAAACCAAACAACCAAACAACCAAAAAATAAAAAAAAACCACCACCACACCCACACACACGCACACACACACACACACACACACACACAACCCCAAACAAACCGAAAAAGCAAAAACAACCCTTCTCCAGACACACCAACACAAACAAAAGAAAACAAGCAAGCAAATAAGCAAAGAAAACTGGCTCTGGGGATGCGAATCTTCTCCAACATGGTCACCGCCAGCATCGGTTTATCCTGTCCCGGTTTTCTTCGGCCTTCGGCTCCCGTTTGTACTCACATACTCTCAGCCATGCTCCTGTTGTCTCATTCACCCAGCACCTCCCGTCAACAACCTCTTGGCACTGGCTCCATTACCCAACCGATCTGTTCAGACTCACTCCACACATCCCATTTCCCGGAATACACCACCAGCCCCAGGCCTGCCTCAGCAATCGTGAGAAAGCCTGTACACTGGAAGACAACCTTCTTCCTCGCGCCTTGCATCCATTCTCTCCCCACATGGGGAAAATATGCACCGAGTACTCACTAGTCTCACGGATGGCCAGTGTTGAGTTTTTCCCTTCACCTTCCGTCCAAGTTTTCCTCACACTACAGTCTTGATTATTCCCTTGCCCACCCTTTCCAGCGACTTCCCTTTTGTCCCCCACCCTGTAAGCCTCCCCTCCCCACCCATGAAGTCGTATTGTTCTTCTGAAGGCAGTGGACACCCGAATCGTACCTGAAAATCTTCCACCCACGAACCTGGGGTGGGGGGACTAGGACTGAGACCAAGCGGGGCTAACTAGTGGCATGCTGGGCTTCAAACAGTTTTCTCCCGAGTATCCATCCAGATTTCCCCCAATAACTTTTTTTTTTGTTATTTTTCAAATTATTATTATTTTTCTACCGTTTCCTTCCTTCCGTCCCAGCTTTCTACACCTGACAGATGTGTGTTGGCCCTCATGTGGCATAGCAGCCCCTGACCTAGCCCAAAGACAAACTGTCTGGCGGACTCAGCTTCGTGCTGCCCGAACACATGCCCTCTTCTTTCATGACCCCCACACGTGCGTTCCCCCGTTGTCCACCAGTCTTCCAGAGTCGTCCCAACCCTTCTACGGTTGGTGCTGCGCCGAGAATGGCTCCCTCTTCCCTCTCACCCTCTACCTGCCTCATCTGCGCTCTGGCACGCCCCAGACCTGCAGGCAGCCTGGAGATGGATGCTCTCTGAAGGGGCTGGGGCAGGGCCCGCGGGGGCTGGGCAGAGCCTGCGGAGGAGGCAGAAGGCCCGGGTCTGCTCGAGACGGCCTCCTTTGTGCCGTTCCCCATCTCCGGCGGGCTTCGCCTCGAAGAGGCCTAAAAATGAAGGAGAGGATCACCTGAGCAGGGGGAGGGAAGAAGAAAGGCCCCGAAGGATATGAAGCTCCCATTCCTCATGCCACCGACCCGAGCGAGACTCCAGCCCTTCCGAGCCAGCCGGCTGAGCCTCGACAGGAGCGGCTGTTCCGCTCCTCGGGCCTCCTTCCTCCTCGCGCCTTGGCCTTCTGCTCCACTTCCTGCTTTGCCTCAGAGGCCCACGAGCTTCCTGCCCTTGACGTCAGCAGGACGCCCCCTGCTGGCTGCTCGGAGACCCACTTCCGCCTGGCTCTGACGTGGCGCTGGAGGCTTTTCCTGGCTCCTGGGTGCTCATCTTGAATAAGTTGGCCTGCTCTGGAGGACGCATTGACCTTTGTGCCCTCCGCAGTGGTTCTGCACACCGCCTCCCCTTGGAGGCGAAATACTGTGTGTGTGTGTGTGTGTGTGTGTGTGTGTGTGCGCGCGCACACACACACTTTCGCCCAGGCCCACCTGCTAGCCTCTAATGTGTCCTTTCCAATTCAAGAGTCCCACTTGGGCATGGACCACCTTCCCTCCATCCTCACAGCTTGCTTTCTCATTCAGCAACCCCAGAGAACACTAGCCAGTGGCTGGGAACACCTTGTTCCGTCTCTGTGGAGCCTGTCTCCGACCTTTCTTTTCTATTCCAGGGATAAGTCCCTCGCTTTCTCTGACCGCTCTACATTCTTATTTTATTTTATGAGTTTTCTGTCCTTATCTATTCATTTCTTCTATTTTTTTTTGTTATCCTTGCTTTTGTCACTGCAAGGCCCGACATGACATCTGCTAAGAAACGTCCCTGGTTCTTCTTTCTCAGACACACATGGAAGTTCCCTGTCCCTTCTCTTTTGTTCTTCCGTGTATCTGTGAGAATCTGCATGACAGTTCCCACGTGAACTCGCCTGCAATGAGCTTGGATTCCATTTTCGCTGCTTCCGGGCATCCATTAACAGGAAAGCTGCTATCCGCGGGATTACCCAGCCTTCCTAGTCCTCAGCTCTGCATGCCTCTGCCTTTAGGTGGAGCCTTCCTAGTTTCGTTTCTTCCACGTTTGCTTCTCGTTTCATCTTTTGTACCATGGTACACCTCTTGTCGTTTTTTTTAAAATCTGAGAACACTCTAGAGCCCTGCTGCTCTTGTGTCTGATATCTGCTTGGGGGTAGGGAATGATGTTGGATGAGTCACTTGCATTGGACTTACAGAAATGCACTTGACTCTTTCCCTGCTGCCTGCTCCTAAACTCAGCCACCATATTAAATCTCGTTGTACAGATGCACTTGTAACTTTTGAGGCTTTTCTCTGCATCTGAGTTCATTAAAAACAGTTCTGTCTTGTTGTTTCTACAGTGTTTCCTCGGCTCCCTGGAAGGCAGTCTAATAAGGACTGGGGTTGAGGGGCTCGTTTTGAGTTGTTGCTGCTTTTAGTAAACTGTCACCAATATTTTCAGATGAAATGCTTTTTATAAAAAAATTAGCTTTCCCTTTCTGTGCTCACTTTCGCCCTTCATCCTCCCAGTCTCCCTAATTCCTTTCCTTTCCTGCCTGCCTCCTTCTCTTCCTTGTTTCCAGCTCGCCTTCCTTTATTCTGTTCTTCTTCCTTCCTTGCCCGTTTCCATTGAAAAATTCATAAGCAACCCCTCTGTAGATTTCAAACATCCATTTCAAAAAAAATCACAAATATACTGTGCCTCCATGGAAGTATTTGTGGCTCTGTTCAGTCCTTCGTGAACACAGTGCCTGCCATGGAGAAAGATCCTTCCAAACAGGACTGGCTAAGCTTACTTTTACTTTTTTTTTATTTAAGGGTGTACCACCCGGGGGATATCATATGTTTTACTGTATTCTAAAATTATATACACAATGCTATTTACAAGCTAGATCAAAAGAAATGCATGTTTTACCAAGACAGACCTCCTCCTCAAGTCCCCCTTTATTCCAGATTTCTAATATGAATTGAAGTTTGTTCTCCTGGCCAGGAATGTTTGTTTATTTCTTAGCTGTGGCAGACTATTTCTATGTACCGGGACCTTTGGCCTACTCAATGCCTGCCTAGCAGTTTTGTATTTCCCTCTTGGGGACCCCTGACACTTTGTTTCTTTCCCCCACCTTAACTTTGCCTGACTCTAAAACACCTAGTTTCGAGTTTCCACAGATCTTTTTCCAGTTTTCTGAGGAACCAACCTCCAGGTTGATTTCCAGAGTGGTTGTACCAATTTGCTAAGCCTCCAGCCATGGAGAAGCGTTCCTCTTTCTCCACATCCTCGCCAACATATGCTGTCCCCTGAGGTTTTGATCTTAGCCATTCTGATTGGTGTAAGATGGGACCTCGGGGTCAGTTTTGATTTGCAATTCCCTGATCACTAAGGACTTTGAACATTTCTTTTTAAATTTTTTTTATTTTCAATATTCTTTGTTTACATTCCAAGAGCTTACCCCTTTCCCACTTTCCCCCTCACCATATGTCCCATAAGTCCTCTTCCACCCCACCCCTATTCCCCAATCACACACCCCCCAGCCATTTCTCTGTTCTGGTATTCTCCTAAAAAATTGGATCCAGTCTTTTCAGGACCAGGTTCCTCTCCTTCCTTCTTCTTGGGAATCTTTTGACTTGCTAATTGTGCCTTGAGTATTCAGAGCTTCTGGGCTCATTAATATCCACTTATCAGGGATTGCGTTTCATGTGTATTCTTTTGTGGTTGTGTTAACTCACGTAGGATGATATTTTCCAGATCTCTAACCATTTGCCTACAAATTTGCATGAATTCATTATTTTTAATTGCTGAGTAGTATTCCATTGTATAAATATACCACATTTTCTGTATCCATTCCTCCTTTGAGGGACATCTGGGCTCCTTCCAGCTTCTGGCTGATTATAAATAAGGCTGCTATGAACGTAGTGGAGCATGTGTCTTTATTGCATGCAGGAGAATCCTCTGGTCATATGCCCAGGAATGGTATGACAGGGTCCTCTGGAGGTGTCATGCCCAATTTTGTGAGGAACCGCCAGACTGATTTCCAGAGTGGTTGTACCATCTTGCAATCCCACCACCAGTGGGAGGGAGTGTTCCTCTTTCTCCACATCCTCGCCAGCACCTGTTGTCTCTTGAGATTTTAATCTTAGCTACTCTGACTGGTGTGAGGTGAAATCTCAGGGGTGTTTTGATTTGCATTTCCCTGATGATTAATGATGTTGAACATCTCTTAAGGTGCATCTCAGCCATCCGAATTTCTTCTGGTGAAAATTCTCTGTTTAGCTCTATACCCCAGTTTTAATAGGATTATTTGGTTCTTGGGGGTCTCTATTTCCTGAGTTCTTTGTAGATATTGGATATTAGCCCTCTGTCATTTGTGGGGTTGGTGAAGATATTTTCCCAATTTGTTGGTTGCTGTTTTGTCCTTATGACAGTGTCCTTTGCCTTACAGAAACTTTGTAATTTTATGAGGTCCCATTTGTCAAATTCTTGATCTTAGAGCATAAACTATAGGTGTTGTGTTCAAGGAACTTTCCCCCTGTGCCCTATGTCCTCCAGGGTCTTCCTCAGTTTCTTTTCTATTAGTTTCAGTGTGTCTGGTTTTACGTGGAAGCCCTTGACCCACTTGAAGTTGATCTTGGTACAAGGAGATAAGAGTGGGTCAATTTGCATTCTTCTGCATGTCAACCTCCAGGTGAACCAGCACCATTTGTTGAAAAGACTATCTTTTTTCCACAGGATGTTTGTAGCTCCTTTATCAGATATCAAGTGACCATAACTCTTGGGGGTTCATTTCTGGGTCTTCAGTTCTTTTCCATTGATCTACTTGCCTGTCGTCTGTACCAATACCATGCAGTTTTTAACACAATTGCTCTTCTGTAGTACTGCTTGAGGTCAGGGATATAGATTCCCCCAGAAGTCCTTTTATTGTTGAGAATAGTTTTAGCTATCCTGAGTTTTTTGTTACTCCAGATGAATTTAAGAATTGCTCTTTCTAGATCTACGAAGAATTGATTTGGGATTTTGATGGGGATTGCACTGAATCTGTAGATTGTTTTTTGGCGAGATAGCCATTTTTACTATATTGATCCTACCAATCCAAGAGCATGAAATAGTTTTCCATCTTCTGACGTCTTCTTTGATTTTTTTCCTCAAGGACTTGAAGTTCCTGTCATATAGATCTTTCACTTGTTTGGTTAGAGTCATGCCCAGATACTTTATATTGTTTGTGGCTATTGTGAAGGGTGTTATTTCCCTAACTTCTTTCTCAGCCTGCTTGTCCTTTGAGTATAGGAAGGCTACTGATTTGCTTGAGTTGATTTTATAACCAGCCACTTTGCTGAAGTTGTTTATCAGCTGTAGGAGTTCTCTGGTGGAGGTTTTTTTTTGGAGGGGGGGTCGGCTTAAGTATATTATCATAGCAATCTGCAAATAATGATAGTTTGACTTGTTCCTTTCCAATTTGTATCCCTTTGACTTCCTTATGTTGTCTAATTGCTCTCGCTGGAACCTCAAGTACTATGTTGAAAAGATATGGAGAGAGGGCAGCCTTGTCTCAGTCCCTGATTTTAGTGGGATTGCTTCAAGTTTTTCTCTCCATTTAGTTTGATGTTGGCTACCAGTTTGCTGTATATTGCTTTTACTATGTTTAGGTATGGGCCTTGAATTCCTGGTTCTTTCCACGACTTAGCATGACAGGATGCTGAATTTTGTCAAATGCTTTTTCAGCCTCTAATGAGATGACCATGTGGTTTTTCTCTTTTAGTTTGTTTATGTATTGGGTTACATTGATGGATTTCTGTATATTGAAGCATCCCTTCATCCCTGGGATGAAGCCTTACTTGATCACGGTGAATGATCGTTTTGATGTGCTCTTGGATTTGGTTGGCAAGAATGTTATTTAGTATTTTTGCATCGATATTCACAAGGGAAATTGGCCTGTAGTTCTCTTTCTTTGTAGGATTTTGTGTGGTTTTGGTATCAGCGTAATTGTGGCTTCGTAGAACGAGTTGGGCAGTGTTCCTTCTGTTTCTATTTTGTGGAGTAGTTTGAAGAGTATTGGTGTTAGGTCTTCTTTGAAGGTCTGATAGAATTCTCTGCACTAAAACCATCTGGTCCTGTGCTTTTTTTGGTTAGGGAGGCTTTGAATAAGCCCCTTCTATTTCTCTACTGGTTATGGGACTGTTTAGCCATCCAATGTGTTGAGTATAGGCTTTTGTAGTAGGATCTGAATAATTTTTGCAATTTCCTCAGTTTCTGTTGTTATGCCACCTGCTTTTTCATTGCTAATTCTACTAATTTAGATACTGACTCTGTGCCCATTGGCTAGTCTGGCT